>OZ034803.1:5170827-5782933 GCA_964028335.1 Altica lythri
ACCGTGAATTGCCACAACCCTGATCTACTGGTAAAGGCAGTCTTTTCAGTGTCTGCAGGATTTATTTTAACTTGCCAATATCCGCTTTTAAGGTCCAAGGTAGAAAACAAAGTAGAACCCGCCAAAGCGTCGAGGGCATCATCAATCCTGGGCAGAAGATAACTGTCCTTCTTAGTGACATCATTTAGCTTTCGATAGTCTACACAAAACCGCATTGATCCGTCTTTCTTTCTCACTAATGCCACAGGAGAAGCCCACAGACTGCTGGGTGGTTCGACTATGCCATTTTGAATCATTTCTTTAAGGGGTCTATCTGCTTCTTCGTTCTTAACTTGAGGCATCCTTCGGGGCACCTGTCGAATCGGACGTGCATCGCCAGTGTCAATTTTATGTTGGACAACATCAGTTCTTCCAAGTTTACTTTTAGAACCAAATACAGGTTTATAACGATAAAGTAGATCTCTTACGTGTTTCTTTTCTAATTTTAACAAAGAGGAATCTAATTTTGTCATTAATTGTTCGATTCCGTTGGTCTCATCTGTTTCTTTTGCGTTTACCTTGTGAATTACGGCCGTTACTGGTTCTAAAGTTCCCATTTCCGTGTCTTTTCGGAGAAGAACTGGATGATCGTTCAAGTTGATAACTCGGATGGGTACCTCTTTTGCATATCTAACAAGAGTCTTACCAACAAGAAGTCCTTTTCCCAATTGTTTCTTTGGCTCTCTCATGGCTGGGACTCCATCTGGCTCCAGTCTATCCAATCACGCTGTAACGACACATTCGCAGCTCGCCGGAAGTTCGATATCATCGATTAGCTTAATCGAGGCATTGTCAACTTGTTTTCGATGCAGGAATATTTCTTCATTTTCAGTACAAAGGATACGTCGGCGAAGATCCAAATGAAAACCACAGTGGAGCATAACGTCCATGCCCAGAACAACATCTTCATCAACGTCAGCCACCAGCACTAAATGAACAAGAGAGGTTGAACCAAACTGTAGCGTCACCTGTATTTCATCGTAGACTCTAGCAGATTCCCCGGTAGCGGTACGCAGTCTCCAACTGGTAGGCAACAACTTTTTCTGCATAATGATGGATGGTCGGATGATAGTTTTCGTAGCTCCAGTGTCTACCAGCATGCTGAAGTTCTTTCCGTCAATGAGGCCTTCTACATATAAGCTGCCCACGTGGTGTCGCAGAGTTGCCAATTTGATGGTGTGAGGGGCTTCGGGATTGTTTGGGGTCGATGTCGCCCTCCAGGAGTCGACCCGTTCTAGTTTTCCTGCTGCTGGGGTACTACAGCAGAAGATTTTTCTTTTTGGGGGCAAGTATTTCTTATATGGCCTAGATCTCCACAGTTCCAGCATCTTACTGGGCGCCTTCTTTTTGGAGATAACTTCAATAACCTCTCCACTACCGCTTCGACGTCGCTAACGGAATAAACGGCATGGTCGTAGTTACCGGTGACTTCTCTTAGTTGAGCAACTCCACGTGAGGACTCCGTCGCCGCTTCAAACTCCAGGGCAATGGTCAAGGCGTCCACAAGAGACTTCGGCCGCGCCAACCGTACAGCCCGCTGCAACTTAACGTCTAAAGCCTCGCCTCGCAGAGCTACGGTTAGGGACAATGCCTTCTCCTGGAATAACCATCCAATGGCTCTGGCTGCTGCGTCGAATTGTTTCAGGTAATTTGGCCAAAAAGTATTCCCGTCGAAGGTCGGGGGTTTTATCGTAGTTTGTACTTGGGTCGCCTCCCCGTTTCCTCGTCGCTCGGTATTAACGTGGCAGGTCTCCATCCTTTTTGCATCTCCGTCGCCGTGGTGGATGGGCTGGTTTTGACGATAAGCTTCCTGTTCCTGTTGAAGCTTCCTTATTTCGGACTGCATTTGCTGGTTGATCTCATCTTGCAAGTTGGCAACTTGCTGATTTTGCTCGTCTTGCATGTTGGTCACTTGCTGATCCAAGTTGTCTACTTGCTGATTCAAGTTGGCCACTTGCTGATTTTGCTCGTCATGAAGATGTGATGTTTGCTGGGAGAACGAACTGGATTACTCATCTGATATGGTAGACATCCGTTGTAATAGCTCCTCTTGCTGGCTCTTTATCTGACTGAATAGCTCCTCTTGCTGCCGAGAAAGTTGGGAAATTTGTTGAGTTTGTTCTTCTTGCAGCCGGGAAAGTTGTTGAGTGTGTTCTTCTTGTAGTCGGTAAATTGCTTCTTAAACCGGGTCATCAAACTCCACAACATCAGGATCCATATTATTATCTAGGTAGTATTTACGGAGCCTTCTCAACAATACGGATTTGCTCCCAGTAGTTTCCAACTCTAATTCTTCGAGCTCTCTTCTGAGCTCAGCCACCAATAGTTCATTTATCTTTTTTCCAGGCATTCTTGTATCTTTACCCCACACCTGACACCAATTTGAAACACTTATGGGGACTTTAACACAATTTATTCACGAAATTGTTAAGATACACAGAACTCTGCTGGATAACGTCTAAACTGCTTGACAATACAATGAACTCTTGTAAATATTGAACTTGAACTCTCGTTAACTGCCCATACATCCCCTTATATACAACAAATGAACATTCTGGAATTTTCTAGAAACATTATTTAATCTAGTTAGTGTGTTTACAAGTTTCTAGAATAACAATCTTTCAAATTAAGGTCCTTTTCTTTACGGTTATCCCGTTACACTATTAATAAAATAACGTTAAAAAAATTAAAATATGTTATAGATAACTAAGGGTCTAGGACAACAGGCCGTCGCCGACTGAACGGCGCCGATTGGCCGTAGGGACAACTGGGCGTAGGGACAACTGGGCGTAGGGATAACTCGCCGTAGGGACAACTGGCCGCCGATATATGTTTTCTAATTTTTTATTTAAAAAAAAATCATTTTGTATAGTTTGGGTATTAAACCTGATAACATGAAGTTGTCTTTTAATGATAAGACGGAATACTTCCTGGATATAAAATATCAAACTATGTTCTTGAAAGCACAAAAAATAATCTAATTAATAACATATTTAAACACTTTCGATGAAAATATAAAAAAATTAGAAACTATTGTATATTTAGACAGGTTTTCAAAAATAGTATATTGTTTTATTAGAAGTAAAAATATAACTTTTTGTGGCGAGTCTGAATGTTTGATGGCCGAACGTTAGTGAGGCCGACAATTTCAGACGAGCCACAAAAAGTGCTTTTGCTCTGAATGAAACATGCTATTTTTTCCGCAAACGGCATCCAGACTATAGAACTAATTAATATTTAAATAAAAATTCAAAACGATTGCAACGAAGTTGATAAATTCAGAGAATAATAATTATAAAACTGCGCACTACATTTCCGTGGTTACTGGTTTTGTGATTGCCAAGTCAAAAACAAATTTGACAGTTTAATAATATTTTATAATGTCAGAAATATTGTAAGTGATTTAAAGCAACAATTGGACTGTGCATTTTTGGTAAGTATTTGAGCATCAAAATTTCGTTTGTTGTAGTAAGGTGTACTGAAATTTTCTTTAAGATTATATTATGTCGGATTCAGAACCCAACTGTACACCGCCCGACGTTGCTGACATTGCTAAGGCAGCTACGAATGATTTAATTCCAACTAAGTCAAGTTGAGTTTATAATCATGCTTACGAAAGATTTCTCACATGGTGCAATGATAAAAACATTTTAAACTATTCGGAAAATGTGCTACTAGCTTATTTTTTTAAAATGACAACTAAATTAAAAATGAAAAGTTCAACAATGTGGTCTCAGTATTCCATGATAAAATTATTACTGAATATTAAACATGGATTAGATATTAGCAAATATATGAAACTACGTGCTTATCTGAAGAAGCAAAATGAAAGGTATACTCCCAAAAAGTCAAAGGTATTCACAAAAGACCAGTTTGAAGATTTTTTAAATAATGCACCTGATGAGCAATATCTGGGAATTAAGGTTAGTTATAATATTCTAACCTGCATAAATACAATCAAGTTTTTAAATACATACTACTTTTAGGTTGTTCTAATAATGGGCGTATCTGGAGCATGTAGATGCGATGAAATGGTGAACATGACAATAGACGATATAAAAGATTTAGGATCTGTTATTCATATAAAGATTCCTGGTAGTAAATCTAAAAAGCCACGATCGTTCACAATTATTGGAGAAAAATATATAAATTTTTCCAGAAAATATACTTCATTACGTCCACAAGCTATGGAAAGCCGACGATTTGTTTTAAAATTTCAAAAGGGGAAAAGGTTATCGCATGGTTACGGGAATTCATACAATTAGTAACGTACCCAAAACAGTAGATACTTATTTAAAACTACCGAATTCCAAAAGATTACACCGTGCATGCGTTAAGAAGAACTTCAGCTACTTTGCTTGTGGATGGAGGAGCTGATATTACTTGTTTGAAACGGCATGGAGGTTGGAGGTCGAGCACTGTCGCTGAAGGATACATTGAAGACTCTTTGTCTTATAAAAAACAAACTGCAGAAAAAATCTTGATGTCGAATTCTTCTTCACTGTACCTGAATGCAGCTTCTCATGAGCGAAATTATGTCGACGTTGATGTAACAGAAGCAACAACAAGTAAGGAGTCACAGGAAATTTTGTCGATGAATTCTTTTAACTCTGCACAAAATTCGCTTGAATTGGAAGTGAATAAATCAGGTAGTGCATTAAATATGTGCGGTGCAACCTTAAATAACTGTAATTTTACTATTAATAATTATTATCGATAATAAAGTTTAAAAGTTCAACTAATAATTATTTTCCCTGTTAAAAATTCTACTTTTTTGTACGGCCGTCAGGGTAAAAAAAAGTACTTTTTTGTCCGCTCACGGCCGTACAAAAAAGTGGCGTCTGTGAAATCATACTTCAACATCATGAATTGACGTTAATAATGTCTACTTTTTTTGACGTTTGCGGAAATAGTTATTATCCTAACAAGTGCGGAAAGTTCTACTTTCCCGCACGCGAACTGCCGATGCCCGAACGACGCGAAGCGGAGTTCGGGCAAGCAGTTAAGTGCGGGAAAGTTAATTTCCGCAAGAGTTAGGATCAATATTTTTTCTACAAGCAAAATCACCTCGAAAATTATTTAGATACTTGAAAAGATGCGATTGTGACAATTAAATCTTTCATAGTGTCAATAAATACACGACTGTAGCTATAGCAACCCTACTTAAACAGGTGAGTTTGTTGTTGCTTTGAGTAAGGTTTACAGGGGTGATTTAATAAATTATGATTTTTTTAAAAAAATTTAAAAACAAACATTTTAAAAGTCCCTATTTTCATGTAAAATAATCTTAATTTTTTTTACTATTTGTATGTAGTCCAACAAGATAAAGATAATAATACAATAATTTGTCAAAAAGGTTATCGGAAAACATCTCTAATTAATAAAAAAAAAGTGCGTGCGGGAAAAATTCTTTCCCGAACGCCGTGCGGGAAAAAGTATTTCCCGCACTCCGTGCGGGAAAGAGATATTTTCTGAATTAAAATGCGTGCGGGAAAGTGTTGTTTTACGCATGCTTGTAGAAAAAAAGATGTTCTCTGATTTAATCTTATTTTTCGTCTGGACAGAAAATGTAAAGTGTAGGAAAGTTTGGTTAAGCAATAAATTGTTAAGTTATTTATTTCTATTTGAATCAAAAGCCCGTAATCCTTTCATTTTTTAAGTTATTACCTACAATCGCGATTTCGTTGTATATTAATTCGTATTTAATCCCTGCATTATGATTTAAATAAAATAACATTTAATGACAAAAAGATTGTATACCTATTTAAAAACACAAATACCTACATTTATTTACAAATTATATTCTACATATTTTATTTACATATCATAATTGTGTGCTAGTCCTCTGAGATAATCGATATTTGTTATTGAATTAAAGTTTCGAATTATCCTTAAAATGCGATCATCAGCATCTCTATATTTTTTTAGTTTTATGTGAGGAGTTTTGCCAGCTACTAGTTGTTCATTATATACATCACGTCCTCTTTGAACTTTTTTTAAGGCTTTAATGAACTTCCAAATTGTGGGATGAGCTACTCCTAGCTCAGATTGAAGCCTCCTGTGAGCGGCTTCCGCGTGATTATTTGTTCTAACTTCTCCATTCAATGTGCTGTAATATAGATTCCACATTTCTTGTGGAAACAGAGGTGAACGTCTACCATTTCCGCGTCTAAAAATGTTCAAAACAGTTAAATGCTTTAGCAAAACCTTATAATACTTACTTAAAACGGTATATTTTTTTTTTAAAGATATGATAATACACACCTGTTCATACTTTCCACATAATTATCTTCGAACCAATCTAGGAGTGGTTGTAGTTCTTCTGGTAGGATACTGCCGGGTTCATCAATACTTTGGTCCAGATGTGTTAAGGGGCAAATGCCAAAGAAGTAATCATCCGCGTAGTTAGAGCGAATTCTGGGTCGTTGTTATATTGACGAGTAAGACCAATGGCTGCTAAATGTTTGTGCATATTCTGTACTAAATGAGAGAAACATCCATATAACTTTACGCCTGGGCAGTTATCACACATGGCTGTAAATGCGGCTCTTTCGAAATCGCAGTGAATTGCTAGAGGTGCTAAATTTGCTACCATGGCTTTAATCAACTGGAACATTCGGTTGTACGTCTCTCGTTGTTTATTTGGGAGCAAAGCATACAAAATTGGATGTACTCCATTAATTTTAACAGCCATTATGATGTATACTTGCGCAAATAACGATGACGGAATAGTAAACGTACCATCAGAGTACCATGTACTACCTTGTAAATACTGAACCCAGCTTTGTCTTCCAAAAATTAAAATTCTGTTGCATCCTTCATCGCTGTCTGCCAAGAGATAATTTTCTTGTACACCTGACAAAACCTCATAAATTTTATATCTTTGTAGCAAAATTAAATCTTGCAAATTTGCTGGATTTTATGGTGCAGCTTGAATCGCATTGCGTTTTCTTCTAACTAACTTCTTTAAAGCAGCGTTGTTCGGAAGTCTGCCTTGAGAAGCTTGCGTTGCATTTGTTAAACATTCGTTGATTACATATAAACAATTTTAAATTTTGAATAAATTTATTGGTAGACGATTATGATTAAACAAGTTTATGCAAAATAGGAGATTTAATAGAAGTTAATCATTTTTAAGGATAAATTTTACTGTTAATTGGTTCCTCTCAGAATACTTTTAACACAAACTTGAGGATACGTTACTTACCTGAGTTGTGCCTTCAATCGTTTCTACAGAACGTTTCTTTATTTGAGAAACTATTTGCGCAACCTCTACATCAGCTGCTGATGACCCGTGACAATGTTCATTGATTCTCTTAATAATTGTGAAATTTCTTGTTGTATACGTGCCCTACAGAATTGCTTTCGCTCACATCTCCAAAACTTAACATTATTATCACTTTTGCTTAAACCATCAAAAACGTATATAAAACCATCTTCTTGAAATTTTTCTTTTCCCCTTTTAGACAAAATAACAGCGTTTATGATTATAAGTTATAAGTAAAGACGAAGAATTGAAGTTAAGAACTGTACGACTAGACTGCTCGAAAGGAACTGACTCTCAATCTGCTTTATTCTTATAATACCATCTTCATGGTCAATGGGAATTTCTCAAGATATAAAAATAAAAAAAATATCTTTCTAGCAGTTTTAAAGAAAATCCTAACAGATGAGCATATCCAAAATAGAAGTTAATGATGTTTATTATTGCCTGTTTAAAAGAGCAAGTAATTCTGCAAAGGACCGAAGCAAAATAATAAAAACAATAAACATAAATATTTCGGAACGTGACAATCACTAAAGGATATTACATTTACTAGCAGAGGATGGATGGTATTACCGAAATAAAAAAAGGTTTTACAGAAGAATATTTAAATTATAAATATTTTGTTGGAATGTAAAAATAAAAATAAATTTACATTTAGGTAAACAGAAAAAGGTATCAATAGAGCCGCTACATGCCCTAAATATTTTTATTTTATAGATATTAGAGGGTGTGAATATTTAAAGACTTTTAGAATCCTTAATTTAATTCGAAAAAAAAAAGTATTATTCCTTCAAAAACAAACAAAAAAGGATATTTAACAAATCTATAGTGATTTAAATCCATTTCAGGATTTTCAGAAGCTCGTTCAGCCAAGTAATTAGTACTACCTAATCCCCGTAATCTAGCGTTTACCAAAAATTGTCATTTAAAACTAATTTTCTTAACAAAAATATGCCAGATAGATTCTTTTTAATAACAAGTTCCTACTTAGTTCAAATATTTAAAAAAGCAGTATGGGAATTTTAATACCAGATATTTTAACATTTTTTTGTCTACTTTAATTGAGAAAAAAAACTTTTAGGGGTTGTTGGAAAAAACATCAATATCGGCGGCCAGTTGTCCTTACGGCGAGTTGTCCCTATGGCGAGTTGTCCCTACGGCCAGTTAGTCACGGCCAATCGGCCACGGCCAATCGGCGACGGCGAGTCGTCCCATTTCCGATAACGGGTCTAGGACAATAAGGAAAACATATTATATGATCAATGATTTTATTCATTCAAAAAAAAAAATGTTTGGTGAATTTCTCGAAGTTAACAGCAAATTTTAAATTAATAATTACCAAATAAATTTTGTTTATAATGCTGTGAAACTATGTCGTCATTGCAAATATTCTATTTAACAAAGAAAATAAAATTCTGTTTTAGAAAGAGAATAATTAAACGTTTGTCCTAAGAAATTTAAGTCTTGCAATAGTAGCGTAAATTAATTGTAAAAGTAAATCAAGCCAATTTTAAGTAATTTAAAAGAGAGCATTTTTAGTAAAATTCTTAACAAAAATAATCAAATTCGTTAAAAAATAATTTTGAAAAATATGAGTAAAATTATATAACTAGCAACTTTTTATGCATGAAATAAAATGTACATGATTTTTTTTTTTAGATATATATAGAAAAAAAATGCTTACAATTGCAAAAAATCGATTTTTACCTATTTTTTTTTCAAAAATCGTGTTTTTAGTAAAACGGATAAATATGACGTATTACTAAGTATTTTTGTTCGCTGAAACTGAATTCGCTGTTCACAAATCTCAAAAAGTGGTACGTTTTTAGAAAAACGTGGGTAAAAATCAATTTTTTGAATTTGCAATAATTTTTTTCTTAAGATAAAAGACTTATTCTTAAGTAATTTGGTCGCTGAAACCGAATTTTTTATTTAAAAATCTCAAATTCGGTTTCAGCGATCAAAAATACATAAGAATCAGTATTTTATTTAAAAAAAAACAATTATTGCAAATTCAACAAAACGATTTTTATCCACGGTTTTTTAAAAACGTACCTTTTTTTGAGATTTGTGAACAGCAAATTCAGTTTCAGCGAACAAAAATACTTGGGAATACGTCTTATTTATCCGTTTACTAAGAAGTTTCAACGGGAAGGTAGCCAACCCCCGGAGTAGCAACAGAACACTACTTTTATGAATTACTGTAGACTAGTGTAGACTGTAGACCACCCTGGCTACATTTAATGTTTGCTCTTGCGTTTTGTAAATAGTCATAATATAATAAAATAATCGAAAATTTTAGCCTTTTGAATTGGAACGGAAAATCTGTGAGAATTATTGAGACGCGTGGAATTATTACATTTTTAGGGTGATTTTACCTTTAATTTAAGTACATTGGTCCCTCTTAACAGATTTGATAGCTCTCCTTAATAGATATGGATTTCCGTTACTACAGTATTTATTTTTCAGTACCTATTTTGTTTTCTCAAAATTATTTGTATATTGCTTTGTTAGAAATATAAATAAATTAAATTCGAGAGTATGATAATCTTCGATACTTATAATAAATCTGTAGAGAGGTCAATTCTGTACATGAAATATATTTCCAAAATAACTATCAGGGGGTGATTGGGGATCGATACTGATTCCAAAAATGCAATCAGTAAAATTTTTGTCTGTCTGTCTGTATAACCGCTATAAAAACAAAAACTACTCGACGGCTTTTAACGAAATTTAGTACAATTATTGTTTATACTCCTGTGCTGGTTACGGTATACTTTTCATCACGCTACAATCAATAGGAGCAGAGCAGTGAAGGGAAATGTTGGGAAAACGGGAGAAGTTACTCCATTTTTTAAGCTTCCGTCGCGTGTGCAACCTTAATGGTTAAAGCTATACAGAAATTATCTTATTTTTATAATTTGGAGGTCAACTGTGAACGGATTTTACAAAATTTCACCCACAGGGGGGGTTGCGGGGGCGTGAAAAAAAAAATTAAAATCTATAAATCCTACAGGTTTGACACTTTGCAAAATAGTTATTTTTATAATTTTAAGGTCAATTGTGAACGGATTTTACGAAATTTCACACACATGGGGGTTGCGGGGGCGTGAAAAAAAATTAAAATCTATAAGTCCTACAGGTTTGAAACTTTGCACAATAGTTATTTTTATAATTTTGAGGTCAATTGTGAACGGATTTTAGAAAATTAGACCCACAAGGGGCCATGCGAGGGCGTGAAAAATAATCTATACATAAAATAAATCTGTAGAAATGAAAAATTCTGTACATTAAAGATATTTAAAAAATAATTAGCGGGGGGTGTTACTACATCGATATAGAACCCAAAAATGTGGTTAGATTTTTTTGTCCGTCTTGTCACGGGTCAAATTCGCTCTAGTATAACTAAATTCTTACCTTATAAATCCGTCATTATTAACGGTTTACTGGAGTCTGGAACCAGTTGATTTAGATCGATTATAGTTAGTCGCCAGCTATTATTTATTATTCTAGCCATAAATTATCCCTGATATCGCTGGAATTATTTTTGGAAGTATATTTATTAAAATTACGTTTATGAATCCTTGAGGTACTATTTCTCTTCTTTTGTCGATAACTGACGTATAGTGTTCTACAGTCAGTGTTCCGTTATATTTCTATCTTGCGTAATAAAATCGAAAATGAACGAGGGGTTAGATAATGTTGAGATTTTTATCGATATCTTGATAAATAATAAGATTAGTCGTATCTAACGACTACTGTTTGTTCGTAAATTGGTAGCTGGAGATCCTACGGTTATTGTCCCTATAGTAGTGGAGGCCACCTCTTATTTCGACGTGTGTCAAAATTTCGTGCATGTGATATGAAAGAACCAGCTCTTTCTTTTACCAGCCTTTGTCGTAAGAACGTGGCACTAAGAAGATTTTCGGGGTTTAAGTTGTAATCTCTATTCATCGGAGACAATTCATTTTGGATTTACGAAATTAAACCTCAGTTTTCCTAACGAACAAGTATTGGAGTAAGATTTTCAGTAGTTTTGTTGGATTCGTAAGGAAAATCGCTTTAGAGGATTTTAGGAAATCTTCTGTGGTGAGTACACGTTATTTATTCATGTGGTTGTTCGATTCTTATGGTTCTTCGTTCCCTATGAGTGTAGGTAGCCCATAGAGCAGACAGTAGGTAGATTTGGTGATTTAAAACCGTTCAGACGGTGAACTGTGGTAGAATTCCCGATTGGTGCAATTAGCAACGAGAATATTGTTCCACCCGTTTACCAGCCACGGGTGTCACGAGTTTTAAGAAATAAAACAACCCTATCTTAATAGGTGAGTTACTATGTTATATTTTTTTTGTTATACATAAGATTAATAACGCCATATAGACGCAATTTTAGTTTTAATATCTTGATTTTACATGTGTATTTCGTTGTGTATCGTATGTAGGTTTATTTATGTAAAACTAGACTCCTTTTGCTTATTCTTTCACTATTATAAATTTTATGTTAAATTTTGATTTAATTTATTGTTATAATTTTGTCGTGACTAGAAAGTCAAATTTAAGTTTGTTGAGTACATTTAAATCATTAGTTTTAATCATTAATTGTAAATTCAGAGAAGTCAACTTCTAAATGTTGTATTATTCATTTAAATTCATTTTTATTCTTTCATTGTAGTACAAATTTCAGTTAATGTGTTCAAATTGTATTAAAGTTATTAAATCAAATTAATTCAAGGAGTCATTAAAATCTGTTTAAGCTATTGTTAATACCGAATTACGATTTTAGGGTCCTAGTTACGGGTTTAAGTCCTAGTTATAGGCTGAAAACCTAGATACAGCGCTAGATACAGGCTTTAATTTTGGGTGCAGACCTGATACTTAGTTCGAGCTTAAGTTATTGTGGTTGGTGCAAGCCTTTTGGTTTTGGAACAGGCTTGGGTTTTGGAACCGACCTAAGTATAAGAGACGCCGAGGATTAACAGATAAGCCTAATTAGATTTAAGTCGCAACTATAGTAGTTAAGAAAAAAACCTATTTTTCTTGTCTTTTTTTTATTGTATTGAGTGTGATCACACATATTGGTAAATTTATCTTTTAATATTATTCATATATTCTTTTTTTTATATAAATATCAATAGCGTTGTCAAGCACGAGGCTTGACAGTTTTGTAAATTTTAATATTTCCATTAAAGAAGGGTCTAGTTGAGATTTTGTTTTATTTAGCTCACTTTATCGTTATTTTTATTATTGTGCAATTCAATTAGTACTGTTTAATATTTTGAATTTATTTAATTATCTCCAGTGGGTGAAGTAGTGCCTGGAACATCAGGGGTTTCTAATTTTAACCGTACAAATCGGTGGCGCACTCACTTTATTTTGGTACTTCCCTCTACGGCTGAGCTGGGCACTAATTTGCCAGTAGAGAAACCACTACCGAACTCAGCTGGAGTTGAATTTCAATTGGGTAAATTTAGTTAACCTTTTTATTAGTTTTTCAAAATTTGATTTAGTTTTACTTTCTTTAAAATACGTGGCAGTCTATATGTTTGTGCGCGCATCACATTAAAACTACTGATCCGATTCGAATGCGGTTTTCACAGATGTATTTGTATTTCTTTCAACTTAAGATCCAGCATAAAAAAAATCCCCCCACCACTTTAACGAATTTGGGGGAGAAATTTTTATATAACAATCAACACGCCACGCGAACTACGTCGCGGGTACAGCTAGTTATGAATATGAGCTTTATTCAAGTTACAGAAAAATTGCAATATTTAAGTCAAATGCGTAATAATCTTGATGTAATTTAATAAGTAATAGTAAGCAATACAACATAATACATAAACATTAGTAATTAATACAAAATCTCCCTTTTTAAGTCTTGAATAACAAATGTATTCTTTTAAACAGTAATAGTTTAGAGGGACTGAATCTACATTCTAATGGAGAAATCTGATATGCTAAAAGCCCTGATATATATCATAATTCTGTTAAAGTAAGGTCTAGGGAGATTTTACAGTAGCTTTGACACGTCCATTAGATTAGGGAAAATATGGACTACTTGTTATATGTTTAAAATCATAATTGGTAGCAAATCTGTTGAAAAGAGATTGGAACTGAGGTCCATTGTCTGATCTCACTAATTCAGGAATACCATATCTATAAAATAACTCCTTAAGTTTAAAAATAATTGAAATTTTAATAAGGCTTGTTAGTTTAAATATTTAAAAAAATCAGCAAAAATAATCGAAAACGAAATTTTTAAGCTGTCGGACAGCAAAAACGCAGCAATAAATTTGTCGGACAATGTGAGCATTTGATTTAATACTTAATTATAAACAAATTGTGTAAAAATGAATTATATATATTGTTACGCCTGGGGGGATAGAGGGAGAATGTGCCTTAATGTTTTGGGATGAGGGGTAGCTTACTAAAGGCACTTCCCACCCAGGTCGTGGTTATCTACCCCCTGGTTAGGTATCCTGCTGAAGGCAGAAAACTAACCAAGGGGAAGATGAGATAAACAACAGGAAACAAACAACAAATATATTAACAACGAAACAAACAATAACAATAAATAATTAACATATGAATAACGAATAACTAAATACAAATCTTAACTATAATCTTACCAAATAATCTACATGGTGGCATGTCACATTTACTCACGAAAATAAGTCAAGAGTCACAACGGCCAGACCTAAGGGTCTGTTTTAGGGACACCCCAAAGGGTGACCCTTACAGACAATCTTAGACTCCGAACTCCCCGTGTCCGACCTCAACAACTTGCTTTTATAGCCAATTCATATTCTACGTGAGAATAAAAATTAAACTATTTAAACACGTGTTGAGATCTAACGCAATGACTTTGACCTGGTAAAATGTAATACAAAACAATACAGTAATACAATAAACTAATAAATTAATATCTAGGGCAAAACTGCCCTCTTATCGTATGTGACATGCCCCCCTTCCCTTAAAGCCAGCCCCTGGCTTTGCTCGGCTCTGGCTTACAGGGGTGTATGTATAGGACAGAGTTTTACAAAATTAATAATCCGCCACACTTCTAACAGAATCCGCTCTTCTCGGAGAATGTCCTGTCTTGCCCTCGTCTAGAAACGCCAGGTCCACCGCTGGCTAGACGGATCCCTTTTTGGTATGTTGGTCTGTCTGCAACTTCTTTAAAAACCAACCATTATCTATTGCTCCATCTTTCGAGGCCCATGGTCAACATCAGACAGTACTCCATTACTTCATTCGCTTTTAATACATTTAAACCATACAACTACAGTCTTCCCACCTATGGCTACCATTCATTGGGAAGATCTGCTATTATTGCGATAGAAGTATCGACGCTAACTATTTCCATACCTCGACGGAGACCTTCTTTACTTGTTGAGACAAGACCCATACCATACTCAGGATGAAGGACCCTTCCTCTCTAGAATTCTGGTGCCGAGCAAGCATCTCCTGGATCGCGTCTTCCTTGAGTAGATGTGGGGAAAACGTTAAACATTTAAACATCAAAACAATAACTCGGTCCTAAAACATACAAAAACAACTACATTAGAATTTGTCTAGAAAGGGCATTAGGGAATTATTATTCTTTACATTAAACTCAAAACTTATACCGATACCGGTATTTGACTTCCTATACGAACACCTTACCACATTAGTTTCTCATTTTTTTTTGAACACTCGTCAGTGAGTGTTATATTTAAATCTTCACATATTGTCCCAATCCTCTTTGTGAGACCATGACATATAAAACTCTTGGGCGAACCTCTCGCCCCAAATATACAATACTACATGCGCACTGCGCACAACCTGGCCTGCTATCTCCCAGCAGACATTATCAAACTCAATTATAAAACAATGTGCACCCTGCACACCACTTTATCTGCTGTCCCTTAGCAGACATCATTATACCTAAAAAACTCATCGAATGTCATTGGCAGGAACCACCATCTGCCTTTTTTGGTCATATTGTCACCTATTGTGCTTCATGTGCACTTAAAACAATTCCGCTCTCCTTTAGCAGAGACTATCATCAACAACACCAAATCTCTGTGTACACTTTGCACAAAACTTCTCTGCTGACCCTCAACAGAAATAATTATATCCAAAATACTAGCAGGAACCCTCAACTGCTCATCTTGGTGCTTTGCTTAAAAAAAAAACTTTTCCGTGCTTCCTGCACACTCAATTTTCTGCGGTCTCTCAGCAGAGCTTCGTAAATATTAAAAAGGAAACTAAATACCTAAAATATAGAAGTCACATACTACCTTAAAACTTTTTCATGATAGCCTTTTACTTAACAGGTTGACTACACTAGACTCCCAGTCATCTGTTCTGAAATCTAAAAACAAAAATATTAAATCATCAAAAAAAAATGTTTTCCCTTTCGCTTCTTTCTAGATCTTGATCTCTAATATAACTACATATTACTAGCACATAACCAAATCCTTTTAAGTAACCCCATATAAACCTTAAATACCAAACTAATAAAGATTAAAAAAAATATAACAATATTCAAACAAGTTCAATCGAATTTATTCAATGTAACAGATTCAATATTACAATAAAAAAAAACTATATTTCTACAGTGTAGAAAAAAACGACGATGTTTTGGAGTTTCGAAGTTTCTGATCCGTTGTACTCTTTCTTACTCTTGACATGCCACCTTTACTACTTTAAAGATAAAAAAATTGACTATACCGAATATTTGGTGTCTGTTTCCCAATATACGACATGTTAAAAAAATACTAAGAAAATACAGAATATACTACCTAATTAAATTAACAAAAATATTGACATCTCAATCCATGAAGATAAATAATAAATTTAAAAAGGAAAGGTTCAATGTCAATAATCTGAACTTGAATTATTGCTGTGTGTGCAGTTTTGTTATTTCGGAATTAAATGCACAACTAGAGCTGACAAAGAAATAAAATAAAACATTTACTAGACCGTGACCATATCTGTACCCTATATACACATACAACAAAAAATAAAATTAAAGAAAATTTAATTTAATTTTTTCGCAAACTTTCATAGATTATAACGTAGATACAAATGGGGTACATTGACGAATATTTATTACTTCAACTAAGACACTAGAAACAATTGGAAAATTATAATAAATTTACTTGAAGACGGTTTTTGTTTATCAACAATACATATTGTATACATTTCTGAAACTTTATACGATTGACCGTGAAAAAAAAAACACACATAATAATTGACCTACATAAATACCTCATATTCAACTTATACACAAAAACTGCTAATTCTGCACTTAGGTCATTATTCTAAAAAAACAATTATTATTTCACCGGCAAATCTCAAATAATAGTATACACACCTAAAAGTTCCATAAAACAAAAAGAAAACAATCTTCATACTCTTCAAGATAAATATAGATAAAAGTATCTCAACATTGTGTAAAAGAACACACTGTACGTCAGTAACATGTGGCAAAAAAAATGCTATAAAAAATGGCTACGAATAGTTAAAATTAAACTGGGCCATGGGGAAAAATATTTGCATTAAAAAAGCATCGAAATTTACAGATGGAACTGTTTAGGAAGAAACAGTTTACAGGAACAGCTAACGGCACCTTCAACATGTCATGTCAGTGACTTGGGGCAAAAACAAATCCTATAAAAAAAGACAACAAATAGTTAAAATTAAACTGATTAGGAAGAATCAGTTTAGGGATCCGAGAACGGCGCCCCCACCATGTCACGTCAGTGACATGAGGTAAAAAAAATGCTATAAAAAAAGACAACGAATAGTTAAAATTAAACTGATTAGGAAGAATCAGTTTAGGGATCCGAGAACGGCACCTCCACCATGTCACGCCTGGGGGGATAGAGGGAGAATGTGCCTTAATGTTTTGGGATGAGGGGTAGCTTACTGAAGGCACTTCCCACCCAGGTCGTGGTTATCTACCCCCTGGTTAGGTATCCTGCTGAAGGCACAAAACTAACCAAGGGGAAGATGAGATAAACAACAGGAAACAAACAACAAATATATTAACAACGAAACAAACAATAACAATAAATAATTAAAATATGAATAACGAATAACTAAATACAAATCTTAACTATAATCTTACCAAATAATCTACATGGTGGCATGTCACATTTACTCACGAAAATAAGTCAAGAGTCACAACGGCCAGACCTAAGGGTCTGTTTTAGGGACACCCCAAAGGGTGACCTTACAGACAATCTTAGACTCCGAACTCCCCGTGTCCGACCTCAACAACTTGCTTTTATAGCCAATTCATATTCTACGTGAGAATAAAAATTAAACTATTTAAACACGTGTCGAGATCTAACGCAATGACTTTGACCTGGTAAAATGTAATACAAAACAATACAGTAATACAATAAACTAATAAATTAATATCTAGGCCAAAACTGCCCTCTTATCGTATGTGACAATATTATATATATTAAAAAACTAAAATATGGACTCATTAATGATTTGTATTTTATTTGCTCTGACTTCACTTTCAAGCTCAAGAAGGTCCAATCTTATTATGGTGTCTCTACCGAATATTGGCTTATTTAGCCCTTCTATAACACAAATCTCTGAATAATAAATATTAATGTTACAGATCAAATGGGTTTTGAAAGAACCTTTTACTTTTAAGTATACAAATTATTTTTAGTAGAAGTACCTTGTATTAGAAATTCAGTCACTTGTCTTCTGACGATTTAATTTATCTTGTTCTCTTTAAATGTTTAGTAACTTTTTGTACTGGAAATTTTTGTTTCTTAAGTTTTATTGTTGGAATTTTGTATAATTATGAATTACACCAATCATTATTGCTAACCAACATAAATTTACTAATTTTTGTATTCTTAACCTATTCACACATTTTGGATTATTTTTTTTTTTCATTACTTGGATTGAGAAGCTTTTCACTTTATAAAAAAAAAAAATCTTCAATTCTTTTTTTTTCTGCCAAGGTACCGTGGTGTAACTTTCGTTTTTGGCCGAAATCCACCTGACTATAGGTTGGTATTTATTTTAATTTTTAATGCGTCGCCATGGTGAGAAGACGGGCGATGTGTTTTTTTCGACAGCAAATTATTTCCATTCGGTCACTTTCTGCCCTTCGATAATAAGTAAGTACAGTTTAGCTTCAGTATAAATTTTATTTTTATTAAATTATCTAAATTGCGGTGAATTTGTTATTTTAAAATTTTACTAACACTTAATTTCAAATACATTTGCTATCGTAAAACTCAGTTTTTTTGTGATCATAAAATATATAAACATGTGAATATAATTAATTTTTTCTCGTTAATATGGAGAACCAGATAGCGAATATATTTGATTGTAAATTATTAAAGGTTGAAATTTTGGTTAGAATTTCATTATTAGAGTATATTGCCAAATCAAGAAGGGCCCTAGCAGGAGAATTATCTTGAAACCAATAACGAAACGCTGACAAGCCGTCAGCCATTTTGTACCTGACCAGAGAATTCGTCACAAAAGGAAAAACCATCCCGGGATAGTTTATGAAGGAAGATTTTTAAGAAAAGGCCGAACCATCCTTGAATTGAAGAAGAAAAGAAATTCCTGAAGATAGTTAGTCAAGGCTCCACCGAAATAGAAGTCTGGAATAAATTAAGATAAGAGAAATAATTATTATTTTATTTAAAAAAAAATTCTTAACTTTAACTTGATTTAATAAATCATCCTGAAACTGATTTTTGCATTTTATTTGTTTGTCTATACTTTTGCGCCCTAAATTTATGTTTTGGAGAGAATTGATAAAACTCAGAACGAAGCCACGAACCCAGGAGCTAGCCTAGGGTAAATTAGGGTTACAAAATTGGCGCCCAACGCCAATTTAACTTTTAAAGGATTAATTAAGCTACAAACTAATTAATACAACACATTACAAATACTGAAGAAATCTAAAAAGTGCCCACATCGACTTAGAAGTATTTTTCGAGGTATGACAACTGCACCGTCTTGCTGGAAGACAAAATCTTACCTAAAAGTCAAATGTTCCTATAACCGGTTAAAGAATTTCGTCCCTAATGTTAAAATATCTTTGTATCCACAATTCCTTCGATAAAATTAAATTTTTCCTACAGCTTTAGGATGATCGCAAACACGACCACTTGTGGTCGCCCCTAGGAGCGGAGTGAAACTTTCATGAACACTGTGGGCCGAAATAAAGGAGTACATTTTTTAGTTAAAAATAACTTTTTTGTTTTTTAGGTGATTTAATTTTTTGCAGGGCTAATAGCATACCATGTGCTCAACATGACTGCAAATTTGGCAGGAAAAATAACGTACAGGGTCGAAATTTTAAAAAAGTTATGTAATGGCGCATTTGAGCTCGTTGCAAATGAAAACTGACTTAGGTAAAATTAAACTGAAATGCTCTTTTGGTCGGTTAACTATCCAGAACACTTCAGTAAAGGAGAAACTTTTTGAAATTTCCGGATTCGCAAAATATTATTTTTTTATTAAATTAGGAAAATATAACATTTTAACAAATAACACATTTATGAAAACAGTTTAATAATTTTAAGACGTAGACTAAAATTTTATGAATGTGGTTACCATTGTTGTTTACCACTTTTTAAAGTCGTCTGCGTCATAAATTGATAGCCCCATTTATTACACCCTGTTCAAAATTCTTCAAATTCTTTCTTTGAGCTGTTCGATGGTTTTAAATTGTTGTCCGTCATACAAATTTTGTTTAAAAATTCCCCAAATTGAATGAACGGACATGAACTCAGACGGTAGAAGTACCTGCTCCTGTTATCACGACAGGGGTACTTTAATCCTACACATGAACTCAGACGGTTGAATTTAAATGTAAAATATTTGAAAGAAAATAGAAATATTTTTGTTAAGGATTCTTTGCCAATCTTAAGTAGCTAATTGCTATACATTATTAAGGCCCGGTTTATTAATAGCAATTTATCCGTCAGTTAATGCTTAACTACCAGTTATTTTGGAAAGGTCGGTTTATCAACAACAGAATAACTTTATCTGGCAGATAAAATATCAAATATTTATCTGTCAGTTTCAACTGGCGGATAGGTCGATATCTGGAGGTTAAGGCATATAATATAACGTCACTTTATTTGGTAGAGTTGTTTTGTTTTGATTTCTTTGTGTTGTTGTGTCAAATTTACTTGGGTTTTAAGCAAAGTAAAAAAATGGAAAGTACTAGTACTACTAAGAAGAGAGGATGCAATTTCACAGCAGAGGAGAGAAATTTGCTTTTTAAAATTGCAAATAAACATATCAATTCTAATATTTACAGAACAGTCTCTTTTGTCATCCTAATCTTGCAAGAAAATCCTGGTTATCCCACTTTCCGAAGTTGTCCACTCTTTCCCTAAATGTATAATGCCTTCTTTCGTACTTAAGAACTTGCACAATATCCTCGTCCTCGTCGCTATTCAGAATATAATCGTTCAGAAAATGCATATTTATCAACAACCAAAAACACATAAATCTTTGGATAAACATTCACCAATAACCTAACAAAAAAATCAATTGATGTGACATGACCTTGTTCTTGTAACAACCAATGAGATTGATTACATTCACTCGTCAGCATTGCCAACTTTCAATATCTATCAGTTAACAAACTAGAGAATAAAAACGAGTTGATAAACCGCTTCCAAACAAACTGGAACTTTATCTGCTAGTTACTTTTATCCGACGGATACTTAACTGATGGATAATATTAGTTATTGATAAACCGGGCCTTAGTAACTCAAATTTAATATTTTTTATGAGGAAATGACAAATTTATGCGCTATCAAGCAATTCAAATTGTTATAATCCCTTAATAATGAACCCATCGACCAATGACATTTAGGGAGGCGGATCTATAAACTAATTAGTTTTGGACAACATTTAGACGTAAAAGAAAACAATTCTGTCAGTACCAGTATATGTTTCGTAATTGTTACAATTATTGTGAAAGTGATAAATCCAAGATGAAATTTACAAAAATGTTAAGCCAGCGAGGAGCCGAGCAAATTGTTTGCGAAAACAATTTCAAATATTCAAGAGGTATTTTGTTGAAGAACACAGAAGAAAGAAAATGGATTTGCGCAACAACTAACTGCAACGCCAAACTTTACACCATTGGGTGTGATTTTACATTTTCCAGACAAACAGGTGAGCATAATCATGCTAGCATGGACACCTCAAAATTGAACCGACAAAAAATAAACAATATTTGCAAACGAAAAATAACAGAAGAATTTAACCTTCAAAAATTATTTATGAAGAAATAGAAAATTCTCCTGAATTGCTCAATACACTGTCTAGACGAGATGTTACATACATAAGGAATTCTATTGGTCGTCAACGCCTTCAGTTACTACCAAAACTACCTTAAACACAAGACTCTTTGCAAATTTTACTCAATGAAATTCAAATAAAAACAGTAAAAGACGAATTATTTTTGCTTGTAAATGATCAAATTAATAATATTGTTATTTTTTCAACACAAACCAATTCAATTCATTTATGCAATAGCGAAGTCATTCTTATGGATGAAACATTCAATTATTGTCCAAAATTTTTTGTCTAGATGTACACCATACTTGTTTACAGAAACGAAGTTTATGTGCCGTTATTATTCTGTCCTTTGCCAAATAGGACAAAAAAAACGTATGACTGCGTTCTACATCATGTTTTGCGAACATGTCAAGAAAACGGACTAATTTTTTATCCAAAGTCAATTGTTACTGATTTTGAACTAGATGCACATAATTCAGTTAAAGAAAACTTTCCTTCATCGCAAATCATAGGATGCAGATTTTATTTGGCGCAAGCATGGTGGCGTAAAATACTAAACTTGGGACTGTCTATTGATTACAACAACAACACAGAGATTGAAATATAGTTAAAACAGATCTTCGCGTTAACGTATCTCCATCCACAGCATGTAGGAGACGTGTTCGTTTTCGAATTGTGTAGTGACATGCCAACTGACATAAAGTTACAAGAATTTTGCGACTACATGGTAGACAACTACATTGGCGACTCCGCTATATTCCCTCCAAACATTTGGGCTGCAAATACAGGAAGTTTGCAAAGAACTACAAATGCGTGTGAGAGTTTTCATAATAAATTTAATAATTATTGTACTAATTTTCACCCAAACATATTTCAATATTTAGATGTTTTAAAAAGAATTCAAATTGATGTATATTGTCTGTTAAATTCTTTAGAAAATAATAAATGTAGAAAAATTTCACAAACTGTACAAAATAATTTAGCCTTTATTAAATACAAAATTTATCAGTTGGAAAATAAACAAATTGATGTTAAAGACTTTTTAAAATGTGTAAGCTATAAAATCAATAAATTTATTTAAAATTAAAGTTTATCTTTTAATATTTCAATATTTTAAATTAAAAACCTAAAGCATTTGGAAATTTTGTTAAAAATTTTTAAAAATAAAACACTCAAGTTTTATAGATAATAAATGAAGACCATCTGAGTTCATGCGTGGCTTAGAGCCTGCCTGAAATGACCGTCTGAGTTCATGTTGGATTAACAAATTTACCTGAGAGACCGTCTGAGTTAAGGTTCACCGAATTGAATAGTCAACCGAAGTTAATTCTAGGCTGTTAGGTGGCCACATCCCGGGCAATTTTAGGTAATAGGTGCTGCAAGATTTGTTCTTGATATGTTTCTGAATTAAGTTTTACTCCGCCATCAACAAAAATCAGACTAAATTTTCCCAACAAAGACCATAACACCTTATGAGGATTGACTTTTTTCAATAAAAAGATGCTCTAGAAGAATTTCTCTCTTAAATTGTACGTCAGAATACACCCTATTATTTTGGGTATTTTTAGAAAGCCGTAAATAAAACATTTTTTTATCTGAAACCCATATCTTTCTAATGTTACTAGAAAGGAATCTTCTTAGTAGCAAATTAAATCTTTCCAGTCGTTTTTCTCTTACATTGGCAGTTTTTTAAATACTTTAAGATGGCAGTCTTCTTTAATAGTTCTTCTAAATGATGTGCGGGAAATCCTAGTTTCTTTTGCGATTTTTCTTGTTTCAGCAGATTGGCCAGAATACAAATTTTCTTAAACAACCCTTACTCTAGCAATATTAACTTTAGTTCTTGAGTTTGGCTGTCTTCCTCTTCCACTTTTATGTTCAATAGACCCATGGGTTTCCCTTAGATGTCTTAAGAACTTTCCTATCATTCCAATATGCCCATTTTTCTCAGGAAATGTATTTACAATTTTTCTTGCACTATGATTATATTTTTCAGGGTAATATTTAATTAATATTCTGTCCTCTTTGCTTAAAAGTGGCATTATGAACTGGCCAATTTACTTATTTAACTATATGTCAGACAAATTCCATGACAACCTAAGCAGTCATGGCTTACCTACTAAGTAAAATTGACATATTTGAGTGTTTGAGAAATTATTGAGACATTTAACAAAATTACTGCTAATATGAGGCAAAAACGATAGAAAAGACGTAATTAAGTGTTAAGAGGGTTTCAGTCTGGTGAACATATTAGTAAAGTGCTCGAATAAGATTTCCTAATTTAAGTAAAAAAAAATTCTTGTTCTGAAGTTGCAATTCTTCAAAAAAATTATAAAACCCATGTCACACTCGAGTTTTTATGATGGGATGCACCCAAAAACGTCGATTTCTTTGCAAAATACATAATATGTTTTCTCATTAACAAAATAACCAACACATCCATTTTTTCAAATTAAAGTGACTTTATCAAAACAATGTCTAGAGCCTGAAGCTAGAAAATCTGCTTGTCGAAGCCACTGGAAGCAACTTAGAGCGTTTTGTCACGACCACCAGTGGCAGCCACTAAAACGCTGTATAGAGCAGAGCAGCTGCTTAGATGACATACTGGTCAAACCATAACCGATTCAGGAAATTACAATTTAAAACAGTATTTCTGTGTATTTTATTTTTAAAACACGAGAATACCAATGATATTAACCATTCGTTTTTATTCATTTTATATAATATACTTTCATTACTTTAAGTACTCCTACAAGTAAGTAGTTATATTATTAAAAAAATTCTTATTAGAAAGATAAGATAAAAAGATAAATAGAACATACACATATTTAAGTTAATGGTATAATAAATGTTTAAAATGATTATACTGATAACAAAAATATAAAATTTGAAGAGACCAAAAATAAATACCTAATTAACACAAAAAATAGTAAAACATGTTAAAATCTTTAATCTAAAAATTTATAAATGATGTACGATTTATTTTTACTAACAAACTTTAAACATTATTTTTAAATGATTTAAAATTTTGCTGTAATTTTTTTTATATAAGCAATTCTGTCGGTGTTAAACAGTTAGTAGAGGGTGATCGGATTATAAACTCTGAGTTGGATATCGCTAATATCTTTAATAATTATTTTTCAACTATTGGTGAAAGACTGGCTAACAATATAAAAAAAAGCAATCCAATAATAATTAGACTAGAATGTCAGTTGCTCAAAGTGCTTTCTTTGATACAATAACTGAATGTGAAGTTATAGAGATTATTCAATCCCTTAAGTTAAATAAAGCACCCGAGCCTGATTTATTAAAGGCAGAAATATTAAAAGAAGTGTCAGAAGAAATTGTATCTCCTTTAACATATTTATTAAATAAAATTATTGAAAATAGAAAATGTCCAACAGACTTTAAAGATGCAATTATCAAACCTGTATATAAATCAGGAAATAAGGAATTAAGTCAAAATTTCACTAATCTCTAGCATTGCAAAAATCATGGAAAAAGCAAATAAAACTCGGATGGTAAAATTTTTAGACCTACATAAAATCATCTCTTATAATCAATTTGGCTTTGTTGAAGGCAAAGGTACAGATGATGCCATTGCTTCACTAATGGGTCGCATTTATGGTTCAGTCGATAGAGGAAAGCCCACATTATGTGTATTTTTAGACTTGGTCAAAGTTTTCGACACAGTAAGCCATAAGCAACTGTTGGAAACTTTAGCTGATGTAAGTTTCAGAGGCAACGTTTTAAGATTTTTTGAAATTTACCTAGGCAATAGGGTACAAAGGGTGAAAATAAAGGAAAGTATTAGTGTGAGAAAGGTGCTGAAGTACGGTGTTCCGCAAGGAACGATTCTTGGCCCATTATTTTTTATAATTTATGTTAATAATTTACTGTCTATGAGATTAAAAGGTAAAATTATTAGTTATGCAGATGACACAGCTGTTCTGTATACTGCAGATTATGGAGAACCTAAAACTATTGACTGAAGATGATTTAAAAAATTGTTTTGATTGGTTTGCACAAAAATAACTAACTGTTAATTTTACAAAAACGTTCTTTCTGCCTTTTGGATCTTACAAAACAAGTCTGCCTAACTACGAAACACTAATAATATCCAATGAAGGACGTAACGATCAACATATTCTGTCTTCTCGTTCTGTAAATTATTGGGGAATTACAATTGATGGGCATTTAAAATGGATATACATATTGCGAATGTGACAAAAAACCTCCGAAGTTTACTATATAAATTTAAATACTCAAGCAATATTCTAGATTATTCTATGGGATTCTTGGGTGGGGTGGGACGTACGGCAATCATTTGGAAAAACTAAATGTCGTTTAAAGATAAATTTTAAAATCAATTTATCGCCAACCCAAGATTTACTCTTAGGAATTACTTTACAAGAAAACCAATATTTTTGATATTAGGCAGCTCGATTTTAAATCGGTTAGTGTATACCAATATAAAAATAGTCATACACTACAGTTTCCTTTACATGAATACTCCACCAGAAACAGGAATAAAGCAATACCCCCGAAAAGTGGAAAAACAATTGGACAGCGTTGCTTCACTTACCTAGGACCTATGTTATGTAATATTTTACCCTTTTATTTTCAAAGTGTTTAAAATATAAAACAATTTAAAATCAAAATAAAAAAGTATATTGCAGAAACGTCTCTTGCAGTAATTCATGATTTAATTGACATTAGAAAATAAAATAAGTGTTTAAATAATTGGACTCATAGTTGTAATTGTGTTTTTTTTTCTCTTTTGTTGGTATGTTATTTTTTGATAAACACATCGTAGGGATGATGCAATTTGTTTTCTAGTTTTTTAAATTTAATTTTTTTTAAAGTATTTAGTTATGGAAATAAAAATGAAATATTCATTGTTTTTTTTGTTCTCTAATTATTCATAAGTAATTAAAAATTTGTATTGATTGTAAAAGGATAGTGTATAATTAGGTTATTTTCTGCATTACAAATGAAACCAATTAACCACTGCACAAACATTACTGCTTCAAGTGGTATTTGTGTTTATTTATAGGAAATTATAATGATCTTAATGTATTACCATTGTATGTATTGTATCTTTTCTTTGAATAAACATTTATTTATTTATTTTATTTGTTAAACAATTTAACTCACGAGTACGTGGTTCCTGCAGCGAATCTATGTTCTGGAAAGTTTAAGCCTGTGTACCTACTTAATGTTGTTATTATGATCAGGCGCAAATTAAGTAAACTTTTTCCTGTTTTTATGCAGAAATAGCAAACATTCACATATGAACAAACCTGCCAAGGTAAGAAGTTGCAAACTTTTAAATTGTCCTTGACAAGAGGTGTCCTTTCGAAGTTTTAGCTTCGTTTGAATAGTTTTTTTGTGTATCACAGACTCTATTAACATCTGTGCCTCTGTCCCGGAAAATTATAGTATCATAGCTAATTATAAGAAAGAAAATGCTAGAACTAACAATCGGAAACAGACATCTAATTTCCTTACTTTCTTGAAAACTGGTCTTAGGGCCGTTGTAAATTCGGTACTCGGTCGGAAATTTCATTAGATATGCTTATATAGCCAGCAATGACTTCTTTAATAGAATTATACATTTATGTTTAAATTTAAAATAATTTATAATATTTAAAAAGGACCAATTCTAAATAGGAACAATATATATATATATATATATATATATATATATATATATATATATATATATATTATAACATATATCAAAATGTTAATGTATATTATTAATTGTTTATAATTTTGTGTTGTTTATCTGATTATATGTTATATTTAAAATGATGTAAATTTAAAATAATTATATTTAACTTTAAAATTTGATGTGAATTGAATTATTGTTTATAAATTTTGTTATCAACGACTCTATCTCAGGGCAGAATTCAATGTTTTATTTTATTAATTTGATATTGTCTTGAAATTATATGCATAATAACTATTATGTACCAAATGATACCTATGGATGTTTAAATTAAAAAGAAGAAGATCTGTAACCTATCTTCTCGTCAATGTGAGATTCTATGATTACTAATTATGTGAGTAAAATGATATGAAAAGATTAATAAATGGTGGTATTATACATATCAAAAAATTCTTAAAACTAATAAAATATGTGAATAGAGTAAAAGTGAAAATGAGGAAATTAATTGTTCATCCAATTATATATAGAAAACACAAGAAAGTTCTTTATTAAGGTGAATAGTGCAATATTAATACCGTGACTCCAGGATCTATGAATTCTCTCAGCTAGTCTGCTACAGGATTATCAAAAGAAACCATAAACTCGTTCAAGAAAAAGGTCTTCTAACTGCTTAATGAACTCTGCAACGCTGGTATGTACTTATTCCTTCTTTCTATTTAACACGTACTTGGAAATTCAAGATAACATTCATAGCACCATTTGCTATCACGTTCTCATCTTCTGATTTCTTTTATTTATATAAAAATTAACTTTCTGCTTACCAATATACTTTAGTTTTCTTCTTACAGACGTTTATAATAATATTCAATTACTCAAGACTGATTTATATTGAAATTTTTTAATAAAAATCGTAAAAAATTACAAGAGCAAATTTAACACGTCTTTCCTCTTTCTGAACAAAAAAACAAGAGAGAGTCGTTTAAAATCAACAACTTCCAAAACAAAAATAACAAAAAACAACTATCCTAACAATTCTTATTAGTATCTATCTGATGCCTACTTGATAATAACTTAATTTATGACATCCGTGCACTTGATTAATTTCTATTTACAATTTATCTTATACCTAGGATTCTTATACAAATTTATGTTTTTTATTTATTACTATTAATATTAAAACTTTTCATTTCATTCTTTTAATAAATTTTTTCATTTAAAATTTAAACCATAATAATAGCTTTTAAATACTCATATGCATTAGTTAATACAGCATATAATTCTACATTTAATTTATATTTGAACTTATTCTTTGCATAAAAAAAAATATTATTTCTAGCATACTTTCTCAGACAAATTTCTTGTTTTATAGAAAGAAAATTACATGATTCCTTTTATTTATAATTATGAATATATCATGGTACTCCTTATATTTTATTTTTAAATTTATGTTTCCTTTTTTAGGAACGAAGAAAAAATTAAAACAACACTAAAACTAAGGAACTTGAAGAAAATTAATACTATTTATATACAACCTAAACTTTGTATTCTGCCCAGGATCAAGAATATTCCTTTTTTTTTTTATGAATTTATTAATAACTTAATTTGATCTGTTCTTTAATTTATAACATATAATAGGATAATATCACAAATCCCCCAATTAAAATTTTTACATCAAACATTTCATTGATGTTGGATTAAAAATTATAATTTTAATCTATTTTTTTTTTTTATAAATAAACACTCATTTAACAAAAACTTTAGCCTCAATTAAAATTATTTGCACAGATTGTATAAACCTTTTTTTAATAAAACCATTCAATCTTAATTTAATATTTACATCTTAATACTATTATTTACAAAACTTTGCTATTAATATCATCTACCCCTCTTCTGGTGTAAACTTGTACACATCCTTAATATTAAAAACTCCCCTTAATCTCCCTGTATCCGGATATACTAACCGATAGCTGTTTTCAGCATTATGATTATCTACCACATATGGTCCCTCAAAAGGCATTAATAATTTTGCACATAAATTTTCCCTTTTATCCGCTACTTGTAAAGCTCTTATTATGACAAGTTCTCCCTTTTCAAATTTAGTTTTCTTTTTCAATTTCTTTTCTTGTCTCTTGACATATCGTTCTGCGTTTCTTTTTAAATTTTTATTAACTTTATCTAATATTTCTTGGATTTCTTGTCTTCTATTCCATTCCCACTTTCTTTCTGGTACTCTACCTTTAAATAAAAACTCTGGACATTCTTTCGTCACTCCATGAGGTGTTTCATTCACATATCTTTGTACTTTATCCAAGTTGTTTTCCCACTGATCGTGTTCTTGTATACATAAAATTCTCAAATATTTAATTACTTCTTTGATATATCTTTCAGCTGGATTTGACGATGGATTTCTAATGCTAATAAAATTTACTTGTATATTATAATGTTGACATGCAGATAAAAATTTATAATTCTCAAAATATGTGGCATGATCTAAAATTAATTTCTCTGGTTTTCCATGAATTTGTATATAATTTTTAATGCATTTTAATATTGTATTGGTATTTGTTCTTTTACAAGGATACATCTGTACATATTTTGTAAATATGTCTACCATGACCAATATGTGTTTACATCCCTGAATACTCTCCACTAAATTACTTATAAAATCTATTGCTAAAATTTGTAATGGTTTTTGTGTCACTATTGATTTATTTATATTGCTATTATGATAATTTTTTTCTTTGGCTAATTGACATATTGTACAAGCTTTGCATATTTCTTTGGCTCTAGTTAAATCCTTTTTCGCATAATAATTTTCCCTAAATAGCATCCATAATTTTCTTACTCCGATATGACCATATTCGTGATGAAGATTATATAGAATTTCCTTTGCATAATTAGTTGTAATAACATACGTATCCCAATTTTCTAGTTTTTTATAAATAATATTGTCTTCTGTAAAAGTTCTTCTCTTTTCCACCTCTGTCAAATAATTCTGATCTTGTATAACCCTTTCCAAAGTAAATAATCCCTCTTTATCCAATAATTTATTTATACCTATTTTGAATTTTTTATAGTCCCCTTGTTCTTCACTTTCCCTACTTAATGCATCTGCTATGATGTTACTCTTTCCTGGAATATATTTAATCTCAAAGTCGTATTCTTGCAACAATAATAACCATCTGTGTACCCTATTATTTGCATACCTATTTTTCATCATCGCCGTTAAAGCATTATGATCACTCTCCACTATAAACTTTGCTCCTAATAAATAAAACCTTAATTTGGTTATACAAAATACCACACTGGCCATCTCCAATTCCGTAACCGTGTACTTCTTCTCACAATTCTTTGTTACTCTTGATACAAAACTAATAGGTACTTCTCCTCCTTCCTGAACTTGTATTAACACTCCTGCTAATCTTTCTATCGATGCATCTGTCCTAAGTATAAATACTTTATCGTATTGTGGGTGATACACTTTTAAATTATTGGTAAAGACAAATTTTAATTCTTGAAAAGCTTTTTCTCTCTCGGGTGTCCATTTCCATTTAACATTTTATTTAATTCTTCATATACTTCATCTTTTATTTTATACGGTATCGGATAAGTTTTTATTTTAAAATTCTTAATATCTTTATTCATCTCCAACTTGTGCGTGTAATTTGTAGCTATACATATATCTTCATTAAACAATTTATAATATTTCTTACATAATATTTCTACTTCCGTCCTATACAATCCACAATTTTCTTCTAATTTGTCAAACTCCATATTTTCTATGTTGTTGTACATAACATTCTTATTAATTTCCGAACTTTCATTTTTTTTTACTATAAATGGTATTATTTGTTGTTCCCATCTTAAACATTCATCCTCATAATCGATGATAACCTTATGATTATTTAATTCATCTGAACCCAATATAATGTCATAGTTCAAATTTTGTATTAATAACATTTGAAATTTATACATTTTAAACCCTATTAAAATTTCCCCCATAATCATATTACTTGTTTCATATAATTTCTTATTATTCGCTCCCACTAATGATAATTTATTTGTTTTTATCACCATAATATCATCTTGTTTGATTTGTGAAACCACCCTTTGACTAATTAAAGTAACCTCTGAACCAGTATCTATCATAATTTTACATTTAATATTTTGGAAAACCCCCTCTATCAAAATTAACCTTTTTAGTTCATTAATTTTAACCTCGTCATCATTCACAATAAATTCCCTAGGATGTTCATACTTAGAAGAGTAGATGATATTATGCACATGAGAGCGATTTATGCAAAATCCACGCTCTGTTCCTGGCCTTGACCAGTCACATCACTCTGATTAGCACTTACAACATTCACCTGTCTACTGTTTTCACCTCTATCCCTCCTTTCATTATCCCGATTTGCTACATTTCTATTATCATAATTTCTATTACTATAATTATTATCTCTGTTCCACCTATCACCTGATCCTACATTCCTATCATAATTATTATTATTTGGAAATTCCCTATTTCTTCTATCAGAATTTCTATTCTCCCCATTTCTATTATATCTATAATCATTCCTATTTACATTTCCCCTAGTATCATTCCTATTAAAATTACTATATCCCCTATTAAAATCTCTGTTCCTATTATTGAATCGGTCATTGTCATTATTTCTATTTTCATCCCTATTTCTATCATTAAATCTATTACCCCCATTACTTCTATTTTCATATCGATTCCTTTCATTACCTCTTTCATTCCTATTATCCCTATTCTCACTCATCATACTTCTTTCCAGTCGCATCAAATAGTTGGATAAATTTTCCATAGTTTTGATATTGTGTAGAGCTATTGTTTCAGTCACATCATGATTGTACTGTCTTGCCACGTACAAAACTATTTCTTCTTCCCTCATTTTCGGTTCCAAATATTGAGCATTGTTGTATAGTTGCATGGCATAATTATTATAATTTCTTCCCCTACTATAATCGTATTTTCCAAAATATAGTTTTTCCCTGAATATCGCTTGTTGAATCTCCCCCCAAAACTATTTACAAAATTGTTCCTCAAAATCAAAGATTGACAGTATTTGATTTTCTTTATTACAGAACCATAATAAAGGATGTCCCGTTAGCATATTACGTATTAATAATTTTTGTTCAATAAAATCTGTTGTATATTTTATTTTGCTTTTTATTATGTTGATAAACACCTTAGGATGAATATTGTTAATGTTTCCGTCAAATTTGATTCCATTATTGTTGTAATTTGATATAATATTAGGCATAACTCCCCATGCATTTCCTCTAACATCCTTCTCCATAACTTCTTGTAACTTCTTATGTATATCCTCCATTTCTTTATTCAAATTTAACCCTGTTAATTCTAAATTTTTACTACAAGTTTCTTTTTGATTCTGTATTTCTCCTTCTATCCTTTCAAATTCCTTACCTAAGTTAATTTTTAAATTGTCTACAACTTCTTCATTAATTTGCTCTTGCAACTTTATCTGTCCTATTTCTTTTTTTATTTCTTCTGTTTGTTTACTCACTTCTACTATTTTCTCTTCTACAATTTTAATTTCCCCCTTAATTTTAATCCCTGTCTCCTGGATTTCATTCCTTAATTTAATATTTTGCTGTTCCATATTCTTGTCACAGTCTATCTTTATAATTTTCATTTCTTCCTTGATCTTCAAATTATCTTCTTTAATACTACTAATTTCTCTTTTAAAAATCTTATTATCTTCTTTTATTTCATCTAATTTTTTATTAATATCTTCTTTTTGCTGATCCAATTTCTTGTCCATGTTTTCTTTTTGCTGATCTAATTTATAATTCATATCTTCTCTCATTTTTACATTATCTTCTTTTTGTTGATCAAACCTCTTGTCCATAGTCGTCATGATCCTTTGTAACATGCTGAGCATGTCTAATTGACTTTCTTCCTTTGATTGTGTTTGTACCTCCTGTTCTTCTTTTTCATCTCCACCACCAGTTACATCTGTCTCCATTTCAACCATAGTTCGATCATTCTCTCCCCCTATCTCCATTAAATTATCACCTTTTTCTGATTCTGCTCCTTCCTGTTGTCCAGTTTGGATCAATTCCTCCACTCGATAATCTCCTGCTCCCAATACTCTCTCTTCATGTACTTGTACCGCAACACTCTCTACCTCAATCTCTCCTCCATCACTACTCTCGCTATCCTCTCCTACTACTTTACCATCTTTCAATCTCATTTTTCTATCCATTCTTACAATTTAAAATACCCAGATAAATACAAGTAATGTGCAAATTTCTAAAGAAATACCTTTATACCAATAAATATTTTATAAGCTATTACCTTTGTATTTAGCTTATAACTAATACGGAATCACAAAAAAAAAATTTTCAAATCAAGTTTTCAAAAAAAATATTTTAAATATTAATTATTTAAATAGGCTCTAGTTTGTATTATTTAGAGCCCCACGTTGGGCGCCATTTTTATAACATATATGAAAATGTTAATGTATATTATTAATTGTTTATAATTTTGTGTTGTTTATCTGATTATATGTTATATTTAAAATGATGTAAATTTAAAATAATTATATTTAACTTTAAAATTTGATGTGAATTGAATTATTGTTTATAAATTTTGTTATCAACGACTCTATCTCAGGGCAGAATTCAATGTTTTATTTTATTAATTTGATATTGTCTTGAAATTATATGCATAATAACTATTATGTACCAAATGATACCTATGGATGTTTAAATTAAAAAGAAGAAGATCTGTAACCTATCTTCTCGTCAATGTGAGATTCTATGATTACTAAATATGTGAGTAAAATGATATGAAAAGATTAATAAATGGTGGTACTATACATATCAAAAAATTCTTAAAACTAATAAAATATGTGAATAGAGTAAAAGTGAAAATGAGGAAATTAATTGTTCATCCAATTATATATAGAAAACACAAGAAAGTTCTTTATTAAGGTGAATAGTGCAATATTAATACCGTGACTCCAGGATCTATGAATTCTCTCAGCTAGTCTGCTACAGTATTATCAAAAGAAACCATAAACTCGTTCAAGAAAAAGGTCTTCTAACTGCTTAATGAACTCTGCAACGCTGGTATGTACTTATTCCTTCTTTCTATTTAACACGTACTTGGAAATTCAAGATAACATTCATAGCACCATTTGCTATCACGTTCTCATCTTCTGATTTCTTTTATTTATATAAAAATTAACTTTCTGCTTACCAATATACTTTAGTTTTCTTCTTACAGACGTTTATAATAATATTCAATTACTCAAGACTGATTTATATTGAAATTTTTTAATAAAAATCGTAAAAAATTACAAGAGCAAATTTAACACGTCTTTCCTCTTTCTGAACAAAAAAACAAGAGAGAGTCGTTTAAAATCAACAACTTCCAAAACAAAAATAACAAAAAACAACTATCCTAACAATTCTTATTAGTATCTATCTGATGCCTACTTGATAATAACTTAATTTATGACATCCGTGCACTTGATTAATTTCTATTTACAATTTATCTTATACCTAGGATTCTTATACAAATTTATGTTTTTTATTTATTACTATTAATATTAAAATTTTTCATTTCATTCTTTTAATAAATTTTTTCATTTAAAATTTAAACCATAATAATAGCTTTTAAATACTCATATGCATTAGTTAATACAGCATATAATTCTACATTTAATTTATATTTGAACTTATTCTTTGCATAAAAAAAAATATTATTTCTAGCATACTTTCTCAGACAAATTTCTTGTTTTATAGAAAGAAAATTACATGATTCCTTTTATTTATAATTATTAATATATCATGGTACTCCTTATATTTTATTTTTAAATTTATGTTTCCTTTTTTAGGAACGAAGAAAAAATTAAAACAACACTAAAACTAAGGAACTTGAAGAAAATTAATACTATTTATATACAACCTAAACTTTGTATTCTGCCCAGGATCAAGAATATTCCTTTTTTTTATGAATTTATTAATAACTTAATTTGATCTGTTCTTTAATTTATAACATATAATAGGATAATATCACAATATATATATATATATATATATATATATATATATATATAACATAAAGCGAAGGGTAGTCACGGCTGACTAGTTTAGAAAAACAAAAATTTCGTTATCACGGGGAACCAGCCTGTGTATGGGTTACGGGAAGAAAAAGAGAAACTCTTTTTTACTTTACCAATATTTCGAAACAGTTTAATTTCTTTATCAAGGCTACAAAAAGATATCACTTATTATACAAATTTGCGGTGTAAAACAATAAGAAAACTTACTAGTACGTGAGTTATAAATAGAAAACCACACAATTTTTCAAAACAGTAAACATTTCCTACTTTATTTGTTCGTTATTAATTTTATAAAATATCTACATTGTTATTCTTCTTACAAACGAATGGAATTTTCTTTATCAACTAAGGTTTTTACTCATTTAGCTTTTTTTATCTTTGATGGTTCATGACAACCAACATTACTTGTACCAACTTAAATGATGGGCGCGAAAATACTTATTTGAATTTTAACAATTTACATCAATGAATCGTTTGCCATACAACAGTTGCCAGCTGTCATTACCTCTGTTTGCAATTTCTTGGGGACTTTTCCTCCCGACAAGGAGGCGTACAAATTGTCACCTTTGCGTCTCCCTGTCTGGATAAAAAGTTGGCCTTTTTTCTTTTATTTTCTCCTTTTTCTTTATAATCTGCTAAAGGACTTTGTGAAAAGTGGAAAAATACAGGAAGGATGGCTGTTTAAATAATAATACAACACTTGTGATTATGTATACTTCTATGTATGTAATTGCAGCTTTATTTAAAGTTTATCGCTGATCTAATAGATGTACGTGCTATCGGTTCAGAGTTATGTTAAGTAAGTGTTTGTATCTGTATTGGAGGGTACAGACAGAGCTGCGCGCATGATATTATGGATGTACTAAGCGACTCACAGATGGTGCCTCTGTATGGGCAAAGTAATCTTTTTCTGACACTCCCTCCCTTTGCACATACACCTTTTAAAATACAGTGAATAACACATTATGTTAATTTTACATCTAAAATCGACTTACGATCATAACCATATATAAAAATATAAAATTATTAATGATAAAAATATTATGACACTCAGTATTTTTTGTTAGTATATGTTCCTTGAATATCTTTGCTCTTTCCTTTGCGCACACTGCTAGGACTAAATATTAGTTTCTGTAAAAGATCAACTAAATATATATATAAACTAATTATTTTAAATATTCTATATAACATCTACATATAACATCATTGTCATCTAAAATTTTATCATCTACAGATTCATTATTTTATTTCTATGTTTAATATGTGATGTAGAAGGTAGAGGTTTTGTCATGATATCCGCAATGTTTTCTTTAGTGGATATCCATTTAACTTTTATTTTGCCACCTAAGACACATGATTTAATAAAATCACCATGAGTATCCGCCATTTGAGGTTTCTTGCCAGTATTTTCTCTTTCAGCCAGGTTGATATTGATACGTTCAACGTCATCATCAAAGTCTTTTAATTTGTGACTTCCCTCCATTTGAGTACAGTCACAGGCTGATTTATTATCGCATCTAATAGTGACTGGATACATAGTTTTACCTATTATATCTCGAGTCGCTTTATCCAAGGAAATTATTTCCTTACAAGCTTCGCTCATGGCAAGATATTCTGCTTGGCATGTTGATGTAGCAGGAGAGGACTGTTTGTGGCTTCTCCAAGCTACTGTATCACCATACAGTTGGATTATGTAGCCACTCGTTGAAGCCGATTTTTCACGATCTCTGAAGCTAGAATCTGTCAAAGCTTCCATTACTTCGGTTTTACCTCTATAGTACAAACCTAAGTCAGTTGTTCCCCTTAGATATCTGAAGATTCTTTTGACTTCTGTCCAATCTCCTTTAGTGGGATTATTCTGCCTTCTAGACAATAAATTTACAGCATATGCTATATCTGGTCTAGTTGCACCAGCAAGATACAACAAACTTCCTATAGCCTCTCTATAAGGTGCGTCGGTTGGATCATTGGAATCATCTAATTTTGTTTTATTTTTGCTGTTTCTATTTTTGACTTGTCTAGTTATCATAGGTGTGTCTTGAGCATGGCATATTTTCAGATTAAAACGTTCTAGGATTTTCTCTGTGTATTCAGGCTGTGTGATAGACATTTCTCGTTTGCTTCTATCACGGTGAATCTTCATTCCAAGAAAATTCTCTGGTTCTCCTAAGATTTTCATCTCAAAAACCTTGCTGAAATGGTTTATGATTTCTTCTAATTTTTCTGGTACATTACAAGCTGCAATCATATCATCTACATATATGATTACAATGGCAATTTTTCCATTTTTTCTCCAGGTAAATAAGCATGGCTCATTTAAATCATTCTCTAAACCTAGTTTTAGTGCTTTTTCAGTGAACTTCTTATTCCATCTTTTAGGACTGATCCTCAATCCATATAAAGATTTTTTAGCTTCCAGACCTTCTTCTTTCTAATTTTATCACTACAATCATAACCGTCTGGGATCTCCATGAAAATAGCTTTTTCTAAAGAGCCGTACAAAAAAGCTGTTTTTACATCCATTTGTCTGGCATCTAAATCAAGTTTATTTATGATTGCTAGTGCTGATCTAATTACTGGAAGCCTTGACACCGGAGCATAAGTTTCTTTCAACTCGTACTCGTTTTCATCTAGAAAACCTCTTACAACCATTCTAGCTTTATAGATGGTTTCACCAATTTTGCCAATTTTGGTTTTAAGAACCCATCTAGAGTCCAATACATTAACATCTACAGATCTGTCCACTAGTTCGTAAACTTGATTATCCTCTATTGATTTTAGTTCTTCTTTAATTGCATTGATCCACTCAGCACTATCTTCACGCAGTAAAAACTCTTTGTAATTACTGGGATCCTTACTGACTGAAGCAAGCATAGCGTGAATAAATTCTTCTTCCTCTATGATTTTGAATTTTTCAGCTGTTTTGGCATAAACAAAGTTTTCATCTATTTTGGGTTTTGGTTTTCTTTTTGAGGTTCTTAACTTTTTAGAATTGGTATCATTTAATGCGTTTTCATCTAATTTACGCTTTCTAGACTTGTCTGGTTCATCTGGTTTTTTATCTGAGTCTTTTGTTACCGGAATATTTACGTCAGAAGATTCAGAATCGATCTTTCCATCAATCGAATTACCATCTACTTCAACTTCCTTTTGATTATCAATTGTTGGAGAATCTTTAACTTCTAAATCCTCCGACCTGTAAATATCCCTATAAACAAGTTTTTCATTAAATCTGACATGTCTTGAATTTAAAAATTTGCCAACAGTTGGCTCCCACAGTACATATCCCGTACGTGAGTAACCCACCAGTATGGCTCTTATTGCTCTTTCAGAAAACTTATTTTCTGATATTGGAAGTTTAACATAGGCTAAACATCCAAACCTTCTAATTTTATCCATATGTGTGCTAATCTTTACATTGAGTTTATTTAATGGTGATACAAAACCATTGTTTTTGTGAGGTGTACGGTTGTACATATTAACAGCTGTTTCAGCTGCCAATATCCACATCGATTTAGGTAAGCCAGAATCAAACAATAACGCTCTGATTTTCTGTTGTATTGTTTTGTTAAATCTCTCGGCTGTACCATTTAACTCTGGAGTGTATGGAGGGGCATAATCTGATTCTATCTTTTCTTTATGCATAACTTCTACAAAATCGCCTCCAATAAACTCCCTAGCATTATCAGTTCTGATATAGCACACTTTTTCATTTTTACCTAATAGATTTCTAACTGTTGTTATGAAGCTTTCTAAACAATTTGCTGCTTCATTTTTATTTTTGATAGCATATATTTTAGCAAATCTAGAAAAATCATCTAAAAATACAATAATGTATTTACAAGCACCTGGAAACGAACTTATTTTAAATTGTCCCATAGTATCTACATGTATTGTGTGTAACGGTCTATCTGCTATCAATCTAGATTCTTTAAAAGGTAATTTTTCCATTTTGGCCAGAATACAGGTTTCACAATCTAAGATATTTTCTTTAAAAGTTACATTATACAACGACTGCTCAGCTTTTTTTAATTCTTTTAGATAATTCAAGCTTGGATGTCCCAGTCTAATGTGCCATAACATACCTTCATCTAGTTTTATAATTTTTATTTGATGTATATTATTTTCAGCACTTTTGATATTATTGAATTCTTCTAGAGCATCAGCTGAATTAAAATCTAAAATTCTTCTGTTTAATGTTTGTTCGTCTAATATAAAATCTGTAACTTCAGTCTCTGAATTACTATTATCTTTCTCCAAATGATTTTTCTTCTCTCTCTCCCTCCCAACCTCAGATGGTGTTGATTTTTGAGGAAGAACATCTACTTCTCCCTCCATCTCATGTAAATTTAACTCAACAGGCACCGTCTGAGATTGCTCGGAAAACTCATTTGGTGAAATAATTTCAGCAGTACAAGAATATGTTGTATAATCTGACTTATTACTTTCATTAACGGATTTCACTTCAAACTTTAATAGCCAGTTAGGTTTGACATAGGTTCCAGTTAAAAATGTCTCCCCTGTTTCTTTATCAAATATTTCTAGTCTCGTATCATCTAGAAAAATACCTAAACCTGCATCTGCAAAACGTCTAAGGGAAATTAAATTGTTTGATATATTTTCTGCAGATAATAATACGTTTGTTAGTTTTATTTTATTTAGTTTTGACTTTAAGTAAAGGTCACCGACTCCATCTATTTCTATGTCAGCTGACTTATTTTTGTTTGCACTTTTAATTACACCTCCTGTGCAATGTTTAAAATTACTTAAAAATAAACTTTTGTTTATGATATGCTCAGTAGCGCCTGAGTCCGCAATAAACGTAATATTATCTACATTATTAATATAATCAAACTTCATACCTGCTTGTCGTACTTGTGGCTTCTGATTTTCTCCATCCTTTGATGGAACAGCTTGCTTTCCGAACGCCTTTCGGTTGGATTTTGCAAATCCTCTGGATTTACCTCTAAAACCTCCTCTGAAAGTCGTACTTCTTCTGAAAGCACCCCTACCTCTAGCTCTACCACTACCACGACCACGTTTGTAGTCAGACTTTCCGGGATTTTGAGTGACTGCGTCATTTTTCTGGCATGTGTTTGCATTGTGATTCGTGATCATCTTGCAAATATAACAATACCATTCACCTGTTGCTTCTAATGGACAGTCTTTGCTGTAGTGGCCCGTCTTGTTGCATCTATAACAATTGTTGTGATGCGTTTTAAACCTTTTTGCTTGATTCGCACTAGCACCTTGCTCTTGAGAGGTTTCTGACTTTTTCTCAGCTTCCATCTCAAGTAAGTGAGACTTTAACTCAACCAGAGTCATTGATTTGCCTGTGATTCTTCTATGTATTAAGTCAGCAGTCCGGGCTTCTGGTATCACATTGCATACAGCTTGGTAGAAAGCTGACCTTTTCTCTTCATCTGACAGAGGTACTGCATTATCACAGCTTTCATATTCAACAACAATGTTGTCAAATCTGGTCCAGAATTTATCAATGCTCTCTTTAGGTTGCAGTCTTAACTGGTACAACTTTGTTCTGACTGAGGTGTGTGTGACATTGTTCTCGATTCTTTTTGCTTCTTTAAGGCACTGTATAATCTTTACAGGGTCTTTGATATTAAGAACTGTTTTGTAATATTTATCATCCAGATGACTAGTAATGATTTCTCTTACTGCCAGTTGTCTTTTTATTACTGTTTGATCATCTAGACTAATAGGAGCAGTTACAGTAGGATCAATTACATCTAATAAGTCTTTCGATGTTAGTTCAGACTTCAATTTGTCTATCCATATGTTGATGTCTCCTTTTGGACTGAGAATATAATTTCTTGGTACTTGATAATTCTGAGATTTTTTGTTTGATTCTATAGTGGTTTTTAACGCCGTAATCGAATCATTAAGAGCCTTGGTAACTTCTATGTTTATATCTTGCGGATTCGATTGAACGCTAGGTCCAAAATCTGTTTGTGCTCCAGTAACGTCTAACAAAGAGGTCGAGTTTAGAAGGTTACCTTGAGCGCTTTGTAATTTAAGTCTTTCTACTGCTAGAAAGTTTTCAGATGTTTTCTGAATATGATACATTAAAGCTTTCATTGACTCAAAACCTTTGTTTTGAAGCTCAATGTTTTCTCGTTGTTTATTCAAAAATTGTTGCAGTTCTCGATTAACTTGAGAAGTGTGTTGCTGTCGTTCTTGTTGTTCATCGTTAGGGATACCATTATTACCAGTTAACGGAGCTGGTGTAATAATAGTTTGGCTTGAAGAGGTATTTGACTGATTTGTTGATGTATTCAGTAGATTTGTAAGAGCATTTGACTGAGTTGTTGACATTGCTGGGCTTTCAGATACTCCAGGCCCTTTATTAAATAAAAGAATTTATTAGTTTGGATTTTATTTTACGATTAATTAATAAGCGTAACTTCTTAAACTTCTAGACATCAATAAAAACATCTACAATTTCATCTAATCTTAGCTTCTAACGTGTTTGGATCCACTTCTAAAATAAATAAAAATTTACCTGTATTTTTATTATTATCTGACGCGTCAAATGGAGTATCTGCAGTTTCTAGATTCTCGAACGTTTGTTTTTCGTTCTGCTCACTCATTGTTTCTTTGGCTCAGATCTTCTATTTAACAGTAAACTTCTAAATATGAGCACTCTGAAACATACCAAACTTATCAGAGACTGATATGTGTCACTTTCATTCACAACTGCACTGCAAGTTGCAAATGAGAAAAGTGAGATCAGTTGCAACCCCCGCATGCAACAGCATGCCACACGTGCTCCCTCCCACCCCGTAACAAACGGCACAGCTCGTTGAAACGTTCGGGGATGGCCGTACGTACACGTGTAACACACAAATCGCACACCAGAATAACAACCGATTTAATTGAAACAAAGCTTAGTACTGTACTACAGACTTTACTTTGAGACAATAATCAAATTAGTTATTATTTATATATTTGTAGCTCTTAAAAAAAACGTAATAATCTAATTTAATTTCGAGATATAGTTTATAAATATTTGAGTAAATATTTATTTAAAGTTTAAACGTCTAAAATTTCCGTATCATCAAAAAAATTATATTCTTAAAGGCCAATTCTCACATAGCAGCGCCGCAGCAGCGCGTCGCGTAGCCGCAAATGCGGCTCCATAAAGTATTCATTATTTTAAATGGAACGGTTCCCACATAAGCAGAGCAGTGCGGCAGCAGCACAGCGCGTCGACATCTAACGCCTTCGAGAGCGTTGTATGCTGCTCTGTGCCGCGCCGCGCTGCCAAGTGGGTATTAGATAGCAGCAAACACTGCTGAGGTTGATGTTATTTGGTTAATAAACTACAGAAAGCTAAATAAATAAAAAATAATTTTTATGAATGATCCTTAAGAAAACAACTAGATGGATTTGGAACAAATAACAACTCCTTTTATAGATTTCTGTAGAATAGAGAAAGATTCTATATTTGTTTATTGTTAATATTCTTAAGTAGATGTCGTTAATTTATTAGAATATTCGTTTGGTATTTCACATAGTCAGCATTTATTAGATATTTCCTTTTTTATGCAAGGGTGCTGTTTTATTTTTTATTGTTGGATATTGACTAGTTTATTTTTAGTTTTTATTGAAAAATAAACCTAGTACATATATACGTATAAAGGGTACATATAGGTACGTGATCTAACAACATCAAATCGAATGTTGATATTTTGATTATGTCCTTTGTTTAGTTAGATATTTTTGGTAAAAACAGAAGATGGAAGGCAATATCGAGTTGTGCACCCAACAGCTTCTTTTTTTTCTTTTTCTGATAACAATACAGCAAATACATATAATAATCATCTCTACACGAGGAGCTCGACATTTTAAAAATCGTTTGTTGTTTTAAATAGTCTAAACACTACTGGGACAAATGTTTCGCAACCGCTTCGCTCGTGATTCTGCTGCTGCTGCACTGCTTAAGTGGGAATGCCATCATGGTTTTTGCATCGCGGCGAAGTTGTGAAGCGCTGCTGCCGCGCTGCTGCGGCGCTGCTATGTGAGAATCGGCCTTAAACCGCAATTCTTATCAATTCTACAAAATTAAACTATATCTTAAACAAGTCAACTACTTCAAGTTCTTTACTCTATTTTTATGCTTGAGAGCAATATTATTTTTCATCTAAACATATACATCAATATCCGATTCTCATAATCTGAGAGTCATAAATTGTCTAACGTACAAGCGATAAGCGCGCTCTTGTTCTATGATGTATATGACTAACACATTGTGTATAGCTATATCATATTACTGGAGCCAGGTGGCATCAACAAATTTAAGCTTAACTAAGTGAAATATACACCAACAGTCAAACATAATTTTATTATTTTTTGCTTCAACCAAAAAATTCAACCTCCTTTTTTTTAAATTTTACCGTAATGTAAATATCTAAATGTTCTTTAATTACAAAAAAATGAAACACCAAGAAACAAGAAACACTGAAAAACAGAAAACTTTTTCTTCTAGAGAATATGGACAGCACTTATACAAATTGTTTTCAAAAAAAAAAACTTTTTTTTTATATATATATTTTTTAATTTAATTTCATCTAAATTAAATATAATTTTAATTTTTATGCTTCTTTTAAACTAACATTCCTCTGAAAACTTGATTTCTTTTTAATTAAAAATCTAAATATTTAATTTCTTTCAAGTTAAATTTCTTCTAAAATTTGAATTCTTTTCAATTAAAAATCTAAATATTTAATTTCTTTCAAATTAACTTTCTTCTAAAATTTGATTTCTTTTAAATTCTGCATTCAAAGTGCACTTCTTGGAATAAAAAATCAAAAACTTACCAATTTACTTGATTTTCTTCAACTTTAAGACACTTAAGTCTTTTCAAAAAAAACTTTTTATGCACGATTCGTTGCACTACACAAAGCCAATCCTTTTCCTAATCCCTTTCGAGATAAGAAAACACGTCCTGAGCGTGCTGAGTCCTTAACCTGAAGGACTTTGTGAAAAGTGGAAAAATACAGGAAGGATGGCTGTTTAAATAATAATACAACACTTGTGATTATGTATACTTCTATGTATGTAATTGCAGCTTTATTTAAAGTTTATCGCTGATCTAATAGATGTACGTGCTATCGGTTCAGAGTTATGTTAAGTAAGTGTTTGTATCTGTATTGGAGGGTACAGACAGAGCTGCGCGCATGATATTATGGATGTACTAAGCGACTCACAGATGGTGCCTCTGTATGGGCAAAGTAATCTTTTTCTGACATCTGCAAAACGTTTGCCTCATGACAGTTGCCAGCTGCGATTCCCCAGTTATTATGTAAAAATGTATTTCTGGGGACCCTACTCTTCACAAGGAGACACAAATTGCCACCTTTGCGTCTCCTTGTGGACAGAAAGGTTGGGCTGGAGGAATCATGACTCAGTTTGCAAAATTTTGGTACGAGTAAATTGCGGTTGTTATGTTGAAAGGAGTTTTTTTTATTCATTGACTTTATAATCTCCACCCACAATGCCTACACAAACTGTTCTTAATTTTTCTTAAAATACTATAACTTGTTGTTAAACTTATTAGAAAATATTCACCAATAACCGAAGGGCGAACGGGTGATTAAGATGTGGAATCTGATAACCCACTCACCCCCAACTTATCAACAGATATCTCCAATAAATATGTGTATATCTGACTGATGTTGTTTGTATTAGATCTTTTATTCATAAGGTTGGTTACTTTGGATGTAAAAAGCCTCAAGTGTTTGTCTTTTTCTGTGTTTCTGTTCTATGTCGAATGCTTTCGCATCCACAAAGTTATTGTCGTGCCCTGTGTCTATAGCATGCTCTGCCAATGCACATGAACGTTTTTTATTCCTCAGATCACTTTTATGTTGCGTAATACGTTGATGGAGACTGCGCGAGGTTTGTCCCGTGTACTTTCTATCACAATTTATACATGGTATGCTATAAATGCAGTTCGGTCCGTCCCACACTCGCTGGAATGTCATTTACTACCTCCCTATTACTTGTGTTCCAAATTAGCTTATTAAGTAGTTGTTTAGGGTTGTTAGTTTTTTTCTTGAATACAATTTAACTTTATCGAAAATAATTCGAAGTAGGGTGTTTTGTGCTGTCTCTCTAATCTTAATGGTAGAATTAAAGTTCCCACCCCAGACAACTATGCAATATCTTAAAACAGATTCTGCAAGTGAGTAATAAACAATTTTTAATTTTGTCTCTGGAAGGATATTTCTTAGTGTATAAAATTTGTTCATTAAGGCTCTTAATCGCTGGCTGACATGGTTAATGTGTTCTGACCATCGCAAATGCTGAGGTATTTTATAGATGAAATTTTATCAATGGTTGGACAGTTGCAATTTTCTGTGAGACATTGTGGTTTATGTATTTTTATTATACAGTTCTTTGGTTGATCAACGACTGTAGGACTGAATGCGATATATTTTGTTTTCCTAACATTTAGTGTCAGTTTATTAAAATTTAGCCATATGCCTATTTTTTTTAGGTTAATTTCTGTATTAGTTTTGACCTCTTCCCAGTCTTTACCAACAAAAATTAACGCAGTATCATCCGCATAACTGATTAAGTGTCCATTAAAGTTATTTATTTTTGTAATACTGTTTAAATATATAATAAACAGTAAGGGTCCTAGAACTGCACCTTGTGGAATACCAATTTTTATTATGGATTCTGAGCTTAATTCAGCGCATATTTTTACTCTCTGGACTCTATTAAGTAAGGAATCTGCTATTAGCTTTAATGCAATGCCACAGCCCTACTCTAGTAGAGTAGAGCTGTGGCAATGCCTCTAACACCATAATTACTCAACTTATTTTAAAGCATTTCATGAGATACCGTATCGAAAGCCTTGGCTAAGTCGAGAAAAACTGCAATGCATTTTAATGACTCATCCAAAGCTTCCACTGCGTTTCCCACAAAAGCAATCACAGCTTTTTCTGTATTTTAGTTTTTAATGAACCCATACTGTTTATTTGTAATTACATTATTGACATTGAAAAAATTAAGTAATCTCTCTTTTAAAGCCATTTCAAATATTCTAGCAAAGTGTTTGATTAAAGAGATTGGCCTGTAATTGTTGACTTTACTTGCATCTTCCGATTTAAAAATAAAGGTCACTAACGATTCCCATTCCCATTCCCATTCTGGAAACATAGAATAATTATGTGAGCTAAGGGCTGCGCGATGAATACATTTTATTGTTCTTACCTGTATTTTATCTACACCAGGTGCACTATTATTTTTTAATTTTGATATTAATATAATTATTTCATTATCAAATATCGAGTGAACACGTTCTGTTAAAATTGCTCCTCAAAAGTGTTTAATTTTAGTGGTAAAAACTAACATAAAAATGTTAAATGTAATATTAAAATGTCGCTAAAATTATACGGAATTCAAATGTGCAACTTTTAGAAGAATAACTTTTACAGTAAAGTGGAAAACTGCATTTAAATAGTGATCTTAGTAAAATTGTGTGCTTTTCTCATTTACCTTTTATGGACAAAAACTGGTTATTGATATCAAAACTAATTAGTGAACAAGCCTAGCTGATGAACCAAATATTACCAGGGGTTATTGTTATCGTTTTCGATTGTTTACAATAATTCCAATTTGCCAGTGGTGTAGTTAATTTTATTTCTTGCATTCTCAATTTAGTAATATGGGCAAATCTTTCAAGTGTTGTCAAAATAAATTATTTGGAAATTATGTATGTATCAGATGTATAAATATTTTTCATCCAAGTTGTTTGGAGAGGATGAAAAACGTAAAAATTTTAGAGGGGTATAACCTGATCTGTTCTGTTGAATGTGCTAAAAATAATGGAGTTGGAAATAAGCCTGAAGAGGAATTGAAAGAACTGAAAGAACTTTTAAAAATCAAAGTAATAGAAGTAAATGACTTAAAAAACCTGTGAAGTTTCTGAGATTAATTTATTTGAAATGGAAAGTAAAATTGCTTCAGATATGGATGAGCAACAGATCCTATTGTCTAACCTAAATAATACTATCAAAATTTTAACAAAAAAAAATTTAGAAATCACCATTGAATTGAATGTGAATCAGGAAAAATTGCTTGCAATGGAGAAAACTAATAAGGAACTGGCTGAAATTCAACAGAGAATGTTAATATCGATTGAAACTTTAACCAAGGATAGAGAAGCCTGTGAAAATGAATTAATACATCTGAAATCTACATTTTGTCGCTCAAAAAACCATATGATTACAATTTTTTCTCAAACAGAACCAGGGAATAGTTTTGAAAAAAAGCAATCACATGCACAAGATGGACATAATTCTTCAGAAATATATTAATATTAGGTAATGAAACTGCTATTAATTTGAATAAATATATGAGACGCTCTCCTGCACTCAAGAGGTTCAACATTCAGTCTATTATTAAAACAGGAGGTAATTTTGACAATGTAATGGAGAATGTTGTCGTTTTGGTGAAAAACTTTTCATTATCTGATTTTGTGGTCATTGCAGCAGGTACTAATGATTTTGAAATGTCCAGGGTTCCAAAATTTAGAAATATTTGCTCAAAACTGTAACTTTGTGGTTACACTAACGTTGTAATGATGTCTGTTCCATTTCTAAGAAGACTACCTGACAAAAACTTAATCAAGAATTTTAATTTGAAGCTAGACCAATTTTTGTACAAATTAGACAATTTCACTGAAGGTAGAATGTTATATGTAAATAGCAATAATGAACAAGGTTTGAGACTCAAATTATTTGATATTGTACGTAATATTAGTATAGTAGTAAGTAAGAGCAAAAACACCTGCAAAAATCTAAAATTTATTAACACTAATAATTTAGTAAACAGCTCACCTATTGGGGCTTTTTGGTCAAGTCAAAATGTGATAAACCTTACTTAAAAAACTCAGAGCTCACATTAAAGAAAGACAATATTAATAAAAATATTCCTCATAAAAATCATGTTATGTTCAATGATTTGTCAGTGGTTAATATTTTTCACCAAAATATTCAATGCATCAGTAACCAAATATTAAGAATTGAACATGCCCTATCTAATATTTCGTGTGATATTTTATTAATCACTGAACACTGGCAAGATGAATCTTAGATGCTTAATATATTTCTTGATAACTTTACTTTAATTAATTATTTCTCTAGAAAGCATACACAACATGGTGGTATAGGTATATTTGTCCACAAAAACACGCATTTACTTTTAAAAAAAATTACTCTAAATGAGTACTGCCTGGAAGGAATTTTAGAATGTTCTGCAGTAACTTTTCAGAAATCCGGAATAATTATTGTAATGTACAGACCTTCTGGCAGTGACTTTAAAACATTTTTAGAACTTTTCGCAATTTTGTTGGATAATATTACTGGATATTATAGAACAATTATTATAGGAGGCGATTTTAATGTTGATTTCTTGGTACAAAGTAGCAGTCGTGCGTTGCTGGAGGATCTCTTGGGTTGCTATGATTTGAAAGTAACAATTTATTCACCTACTAGAGTAACTGCAACTTCCAGCACTTGTCTTGATAATTTTATAGTTAGTTCTGATATATACAATAACATGCAAGCTAATGTACAAAATCTCTATCTATCCGATCATTATGCTCAACATTTTCGTTTAAAAATTTCTAGAGTTCAGAAAGATTCCATAAATCGTAGTTTACGTAGAGTTTTCTCTGAATATAATATAACGCGTTTTAAGACTTTTTTAGAACATGAGTCATGGGTCAACATATACAATGAACATGATTCTAACTGTGGCTGGGACAACTTTTTAAAAATCATCTTAGATTATTTTGAGATATCATTTCCTTCTCGCGAAATCTCTTCAAAAACAAAAAATAAAAGCAATAGTTGGATTACAGATGAAATCAAACATCTTAAAAAAAGAATGATTATGTTTTCAGATTTAGCTAAATTAAACTGTGCTTATAAACAGATTAGCATTGGAGTGCAAAAACAATATTGTAATGCCTTACTTGTAAATAAAAAGCGATTTTATGATAATATTATTTCAAATGCAGAGAATAAATCAAAAGCCATGTGGAATGTTATTACTAATATAAAAGGTAAGTATAAGAATGATAAAAATATTGTTATTTTGAATGAAGGAGTTCCTCTAACTGATCTTGAGATAGCGACCACTTTTAATAAGCTTTTTATTTAGGATTCTGTTACCAATCGAGAACATGATTTCGACTTTGTTAATCAAAACATTGGTCTCACCAATGATTCTTTTTTTCTTACACCAGTAACAAATGATGATGTCAGAATTTTAATTCAAGGTTTAAAATCTTCACATTCTTCTGGTTTTGACTATATATCTAACAACTTGATTAAGAAAGCTTGTGACGCATTATGCAAACCACTTAAATTTTTAATAAACTCTGTTTACAGTACTGGTTGTTTTCCTAACTGTTTAAAGTTGGCAGTAGTACTTCCTTTGTTTAAAAAAGGTGATCCCAATAATTTTTAAATTACAGGGCAATTAGTCTTTTATGTTCCTTTTCCAAACTAATTGAAATGGATATCAAAAATAAACTTTTCCAGAAGAATAAGTTGTTTTCTGAATGTCAACATGGATTCCGCACAAAAAGAAGCACAGAAACAGCACTTTGTAACTTTCAAAATATAGTAAGTAGTAACTTGGATAAAGGAAAATTTACTTTAGGCTTATTTATTGATTTTTCTCGTGCTTTTGACCTGGTAGATCATGAATTACTTTGCGTTAAACTTGAACGATACGGTATCAGAGGCCTACCACTGGAATTTTTTGAAACTTACCTGAAGAATAGAAATCAGTATGTAAAAATAAATAATGTTCAAAGTATGGCCTGCTCTATCACACAAGATGTTCCTCAAGGGTCAGTTCTGGGACCGATACTATTTAATGTCTTTGCCAATGATTTGATATTTTACTTGGAAAAACTAAGAAATGTTAATATAGTTTGTTATGCAGATGATATGAATATAATTATTTTAGAAAATAATATTACAGATATAATAGAAACAACAGAACTAGTTTATCAACGGGTAAGTAATTGGTCAGTTAAGAATAATCTCCTATTAAATTACGATAAAACATTGATGATGCTTTTTGGGCACAGAAGACAAGACCCACCTGTAATTTTTGAGGGTCTAAGAGAACAAGTAGAATGCAGTAATGCGGTCAAGTTATTAGGTGTTACTTTTGATAAACATCTACAATGGGATGTTCAGATTGATGAACTCTGCAAAAAATTACGTAGTAGTTGTTACGGTTTGAAATTTATGCGCAATCACTGCAATGAAGATGTTCTTTTAAGTTTATATTATGCCAACTTTCATTCCCGTGTTAAGTATGGAATTTTAAATTGGGGAAACAGTTCAAATGTTAACAGAGTTTTTATTTTACAAAAGTTTGCAGTTCGAATTATAAAAAATCTCGATGCCAGTACTAGCTGCCGAGAGCATTTTAAATCTCTAGGAATTTTAACTTTATATAATATATATATATTGAGATGATATTAGTTACTATGTTATATTAAATAAGATGTAGAAGGAAAATCTAATGGAAAGTAGAGAAAGGAGATTTTCTTATTTCGAGTCAGAGCGCAAAATTAGTAACATTGGGATTGATTATCATCATCTTCTTCATAATTCCTAAAAAAAAAGGAAAAAGAAAATAGAATAATAAAAAAAAAAAAAAATACAAATACATTTCAAAGATTTTTATTTAAAGATTCAAAAATGATTAATCTACATTATATAAAGTTTTGATAATTATGAAATTGATAAATGGGTAAAGTAGATAATTAAAAGTTTATAAAATTGCCAATACGTTAGTAATCAAACATTAATTTTAAATGAATTAGGGGTGTAAGTAAATGAGAAAATTAAATTATAAAAAAAAAAGACATCACAAATAGTTAAAATACATGTTAAAACTTCTACTTACTTTTAAATAATACGTATTTACCAACCATATTCTAATTTATTAATAGTTCAAATGCCAAATGAAATATTCTGAAAAAGAGAAAATTAATAGTTTGTAGTGCTAGTAAATTTCATAAGAATATAAAAAAGAATGATCATTGTTTTAAATTGTAATATTGAATCAAGAATTAGATTTTGTTAATAATTTTATTTGAATAAGAAATTAGTAGGCGATTAGATGGAAAAGATGTATAGATTTAAGTTTGTTGAATTTGTCATTTGTTTTTTTGTTGATTCTGATAGAATCTCTCTTGTTTTCGAGCTTCTGAAGAGGAAGGATGTAAAAAGTTTCGATGAAGATTTTTGTAAAAATTATGATGTTAAAAGAAAGTTAAAAGGAGATTAGTAAGATTTATATTATAAATAATTAGTTAAGAAGTTTGTAGAAGATATGTCTCTTGTTTTCTGGTTGTTGAGATAGAAGTTGTATTAAAAATTTGCTCCGTAGAAATTTTGAGTTTTTTTTGAAAGTATTGAGAATAGAAAGTATTAAAACAGTTTAAAGTATCAAGATTATCCCAAGGTAACCAGAGAGAGCAATTGGTAAGAGAAATTTATATGATTTTATGAAGAAATAGATATTTCAATTTATGGGGCTGAGCACTTTATGGTATAACTGTATTTTAATTGAGTTAAAGAAGATTAAATTAATATTTAACAAGAAAGAAAGTCATAATTACACTTACCAGAGAAGATAGTAGTCATCCATCGCTTGGTTTTGAAGAGGAATTGATTATTTGATCTTCATAAAGTTTCCTGAAATCTGTGCTGTATTGGAGGAAGAAAGTAGATTGTCCTAAGAACTGAATCCTGATTCCAGAAGAGGAGTGAAGCTTCACACAAATGGTAACAACTTTGCACTCGTTATAATAAAGAGTTTTATATGTGTTTGATTTTTGAAATTTTGATGAACATTTTTATTTCACTGTTTTATGTATTTAACTAAATTATTTTTATTCATTTTTTGATAAGTTTAATCCAAATTGTTCAATAACTCAAGACAGAATATTTCATTTATAGATATTTGATGCATGTTTTGGTTTATCAACGGTATCTTTGAAGTTTGACACATTTTGAATTAGAAAGGTTAGAAATTTATATGCAATTCACGCCTAGAAAATATTGTTGGTCTAGGATAGTGCGGTTATACAGTCATTTTATTGCAAATTTGTGTATTAATTGATTTTGAATCTAGTTTGGTTGAATATTTGAACTCTGACCTTGACATAAGGGAATAGCCGGTAGCATATTTAATTAATCATATTGGAAAATAATTACACTGAGTTAATTCTTACCTATTCACTATTTATATTTAAAATTTAAAATTAATTAAAGGTAAGGAATATTTTATAACATAGTGATTGATATTATCAAAACTAAATTATTATTATTATTATTCATACATGTTATAAATTATGGCGCCCAACGTGGGGCTCTAAACAATCAAAATTAGAGCCGATTCAAATAATTAAAATTTGAAAATTTTGTTAAATTTTTTTTTATTATTTCGCTCTAAACAATCGAAATTAGAGCCTATTCTAAGAATTAAAACTTGAGAGTTTTGTTAAGGTTGTTGTTTCATTATTTGGCTCTAAACAATCAAAATTAGAGCCAATTCAAATAATTAAAATTTGAGAATTTGCTTATTAAAAAAGTGGGAACACAAGTCAAGAACAATTTGTTTGGTAATAATTTTATTATTTGTTTGTTTGGTTCTGATTATTCATAATCAAAAGTAAATAAAAAAGGGTATGTATTTGGGTGAATATTTATTTGCATAAAGTTAGTATTAAAATATATGACTATCAATATTTATCTCTGGTGAATAGTAATTTCAATTGTAATTATGGAGAAGAGAGCGACATCAAGTAGTGGTATAACTCAAGAGGAGTTCAGGATGATACAGAACCTTTTAATGAGTTTTAAAGAAGATATCATGAAAAATATGGATAAGAAATTTGAAGAAATTAATAAAAGTTTGAATGAAATGACAGAAGATATAAAACAAAATATAAATACGGAATTTGAAGAGAATAATAAAAAATTGGACGAGACTAACGAAATATTGGAGGAAATAGAAGAAGATAGTAAGAAATTTGAAGAGAATAACGAAATATTGGATGAAATAAAAGAAGATATGAGAGAAGATATAAATAAGGAATTTGAAAAGAAACTGGAAGAGAATAATGAAAAATTGGGTGAAAGGAAAGAAGATATAATGAAAGAGTTGGATAAGAAGTTTGAAGAAATGAATACAAGTATTATGATAACCATGGATAAAAATATTATGAATATGAATGAAGCAATTAAAGAGAAATTTAAAGAGAAGAATAAAAAATTGTATGAGACTAAAGAAAGATTTGGAGAAATAAACGAAGATATGAGGAAACATATAAATATGGAATTAGAAGGAAAATTTCAAAAGAATAATGATAAAATGAAGCAGACTAATAAAAGATTGGAGAAAATAAAAGAAGATACTAAGACATTTATAAGACAAATAAACTATATGAAGGAAGATAATTTGAAGAGCATAGAGGAAGACACAAATAAAATAGATGAAGAAAGGAAGAAGACTATTAAGAAATTTGTAGATGGATATAAAGCAAAGCAAGTAGCATTCTTGGAAAAATTGTACATTTGGAAATATAAAGAAAGGGGGAAGAAAACTAAATTTATATTAGGTTATACGTATATAGGAAAATACCAAGAAAGGGGGAAGAAATTTAAATCTATAATAGGTATTAGGTATATTTGGAAATATCAGGAAAGAGGCAAGATATTTAGGTGTATCGGAAAATTAAATGTATAGGAAATATATTAAATAAGGGGGAACAAGTTTAAAAGTAGAAAAATTAAGTTATATTTGAATGAATGTTAGAAAGGGGGAAGGAATTTGAGATTAACAGAATTTTACAAATTAAAAAAAATTCATAAAGATGTTAGGTAGATGATATTAATAGCAAAGTTTTGTAAATAATAGTATTAAGATGTAAATATCAAATTAAGATTCAATGGTTTTATTAAAAAAAGGTTTATACAATCTGTGCAAATAATATTAATTGAGGCTAAAGTTTTTGTAAAATGAGTGTTTATTTATAAAAAAAAAAAAAAAAAAAAAAAAAAAAATAGATTCAAATTATAATTTTTAATCCAACATCAATGAAATGTTTGATGTAAAAATTTTAATTGGGGGATTTGAGATGATATTAGTTACTATGTTATATTAAATAAGATGTAGAAGGAAAATCTAATGGAAAGTAGAGAAAGGAGATTTTCTTATTTCGAGTCAGAGCGCAAAATTAGTAACATTGGGATTGATTATCATCATCTTCTTCATAATTCCTAAAAAAAAAGGAAAAAGAAAATAGAATAATAAAAAAAAAAAAAAATACAAATACATTTCAAAGATTTTTATTTAAAGATTCAAAAATGATTAATCTACATTATATAAAGTTTTGATAATTATGAAATTGATAAATGGGTAAAGTAGATAATTAAAAGTTTATAAAATTGCCAATACGTTAGTAATCAAACATTAATTTTAAATGAATTAGGGGTGTAAGTAAATGAGAAAATTAAATTATAAAAAAAAAAGACATCACAAATAGTTAAAATACATGTTAAAACTTCTACTTACTTTTAAATAATACGTATTTACCAACCATATTCTAATTTATTAATAGTTCAAATGCCAAATGAAATATTCTGAAAAAGAGAAAATTATTAGTTTGTAGTGCTAGTAAATTTCATAAGAATATAAAAAAGAATGATCATTGTTTTAAATTGTAATATTGAATCAAGAATTAGATTTTGTTAATAATTTTATTTGAATAAGAAATTAGTAGGCGATTAGATGGAAAAGATGTATAGATTTAAGTTTGTTGAATTTGTCATTTGTTTTTTTGTTGATTCTGATAGAATCTCTCTTGTTTTCGAGCTTCTGAAGAGGAAGGATGTAAAAAGTTTCGATGAAGATTTTTGTAAAAATTATGATGTTAAAAGAAAGTTAAAAGGAGATTAGTAAGATTTATATTATAAATAATTAGTTAAGAAGTTTGTAGAAGATATGTCTCTTGTTTTCTGGTTGTTGAGATAGAAGTTGTATTAAAAATTTGCTCCGTAGAAATTTTGAGTTTTTTTTGAAAGTATTGAGAATAGAAAGTATTAAAACAGTTTAAAGTATCAAGATTATCCCAAGGTAACCAGAGAGAGCAATTGGTAAGAGAAATTTATATGATTTTATGAAGAAATAGATATTTCAATTTATGGGGCTGAGCACTTTATGGTATAACTGTATTTTAATTGAGTTAAAGAAGATTAAATTAATATTTAACAAGAAAGAAAGTCATAATTACACTTACCAGAGAAGATAGTAGTCATCCATCGCTTGGTTTTGAAGAGGAATTGATTATTTGATCTTCATAAAGTTTCCTGAAATCTGTGCTGTATTGGAGGAAGAAAGTAGATTGTCCTAAGAACTGAATCCTGATTCCAGAAGAGGAGTGAAGCTTCACACAAATGGTAACAACTTTGCACTCGTTATAATAAAGAGTTTTATATGTGTTTGATTTTTGAAATTTTGATGAACATTTTTATTTCACTGTTTTATGTATTTAACTAAATTATTTTTATTCATTTTTTGATAAGTTTAATCCAAATTGTTCAATAACTCAAGACAGAATATTTCATTTATAGATATTTGATGCATGTTTTGGTTTACCAACGGTATCTTTGAAGTTTGACACATTTTGAATTAGAAAGGTTAGAAATTTATATGCAATTCACGCCTAGAAAATATTGTTGGTCTAGGATAGTGCGGTTATACAGTCATTTTATTGCAAATTTGTGTATTAATTGATTTTGAATCTAGTTTGGTTGAATATTTGAACTCTGACCTTGACATAAGGGAATAGCCGGTAGCATATTTAATTAATCATATTGGAAAATAATTACACTGAGTTAATTCTTACCTATTCACTATTTATATTTAAAATTTAAAATTAATTAAAGGTAAGGAATATTTTATAACATAGTGATTGATATTATCAAAACTAAATTATTATTATTATTATTCATACATGTTATAATATATATATATATATATATATATATATATATATATATATATATATATATATATATTCTTGAAGCTTGCAGTTACGTCTACAATAATTTAGATCTTCTTAGTGACAATACTCATAGTTATAACACACGCTTCAGACATCTCCTTCAACCTGATAACCACCAAAGAGCTTTGTACCAAAGAAATTTTTTTTATAATGGATGTAGATTTTATAATAAATTGCCAGAAAATATTAAAACTTCAGCACATGTCAAAATCTTCAGAGCTAAGCTCAAAAAGTTGCTTCTGTCTAAAGGATGTTACTCTCTAGAGGAATATTTTATGTAGTTTTTTAGTCTTAAGTAATTTTTTAATTTTATTTTATATTCCTTCACTATGTACCTACTTGTTTTTGTCTTTTTATGTGTATTGTTTTGTATGTATTTTTTACTGTCGTGTTTGTTCATTTAATGTAATCTACATGTAAATGAAAAATGAAAATATATTCTATTCTATTCTATTCTATTCTATTCTATTTACTGGCTTCAAGAATAAATTTGATACGACATTATCATTGGATATAAAATCATCAGGTAGGTTAATTGGAGCTATTTTATTTGCCATTTTAATACCTATGTTAGAAAAAAAGTTATTAAATAAATCAACCTTTTCTTTATTATTATTTACGGGAACTTTGTTGCCATTTAAAATTGTTGTGTATTCAATATTTTTAGATTTTTTGACACTACCTGAGATGTCATTTATAACTTTCCACATTTTTTTTGTGTCTTCACCTGCTTCATTTATTTTAGTTTGATAATAATTATTTTTAGTTTTTTTTAATAATGCATTTAATTTATTTTTGTAAGTTTTATATTCCTCAACCGATTCGACAGAATAATGTTTAGTTAATTTTGTTTTTAGGAAATCTTTTTGTTTTATAGAATTTATTAATCCAACTGTTATCCAAGGTTTAATTTTTATTAACTTAACATACTTTTTAATCTTAGTACAGGCGTCTATGTAATTGTTTAGTTTTTTTATAAATATATCATATACTATTTGTGAATCTGTATGGTTATCCATAACTTCATTTTATTTTTCATTTTTAACTAGATTTAGCAATTGGTCAGTATTAAGTATTTGTGTAGTTACTATGGACTCAGATTTAATGCTGTTTTGATTTGGAAAATTTATAAAGACAGCTGGAGCAAAGTGATCAGTTATATCCGTGCGGCAGACAAATGGAGCAAATTCAATTTGGTTTTTAAGATTATTTTCAGTTCTTACGAAAATATGATCAATATGATTTTCTTTTATTTGTTACTCTAGTGGGCTTATTTATAATAGAAGTGAAACCATTTGAGTTTAGTAAATTAAGATAATTATTAGTTAAATTTTCATTTTTCTTTATTAAGTCAATGTTTATGTCCCCAGCAAACACTTCTAAATTTTGTTTTTTTATTGTTTCTAAATAATTATTTAAATCTTTAAAAAATTGATCCCCTTCAGTTGATGGTAATCTGTAGAAAGCCGTTATACCTAGTGTTAATTTTTTTGAAATTAGATTATTTGAAAAAGTTAATCTTAAAAATTTGTTATCATTTATGGGTACTATTTCTACCGCTGCTGTTAAATTATTTTTGACATATACAACAACTTCATCACATTTATTTTGTGTAGAGATTCATTATAATATAAATTAAAGTTTGGAATTAGGAAGTCATTTAAATAAGTTATTTCTCTTGTTTCCGATAAAATTATAACATCAAACCTGTTTTTGGCCATTTCAACGTATACCAGAAGTTCATCGAAATGTTTCTGTATACTTCTAATATTAAAATGCACAATCCCTATTGAGTCGCTACCATTGTCTGCCTGGTCCCTTATGCAGTCTTCGAAGTTGTTGAACACCTTTGTGTCAATTTCTGCCTCATCTAAAATATTCAAATATTCGATCATCTTACATGATGTATGTGCTCCTATTCCTTAATAATTAATAAAAAATTAAATCAATAGGTATATTAATTCTACTACGTAGTTATACTAATTTAATAAAAAAAAAATAAAAACGATATAATAATTAAACTTAATTAATGTAAAATAATCATAATTTATAAAAAGAACTTTTTATAGTAGAAAGTTTCTTTACTGATTTATAGGTCATATTACTATTATATAAATTATTTTGCTACTTTCACATGTAAGAACAAAAAAAAAAGAAAAAAACTTCTCTCTCGCGAGATCGATCCCATTACGATAACCCAACATTCCCAACAGAATTGTCACAATCAGCCGCTTATCCAAATAGGCCACGCCAAACTTACATGAAGTCTTTCAAAATGGTAATATGTATACATATTTAATTTAATAACAATTCAATATAAAATTTCAAAATCTATGTATATGTCTAAACACACTTGAAACATGCATTGTCATCCAGTTCATAGCTATCCTGAAAATTTCAGAGCTCTAGGTAGTCGGGAAATAGGTTTTAATTCGATTACAAAATTCCACGGAATGACAAGGAGACAAAGAACACGGCGAAAATATAAAAACTTTCTAAAAAGAAAGGACATTAATCTTTTCAATAATATTTTAAAGTTACTTAAAAAAATAAAAATATTTTGAGAAATCTATTGTAAACAAAGAAAAGATTTAACTGATAATTATTTTAAAAGTCTAAAAATTATACTGTTAACTTTATAAGGTCCTTCTTTCTGGCTTCTTATAATCCGTACTTTATTGTTGTTGTAAATGTGAATTGTGCCATTTTCGGTCTATACGTTTTTCAATCCGTATTTATCAATTGCTTCGTTTAGTATTTTCATTCTGTTGTTCGTTAAATCTTCTCGTATAATTATACCAGTACCTTTTAGTAACTTTTTTACTATAAATTAGTTGCTTGGTGGCAAAATTGGTAAGTTTTAAGTAGATTCTCCTATTTTTATTCTCTTGCACCCTACCAATTCTATAGCATAAAATAACTTCCGTATAAGCAAGGTTAATAGACATTTTCTTGTTTAGTACCTAGGTCGATAATTTCTTTTCTTGTATTTCCCTGACGTTTTTCCGACATGGAATGATCCATTTCATCCATTTTTTCTGTATATTAATTTTTTCTTTATCGGTAATTACTATATACTCTTCTAATTTACTAATTTTATTTTCAAATTCGTGATATTTTGTCTCAGAAATTTGTCTTAACTCCGTCACTGAATTTTCAATAATTTTTAATTTCTGTTCAATTGTTTTTATTACAGATTGTTAGACTTGTTTTGATATATCCTTGATAAAAGTGTCGCTTTTTATACATTTACCAATTGCTGTACTCACCGCTGATTCAATTTCATCTTTGATATCTCTAGTAATCACCATAATTTCAAATTTTTGGTTGCACTCACTTAGAAAGCAAATTTTATTTTATGATAGGTGAAATTTTCAAAATTTTATTCGCGGTATATACCACTGTAATTTTTAATTTATCAGGAGCGGTAACAAACGATCGACTATTCAATACCAACTATAACCGAATAGATTCTAGTTTTCAAGATCAGGTTTATAAACCTGATTTTTGGCCAAAAAATATATTCTACTCCAGATTTAACTTTGAACAAGGCCAAAGATTTGTTGAAAATTCACAAAATCAAGAATGGAAAAACAATGAAGAAAATTTTCTCAAGCAAGCCTCCACATCAAAGCAGATGAACAAGGAAAATTAATAAATAATATTGTTGACCATCAATTAAAACAAAATAATGAACATTACTTTTTAAGCTCCCGATCTTCAATCTTAATCTTAATGCATGTCCATATACAAGGTTTTGCCAAAAAATATTTGATTTGAATTTAATTTTACAGAAACAAAATGTAAGTATTCCATGTGTTGTTCAAAACTGGCTTAATTCTAATGAGTTGCAAAATATTTCAATTGAAAATTATAGTCTATAGTATAGGATCCCGATAGAGAACGACCTTCACCGAGCTGGTTAATAGACCAAACATATTTTTTATGTAATTTAATATATTGAAAAATTTATTGCATATGGGTTGCCAGTCGAATTTCAGTCCAGGATATTTTTAATTAATTTTTTAAAATTTTTTGTGCGACTGAGAGGTCCTTACCAACCGTCCCATGCGATAGAAGAGCACACAACATAAGAGCGTTTGTATCCCGGCCTTTTAAAGAGAGAGAGCTCTCTGCTGTCTGCTCTTGAAGACAAGAAGGATAGCGATAGACGCGTAAATTCTAAGCATTATTTTGGAGTAGTTTCATATTAAAATAAAGGATTAGTTTTTATTTATTTTTTCAATCAATTAGATATATATGTGTATATTATTTGTTACATTAAAGTATATATAAATCTTTAGTTAATAAGAAGGTTATAGCAATACATATATAATTCTAATCTTGCAAATTTTATTTGTTTTTTTTTCCTATTTAAAAATATTAACTGAAATAAATTAAAGCAATTTGCTTTATATAATTAATGTATCTATAGATATATACTGACAAATTAAAATCAATTGAAATTATTGAAAACAATTCAAATCCCAGCTGTTATGTTGTGTCCTCTTCTATCGCATGAGACGGTTGGTAAGGACCTCTCAGTCGGACAAAAAACTTTTAAAATTTTTTTAAAAATATCCCGGACTGAAATTCGACTGGCAACCCATATGCAATAAATTTTTCAATATATTAAATTACATACAAAATACGTTTGGTCCATTAACCAGCTCGGTGAAGGTCGTTCTCTATCGGAATCTTAGACTACTAGTATCATATTTTTCACGAGCCAAAAAAGAAAAAGGTGATACTTGCATATTTATGAAAACGACTATTTTTACAAATTTTAAACCAATTAATCTAAGTAAGTGGTGTATAGAAGGTAAATTTGAAGTATGTGGTGGGAAAATTACTATCGATTCTAAAAAGTTTTTATATATTATTAGTATATATAAACCACCAAGTACTAAATTTAGAACATTTTTAAATCAGTTAGAACTATTAATTGATAATATTTACAATAAAAACAATCACTATTTTATCTGCGGTGATATTAATGTAGATTTTTTAACTGAAAATAAGGAAAAATCAGTCTTAATTGGCTTACTAATGAAATATAACATTAAACATCATATACCTAAATGTTGCTACCCGGGGAACAAATACTTAGTTCAACTTGTCTAGATAATTTTTTTACTTATTTTGATGTAGAGAAGGTGGATATATGTATTACATTTTTATCTGATCATGACTATATATTATGTTTGTTTAAAATAACTACTTTTCAAAAAAATTATTTTCATTTTAGATATGGACGATATCTTAGTGATCCTAACATAATAACTTTTCAAAATACTTTATCAGTTGAAAGATTACAATGATGACATGAAGTATTCGTCATGGTAGGGGAATTCGAAGTGAACACTAGCGCTCGCAGCGGATAACTTTGGTAACAAAGGACGGTGTTTTTAATTTTGACGTTATTAATTTTATGATAACTAAAAAAAAATGGGTGGAAATAGCCATCGAAGTTGCTGTGTAGTAAATTGTAAAAACACGAGTGCAAAAAGTGATTGTAAATTTTATAAATTTCCGACTGCCAAATGAAAAATTAACCAAAAAAAAAAAAAAAAAATTGGATTGCTGCAGTCAGGAGGCAAAACTAAGTAGTATCCTTACCTTAATTTTAGTACCATTAATGATATTGAAAATAGCTTGTTTTCTAATAAGTTAAAGAAAAATAAAACATTCAAATTTATAATTTGTATTTAAAACTGAGAGAATAATCAAGGTGCATTTAATGCTTTATAATTATTTCCTGTAAAAGAATATTTTTTAATTTGATATTTCATTATAAACAATTATTTGTTATATGTCTCAAATAATTAAATCTATTAGTAATATATTATTTTGATAATAGTTTCATATCCTGCTTTATCTGCTTGCTAATTTTATTTAAAGTTTGATCTGCTGTGGCTCTAACTTAACCTCTTAATTACGACAGTAGACGCTGCAGTTTTAATACTGTATTTAAATTATTAATTATACTTACTATTCTACGGGAATCTTTACATAATAAAATGCACAAGGTTGAGGTTTACTTGTGACAAGGTTTCACGTGCAAAAAAAATTATAACAAAATTTAATTGTGACTGCAAAGCTCTGTATATTTACGTACTAAAAACTTAAAAACAGCGTGCTTTAGTTCACAAACACCTTGGCGCTGCAATCACGCACAGAGCGAATATACAGCTACTAATTTTAATGAAAAGTTTTCCAATTTTTATGAAACATTCTTGTACTACTACAACATTATTTTTCCTATAACAAAGAAAACTGTTTAACCAAAAAAACATAAAAATCAATTTCCAATTCATATTTTGGAGTTACATAATCAGTTATGTAAAATGAATAGGTTAAGGAAAGAAATAAATTCACCATTTTATACTAAAAAATATAATGATTTTAAAAAACAATAAAAAAAAACACATCAATATATAAATGAAAAAAATAATAATCGTATTTTACAAAGTAATAATATCATGAAAGAATCTTGGAATATATTTAATGAGAGTAGAGAAAAAATTAAGAACCTATTAAATTCTATCAAACTTACTGATGATGATAAAATTTAACAACTCTAGAAAATATTAATCATATTAACAACCATTTTATTAATGTTAATAAAAATAATATTTTACCTAATTATAACATGAGTATTGCCAATCATCATAAAAGTTTTTTCCTCTTTCCAACAACTCCTAGTAAAATTGTTACAATAAATTATAAAAAAACTGCTTATAAACCAGCAGAGGGCACTGATGAAATTAGTGGCAAAATTCTTATTTCTGTTGCTAATTATATAGCTAAACCTATATCACATTTGAATAATGAATCTTTTGTACTGGGAACAAATGTTGCAAAATGCAGAATATTAGTTATTCTATCGCTTTACTAGTTTTGAAAAATATTTTCAAAAACATTGACCATTTAACTAAGAAGAAACAACTACTTCCCTGGCTATGTGCCTCGACGGATATTGAATTACACTTCAAAGTCAAATGGGGTTGGCATATCTTACAGATAATTTAAACCAACCATTTTCGTTTGCAGTTAGAAGGGACATAACATAACATAACCTTATAATCATAACTTATTTTCAATAAAACTGAGTGGCATAGGAATACGTAGTAAACCTTATGAGTGGATAAAATCTTATTTATATCAAACGGAATAAAATCGGATCCACTTCCATGTAATATAGGAGTTCCACAAGGGTCCATTCTGGGTCCACTGCTTTTTATAATTTTTGTAAGTGATGTCAGTATTTTCTGTTTAAACTCTCATTAGAAGCAAAAAAGTGTTCAATATGCTGATGATAGAAATATTATAATAGCAGATGATCAAAATAATCATGTCACTCAAATTGGCAATGAGACATCTAAGCAGTTTAACCAATATTGTAGAGATAATGGACTGGCATTAAACATCACAAAAACCTACTTTATGCAATTTTTACCTAAAAATATCCTATTAGACTGTGAACCCTATTTGCATATTGAGAGAAAATCTATTCAAGGAGCCAATGAAATTAAGTTTTTAGGAATAATACTGGATCACAAATTGAATATAAAAATGGTAACTTCAAAATTGAGTACTTGCTGTTTTATAATAAAAAACTTAAGGGAAACATTATCTTTTAATATTTTAAGATTAGTCTATTTTGGACTGGTTCGGTCAACTTTACAATATGGATTGATATTTTGGGGCTCTTCACCATTCTTTGAAAGAGCTTTTACCTATCAAAAAAAGGTTCTAAGGGCCATGTATAAGGTTACGCCAACTACTTCATGTAAACAACTTTTTAAGAATGCAGAAATTCTAACTTTTGCTTCTCTTTTTATTTTTAACTTAGTTTTATATATAAATCACAATGAACATTTATTTAAGCAAAATAAAGACCTGCACTTATATGATACTGGAATAAAATTTAATATCCATCAATCATTTTCACGTTTACAAATAAGTCAACACTCGTCAAAGTATATTGGAATTAGATGCTACAACAAGTTCACCAATATATTAGAAACTATGATAGGGGACACGCATCAACTCGGCACTTTATTACCCTCAGGTAAACTATTGCACCCCTCATAGATGCTTCAATTCAGCACTTAATGACTTAATACTTATCCCTTTAATTCCTGTTAATCTGAATCCGAGTTGTTGGAAAATATTTGGGAATTTTGATATTATAAATGAATAGTTGCATTTTAGAAAATATAATTATAAAGGAATTACGACGAATGGTTTGTAGAAAATTTGTAACAGTTATCAGTTAAAAGTCTTAGGTGTCAGAAGTAATATCTCAAACAAAGTTTAGACGTAATGGAATAAGTAACAAGTTTTGTTTTAAGTGAACGTGGTCAACAAATGTTTGTTATAAATGACTTTAAGTTTAAGAAAAGGAAATGTTTAAAAGATGGTGCCATATATTGGGTTTGTTGTACGTCAGGTTGTAAAGCAAAATGCCATACAAAGGGTAAGTTACTTTTGTTGTAAAATTTCTATTTTTGATTTGTCCTACCCAGACACTTATTTTCTTTAATTTTATTAATGTTATATGTATAATATAGGTAACGATATTTTGGATCATTCATTAGAACACAATCACGATCCACAATTGCAAAAATTGAGTCGACAAGCTATAAGTAATGCATGTAAACGGAAAACAGTCAATGATATTTGCGAACGGCCCTCAAAAATTCTTCATACGGAAATTTCGACATCAGATTTTAAAGAAAATTTAACCACGGCAGATTTGAAGTATATTCGAACCAGCATGAGCCGCAACAGATTAAAGGTAAATGCAACCACAATACCAAAAAGCTTGCAAGAAGTACAAGAAGCTCTAAATAAAATGGATTTGGTGACAGATAGAAAAGAACCGTTTTTATTAGCTAATAATATTGAAAATAATATTGTAATTTTTGGCTGCCCCTCCAATTTAAATTGTTTATCAAAATGTGATACTTTTTACATGGATGGAACATTTAAATATTGTGCGAAATTTTATTATCAATTATTCACAATTCATGGCTTGTGTCACGGTCATTATATCCCACTTATTTTCTGCCTTCTTCCAAACAAGCTTAGTGAAACGTATGTTTCTCTTTTTAGACATTTATTGACATTGTCAAACAACTTAAATATATATTTAAATCCACAAAAGGTTGTAATAGATTTTGAACTAGCCATACACAACGCTGTTAACGTTGTTTGGCCGAAAACAAAAATTTTTGGCTGTCGATTCCACTTGGCGCAAAGCTGGTATCGAAAAATTCAAAATGTTGGCTTAGTAAACCAGTATAAAACTAATTCAGAGGAAGGAAAGTGGCTTCTTAATCCCGAAGATGTAAGTGAATGTTTTGTGAATCATTTTATGTCCGAAATTCCCAACTCTTCGGCATATATCAAATTAGCTGATTATATGATTGACAATTATATCTCAGAAGATTGCTTATTTCCTCCAACAATATGGGCTTCTAAAAGTAGCTCTCTACATTATACAACAAACCCTTGTGAATCCTTTCATTCGCACTTTTCTAAAAACTTTTACCATGCCCATCCGAATATTCATATCTTTGTAAAAACACTTGTTGAATTTCAGTGTTTAGTATATATTAAAATACAAAGTATTAATACGCCTGTCAGGATAATAACAAGAAAAGTTAGAGAGACAGAAACATTCACAAATAAAAAAAATTTAGAATTAAATAATGGAGAAATTACAGAATTTGAATATGTGAAATTAATCGCAAATAGATACAAAATAAAAAAATGTTAGAATTAAATAATGGAGAAATTACAGAATTTGAATATTGATAATTCTTTTGTATATAAGTTTAATATATTATGTTATGTAAATCAAAATTTTGTTTTATTTAATTTCCTTCAAAACATTTATAAAAAAACATTAGTTGCAAATGCACTCTTACAAATAAAATCAATTTTTACTAACTTATCATTATTAGGATTAAAGGATTAAGAAGATTTATTAAACCAGGTAAAAGTGCTCAATTGAAGTATCTACTTTTATTGCCTTGAAGGGACGGTGCCCAGTTGAAGTCTACCCATGATAAGAACCCATCAAATTAGCAGAAGTAGATTAAGAAAATATCTCCATAGTTTTCTTACCACCATTGCATTTTATAGTTTAGAAGATTTTCTTGACTTTAAAATTTAAATTTTAACGTCTTGTCTGTATCCTATTTTATAATGGTTAATTATTTTTATTAGTTTTTAGCATTTACATATTTTTACGGTTATTCATTTTATTATATATTACATTTTACTTGGTTAAGATTTTTTGACCAGTCTGATAGGATTAAACTGAAACACTTATGGGGACTTTAACACAATTTTTATTTACAAAATTGTTAAGATACACAGAACTCTGCTGGATAACGTCTAAACTGCTTGACAATCCAATAAACTATTTGAACTTGAACTGCCGTTAACTCCCCATACATCCCCTTATATACAACAAAAGAACATTCTGGAAAATTCTAAAAACATTATTTAATCTAGTCAGTGTGTTAAAACTTTCTAGAATTTTCTAGAAACATTATTTAATCTAGTCAGTGTGTTTAGAAGTTTCTAGAATAACCGAAAAACAATCTTTCAATTTAAGGTACTTTCCGTTACGGTTATCCCGTTACACTGCCCCTTCCTTAGATTCATTCCTCCTGAAATGTTATTTCCTAAATCGGAATACCGCACACTCCTTAAGCCAGCCAAACCATCTTCTTGGAGCTGCTGCACATCTCCACTGTGGTTTCCCTGGTAAGGCGCCAAACGATCATGATGGACCACGACGGGTTTCTCTCTGAGAATTTTCACGATCCAATAAATGACATCGTTAATCTTCTTCTTGATGGTGTATGGACCTTCCCAGTTCTTCTGTAATTTGGGACAAATACCTCGACGCCGTCGGGGGTTATAGAGCCAGACTAAATCTCCAACTTGGTAACTCTTTTCCATTGTCCGCGTGTCATAGTACCTCTTCATCCGATCACTAGATAATTGAAGTTTTCCACGCACCAGGTTGTGTATATTCTCCATTCGATTCTGAAGATCGGCAACATATTGTTCACGGGCTACTTCTTCACTTGGTATACTCATTTCTCTACCGAACAGGACCTTCGCAGGCATTTGGCCAGTTGATTCGTTAACGGCCGATCGAATTGCCATTAGAAATAGTGGAATATGTCGATCCCAATCCCTCTGACACTCTGACACTACTTTTAACAGATAGTTGGTTATAGTCCGGTTCATTCGTTCCACCATTTCATCAGACTGAGGGTGCATCGCTGTGGTTCTCGTTTTGTGGATGCCTAATCTCTGGCAAACTTCTTGAAACAGCTTGCTCTCAAAATTTCTCCCTTGGTCTGAATGTAATTCTAGTGGCACCCCAAATCGGCTTACGAATTCGTCAACTAATATATCTGCTAAAGTGCTGGCTTCCTAATTGGGAACTTTATAGGCTTCAACCTATTTAGTAAAGTAGTCCATTACAACAAAGATGTATTTGTTTCCTTCATCGGTCTGTGGAAGTGGCCCCAATACATCTACTGCGAATCTTTCAAAAGGACTTCCGACTAGATATTGCTGCATTTCCGCTTTCGGTTTTCGGTGCGGACCATTACTGGCAGCACATGTGGTGCATTTACGACACCAATCTTTAACATCATTAGTACAATTTATCCAGTAAAATCTATCTCGGATCTTTTGCAGCGTGTTCGTGATACCCAGATTTCCTCCGGAACTATCATTATGCATCTGTTTTAAAATTTCCGGTACAGCATTTTTTGGGACCACTATTTGTTTCCTTGTTTCTGTGCCCTCGGAATTTTCTACGAGTCTTTTAACGAGCCCACCGTCCAAATTTAAAGAGTTCCATTGGGCCCAGTATGCTTTTACAGCAGGAGAGGATGAGGATATCTCTTTCCACAACGGACGACGGTCCATTCTCTTCCATTCTCGAATCTTTTTCAGAACGGGATCGTTTTCTTGTTGCTCCTCCAGCATAGAGCTCTCGTCTTCTGGTACAACCTTAACTAAGGCAAGTTTTTCCTCGTTCTGCTCCATGCGGGTACAATGGGGGCAATCAGGTCGACATTGCCTTCTGGAAAGTGCATCAGCATTACGATGTCTTGTTCCAGGTCTGTGTTTGATTTCAACATTATATTCCAGCAGTTTTTCGAGCCATCTTGCTATCTGTCCTTCTCGGTTCCTAAAGCTAAGTAGCCACTTTAAACTGGCATGGTCTGTTCTGATCAGGAATTTTCTGCCATACAGATATTTATAAAAGTGTTCGACGGATTTAACGACTGCTAACAGTTCCCTCCGAGTTACACAGTAGTTCTTTTTAGCTTTTCATAGAGTTTTGCTAAAGTATCCAACCACTCTTTCCTTACCATCTTGTAGCTGTGACAAGACAGCTCCAATTCCCACATTGTTAGCGTCGGTGTCCAGAATAAGCTTACCGTCAGAAAGTAGATTAGCAAGAATAGGGGCAGACGTCAGCTGTTTCTTTAATAGTTCAAACGCCTCTTAACATTCCTTATCCCAACAGAAAGACTTGTCTTGTTCTGTCAAACGTGTCAAGGGTTTGGCGATATCTCCAAAATTCTTGACATACCGTCGTTAATAGTAACAAAGACCCAAGAAACTCCGGAGCTGATGTTTGTCGATAGGGATTGGCCATTCTTGAACGGCTTGAATCTTAGCGGGGTCCACAGCAACGCCATCCTTGCTTACGTTATGTCCCAAATAGTTGACCTGTCTCTGGAACAAGTGGCATTTCTTAACATTCAATGTTAGATTAGCGTTGTGTAATCTTTTAAAGACTTCTTCCAGATTAGATAAATGTTCCATAAAGGTCTTGCCCATTATGATGATGTCGTCTAGATAAAGTAGATAAGTTTCCCATTTTTTTTCAAAGTGTATTTTCCCTTCCTGAAAATCAAGACCAGCACTTTGCCATTAATTTTGATCACAACATACTTTTAGATATTAGTTGTGAAACAATATCAGAAGAAGAAATTATACAAGCGGGTAAAAAATTTAAAAACAATTTCACAAGTGGTCCGGATAAAATACCCTCCTTTTTATTGAAAGACTGTTTACCAACTCTAATTTCACCTCTAAAAATAATGTTCAATCTAATATTAAGGACCTCAGTTTTTCCGGATAAATGGAAAGTAGCCAAAGTATGTCCAATTCATAAGCAATCAGATAGGGCAATCGTCAACAATTATAGACCCATATCTATATTATGTAACGTTGCGAAGGTCTTGGAGACAATCTTATATAGTCGCATTTACCTGTGCACGAAAAATATAATATCTGTCCATCAACATGGCTTTATGCATTCTAGATCAACAGTTAGTAACTTATCAATTTTCAGCCAGTAATTGTGCGAAACATTAGACAGTAGAGGACAGGTTGATGTAGTCTATACAGATTTTTCCAAGGCCTTTGATAAAATTAGCCATAAAATCCTTTTTAGGAAGATTTTGTTAATGGGATTTCCAAAGACATTCTATCAACGTCTAGAGTCTTACTTATATAATCGTCATCAATATGTTTCTTATGATGGATATAGTTCAGGTACTTACCTTGCAACTAGTGGCGTTCCACAAGGTTCCAATTTGGGTCCGTTGTTGTTCCTAATATTTATTAATGATTTATGTGAGTCCTTAAGCTGTAATAAATTAATGTTTGCAGATGATTTGAAACTTTATGTTTCCATATCCAATATAAATGATTGTCTTATGTTACAAAAACAAATTGACTTGTTGCAGAATTGGTGTTTGAGTAATAGACTTTATTTAAACATATCTAAATGTAAAGTCTTAACTTGCAGTCGTAAAATAAATCCGTTATTTTTTCCTTATGCCATTGATTCCACAATCTTGGAGAGAACGGAAAGCATTAGAGATTTGGGAGTTCATTTTGATATGCAATTAACATTTAATGTTCATATAAACCTTATTGTCAGTCAAGCTTACCGCATATATGGATTTATATTTAGAAATTGTAGAAATTTTACTGATGTTACTGCTTTGTCGTGTCTATATTTTAGTTTAGTGAGAACAAGATTAGAATATGGATCTCTAATATGGAATCCTATATACGCTCAGTATGCATCAAGTATTGAAAGGGTGCAAAAAAAATTCTTAAGATTTCTTAGTTTCAAGGTTGACGGCGTTTATCCTGCTAATGGCTGCAATTATTTAAATTTATTAGATAGATTTAACTTTGTCTCTCTGGAAAAACGTTGAAAACATGCATCAGTTTTGTTTTTATATAAGTTATTAAACGGTGGATAGATTGTGCAATGTTACTGTCTCAATTAAATTTTTTTGTTCCGAGGCTTGCATCACGACAAAATGAGACGTTTCTGTGCAAACGAGCTCAAACAAATCTAATGTTGAAAGCGCCGATTAATGTGATGTGTGCTAACGCAAACAAACTTTCATCTGTTTGTGATATTTTTTGTTGTAGCCTCACTGAATTAAAAAACAAATGTAAAACATATATTTAATTTATATATAAATTTACTATTTGATTATTCTTGTCATATGTATCTGTTTTTATTCACCTGTTTTTATTTCGTGATTTTATTTGTCTTCTTTGAATTACTTAGTTTATTTTATGTAATCTTAGATTTTAAGTTATATTATATGTATTAAGCAACCAGTGCTGTAAATATTACATTGTATGTATTGTATTCCTCTGTAAATGGGAAACTGTTGGGGAATAAATGCTATTATTATTATTATTATTATTATTATGACAAACCACCGAGAATGTTCTCCATTAGCTGTTTAAACGTGCCAGGAGCATTACAGAGGCCAAACGGAAGGACCGTGAATTGCCATAACCCTGATCCACTGGTAAAGGCAGTCTTTTCTTTGTCTACAGGATTCATTTTAACCTGCCACTATCCGCTTTTAAGGTCCAAGGTAGAGAACAAAGTAGAACCTGCCAAAGCGTTGAGGGCATCATTAATCTTTGGCAGAGGATAACTGTCCTTCTTAGTGACATCATTAAGCTTCCGATAGTCGACACAAAATCGCATTGATCCGTCTTTCGTTCTCACTAATACCACAGGAGAAGCCCACGGACTACTGGATGGTTCGACCATGCCATTTTGAATCATTTCTTTTAGGGCTCTATCTGCTTCTTCCTTCTTAACTTGAGGCATCCTTCGAGGTACCTGTCGGATCGGACGTGCATCACCAGTGTTAATTTTATGTTGGACAACATCAGTTCTACCAAGTTTACTTTTAGAACCAAATAGAGGTTTATAACGATAAAGTAGATCTCTTACCTGTTTCTTTTCTAATTTTGACAAAGAGGAATCTAATTTTGTCATTAATTGTTCCATTCCGTTGGTCTCATCTGTTTCTATTGCGTTTACCTTGTGAATTACGGCCGTTACCGGTTCTAAAGTTCTCATTTCCGTGTCCTTACGGAAAAGAACTGGATGATCATTCAAGTTGATGACTCGGATGGGTACTTCTTTGGCAGATCTAACAAGAGTCTTACCCACAAGGAGTCCTTTTTCCAATTCATGGTTATGGTTCTTTGGCTCTATCATGGCTGGGACTCCATCTGGCTCCAGTCCATCCAACCGCGCTGTTACGACAAATTCGCAGCTCGCTGGAAGTTCGATATCATCGATTAGCTTAATCGAGGCATTGTCGACTTGTTTTTTCGATGCAGGAATATTTCATCACTGCCAGTACAAAGGATAGGTCGGCGAAGGTCCAAATGGAAACCACAGTGGAGCATAACATCCATGCCCAGAACAACATCTTCATCAACGTCAGCGACCAGCACCGAGTGAACAAGAGAGGTTGAACCAAACTGTAGCGTCACCTGTATCTCACCGTAGACACTAGCAGATTCTCCGGTAGCGGTACGCAGTCTCCAACTGGTAGGCCACATCTTCTTTCGCATAATGATGGATGGTCAGACAATAGTTTTCGTAGCTCCAGTGTCTACCAGCATGCTAAAGTTCTTCCCCTCAAGGAGGCCATCCACATATAAGCTGACAACGTCATGTCGCAGAGTTGCCAATCTAATGGTGTAAGGGGCTTCGGGAATGTTTGGGGTCGATGTCGTTCTCCAGGACTCGACCCGTTCTAGTTTTCCTGCTGCTGGCGTACTTCAGCAGGAGATTTTTCTTTTTGTGGACAAGTATATCTTATATGGTCTAGTTCTCCGCAGTTCCAGCATCTCACTGGGCGCCTTCTTTTTGGAGATAACTTCATTAACCTTTCGACTACTGCCTCGACGTCGGTAACGGAATAAACGTCATGGTCGCAGTTACCGGTGACTTTCCTTAGTCAAGCAACTCCACGTGAGGCCTCCGTCGCCGGATCAAACTTCAGGGCAATGGTCAAGGCGTCCACAAGAGTCTTCGGCCGCGCCAACCGTACAGCGCACTGCAACTCGACGTCTCGAAGACCATCGGTGAAGGATTGGACTGCTAGGCAGTCCAGGAAATCCTCTGCTGCATTGGAATACGCAAGCCTTACCATTCTTGCCACTTTCGCCTCAAACTCCTGGATAGTCTGTCCATTTTTTTGCTTGCGGTTCTTTAACTGCATTCGGTACACCGGTTGTAGATGAGTTTGGCCATAGCGCATCTCTAGACGATTCACCAATAACTCGAAGTTGTCAAATTCATCCGGTGTCAATGATTGCAAGACGTCTAAAGCCTCGCCTCGCAGAGTTACGGTTAGGGACAATGCCTTCTCCTGGGATGACCATCCATTCGCCAGATAGGCAAACATTTCAGAGATTTAGCTCCAAGTCTAGCTAGAATTTTTAAACCTATTCAAAATGTTAAAATTGCTTTTAAGACTGCATTAACAGCAAATGCAGTATTCACCAGGCTTAAAGACAAAACACCGACACTTTCCTTGACTGATGTTGTTTACAGCTTACCTTGTCTAGATTGTGACCAAATTTATATTGGCCAAACTTCCAGACGTCTTAAAGATCGACTAACATCACATAAATCTGACTGTAGATTGCATCCAGAAAGGAGTGCCTTGGGTTTACACGTTATAACAAAAGATCATCGTATCGATTATGAAAATTACAATATTCTTTGTCGTGAAAGCCAAATGACGAGAAGGCTATTTATGGAGATGGTGTTTGTTAATAAATTTTCTCAATCAATGAATCATAGATCAGATATTCATCATTTAAATGAAATGTTTGCCTATCTGTTATCTATAGATAAGCGTTTAAATTAATAATTTAAGTTTATTCTCTTGAAAATTAAAGTTAATTTACACACATTTATACAACAGTAATTAAATGAAACATTTATAAAATTTAACAATATATTTTATTTAATCTAAATTTTATTATATATATGTGTGTGTATATATACCTATGTGTGTGTGTATATGTATGTATGTATGTACGTGCCTATATATGTATATATGTATATGTGTATATATGTGTATGTGTATGTATGTGTATATGTATGTATATGTATGTATGTATGTGTATGTATATGTGTATATATATGTGTATATATATATATATATTTTTGTTTTTGGTTGTTGCTAGTTTCGGTAAACATACTTTATATCAAATTTTAGGTATTTCATTTGAGTCAATGTCAAAGTTAATTTAACATCTTAACTTTTAAAGTCAAACCTAAAATACGACGTAAATGTTAAATTAATAATTTTAATCTATTTCAATTTGTATGTGTTGTTATACTTACGTATGTTTTACATTTTTTAATAATCCATGTTTTTATTTATCACCTTTTTAACAACATTCTCAAAAAGTTGTAAGTACACTTTCTCATATTAGTACTATTAAGTTTCTTTAATTATAATGTATTGTAGCTTCCCAGATGATGGCTGTAACCACAGCCGAAAGCTTGGATTAAAGAATTTATAAGAGTACACTCGTTCCTTAATTTTGCTGCATACCCAATAATCTAAATTACTTTATATATATATATATATATATATATATATATATATATATATATATATATATATATATATATATATAAATATATATTATAACATATATGATGAGTGTATGAATAATAATAATATGTTTTGCTAATATCAATCACTATGTTATAAAATATTCCTTACCTTTAATTAATTTTGAATTTTAAATATAAATAGTGAATAGGTAAGAATTAACTCAATGTAATTATCTTCCAATATGATTAATTAAATATGCTACCGGCTATTCCCTTATGTCAAGGTCAGAGTTCAAATATTCAACCAAACTAGATTCAAAATCAGTTAATACACAAATTTGCAATAAAATGACTGTAAAACCGCACTATCCTAGACCAACAATGTTTTCTAGGCATGAATTGTATATAAATTTCTAACCTTTCTAATTCAAAATGTGTCAAACTTCAAAAATACCATTAATAAACCAAAACAAGCATCAAATATATATATAAATGAAATATTCTGTCTTGAGTTACTAAACAATTTGGATTAAACTTAACAAAAAGTGAATAAAAATAATTTAGTTAAATACATAAAACAGTGAAAATAAAAAATGTTCATGGAAATTACAAAAATCAAACAACAGAAAAGTTCTTTATTGATAATAATGGAAGAGTGATACCGTTTTATGAAGATCTTGTTTTCTCTTCGGTCTGCTAAGCCTTAGGATCCCCTTTTCAATAACAGGCCTATGTTACCCAGCACAGCAATGATATCACGAACTTTGGAAATTTTACTAATAAGATTTCTTCTAATCACTGCACAATCAGCTTTTACATCCAAAGGTAAGTACAATAATGCTATTCTTTCTTGTTAGAAACTAGAGTATCTTTCTTTAAATCAATTCAGGAAGCATTTATACCGATTAACTACTCAGCAACAATTTTAACCATTTATTCTTTCATAAAATCATATAAATTTCTCTTACCAATTGCTTTCTCTGGTTACCTTGGGATATTCTTTATACTTTAAACTGTTTTAATACTTTCTATTATCAATACTTTCAAAAAAAAACTCAAAATTTCTACGGAGCAAATTTTTAATACAACTTCTATTTCAACAACCAGAAAACAAGAGACTTCTATCAAATCAACAAAGAAAACAACTGACAAATTCAACAAACTTAAATCTATACATCTTTTCCATCTAATCGCCTACTAATTTCTTATTTAAATAAAATTATTAACAAAATCTAATTCTTGATTCAATATTACAATTTAAAACAATGATCATTCTTTTTTATATTCTTATGAAATTTACTAGCACTACAAACTAATAATTTTCTCTTTTTCAGAATATTTCATTTGGCATTTGAACTATTAATAAATTAGAATATGGTTGGTAAATTTGTATAATTTAAAAGTAAGTAGAAGTTTTAACATTTATTTTAACTATTTGTGATGTTTTTTTATAGTTTAATTTTCTCATTTACTTACACCCCTAATTCATTGAAAATTAATGTTTGATTACTAACGTATTGGCAATTTTATAAACTTTTAATTATCTACTTTACCCATTTATCAATTTCATAATTATCAAAACTTTATATAATGTAGATTAATCATTTTTGAATCTTTAAATAAAAATCTTTGAAATGTATTTGTATTTTTTTTTTCTTATTATTCTATTTTCTTTTTCCTTTTTTAGGAATTATGAAGAAGATGATGATAATCAATCCCAATGTTACTAAATTTGCGCTCTGACCCGAAATAAGAAAATCTCCTTTCTCTACTTTCCATTAGATTTTCCTTCTACATTCTTATTTAATATAACATAGTAACTAATATCATCTCAAATCCCCCAATTAAAATTTTTACATCAAACATTTCATTGATGTTGGATTAAAAATTATAATTTTAATCTATTTTTTTTTTTATAAATAAACACTCATTTTACAAAAACTTTAGCCTCAATTAATATTATTTGCACAGATTGTATAAACCTTTTTTCAATAAAATCATTCAATCTTAATTTGATATTTACATCTTAATACTATTATTTACAAAACTTTGCTATTAATATCATCTACCCCTCTTCTGGTATAAACTTGTATTTTTTTTTGCCTCTTTCCTGATAATTCCAAATATACCCAATACCTACTATATTTTTAAATTTCTTCCCCCTTTCTTGGTATTTTCCTATATACCTAAAAGCTATTATAAATTTAGTTTTCTTCCCCCTTTCTTTATATTTCCAAATGTACAATTTTTCCAAGAATGCTACTTGCTTTGCTTTATATCCATCTACAAATTTCTTAATAGTCTTCTTCCTTTCTTCATCTATTTTATTTGTGTCTTCCTCTATGCTCTTCAAATTATCTTCCTTCATATAGTTTATTTGTCTTATAAATGTCTTAGTATCTTCTTTTATTTTCTCCAATCTTTTATTAGTCTGCTTCATTTTATCATTATTCTTTTGAAATTTTCTTTCTAATTCCATATTTATATGTTTCCTCATATCTTCGTTTATTTCTTCAAATCTTTCTTTAGTCTCATACAATTTTTTATTCTTCTCTTCAAATTTCTTACTTAAGTTAATTTTTAAATTATCCACTACCTCTTCATAAATTTGCTCTTGTAATCCTATTTGTCCTATATCTTTTTTTATGACATCAGTATGTTTATTGACTTCACGTTCTATTTCCTCCGGTAAATTTTCTTTAATTAATTTACTTACTTCTTTTATCTTAATTTCTATACCTTTTTCAATTTCCCCCTTAATTTCAATTGCTGTCTCCTGGATTTCCGTTCTCAATTTCTTGTTTTGCTGTTCTATTTTCTTGTCACATTCCTTTTTAATTATTTTAACTTCTTCTCTGGTCTTCAAATTGTCTTCCTTTATAATTTTCATTTCACTTCTAAATTTCTTATTATCTTCTTTTATTTCCTCAAATTTCTTATCCATGTCTTTCCTCATCTTCACATTATCTTCTTTTATATCTTCTTTTAATTTCTTATTCATATCTTTTATTTCTTCTTTTTGTTGATCCAATTTCTTATCCTGCTGATCAAATCTCATCATAAGGATTTCAAGTATGTTGTTCATATCAGGTTGACTTTTTTCTCTTGGTTTTTCTTGTACCACTAGTTCTTCTTGTTCATTTCCACCAGCAGTTGTCTCTGTCTCTATTTCTACCATAGTTCGATCCTGTTCTCCCCCTATCTCTATTAAATTCTCTCCTTCTTCCGTTTCTGCTTCTTCCTGTGTCTGGCCTGTTTGAATCAGCTCTTCCACTCGGTAATCCCCTGCTCCTAACATTCTCTCTTCATGCACTTGTACCGCCACACTTTCCATCTCAATCTCTCCTCCATCACTACTTTCACTCTCCTCTCCTACTATCTTACCATCTCTCAATCTCATTTTTCCATCCATATTTACAATTTATTTTATCGAGATAAATATAACTAATATGAATCACAAAAAAAAAAAAAATTTCAAATCAAGTTTTCAAAAAAAATATTTTAAATATTAATTATTTAAATAGGCTCTAGTTTTGATTGTTTAGAGCGAAATAATAAAAAAAAATTTAACAAAATTCTCAAATTTTAATTATTTGAATCGGCTCTAATTTTGATTGTTTAGAGCCCCACGTTGGGCGCCAAAATTTATAACATATATGATGAGTGTATGAATAATAATAATATGTTTTGCTAATATCAATCACTATGTTATAAAATATTCCTTACCTTTAATTAATTTTGAATTTTAAATATAAATAGTGAATAGGTAAGAATTAACTCAATGTAATTATCTTCCAATATGATTAATTAAATATGCTACCGGCTATTCCCTTATGTCAAGGTCAGAGTTCAAATATTCAACCAAACTAGATTCAAAATCAGTTAATACACAAATTTGCAATAAAATGACTGTAAAACCGCACTATCCTAGACCAACAATGTTTTCTAGGCATGAATTGTATATAAATTTCTAACCTTTCTAATTCAAAATGTGTCAAACTTCAAAAATACCATTAATAAACCAAAACAAGCATCAAATATATATATAAATGAAATATTCTGTCTTGAGTTACTAAACAATTTGGATTAAACTTAACAAAAAGTGAATAAAAATAATTTAGTTAAATACATAAAACAGTGAAAATAAAAAATGTTCATGGAAATTACAAAAATCAAACAACAGAAAAGTTCTTTATTGATAATAATGGAAGAGTGATACCGTTTTATGAAGATCTTGTTTTCTCTTCGGTCTGCTAAGCCTTAGGATCCCCTTTTCAATAACAGGCCTATGTTACCCAGCACAGCAATGATATCACGAACTTTGGAAATTTTACTAATAAGATTTCTTCTAATCACTGCACAATCAGCTTTTACATCCAAAGGTAAGTACAATAATGCTATTCTTTCTTGTTAGAAACTAGAGTATCTTTCTTTAAATCAATTCAGGAAGCATTTATACCGATTAACTACTCAGCAACAATTTTAACCATTTATTCTTTCATAAAATCATATAAATTTCTCTTACCAATTGCTTTCTCTGGTTACCTTGGGATATTCTTTATACTTTAAACTGTTTTAATACTTTCTATTATCAATACTTTCAAAAAAAAACTCAAAATTTCTACGGAGCAAATTTTTAATACAACTTCTATTTCAACAACCAGAAAACAAGAGACTTCTATCAAATCAACAAAGAAAACAACTGACAAATTCAACAAACTTAAATCTATACATCTTTTCCATCTAATCGCCTACTAATTTCTTATTTAAATAAAATTATTAACAAAATCTAATTCTTGATTCAATATTACAATTTAAAACAATGATCATTCTTTTTTATATTCTTATGAAATTTACTAGCACTACAAACTAATAATTTTCTCTTTTTCAGAATATTTCATTTGGCATTTGAACTATTAATAAATTAGAATATGGTTGGTAAATTTGTATAATTTAAAAGTAAGTAGAAGTTTTAACATTTATTTTAACTATTTGTGATGTTTTTTTATAGTTTAATTTTCTCATTTACTTACACCCCTAATTCATTGAAAATTAATGTTTGATTACTAACGTATTGGCAATTTTATAAACTTTTAATTATCTACTTTACCCATTTATCAATTTCATAATTATCAAAACTTTATATAATGTAGATTAATCATTTTTGAATCTTTAAATAAAAATCTTTGAAATGTATTTGTATTTTTTTTTTCTTATTATTCTATTTTCTTTTTCCTTTTTTAGGAATTATGAAGAAGATGATGATAATCAATCCCAAAGTTACTAAATTTGCGCTCTGACCCGAAATAAGAAAATCTCCTTTCTCTACTTTCCATTAGATTTTCCTTCTACATTCTTATTTAATATAACATAGTAACTAATATCATCTCAATATATATATATATATATTGAGATGATATTAGTTACTATGTTATATTAAATAAGAATGTAGAAGGAAAATCTAATGGAAAGTAGAGAAAGGAGATTTTCTTATTTCGGGTCAGAGCGCAAATTTAGTAACATTGGGATTGATTATCATCATCTTCTTCATAATTCCTAAAAAAGGAAAAAGAAAATAGAATAATAAGAAAAAAAAAATACAAATACATTTCAAAGATTTTTATTTAAAGATTCAAAAATGATTAATCTACATTATATAAAGTTTTGATAATTATGAAATTGATAAATGGGTAAAGTAGATAATTAAAAGTTTATAAAATTGCCAATACGTTAGTAATCAAACATTAATTTTAAATGAATTAGGGGTGTAAGTAAATGAGAAAATTAAATTATAAAAAAAAGACATCACAAATAGTTAAAATACATGTTAAAACTTCTACTTACTTTTAAATTTTACAAATTTACCAACCATATTCTAATTTATTAATAGTTCAAATGCCAAATGAAATATTCTAAAAAAGAGAAAATTATTAGTTTGTAGTGCTAGTAAATTTCATAAGAATATAAAAAAGAATGATCATTGTTTTAAATTGTAATATTGAATCAAGAATTAGATTTTGTTAATAATTTTATTTAAATAAGAAATTAGTAGGCGATTAGATGGAAAAGATGTATAGATTTAAGTTTGTTGAATTTGTCAGTTGTTTCTTTGTTGATTTGATAGAAGGTCTCTTGTTTTCTGGTTGTTGAAATAGAAGTTGTATTAAAAATTTGCTCCGTAGAAATTTTGAGTTTTTTTTGAAAGTATTGATAATAGAAAGTATTAAAACAGTTTAAAGTATAAAGAATATCCCAAGATAACCAGAGAAAGCAATTGGTAAGAGAAATTCATATGATTTTATGAAAGAATAAATGGTTAAAATTATTGCTGAGTAGTTAATCGTTATAAATGCTTCCTGAATTGATTTAAAGAAAGATACTCTAGTTTCTAACAAGAAAGAATAGCATTATTGTACTTACCTTTGGATGTAAAAGCTGATTGTGCAGTGATTAGAAGAAATCTTATTAGTAAAATTTCCAAAGTTCGTGATATCATTGCTGTGCTGGGTAACATAGGCCTGTTGTTGAAAAGGGGATCCTAAGGCTTAGCAGACCGAAGAGAAAACAAGATCTTCATAAAACGGTATCACTCTTCCATTATTATCAATAAAGAACTTTTCTGTTGTTTGATTTTTGTAATTTCCATGAACATTTTTTTTATTTTCACTGTTTTATGTATTTAACTAAATTATTTTTATTCATTTTTTGTTAAGTTTAATCCAAATTGTTTAGTAACTCAAGACAGAATATTTCATTTATATATATTTGATGCTTGTTTTGGTTTATTAACGGTATTTTTGAAGTTTGACACATTTTGAATTAGAAAGGTTAGAAATTTATATACAATTCATGCCTAGAAAACATTGTTGGTCTAGGATAGTGCGGTTTTACAGTCATTTTATTGCAAATTTGTGTATTAACTGATTTTGAATCTAGTTTGGTTGAATATTTGAACTCTGACCTTGACATAAGGGAATAGCCGGTAGCATATTTAATTAATCATATTGGAAGATAATTACATTGAGTTAATTCTTACCTATTCACTATTTATATTTAAAATTCAAAATTAATTAAAGGTAAGGAATATTTTATAACATAGTGATTGATATTATCAAAACATATTATTATTATTCATACACTCATCATATATGTTATAAATTTTGGCGCCCAACGTGGGGCTCGAAACAATCAAAATTAGAGCCGATTCAAATAATTAAAATTTGAAAATTTTGTTAAATTTTTTTTTATTATTTCGCTCTAAACAATCAAAACTAGAGCCTATTTAAATAAATAATATTTAAAATATTTTTTTTGAAAACTTGATTTGAAATTTTTTTTTGTGATTCATATTAGTTATATTTATCTCGATAGAATAAATTGTGAATATGGAGGGAAAAATGAGATTGAGAGATGGTAAGATAGTAGGAGATGAGAGTGAAAGTAGTGATGGAGGAGAGATTGAGATGGAAAGTGTGGCGGTACAAGTACATGAAGAGAGAGTGTTAGGAGCCGGAGATTATCGAGTGGAAGAGCTGATTCAAACTGGACAGACACAGGAAGAAGCAGAAACGGAAGAAGGAGAGAATTTAATAGAGATAGGGGGAGAGCAGGATCGAACTATGGTAGAAATAGAGACAGAGGCAAATGCTGGTGGAAATGAACCAGAAGAACAGGTAGTACAGGAAAGACCAAGAGAGGAGTCCCAAGCTGATATGTTCAGGATGATACAAAGTTTAATCATGAATATGAATGACGATATAAACAAAAATATGGATAAGAAATTGGATCAACAAAAGGAAGATATAACTAAGATTTTTAGAAGCGAAATTAATAGCATAAAAGAAGACAATTTAAAGATAAGAGAAGAAGTTAAAATTATTAAAAAGGAATGTGACAAGAAAATCGAACAGCAAAACAAGAAATTGAGGACTGAAATACAAGATACAGGAGTAAAAATTAAAAGGGAAATTGAAAAAGGTATAGAAATTAAAATTCAAGAAGAAGAAAAGTCCATTAAAGAAAATTTATCGGAGGAAATAGAACGTGAAGTCAATAAACATACTGATGTCATAAAAAAGGATATTGGACAAATACGATTGCAAGAGCAAATTAATGAAAAAGTTGTAGACAATTTAAAAATTAACTTAAGTAAGAAATTTGAAGAGAAGAATAAAAAATTGTATGAGACTAAAGAAAGATTTGAAGAAATAAACGAAGATATGAGGAAACATATAAATATGGAATTAGAAAGAAAATTTCAAAAGAATAATGATAAAATGAAGCAGACTAATAAAAGATTGGAGAAAATAAAAGAAGATACTAAGACATTTATAAGACAAATAAACTATATGAAGGAAGATAATTTGAAGAGCATAGAGGAAGACACAAATAAAATAGATGAAGAAAGGAAGAAGACTATTAAGAAATTTGTAGATGGATATAAAGCAAAGCAAGTAGCATTCTTGGAAAAATTGTACATTTGGAAATATAAAGAAAGGGGGAAGAAAACTAAATTTATAATAGCTTTTAGGTATATAGGAAAATACCAAGAAAGGGGGAAGAAATTTAAAAATATAGTAGGTATTGGGTATATTTGGAATTATCAGGAAAGAGGCAAGAAAAAAACAAGTTTATAAAGATAATAAATAAAGTATATTTGAATAAATGTTAGAAAGAAAGAATAAATGTGATATTAAAAAAAAAATAGAAATAAAGAAATTTATAAAGAAAATGCATGGGTAGATGATATTAATAGCAAAGTTTTGTAAATAATAGTATTAAGATGTAAATATCAAATTAAGATTGAATGGTTTTATTGAAAAAAGGTTTATACAATCTGTGCAAATAATATTAATTGAGGCTAAAGTTTTTGTAAAATGAGTGTTTATTTATAAAAAAAAAATAGATTAAAATTATAATTTTTAATCCAACATCAATGAAATGTTTGATGTAAAAATTTTAATATATATATATATATATATATATATATATATATATATATATATATATATATATATATATATATATATATCCAAAGATGATACATAAAGTATCTAGTGCCTTACTGTCAAAAGTAATAATTTCAGTTTTGAACTGAAATGGTGTCGGTTAGAAATTTCTAACACTTTAAAAGACACCTTGGAACCGACACCATTTTAGTTCAAAACTGAAATTATTACTTTTGACAGTAAGGCACTAGATACTTTATGTATCATCTTTGGACATTCTTAGACTGTCACAAAACGCTCTGTTCGTTTTATATATATATATATATATATATATATATATATATATATATATATATATATATTGTTACATTCTATCATTTCAAAAATAAATATAAATAAATTTAACATATAAAATTTAACTTATAAATATAAAAAAACTTTTAATAAATTAAAACAGGATTACAAACATAAAGATTAATATAATATTAAAATAAACAAAAATAAAAACATAAAAAATAACAACTTTTGTTGGGATTTGGACCTAAAGGCCTGGGCCCAATTCCCAACTGTGTACCTTCTAAGGAATATCATAATGAAATAAAAATGAGATCCAGTACTCGTGGCTCCATCTGTGAGGCCGTGGCAGTAGCGCCCACGTACTAACCCCCTGTTAGGGAGGAATCGGTACTCGTTGCTGATAAATGAAGTTAGATGGCAGACACGCGCTATGCCAAAATTCGCTGCATGTGCAGAAAAGCTCCCGCTCTCTCTCGCTTTTGTCTTCTCTCGTTAATGTTCACGAAACATGGTGCCTCGTTGCAATTACTCTCTCCTATTAATATAAATCTAGTGTGAAAATAACTACTTGTTCTACCCATAAAGGGAAAATTATGAACTGTAGACGTTTAACGTCACCCTAGTTAGTGTCTCCGATTTGTGAAGTACATATTATAAAGATATAAAGAAACTTCTAGTGGAAGGTCTCAGTGTGCCGGTAGTTAAAAATGGCGGCAAAAGTGAACATCCCTATTGTTTGAAAGGGATATAAAATAACCCAGTGTTTAATGAGTGGATATTGTTGTGAAAATAAAGTACCTATGAGTTGAATCGTTAACTTTATTGCTTCCCGAGCCATCCTAGGTCTCCTTGTTGGCCAACGCAATGGGTGTTGGCCCCCGATAGTGGTGGATGCCCAAGAATTTGGTAGTTTTCCATCATAAATTGGTCCTTCGAGCCGGATTTTGGAGGAAAAGAATAATAGACAATTGTGTAAATATCTCAGCTTGGAAAAAACATTGGTATTGAACATGTGCTTGGTGTGAGTACCTATAAAAGAACAATTGAGCAGGACTGAACTAACAGGTCAGTGTATTCTTTCTATTTATAAAAAGAAACTAGGATCTTATTTCACAAATCAAGTAGAGGTAATATAGACATTGATAAATTATTCATACTACCTACCTTGTGGAATAAATAAATTGAGATATATTTGTATTGTGTTAATAGGCAACATCTCTGTAAGAACTGTTGTGTACAATCTATTCTAAGTGTTATTCAAAGAATAATTACATACTCTTTCGTATAAAACATGAATGTGCATTTTGAGTCACGGAGCTATTTTTCTTTGGATTTTGTTGTTTATTTGTTTCAGGTTGAGCCTTGTTGCCAGGAGAAATAAACTTATTCTGTTGTTGTTGTGTTGTATTTTAACCCTTTTCAACTGTATCTTTGTATAATATTGTTTCTCGTTTGTTCTTGTTTTTTACAAGGAAATAGCTCAGTGCAGTAATGGTTTTATTACTCGAATGACCTTATAGTCTCTAAATTACTAAAAATAATAATTTTTGTATCCATAAATGCACATTCCCTCATATATCTTGATCAAATTAGCTGATATATTTTTAGGGTAGTTTCTATTTTATGGAAGAATTTCTCAGATTTAATGAACATGTCAGACTTAATTAAAATTCGAACCACTAGTAAGGCCCAGATTACACGGATTGTGAACTGGTATACGAACAATAAAGATAATATTATAGATAAAGCTAAGTTAGAATTTAAGATAAACTCATTAACTACTCATTTTAAAAAATATAGTGAAGTTCAGGATGAGTTAGATACATTGACTTTGAACCCTCCAGATACAGAGGATCGAGATGTTGTAGAGGACACTTACTTTGCTGGGCTTTCCCAACTTCAAAATCATTTATCTAGCCTCAATAAATTAGGGAACACCCAGCTAGTAACACAAAACAAAATAAAACTGCCAAACATAAATATTAAAATATTTACAGGAATTCCTACTGAATATCAATCGTTTATTGATCTATTCACAGCTCTTATTATAAATAATACTAATTTACAGTCTAATACTGAGAAATTCTTCTACCTCAAAGCTCATCCTAGAGGTGAGCCTCTCACATTGATTAATAATATTGCTGTTACCGAGCAAAACTTCTCTATTGCATTAGATGTGTTACATAAACGTTATAGTAATAATAAGCAGTTGGTCAACTCTTATTTTAAACAAATTTTGGATATAGGTGCCATTCAAAAATGTAATGCTGACATACTAAGACAGTTCACCGCTAATAGTAAAACAGCTTTGGACTCACTATTGACTTTAAATTTTTCCAAAGAATAATTGTTTGATCATTTGATTGCATACATTTTGGAAAGTAAACTGGATTTTGCCACTAAAAAAGCTTTCGAAGAGCAAATTAAGTCAGATAATTTGATAGATACGAACACATTTTTTGAATTTTTAAATAGTAAGTGTACAATTTTAGAAAATCTCTCTAGTTCTGGAAATTTAGTGGAGAATAGGGTACATTTTAAAAATAATTTCAATTCAAATAAAACTAGGGTGACATTACTCACTAATTCAAATATAGCAGTTAATGAATCTCATAAAATGAATGAATCTCTCTCCAATAGTAATAATCCAAGTACTAATCAACATGCTGTGAATCAAGGTACAACACATATGGCTATGCAATGTGCTTATTGCAATGATACCAATCATCGCATTTATTCAAAGATTTGTTCATATGTCTGTCTCAGACAGATTAAATTTTGTCAAGCTCAACAAACTTTGTTACAATTGTTTAGGTACAAAGCATTCTTTAAATGGGTGTGGGTCATCCAGAGTGTGTGATATTTGTAAAGGAAAACATCATTCACTATTGCACTTATCTACCCCACGCAATGTAGCAGTAAACTCATTATCCTCTCCAACGCATAGAATGTCTTCAACCTCTTCGCACTCTCAACGTAGTGACTCTCCAAGGTCACAATCTCTCTCTCAACGAAGTGATTCTCTAAGGTCACACTCTAATTTGGATTCTGCTACTCCAGTCAGTTCTCGTGGAGGTGGTTCTCTAAGGTCACAACCACAAAATAGATTCTCTAGCTCCTCTTGTGCTCAAGGTTCGGTGGCAAACACCACCGCTCTTTCAGCCACTCAGGTTTGCACTTCTCAAGTACTATTGGCAACTGCAAAATTGTTAATTTTCCCTACTCATGGCCCTCCTATGGTAGTCAAAGGTCTTCTGGACAACGGAAGCCAATGCTCTTTTATTACTCGTAAGACAGCGGAGGATTTAAAGTGTAAATTTGTTTCTCGTTCACTTCAAATTTCAGGGATTTTTAATGGTCAAACCACCATAAATAAAATGACTGAGATAGAGTTTCACTCCATCCATGACCCTTAATCGAAATTTACAATTTCTTGCGCTGTGGTTGATCAGATTACTCAAAACTTACCTCAAATCTCTATTAACAAAAACCTATTGAATATTCCCCACCACATTAGTCAAGAATTGGCCGACGATACTTTTGACACTCCGTCAGAAATTGGGATCCTTCTAGGAGCCGACATCTATCACCTTCTATTGAAGTCTGACATAAAACATTTAGGAAATAGGCTTCCTACATTGATTCATACTCATCTAGGGTGGATAATTTCAGGCACCTTGCCTCATCATTACATGTCTCTCCATTCTGATGTTAATTTAGCCCTTTACTCCTTTCATATTGCTATGAACCCAGAGGCAACTGAAACTAAGCTAGATGCAATCTTAGACAAATTCTTTAAACAAGAAGAGGTCTCGTCTCCCCCTCTGGTAACAGATGAAGATCTAAGAGCCGAAGAAATATTTGTTTCCTCCACTGAAATACTTCCTAATGGAAGATTCCAAGTCTATTTACCATTGATTTCTCCTCAAGCTCACTGTCAGCTAGGTGACTCTTTGATTTCTGCAAGAAATAGATTCTCGTCCCTTAAAAGGAAATTTGAGAAGAACCCTGAGTTGAAAACGGAATATAAACAAATTTTAGAAGAATACATCAGATTGGGACATGCTAAAGTAATACCCCTGTCTCTTATTTCCCCTCTATCAGAACATAAATACTTTGTTCCTCACCTCAGTGTCGTAAAAACCCACAGTGCTAGTACAAAGGTCCGGATTGTATTTGATTTCTCCGCGAAAACCTCGAGTTCTCTTTCTCTAAATGATATAACTTTGACAGGGCCTAGAGTCCAGCCCGAGTTGTTCGACATTTTAACCCGATTTCGAATTTATCCTTATGCCCTGACTGCTGACATTGAAAAGATGTATCGGCAGGTGTGCATGCATCCGAAATTTCATTTGTTGCAAAATGTCCTTTGGAGGGATTCTCCTCATGATCCGTTCACTTGTTTGGAGCTTACCACCGTTTCATTTGGCCAACGTAGTGCACCTTATTTAGCGTGCAGAGTTTTAAAAGAAATAGCCATACAGAACTCTCATTTACCCCATGTAAGAAATGCTCTCTTGAATCAGACATATGTCGATGACATATTGACAGGTGCTCACTCAATAGCAGAATTGGAGCAATTGTATTTTGACTTAAGGCAAACTCTTGGGTCCGCTGGATTCAATTTACACAAATTTCGTACCAATTCCAATACCACTTCTAAAACCTTATTCTCTAATGACTCCTCGTGCAAAGAGCTATTCTCAAAAGAGAACCCATGTACAGTTTTAGGTATCACGTGGGATCCTTCTTCCGACACATTTAAAATTCACACTCCATCTTCCTTGGACAATAGTGTCCTAACAAAACGAGTAATTTTGTCAATCATTTCCCAATGTTATGACCCCTTGGGTCTCGTGAACCCGATACTGGTGCTAGGCAAGCTAATCATGCAAAATCTGTGGCAGTTAGGACTGCAGTGGGACACACCAATTGACAATCCTCAGATTCGGAATGATTGGAATAACTTCCTAAATAGTATCATTTTATTAGAAAGCATCTCCATTCCCAGGTGCATCAGAGTAAATAAAGAGGTTCTACTCTTTGAACTTCATGGCTTCAGTGATGCTAGTGGTAAGGCATATGGAGGTTGTGTCTATCTGAGAACTATCTACACTGATAATACTGCTACTTCTCATTTAGTGGCTGCTAAGTCCAAGGTCTCACCATTGAGCAAACCCCTCACTATTCCAAAACTGGAACTTAACGGTATGGTTCTTTTAGCAAAACTATTTTCAAGAATCTCAATAATCTTGAAAAATCATCTTCCAATCTCTGCATATATATTATGGTCAGATTCTCAAGTAGCGTTGTCATGGATAAATTCTCCTCCTGAGAAATGGACAATCTACGTTAGTAACCGAGTAAAACAGATTCAAGAACTTACCTCGGAAGCTGCTTGGCGGCATATCAAATCAAAATTAAACCCTGCAGATTTGCTTTCTCGTGGCACGTCTCTCACAAATGATTCATCCTTGTGGTTTAATGGCCCCCCTTTCCTAAGTAACACTTCCTCAGATACTGTTATATACGACTCGTTTACACAAGTTTCGCAATTGCCAGAGGAGAGAACGACCGTTCTGATAGCTGTACACCCACCCATTAATACTTGGCTTGATTTTATGTCAAAATTTTCATCATATAATAAGATGCTACGTTCCATGGCTTATATATTTAGATTTGTGAGTAACATTAGAAGCCCTGCTAAACGGAATGGTCCCTTGACTCCAGCTGAAATATTCCAGTCTCGTAAATTTCTCATTATTCAGGTTCAAAGTCTAGCATTTCCCCATGTTTTCCGATTGCTTAAAAACAACAAACCCCCTCAAGACAAGCATCTTTTGTCCCTAAATATTTTCCTAGACCAAGATTCCGTTATTCGAGTAGGTGGTCGGCTATCCCATGCTGATGTACCTATTGATCAACAGCACCCTGTTTTATTGCCATCTAAGTCTCAGTTTGTTACATTGTTACTGAGGCACGAACATATACGTCTTGGCCATAGCGGTCCTCAAAATGTGCTCAACAATGTGCGCACTAAATTCTGGCCACTTAACGGACTCCGCGAGGTGAAGCGAATTATTCATAAGTGTGTTCTTTGTACCAGACTTAAAGCAGTTACATCCCAACAAATGATGGCTGATTTACCCCCAGAGAGAGTCACTCCCTCAAGACCATTTTTGCACGTAGGGGTGGACTTCGGAGGACCATTCCTCATTAAATCGTCTACTCTTAAAAAAGCCCCAGTAACAAAATGTTACATGGCCCTTTTCATTTGCCTTGGAACTAAGGCAGTTCACCTCGAGCTGGTGTCAGACCTCTCAGCGGAAGCGTTTATTGCATGTTTAAAGCGCTTCGTCAGTCGCAGGGGAGTTCCAAGTAAAATTTTTAGTGACAATGCCACCAACTTCGTTTGGGCACACAACCAACTCAAAGAACTCTATGCTCTCCTTAATACCCCTAATTCACCCATTTTTGATCATGTTACTTCAATGGCCATTACCTGGAAATACATACCCGCCAGATCACCACACTGGGGTGGAATATGGGAGGCTGCTATAAAGAGTGCGAAGTTTCATATCACTCGTATGTTACAAGGCTCACATTATGTTTTTGAGCAGTTTGCTACCATACTAGCCCAAATTGAAGCGATCATGAATTCGAGACCACTTTTCCCATTATCATCAGACCCTCATGACCTTCAGCCATTGACTCCTGGTCATTTCTTGATAGGAGCGCCTTTAGTAGCTCTTCCTGACCGAGACTGTGGTCAAATCCCAGAAAACAGGTTGAAATTTTGGCAACAGTGTACCAGAATCCAACAGTGTTTTTGGACACGATGGTCCAAAGACTATTTGAATCGGCTCCAAAATCGGCCTAAATGGCTTGTCCCTCATCCAAATTTAAGCATTGGAGACATGGTCCTCGTCAAAAATGAGGAAACTTCTCCTTTAAAATGGCCATTGGCCCGTATTACAAAGTTGTTGCCTGGTCCTGATGGAAAAGTAAGGGCTGTCCAAATCAGAACTTCAACAGGAGTCTTTTCTAGGTCCATTGTTAAATTGATTCCTCTTCCGGCTCATGATGACAATGTATACCCCACCCAACTTTGATACAGTTAGTTTCTCAATATTCTTTATGTTATTTGTATATAGTAGTTATAGTCCTAATATGTTTTTTGTTGTCATTCTTCATAGAAATTCCATTACTCAAACACTCTGGATTACCCTTTCCTTTTTGCGCCCCTCTATGCTGGTACTTCTATCTTGTGATCTCCGGCGGGGGAGTATGTTGGGATTTGGACCTAAAGGCCTGGGCCCAATTCCCAACTGTGTACCTTCTAAGGAATATCATAATGAAATAAAAATGAGATCCAGTACTCGTGGCTCCATCTGTGAGGCCGTGGCAGTAGCGCCCACGTACTAACCCCCTGTTAGGGAGGAATCGGTACTCGTTGCTGATAAATGAAGTTAGATGGCAGACACGCGCTATGCCAAAATTCGCTGCATGTGCAGAAAAGCTCCCGCTCTCTCTCGCTTTTGTCTTCTCTCGTTAATGTTCACGAAACATGGTGCCTCGTTGCAATTACTCTCTCCTATTAATATAAATCTAGTGTGAAAATAATTACTTGTTCTACCCATAAAGGGAAAATTATGAACTGTAGACGTTTAACGTCACCCTAGTTAGTGTCTCCGATTTGTGAAGTACATATTATAAAGATATAAAGAAACTTCTAGTGGAAGGTCTCAGTGTGCCGGTAGTTGAAAATGGCGGCAAAAGTGAACATCCCTATTGTTTGAAAGGGATATAAAATAACCCAGTGTTTAATGAGTGGATATTGTTGTGAAAATAAAGTACCTATGAGTTGAATCGTTAACTTTATTGCTTCCCGAGCCATCCTAGGTCTCCTTGTTGGCCAACGCAATGGGTGTTGGCCCCCGATAGTGGTGGATGCCCAAGAATTTGGTAGTTTTCCATCAACTTTCATAAATTTAACATTTAAAAAAAATTTTTTATAAAAAGTTTTTGAAATTAAAGTTCTGTATTTCACGAATATAGTAAGTTACTTGATATAAAAATAAAATCTAAATAAATTAATCATTACAATGTTTTGCTTTCCTACTGTGTTAAAATAAATACCATAGATACATAAAAAAACATACATATATAAAAAAGAAATTGAAGACATATTAAAAGTCAATCAAATAATAAGTTTTAAACGTATATGTTTTTATGTATTTTAATAATATGATTTACTTTAATTTTATCAAACAGAATTCGCAGCTTTTTTCATAACCTCACGTATTAGTAAGTTATCACATATAAAACATTATAAAAAAAATTTTATTATATAAAAAATTTTTTTCTTCACTATAGATGTCTTGAAAAAGAATTAAATAAATTCGAAAGCTTGACAAAAATAAAAGAGTTTTCTTCATTTAGATTGGCCATAACATTGACTGCAACTCCACTATTGACTTCACGTTATATATATATATATTGAGGATGAAGCCAACGATGGAATTAGAAGGACGTAGGTGTGATGAAAATAAAATATTGAAAACAATCACTATAGTTTAAAAAAATTAATTGTACCGACCCTTACTACTTGAAAGTTCATTTTTATTTGGAATAATAGAAGTAATAAAAAACTCGTTTTTTACATATAACTTTCACTTTAATTAAAAATTTTTTTTAAAATGACATGTTTCGCTATTAAACTATTAGTAAAACTTTTCAGGAGAAAATACTATTAGAAACACTCTACAAATGTTGAAAAACAGATTTTGGGTTAGACGTCATCGTTATGTTGGATTAACATAAATTAGAGACGTAACTACTTCGATTTTTTGAAAAAATATGAGAACAAAGCCAGGAGAGTGAGCTAATATTATTGATTTGTTAACGTGAACTTAATAGGTCGAGGTTTATTTAGTATGGAGATATACAGGAATAGCGAATGTTAGTTTTTGACGAAATAAATAGTATTTTTGGGTTTTAAATACATTTATTTTGTTAATAATTACTAAGGATTAAATTATTATGAATGATTGGAGATGAACATAGATGTAAACTTTTTTAAAGGATGAGATTATTCATTTATAGAGGAAGAACTGATATTAGATGGTAGGTGGTTATTATCTAAGTATAATAAGAAACTATAAATTTCACTGAGATGTTGTATATCAGTACGTTTGTTCATGCTGTTAGGTTCTTGTAAAATATGTGTCATCTCTAAGAAAATTCTTTTTTTGTAGTTATTACAAGTGGAAAGAATCTTAATAGAAGAATAGTCAAAGTTATGGTTGGTTTTGTTAGCATGTTCAGCTAAAGAGCAACGTTCAGGATGGTGCCTTATATCACTTTTATGAAGGCTAATTCTTTCTTTAATAAATCTTGAAGTTTGACCAATATATTTCTGATCACATTGACAACAAGGAAGGGAATATACTACATTGAAAGTTAGTTCTTTTGGAGACCTTCCTTAATAAAAAAAAATCTTATTCAACACTAGTAGGTATTCCGACGATTCTGCCAGACAGGTTTTACCCCCTCCACCACACCCTCGAATCGCGACACGGTGCCAACTTCAGGCCGCTTGATAAATACGGGATCTGCATTACCGACACGATTGAAATATGTGCTATTGGTGTCAACTTCAGAGCATTGGAGTCAGCTGTCATGCGCCCAATCCTCTGTGAAATCAAATCCGGTTGTCTGTATAATAAACTAACGCTTTAGTCATTGCAAAGACTGTTATAAACAATAATAATAAATAAATCTTAATGCAACAAAATGACTCACCAGGTTAGACACCTCTACACTTGGACTTACCAAAACGGAAATCCTATCTTGAAATCAGTCTTAGAACTTAAATGTTATAAAAATGGTTAGTTTAGGTTGTAGTTAACATCAATATTTGGTAATGGGAATAGGATATTTGCTCATCTTAGTCAATCGTCCAGCAAAGACCACGTGGAGGTGTGAGCAACCTTTGCCTGGAGAGGATGGGTAAGTAGGAAGAATAGGAATGGGTAGTAAGAAGAATTAATACAGCTACATTTTTGTGTATGTAAATGAATTAAATATTTTAAAACAACATGTAAGTAAATCTGGACATGTTAAAAGTTGACCCATCAGGCATCTTTTGGTGACCTTTATCGGTATCTTTTATTGGACATATAGGGTATCTTTTATTGAGCTTATAAGATATCGTTTGTTGACCCATCAGGCATCTTTTGGTGACCTTTATCGGTATCTTTTATTGGCCATATAGGGTATCTTATATTGAACTTATAAGTTATTTTTTGTAAACTTTTTAGTATTTTTTGGTTGATCTTATAAGATATCTTTTGGTGACCCGTCAGGTATCTTTTGGTGACCTTTATCGGTATCTTTTGTTGACCATATAAGGTATCTTTTATTGATCTTATTAGATATTTTTTGTAAACTTTTTGGTATTTAAGATATATGTACTATTTTTATAGTAAATTAATAAAAGTAATAAGCATACACCTACATAATTAGACAGTTCTTAACTTTTTATATCCAAAAGGTTCAGACGTATAATCTCCCAAAAATTTTCGTTTAGTGGAATTTGGTCTATAAATTTTCTTAACGTTAACAGTGAGTACTTCATGGACTTGTGTACGCCTTATCTGTTTACCAACAACATATATGGGTTCAGATTTTTTAAGAATCATTTCTTTTATTTTATTAAAATTTATTATTTGACTTGCGGCGTAATTAAGAGAAATACCCTTTACTTTGCATACTATGTTTTCTTTATCATTAATAATGGAATTATAAGCTTAAATTTTAGGACCTCCAGAAACGAACTCTGTAATATACACACCATCAAGTTCATCGGTTAACTCTCCTAAGAAATCACCTAAAGGGGGATCGTATTCTCCTTCTTTAAGGGTGTAAATACAACTGTCTGTATCGAGATATTTAACCCTTTCTCCTAAGGGTTGCAAAAGGTCGTTGTATAATTTTAGTCTTGCATGTGTCGTTGTAAATGCTGCCACAGGTACTGAGACAGTTGATAAGGTGTTATATTCCTCTTCTTTAAATTCCAAGTTAACTATCAATGTTTCTTCGTTAACGGGAAGTATAGAATTAACGTTTATTGAAGGGTTGGTAAGCATGTCGAATAATTCGTAAGGCTGGTTTACTATAGAAGTCCTGGGTTTGTTTTCTTTCATTCCAAAATATCCCCAAAAACTTGTGATAACGTTTTTTCCCAATAGCCTTTTACCGGGGTTCTTTTAGATAGATAGAGGGTTTAGCGTGACACCTTCTCTTTCAAAGTAGTCACTTATATATTGTTGTTTCTTCTGCTCCCTATCGCAACCGGGAGGCCAACCACTTGCCTCTTGTTTAAATTCTAAAAATTTACTGATATAACCATTAAACAGGCCCCCAGATTTCGTGACGGGGTTGTATTTGGATTTCTTTTCATAATCCCAAATTTCATAAATTTCTAGAATTTCATACCCCATTTCAAGAGCCTTTTCAACTTCTAGACTTACCCAAGTCCCAACTAGAGCACGCTCATCAACCGAATGTGTGCAGGCTGTGGAGTTGCTTTCTTGTGCACAGCTTCTGCAAAGTGTAAATAGTAACTTTTTGTTTATACGAGCAGGTAACACAGGATGAAAGAGATTGGTAGGTGATAGGATTTTGCATTTTACAAATCCAAAAGTACCCTCGAATTTGCATTCGGACCCCACGTAGATTTTGGGATGTCCTTCAGGATACTCTGCATACTTATTCACATATGGATAAAGCGACGTAAAGTCTACGTATTTAATCACTTCACCTTCCTAACACTTGTAGTATTCGACAATGTTTTCTGTTCGACCACCCATAAATGCGTCTCTCGGGTTTAGCAGAATGTAATTAAGGAGAGGGTGGTTCTCCGTATATTTTTTAATTTCATCCGTCACACCGCATTCCCACATTTCAATAACGTCATAACCTAGGTTTCTTAATCTTTCTATCTTCATAGTTCTTTCATAACGGTTTTCCAAACAATCTATGGGGTCATCGTGTAACGGTTGTGTACGATTATGAGTAAAACATCTAGTACAACCGTGATATAGACACCCTTGAAATTCAAATATTTGCTTGGTTTCTTCACAGAACTCGTCAACTTTACATCCCCCGACAAGAGCTTCCGAACCTCTTGCTGCGTACTGGATTGTTATACCTCTTTGGTATTCCTCCCAAATTAACCATTGTATAGCTATTTTACTTTGGTTATCCCTCCATCTATACCCTTTTTTCGGGATTATTCCTATAGTGTCCGGTTTAAGAAAGTTACGCCTGTAGATTTTATTGCACGCAGACGGTAGAGTGCTTGCCTCTGTGAAAGGACAGACTTTGCCTTCTTTCATCATTAGCTCTCTGAATTTAAGACAGGCTCCAGCTAGAATTTGTACATCGGAAATACAGTATTCAATTATCTCTTTCTGCAATTTAAAAACATAATTTTCGGCAGTTTTCTGATTATACCAACAAATTAACTGTTCTCTATCTTCGTCTTTAAAGTTATCAGGATCGTAAAAAGTCAAAGCAGGCAACGGTCCTACATAATTCTCGTTTTCTGTACGGTTAAATAGGTGAGGAAAATAAACTTTTTTCAACTCGTTTAGCCCAAAAGCGTTTGGGAGTTTACTAAGTGCCATCGGGAATAAGTTTAGAGAATCTAAAAATTTTACATTTCCCACACTCATTAAAACTAATCTGGTGCCACGCATGATTAATTCAGGTTTTAAATCCGTCTTTATCAGAATATGATTTAAAATAAATTGGTGGTCAAAACCCCCTCCGTTGTGGGCAATGACAATCACTTTTTAAATATTTTTCGTTGATTCAAAATGAACTCCACGAAACGGGTGATGGGTTGTGTTTGTAAAATGTGCAGACGTACACCGCACTTCTTACATATTTTTACATCTGTATTTAAGCATACGTCGCAACATTGTTTAAATACACACAAACTCGGTTCTTGTTGTAAGGAACCATCGGATAGAACCTTTTCCTGTCGAGTTAAGTCTCTAGATCGTAAAAAACAAAGAGAATATTAGAAGTTTTTGGAGAACCCGTGTCTGGTTGCATAAAGCATAAGTGACCAGCTGATTGGTGTTTATCACAAATCTTGCAAAAAATTTCACCGCAGTGGTGCTCCCTTTCATGCTTTACTGTTTTAAAACACTCAGGGCATTTTCTGATTTTACCGCAAATGTTTGGCAAGTGTATTTTAAAACACTCCTCACCGTAAAAGTCTCGGTTACAATCAGCACACCTCTTCTTTAATACATCTTTTGCGCAAGCCGGTGAACGCTGACACCCAGGACAGGTGCCTCCACATCTGTGCTCGTTTTTGTGATCGTAGGGAATGTGACACTCTTCGCAATAATAACCACAACAGAATGCCGCTGTAAGAGAGGTTATGGGGTTGTAATGACCCTCGTGGTAAAGTAAATTTAAAGAAGGACCATTACCGTTACCACTAAAAACTACATCTCGCCCTTTGCAACCATACGAATACACTGTTATCTTATAATTTTGTAGGTGATCCTGTTATTTTTGTAGTACGGGAATACTCCCCCCTTCTTTTTTTATCGTAACACCTGACGATACCAACAGCTGGTGAGCTCTTTGCTCCTGGATTTTTCCTGTGTCTTTTCTTATTTTGTTGTACTCATGATCTTTTTCTTTGTTAGCTATTGCAACAACGATAGCACGGGGAAGACAGAGATTATCTTTGTTATTAATAGTAAAAATTCCGTTTCTTTTCGTACACTCTTTCTCAAAGGTATTGTACAGGGTCACTCGTTTTCCTCTACCTATAGGCATCTTAACTGTTGTAATGCCAATACAAAATGTCTCAGTATTTAAACCAGCACTATTGCTTTGGTAAATGGAAGCAAGTTTAGACCAAACATCCTTATAGGTCACTTCAGTTGCGGGTTTAAATGCTATCCAACCCTCACCTCTCGCAAAATCCTTTGAACAAAACGTAAAACCAACTTGATCAGTCGGTTTTATTCCTGCACTTCCTTTTGCAATAATACCCTCAATAGCTTCTTTAATCCACCCAATGGGCTCTTCCTTTGGTGGTACGGGTTTAACTTTAAATTCGAGAGTTCGCCCCTTGAGACCGAATTTACGGATTTGTTTTAAATGGTCTTTAATTATAAAAAACTTCTCCTTTTTATACCCGAAGGAACCTCCGATATCTTCTTACTAAATAATTTATAACTTTTGAAGGTCCCTCGAAATTCACAGGCACTACTCAGGAGGCTCGAGGTATGTAAGTAAGATATCTAGACATTGATGATAAAAAACGTCAGCAGCTCCTTAGTAATACTTCACAAGAGGCCATAGGTGGTTCTTTAATAGCCGACAGGCGACAATTTTCCCTGATCATGTTTTATTTTAAACATACAAAAATACTATACGTACTTAACTCAATAGGTGACAACTCGTTTTGTAAGCGAGAATTACAGACACCCTGAGTTTACAGTACTTCTCCCACAGTGTGGTACCTGTCGTATTTCTGTGCGGAAAAAAGTCGACCACCCTTTTTATACCCGAAGGAACCTCCGATATCTTCTTACTAAATAATTTATAACCTTTAAAGGTCCCTCGAAATTCATCTCAGGAGGCTCGAGGTAAGTAAGTAAGATATACGTTACATTTATCCAAAAAAAGTGTACTTTTGTTAATCACATTTGGCATGGTGATCTGTCAAATCTGTATGCTTCCACATCAGTCCTAAAACAAACAAAAAATATTAATTATACAAAAATTGTAACCCTAACCTAACCAGTTGATGTTTAAAAGAGACCTTTGCTGGTAATCGTTGAATATATTCTCAAAACTTATACAATAATATAAAATTATTATATCTAAAAACTACATGTAGAAATGGTATAGATCCTTTAAATTAATAACTCACCACAAAAGACGAAATTAACTAAAAATAATATCGAAATACAAAATAATATTTTAATAACACATAAGATTAGATTATCCAATTTCAATATCTAAAATCTAAATCAAATAACTAAAAAGTTTTTTTTTGAATTAACCCCAAATAGTGGGTTTCCAAAGATACTTCTATGAATAATACTTTCAAACTAAAGAATGTATGTTGTAGGTATATGACAATTTTAAATGGATAATATATATATTTCTGTCATGTTTGTATATTAATCTAATTTTATCTTTTTCTACAAATCCACCGACATCACAGCAGGGATGAAACTTTTGTTTAATTTTTGTTTAAATCAATACCTTAAACACTTAACATTGTTAAAAAATAAATATTTTTTTGTTTCAATTCGCAAATAGCTCTAATGACCAGTAATATTTCTACTCTTCAAACCTTTATACAATATAAATATCAAAAATCACAACAGGAGGTCTAACACTTAAAATTACTAATAACTAATAAATACTTTGAATTTTTGAAATATATTTAAGATCTATAATACAAAGTCCAAAAAAAGTAATACATTTTAATTCTTCCATATTGAAAAAAAAAATCAAAATTAATCAAAATTATTCAACTTACCAAAGTGAGAGAGCTCTGAACACCGCAACATAATACCACATACTAAAGTAAAATTTTATTTCATAGTTTAAATATAATTCTTCACAATTCAAGTCTGGACAAGTTAAAAGTGACGTCACCTTAATTAGATTTTCGCCTACACCGGAAACTCGTATCAACTAATTCTATTGAAAAACACGTATTTTTAAAACGTTATCATATCAAAAGTTATATAATTATCGGTGGCATATAATAAACTATATTCACTATATTAAAAATAAAATAAAAAATACGAGTTATATTTATTTGAACTTGTGTAAAAAATTTCTTATATGAACTAGCGCAGAGATATTTTGAAGTAAATTATTGTAAAATAAGGTACATATCTAAAATTGCAATATTTAGATAAGCCTCTGATTTATGTGGAAAAGGAATTTGCTTTCTCATCAACTTTGTGAATATATACCGGTGGTATCGAAAGTAAGTGACTCTTGTAGATTTTTGTTTAATTTTATCTTATTATTCTGGATGATGCAATACTTTTTAAAATTACGCAATATAACATGTCATCATCATCATCATCATCATCACAGCCTTACAATCTCTAAGATTATGGCTAACGCCTGGGCGTTCAACAATCCTTTTTTTTTATTGAGGTGGATTATTCCTCTGCCTTCGTTTAAATTTGTCATAATTTGTTGTGTGTTTTTGCTTCTGTTGTAATTTTCTTCCATTGTTTCCGGTCCCTACATTGAGAGATTTCCAATCAGCAACGTTCATGGCCTTTACGTCCTCTTCCAAATCATCTAACCATCTTTTTCTTGGTCTTCCTCTGCATCTGGGCCATAACGGTGTCCAGTTCGTTATTCTTCGAAGCATTTCTTTGTGTGGCCTTCTGAGTATATGCCCAATCCATTCTAGACGGCGTGATTTAGTATATCTAACTATGTTTTCACCATTTTGTTCCCTGTCTATTGTAATGTTTGTTTTAAGTCTTCTTTCTCCTTCGCTTGTTGTGTCAGGGCCTAGTATTGTTCTCATTATTTTTCTTTCGAATTTTAGTAGACTGTCTTCCTCCTTTTTATTTAGTGTTGTTGTCTCCAATGCGTATGTAACTACTGGTCGTATTAGGGTCTTATACAGATTCATTTTTGTTTTTTTAGTCAATACTTTACTTCTCAGAAGGTTTCTGTTCATACCGAATGCCTGGTTGCCTTTTAAAATTCTTTCTTCCACTCTCTCCTTCCCGGTCTTTTCTATTGTGACTCCTAAATAGTTAAAGGTGTGTACCGCTTCTAGCCTATAGTTTTGAGTAATCAATTTTTCCTGTGGAGTTGTCTGTTCCTTACCTATCTTCATGTATTTTGTTTTGTTTTCATTTATCTCTAGACCCATTTGTTTTGCCTCTTTGTCTAGTTTTTCAATTGCTTTTATTAGTGCTGTCTTTGTGTTTGCAACGATGGCCAGATCATCTGCGTAGGCTATTATTTGTAGTTGATTCGTAATGAAATTTTTATTTTCTAGCTTTGCCTTCCTTATTATTACTTCTAAAATTAAATTAAAGAGTGTCAGTGACATAACATCTCTTTGCTTCACTCCTTTATTTATTTTTATTTCTTTGGAAATTGTTCCATTGAATCTGACTTTGGCGGTGGTATTCTTAAGAGTCATTGCTACCATTTTCCTTATTTTTGTTGGGATTCCAAGTTCCTCTAGTTCTTCCAACAATTTTTGTCTTTTTACGGTGTCGAAAGCGCTTTTGAAGTCTATGAAAACTACGTGTAGTTCTCTATTGTATTCCCTTGCTTTTTATAATAATAATAATAATCTTTATTTATTTAGCATATTACAGCTATTACATAGTACAAAAAAAAAGAAAAAACAATATTTAACAAATTTTAAAGATTACAATTAAGTCTATTTTGTAAAATGAGAGTGGACACTTTTTTTATGAAAATAATCAATGAAGGTGATTGTTTTATTTCGTTTGGCAGTTCATTAAAAAGACGAACGCCTTCATGAAACAGGGATCTCATTAAAAAAGTTTTGTTCGTGAAGTCTATATTAAAAGTATCCTTAGATCTTAGGGCACGAGAATGTAAGCCATGTCTAGTAGTCAGCTGTTCACTTAGGTACTTTGGAATATCTTCATGAACCATTTTATAAATAATTGTTAAGTTCGCTTTTTTAATTCCCTCTTCAATTGTTAGCCAATTTAATGTACTTAGCATAGAGTCTATTGATGTGTATATATTACAACCTAATACCACCCGCATACATTTGTTTTGCAAAACTTGGAGCCTTTGTATCTGTTCCTTTAAGCAAGATATCAAAAGTGACATACAATATTCAAAATGCGGCTTAATCATACAATTATAAATTAATATTCTAGACCATTGGCTTAAATTATATGAAAACCTTTTGAAAAAACCAATCTTTTTACCTATTTTCTTGCAGAGATAATCTGCAAAATTCTTAAAAGATAGCTGTGGGTCAATTATAACCCCTAGATATTTAATTTCATTGACCTTTTCAATTTTTTCATTATTTATATGAATAATATGGTCTTCTTGGACATATTTTATACAATTAGTTTTAGTTCCCACTACAAGGTATTTAGTTTTTGATGCATTTAATTTTAACTTATTTAAACATAGCCACTTATATAATATCAGTAATTCTTTGTTTAAAATATTTGTAATTTCATTACCATCATTTCCTGAGACAGATATTACGGTGTCATCAGCAAATAAATTTATAAATGAGTTAAGTAAATAATTTTGCAAGTCATTAATATATATAATAAACAGAAGTGGCCCTAAAACACTACCCTGTGGCACTCCAAATGAACTCTCAATTTTACTAGATGACACATTTTCGATTTTAGTTCTATGATATCTATCACTTAAGTAATCACTAATTAAATCTAACGCTTTATCTTTCAAACCATATTTTTTTAGTTTAGTAATAAGAAGTTTACGGTTTATAGTTTCAAACGCCCTTTTTAAATCCACAAAAACATTTACAACAATCTTTCCACTATTAATTTCTTTTCTCCACTTTGAACACACATATTGAACAGCAGTTTCGCACGAATGCTTAACACGAAAACCAGACTGACCCCTGTAGAGTAGGTTTTGATTTTCAAAATATTCTTGTAGTTGGTCTTTTATTACAATTTCAATAACTTTGTCCACTACCGGTAATAAATTAATGGGTCTGCATTCTTCCGGACGAGTTGGTGACTTTACTTTAGCAATTGGTATAATTGTACTAATTTTAAGGTCTAGCGGAAAGCGGCCTTTAACTAACACTAAGTTTACTAAGTTTAATAATGGATATCCTATGACATAAAAAAGATCTTTTAAAAGTTTTATATTAAATCCTTCATCCCCAGTACATTTGTTCTTTAGAGAGAATACTATTTTATGGAGTTTATTGAGGTTTATTTCATTAAATTTTGACAAATTAGTTGTTGCTTCTACATTTATTTGATTGCCATCTAAAGATTGTATATTTTCAATACTATTGGCAATATCATTGATACTATCATGATAGTATTTGTTAAAATTTTCCTCTGCTTTCCCATTATCTTCATTAAAACATATCTTATCACATTCTAATTTACCTTTTTTTTGACCCAACATTTGTTTTATGGTCCGCCACATTCGCTTACTATCATTTTTGGCATTATCTATTTTTTTCTCATAGAATAACTTCTTTTCTTGTCGTATCTTGTACTATTTGTTCTAGTGTATGTATGGCGTTAACTGTTGATCTGCCTGGCCTAAAGCCATTTTGGTAGTCTCCTAGGATTCCTTCTGCTTGTGTCTTCAGTCTGGAGTTTATTGTATTGGCTAGTATCTCATATGTAATGTTTAAGAGGGATATTGTTCTGTAGTTTTTGCATTCTTCCCGATGTCCTTTTTTATGCATTGGCACTATAATTCCGCTGTTCCATTCCTCTGGCATCCTATTTTGCGTCCATATTTCTTTTATTAGTAAGAAAATTTCTTTATATAATTGTGCTCCTCCATATTTTAATAGTTCTGCCACTATGTCGTCTTCCCGCCGCCTTGCCATTGCGAAGTTTTTTGATTTCTTTTTGTATTTCCTCTTCTGTAGGTCCTTCGGTTTCAACTCTGTCATGGATTTTGGGACTTTCTTCATTTTCTTTAATTTCTTCTTCATTGTTAAATAATTCCTTCTCGTAATATTTCTCCCATATTTTATTAATTTGTTCGGGCTCAAACTCGGTTTCTCCATTTAGATTTTTTAACACTCTTGTTTTTGTGCGTGGCTTGCTCTTAGTCACCTTTACTTTCATGTAGAATTGTCTTATTTTGTAGTGTTGTCTATCTTTCTCAATATCTACTAAATTTTTATTTATCCATTGGTTTTTCTTTTTTTTATTTATTGCATTGGCTTTATTTCTTGCTATTTCATATTTTTTTCTGTTTTCTTCTGAAGGGTTATTTAACCATATTATTCTGGCGGAATTTTTTGCTTCTCTCTCTGTCTCACACTCTTGATCGTACCAGTCTTTGTTCTTCTTGATTTTTTTCTTTTTCCCAACTGTTGTGTTCGCTGCGGTATTTATTTTGTTTTTTATTTCTTGCCATCGTTCATTTACATCTGTTAAATTGCTCGTTAGGTTGGATATATTCTCACTTACTTGCTGTTCAAACTGTCTTTTTCTTTTTGGCTCATTGAATCTTTCTATGTCCCATTTGTCTGTATTTTCCCTAGGTTCATACCATTTTCTCTTGCTAAGCTGTTTTTTTTTTGTTATTACCAAAAAATGATCTGTGTCTGCGTTTGCTCCTCTGTAGGATCGTGAATCTAATGTGTTTTTGACAATTTTTTTTGTTGCTAATATGTGGTCTATTTGGTTGTCCTGCTGGGTGTCTCCAAGTTGCCTTATGTTTTCTGGGGTGTTCGACTTTTGTTGAGAGGAAGGTCATGTTTAGTATTGCAGCTAATTGGCACATTCTATGTCCATTGTCATTCGTTTTTTCGTGGATTGTTCCTTTCCCATTTCCCACTAAGTCTTTAAGGTATTGTTCTTTGCCTATCTGAGCATTTGCATCTCCCAGAATTATTAGTTGTTCATTTTTTGGTATTGCGCTGCACACTTTGTGTAGATTTTCATAGAATTCGTCTTTTTCTTCGGGTTCAGCCTTCTCAGTTGGTGCATATATATTTATTAATGTCACATGTTTACTCTTCATTCTTAGTTTTAAGGTGGCGATCCTTCCGTTTATAGGGTTAAACTTCATTATGCCGTTTGAAAACTTTTTATTTATGTAAAATCCCACTTCATTATTCCCTTGCTTCGTCTCTCCACTGTACATAAATGTGTATTCTTTCTTTGTTATCTCTCCTGTTTTTTCCCACCTTACTTCCTGTACCGCTGCTATATCTATTTTATATTTGTTTAGTTCTCTTGCGACTTCTTCCATTTTTCCAATCTTTAGTAATGTTTTAATATTCCATGTTGCTATCTTAAATGTATCCTTCTTTTTTCGTTTTTTGTTTGTAATTGTGAGTCCTTTCGTTTCCCTTTTCTTTGCCTGGTCTGTTATCTTTTGTGGTACAGCCTTTTTTGTGATGTGGTCTAATCGTTTTTTGGAATTTCTTCCAGTTGGTCTTTGTTTCTGTTCCATTTCCAAGTTTTTTCGTCTATGATTAGTTTGTTGTCTCTGATTTTGATATTTTTCCCTCTTTTTTGCTCCTCTTTGGCAATTTGTACTATTTTTTTTTGTATTTGAAGTTCTTCTTTTGTTAAATCATTATTTGTGAACACTCGGTGTTCTTTTACCTCTTTTAGTTTAGTTTTATTTAGCATAACCTTCGCTTTTTCTTGGCTGTTTTCCATTTTCACAAGAGAAGTTTTATTTCCCAGTTTTATTGCTTCGCCTATCTTTACCTCAATACCCATTTCTTTTTTCATAAAGTTGGTCATGGCTTCTTTAAGTATTATTTGATCATGTGTGTCTATCGGTAAACCCTGTACAATTATGTTGTAGTTTTTTTTATCTTTTTCCATTCTCTCCAGTCTTCTTATTGTGTCGTTTAATTCTTGCTCCATCTGTTCTTTTCCTTTTCGTATTAATAAGTTTTCTTCTTTGAGATCGGTAATTTCCTTTCTTAGTTCTCTTACCTCTTCTCTATATTCTCTTTGTTCCTCTTTAATCCCCTTTACTTCATTTGTTAGTTTTTGTGTTTCTTTTTTAAGTTCTTGCATCATATTTAGCAGTTGGTCTAGTTACTCTAGTTTGTCTTCTTGCTTATAGGTTTTTTTTGTTGGAATTCTTACTGTTTTTTTGCTACTTTGAAAGAGGTGTTGATCGTCGTCTTCTCTGTTTCTTTTTTTATTATCTTCTGAAGTATAGTCGTCACTGTCCATTTTTGCCGCTTCTATCTAGTCTATGGTTGATTTTTTTGACTGTTGTGCTTCTGGTGTTTCTTGGCGAGCGTATCTCTGATACGGTTTGAGCGTCCCGTGTACCGTTGTCGAAGGCCTACTTAATTCAACCTCTGACCAGTTACTCGGGCTGGCTTTACCCGTCTCCGAGCTCCGACTCCTTTGCCCTTTATTGGTTTAATTACTCTTTATTTGCTTTGCTTTTTAAATTTAATTTTAATTTTTAATCTAATTTCGTTTAATTTGTTGATTTAATTTAATCTGATCTAATCTAATTTATCTAAATTCGATTTATTTTACTTTATATTTCAGTTTGACTATTATTTATCCATTTGAAGTTCAAAAGTCGGTTCTGTATTTTACCTTTCGTTTTTTTGTGATTTTAAGTGCTGACGTCTGTTATCTACTTCTGTTTTTGTGGTTAATTTGGAATTTTTTGATAACGATTGTTTTAATTTTACTATTTATGAGTATAAAATAATTAAAATGATTACCAATCGTGCAATAACTTACAGTTTTTGCTGGTTATTTCTCACACTCGGATACACTGCACTTTTTATTTTATTATTCGTTGATTTTAGTTGATAAATGTTTGTTATTACCACTGAAAGTCGAACTTTAAATAAGAGCTGTTCTGAACACTGTTTATTTATTCCTTTACCAGGACCGTCAACAGTTTAAAATACTCTTATTAGATGAAAAACTTAGTGGTTTTCGGTAATGGAACTCCCTCCCTCCACCACAATTTTATTATATCTATTCGCTTGTTAGTCGACAGGTGCAGAGACAAGTCTGAACAAGTCGAACCGATGGGTTGGAATAGAAAATATTAATGCGGTATATTAAACTTAAAAAATAGCAAATTTTGGGGATTTTGTTAGTAAAAATGTTGTTTTATAGTGACAAAAATGCATTGTTTTTACTTAAAATACGTCAGTCTAAAAACGATCATTTTTTAAACGTTTTTAACACTTTAACGCACTTAATGTTTTAAAAACATTTCGGTAGTTGTCTGTAGACAATACATTTGGTTCAATTACCTATTAAATTGCTGACTGCAATAATCTTTGTAAAAGTATAATAATTGTTTTTATCAAAAGAGTTTGATTTAAACCTTTGTTTATACCTTTATACCTTTGTTATGTACGTTTCAGGTAACCTCTATTATTCCATTTTTTTTTGCTACCCTGGCGTTCTGTGCTACACACTGCTACGCTCTGCTATGCTCTTCTATGATGCTCTGCTACCCTCTGCTACGCTCTGCTACCATCTGCTACGCTCTGCTACCCTCTGCTACGCTCTGCTATGATGCTCTGCTATGATGCTACACACAGGTAGGCTACGACAGGTACCACACTGTGGGAGAAGTACTGTAAACTCAGGGTGTCTGTAATTCTCGCTTACAAAACGAGTTGTCACCTATTGAGTTAAGTACGTATAGTATTTTTGTATGTTTAAAATAAAACATGATCAGGGAAAATTGTCGCCTGTCGGCTATTAAAGAACCACCTATGGCCTCTTGTGAAGTATTACTAAGGAGCTGCTGACGTTTTTTATCATCAATGTCTAGATATCTTACTTACATACCTCGAGCCTCCTGAGTAGTGCCTGTGAATTTCGAGGGACCTTCAAAAGTTATAAATTATTTAGTAAGAAGATATCGGAGGTTCCTTCGGGTATAAAAAGGGTGGTCAACTTTTTCCTGCACTGATACGCGTCAGTTACCTTTACGAAGGGAGAAGTACTATAAACTTAGGGTTTCGGTAAGACGAATCTACAAAGTTCGCAGTAACCTATTGGGTTAAGTACGTATAGCGTTTTCAGTATGTTCTTATGAGCATGATCAGAGGAAATTGTTGCCTGTCGGCTATTAAAGAACCACCGGCCTCCCAAAATAAAATTATAACGACGATTTTTTGAGATCCTGTGTTCATTTTTTAATATGTTAAAAATTACTTTTATATTTTGCTGCGTATATTCCAAATTTAGATATCAACCGTGTTTTCGTAAATTTTTCGGAAATTGTGTACAGTTGTTTTAAATTAATCATATACTACTTTTCCATTTTTTCCTTAAAAATTTTAAGCCACGCCCCCTTCCAAATTTATAAAATTAAAAACAAAGTCTTCCCGATTCATTCTGAACTAGTCAGTCTTAGTGATCAGACGTGCGTCTTCACAAAAAAATAATTGGTGAGTAAAATTTTTGAAAACTTTTGACTTGTTTTGTGTTCATTTTGTTATTGCATTAGGAAGAGCCCATTGGGTGGATTAAAGAAGCCATTGAGGGTATTATTGCAAAAGGAAGTGAAGGAATAAAACTGACTGATCAAGTTGGTTTTACGTTTTGTTCAAAGGATTTTGCGAGAGGTGAGGGTTGGATAGCATTTAAACCCGCAACTGAAGTGACCTATAAGGATGTTTGGTCTAAAATTGCTTCCATTTACCAAAGCAATAGTGCTGGTTTAAATACTAAGACATTTTGTATTGGCATTACAACAGTTAAGATGCCTATAGGTAGAGGAAAACGAGTGACCCTGTACAATACCTTTGAGGAAGAGTGTACGAAAAGAAACGGAATTGTTACTATTAATAACAAAGATAATCTCTGTCTTTCCCGTGCTATCGTTGTTGCAACAGCTAACAAAGAAAAAGATTATGAGTACAACAAAATAAGAAAAGACACAGGAAAAATCCAGCAGCAAAGAGCTCACCAGCTGTTGGTATCGTCAGGTGTTACGATACCAAAAGAAGGGGGGAGTATTCCCGTACTACAAAAATTACAGGATCACCTAAAAAATTATAAGATAACAGTGTATTCGTATGGTTGCAAAGGGCGAGATGTAGTTTTTAGTGGTAACGGTAATGGTCCTTCTTTAAATTTACTTTACCACGAGGGTCATTACAACCACATAACCTCTCTTACAGCGGCATTCTGTTGTTGTTATTATTGCGAAGAGTGTCACATTCCCTACGATCACAAAAACGAGCACAGATGTGAAGGCACCTGTCCTGGGTGTCAGCGTTTACCGGCTTGCGCAAAAGATGTATTAAAGAAGAGGTGTGCTGATTGTAACCGAGACTTTTACGGTGAGGAGTGTTTTAAAATACACTTGCCAAACATTTGCGGTAAAATCAGAAAATGCCCTGAGTGTTTTAAAACAGTAAAGCATGAAAGGGAGCACCACTGCGGTGAAATTTTTTGCAAGATTTGTGATAAACACCAATCAGCTGGTCACTTATGCTTTATGCAACCAGACACGGGTTCTCCAAAAACTTCTAATATTCTCTTTGTTTTTTACGATCTAGAGACTTAACTCGACAGGAAAAGGTTCTATCCGATGGTTCCTTACAACAAGAACCGAGTTTGTGTGTATTTAAACAATGTTGCGACGTATGCTTAAATACAGATGTAAAAATATGTAAGAAGTGCGGTGTACGTCTGCACATTTTACAAACACAACCCATCACCCGTTTCGTGGAGTTCATTTTGAATCAACGAAAAATATTTAAAAAAGTGATTGTCATTGCCCACAACGGAGGGGGTTTTGACCACCAATTGATTTTAAATCATATTCTGATAAAGTCGGATTTAAAACCTGAATTAATCATGCGTGGCACCAGATTAGTTTTAATGAGTGTGGGAAATGTAAAATTTTTAGATTCTCTAAACTATTTCCCGATGGCACTTAGTAAACTCCCAAAAGCTTTTGGGCTGAACGAGTTGAAAAAAGGTTATTTTCCTCACCTATTTAACCGTACAGAAAACGAGAATTATGTAGGACCGTTGCCCGCTTTGACTTTTTACGATCCTGATAACTTTAAAGACGAAGATAGAGAACAGTTATTTTGTTGGTATAATCAGAAAACTGCCGAAAATTATGTTTTCAAATTGCAGAAAGAGATAATTGAATACTGTATTTCCGATGTACAAATTCTAGCTGGAGCCTGTCTTAAATTCAGAGAGCTAATGATGAAAGAAGGCAAAGTCTGTCCTTTCACAGAGGCAAGCACTCTACCGTCTGCGTGCAATAAAATCTACAGGCTTAACTTTCTTAAACCGGACACTATAGGAATAATCCCGAAAAAAGGGTATAGATGGAGGGATAACCAAAGTAAAATAGCTATACAATGGTTAATTTGGGAGGAATACCAAAGAGGTATAACAATCCAGCACGCAGCAAGAGGTTCGGAAGCTCTTGTCGGGGGATGTAAAGTTGACGGGTTCTGTGAAGAAACCAAGCAAATATTTGAATTTCAAGGGTGTCTATATCACGGTTGTACTAGATGTTTTACTCATAATCGTATACAACCGTTACACGATGACCCCACAGATTGTTTGGAAAACCGTTATGAAAGAACTATAGCGAAGATAGAAAGATTAAGAAACCTAGGTTATGACGTTATTGAAATGTGGGAATGCGGTGTGACGGATGAAATTAAAAAATATACGGAGAACCACCCTCTCCTTAATTACATTCCGCTAAACCCGAGAGACGCATTTATGGGTGGTCGAACAGAAAACATTGTCGAATACTACAAGTGTCAGGAAGGTGAAGTGATTAAATACGTAGACTTTACGTCGCTTTATCCATATGTGAATAAGTATGCAGAGTATCCTGAAGGACATCCCAAAATCTACGTGGGGTCCGAATGCAAATTCGAGGGTACTTTTGGATTTGTAAAATGCAAAATCCTACCACCTACCAATCTCTTTCATCCTGTGTTACCTGCTCGTATAAACAAAAAGTTACTATTTACGCTTTGCAGAAGCTGTGCACAAGAAAGCAACTCCACAGCCTGCACACATTCGGTTGATGAGCGTGCTCTAGTTGGGACTTGGGTAAGTCTAGAAGTTGAAAAGGCTCTTGAAATGGGGTATGAAATTCTAGAAATTTATGAAATTTGGGATTATGAAAAGAAATCCAAATACAACCCCGTCACGAAATCTGGGGGCCTGTTTAATGGTTATATCAGTAAATTTTTAGAAATTAAACAAGAGGCAAGGGGATTGGCCTCCCGGTTGCGATACGGAGCAGAAGAAACAACAATATATAAGTGACTACTTTGAAAGAGAAGGTGTCACGCTAAACCCTCTATCTATCGAAAAGAACCCCGGTAAAAGGCTATTGGGAAAAAACGTTATCACAAGTTTTTGGGGATATTTTGGAATAAAAGAAAACAAACCCAAGACTTCTATATTAAACCAGCCTTACGAATTATTCGACATGATTACCAACCCTTCAATAAACGTTAATTCTATACTTCCCGTTAACGAAGAAACATTGATAGTTAACTGGGAATTTAAAGAAGAGGAATATAACACCTTATCAACTGTCTCAGTACCTGTAGCAGCATTATTTACAACGACACATGCAAGACTAAAATTATACAACGACCTTTTGCAACCCTTAGGAGAAAGGGTTAAATATCTCGATACAGACAGTTGTATTTACACCCTTAAAGAAGGAGAATACGATCCCCCTTTAGGTGATTTCTTAGGAGAGTTAACCGATGAACTTGATGGTGGGTATATTACAGAGTTCGTTTCTGGAGGTTCTAAAAATTACGCTTATAATTCCATTATTAATGATAAAGAAAACATAGTATGCAAAGTAAAGGGTATTTCGCTTAATTACGCCGCAAGTCAAATAATAAATTTTAATAAAATAAAAGAAATGATTCTTAAAAAATCTGAACCCATATATGTTGTTGGTAAACAGATAAGGCGTACACAAGTCCATGAAGTACTCACTGTTAACGTTAAGAAAATTTATAGAACAAATTTCACTAAACGAAAATTTTTGGGAGATTATACGTCTGAACCTTTTGGATATAAAAAGTTAAGAACTGTCTAATTATGTAGGTGTATGCTTATTACTTTTATTAATTTACTATAAAAATAGAACATATATTTTAAATACTAAAAAGTTTACAAAAAATATCTAATAAGATCAATAAAAGATACCCTATATGGTCAACAAAAGATACCGATAAAGGTCACCAAAAGATACCTGACGGGTCACCAAAAGATATCTTATAAGATCAACCAAAAAATACTAAAAAGTTTACAAAAAATAACTTATAAGTTCAATATAAGATACCCTATATGGCCAATAAAAGATACCGATAAAGGTCACCAAAAGATGCCTGATGGGTCAACAAACGATATCTTATAAGCTCAATAAAAGATACCCTATATGTCCAATAAAAGAAACCGATAAAGGTCACCAAAAGATGCCTGATGGGTCAACTTTTAACATGTCCAGATTTACTTACATGTTGTTTTAAAATATTTAATTCATTTACATACACAAAAATGTAGCTGTATTAATTCTTCTTAGTACCCATTCCTATTCTTCCTACTTACCCATCCTCTCCAGGCAAAGGTTGCTCACACCTCCACGTGGTCTTTGCTGGACGATTGACTAAGATGAGCAAATATCCTATTCCCATTACCAAATATTGATGTTAACTACAACCTAAACTAACCATTTTTTATAACATTTAAGTTCTAAGACTGATTTCAAGATAGGATTTCCGTTTTGGTAAGTCCAAGTGTAGAGGTGTCTAACCTGGTGAGTCATTTTGTTGCATTAAGATTTATTTATTATTATTGTTTATAACAGTCTTTGCAATGACTAAAGAGTTAGTTTATTATACAGACAACCGGATTCGATTTCACAGAGGATTGCTCTGAAGTTGACACCAATAGCACATATTTCAATCGTGTCGGTAATGCAGATCCCGTATTTATCAAGCGGCCTGAAGTTGGCACCGTGTCGCGATTCGAGGGTGTGGTGGAGGGGGTAAAACCTGTCTGGCAGAATCGTCGGAATACCTACTAACACTTCTCCTCATAACAATCAAAATTTATCTCATATAGATAATGTTAATAACTTACAACCACATCCAATTATACCTGTTGCAGATGTTAATAATGATAACCAACTTATACTTTTTGCTTCATTACCATTTATTAAGGGTCTTACACATAAACTATCTAGAATCTTAAATTTATATTTAAATATAAAAATAGCTAATAAAACAGTCCTAACATAATACTCTATTTTCTCCAAACTTAAAGATAGGTCTCCAAATCTAGTATGTAGGGTTATAATACAAATTTGCAAAATAATGTTATAAATCTAGAATGTATAATAGTAGAAATTGTTAAAAAATTAAGATAAGTAATCTAGGATGGCTGATTTGTTTTATTTGTATAGAATCAAGTTTGTTTTGGAAAAAATTATATAGGATTTAGATTGTTAGTGATAGGCTTTTGTTAATTTGTTGATTTTAGAGATTGTTTCTCTTTCCCTTGGTCTTTTGAAGAGAATGGTTGTAATAAATGTTTTGCAGTAATAAAATTGAGTTTTTTTTTATAAAATAATAAGTTAAAAGAGATTTGAATAATATAATATTAGTACTATAGTTGAATAGAAGGAGTTTGTACTAGTTTGGTAAAAAGAAAGATTATTTAAAGTTATTTTAAAAGATTGAAAAAGTCGACGAGAAGAGATATTGTACTAGAAAGAATATTTATCATTGGTAAGAAGATTAAATCATTAGGTTAAGAAGAGAAGTATTGAAATAGATACTTAGCAGTTCTAAATATAGCAGTTTTTCTCAAGAATTAAAGAAAATTCTTCATTGATATGGTTAGAGCATTTCTTATATGGTAGAAGACTTGGAGAATTGAATTAGCAGCAGATATACAGTATTTTAGTATAAAAATAAATAATTGTGTGTTTAATTTCTTGTTGTATAAACTATATTCATTTTCACTTTTGTAAACGTCCGTTTTTAATTAAAAATACTTGTATAATTTTTTTGAATAAGGCACGTTTATTGCTTATCGAAATTACATAGTAACTATTACTGACTCCTGTTTTCTTAATTATTATAATTTTTAACAGTATACCAAAATTATTGAAGTCAGCATATTGATAGGTAATTAAACCACGTGTATTGTCTACCGATAGAAAAAATGTCGATGTATCAAATATATAAAGTTCAATGACGGTCATTTAGAATCTAATTAAATTATAAAATATTTTTGTGTAATGTTTACACTACATCCTCCCCTTTGGAAAAAATGAACTACAGAGAAGATGTGGAGTTTATTTTATATGGAATGTACGATATATTTTCCATCAGTTTAAAAAAAACAAAAGGAAGTAGAACATTAATATTAACTACTAAAACAATCTTTACTCAAAATAAAAAATAATAAACTAAACTACATTATCTAGCTTAGAATCAAGTTTAAATCGTAGCGAATTTGTAGTAAAATGATGTACATATGTAATCTACCTAAAAGATATTCGCTGTGTAATGAAATTAAATACAAATTATGCAGTGATTCAACCTGAGATTATTTATTAGCTCTCTGACTTAGCATTTTAATTAGGTCAAATTTTTAACAAAACTGAAATTAATGATATTTAAAGTTTAGCTAATAAAAAAAAAGAAATAAATTGATAACATAAAAAAGAAAAACAACAAAATTTGCTTATGTTTTTTTTAAATTTCTTTTTGTCCGATATTAACGCACATCAAAATGTTTTAATCTATTTTTATAAACTTTAATTACTTTATTTTTATCACTTCTCACTTCACAATTTGGTCCATCGCACTTTATTATTGTATAAGGTCCGTTATACCACTGATCCAATTTCGCGCGAGTTTCATTTGTGAGCACCACTAAATCTCCTTCACGGTAGTCTGTCGTTTTCGCTGTTTTATCGTATTCTTGTTTCCGTTTTAATTTTTCTTTCACCAATACTTCCTGAGCTCTTTTTTGAGCAATTTGGAGTCTATAGGCCAATTCTTTTTCATAAGCATCTATGTTGTAAATAGGTTCTATGCCAGATGTTAAGGAAGATGGTATCTTAATGTTACGTCCAAAAACTAACTCAAATGGTGTAAAATTGTGGTAGGCACTTGGAGTAGTGTTATAACAGAAACCATAATAGGATGTCCATGTGTCCCAATCAGTATGAGCATCGTTAATAAAACAACGAAGATATTCATTAAAAACGCGGTGATTTCGTTCACAACCCCCAATCGATTGACTGTGATATGCTGTAGAAAACTTTTGCTCAATACTTAAAAGTTTAGCTATCTTTTCCAATACCTCATTCCGATATTTAGTTCCCATATCAGTTCGAATTTCCTTCATAGTACCATATACGAGAATAAATTTTTCCACAATAGCTCGTGCAACTGTTTTTGCCTCTTTGTTTGGTATCGGAATTATTACAATAAATTTTTGTAGCTACTTGAGTATTAAAAAGTTCCTGTGTGTGAATAGTAGGATTAGGATTTACGTTTTGAAAATGATTATAATTAGAATTTCGGAATTGTGGTACTGTATTTCTAGAAGTGGTACTCATTGGCGTGGGTTTAGGTTGAGGAATGTTGGGTCTTGGTTTCCAGACATTTTGAGATTTTGTCGGGTATCTTGGAATTGGGGGGTTCGGATGTCTTTGAATTTGAATTGGGCTAGTTGGAAATTGCGGTCTTGCAAATGTGGGTTGCTGTGAAAAGGATGAGTTATTTTGGCGTTGAAAATTTGGGGGTTGTGAAAACATTCTTGGGGCATTAAATTGTACATGGTTCTGAGATTGATTTTGATAAGAAATAACCTTTCTGGTAGCTACATGATTATTTTAGACACTAAAGGAATGTTGATGCCGCTGCATATATTTTATGTTATCTTCCTCTTAAACTAATTGAATTGCTTGTTCTAAAGTAGTTGGGCGCATAGCCCTGATAAAAGGACCTAGAGGTTCCTTTAATCCTGCTAGAAAAGATTTAAGGGCTTGTTTTTTAAAGAAGGATCTTTTAGATTCTCGTTCTGGATTGTGATTATGTAGGTCTAAATAATTGCAAATAGAATTTAATAGGCTTAATATTCTTTCATGAAACATATATGGGGTTTCACTGATTAGTTGTCTTATATTGACTTAATCTTGATTCAAGCAATTTTTGTCTCTATGATCACCAAAATTTTGAATTAATGCGTTTTTAATGTCGGGCCAAAATTTAGCTCCGCTAATGGCTACTACTTCACTAGCTTTTCCTTCTAATTTATTAAGAATTCCATTTAAAAGTAAAACATTTTGAAAAGAGTCTACATTAATTCTGTCATAATAATGTGTCAAAATTGACTCTGTTGCATCAATAAAACGAAATAATTTATTAATATTACCGTCAAAATTTGGAATAACTGATAAATTTTTTATATCTAAAGTAGGTGCCATTGTTTCTGTTAATGATAAATCTCGTAAAGTACTACTTAATTCTAAAAATTCCTGCTCACTGCTTTCAATAAATGAATCAGAATAGGTATTTTGATTTAAATCTAACTTTTCTTCGCTATCGTTGTCGCAAAGGGATTCGATACTAGAAAAGGAGTCTGTCATGAACAAAAAACTTCTTTCTACATTACTACTCTTCCCATATGTTCTCGATGAACTGCACTGTACGGGACCTCACTGGTTCTGGATTTTCGTTAGGGGTTAAAACCCGAGAAATGTCCACGATGAATTTTCCCGAAAATCCTACTGAATAGAAACTTATTTTTAAAAACAGTTTTTATATTTATTAACAGTAACTTTTACACAAAAATTAATTATTTGACTTTATTTTATTAGTTTACAATTCGAATGATCATAACAGACTAATACAAAATGATTATTAAAATCTATAAAGTAATTTAAATTAGAAATATATAAAATAAGCAATTTATGAAATATAAAATAATTATGAAACGCTCAGCAGAAATCCGAGTCAGTCCTTCTTATTAGGCCTGTGACCATAACTCGCGTATGAAAAGAACCAGGCGCAAGAAATTGAATGCAAGAGGTTCACAGCTACAAAGGAGGCACAATTATGATATGGGCAGGAATTTCGCTTGGCATTTAAACTGAGCTCCTTCTGCTGGATCATTTTTATCATCAGAGCGTTCCATATGTGCAGAACAATGGTAGTGATTTAACTCCACATACAGCCGGAGTGACATGAAATTTGTAGCTAATTTAATTTTCCCTTTTATGGGATTATAACCCTTGGCTAGCTCAATTAGGTTCGTGGCTTCTTTCCTGTGTTTTATCAATCTTTTCCAAACACAAATTACAGGGTGCCAGAGTAAAAAACAAAGCAAATAACACTCAAACACCAGTTTAAATGATTTAGTAACAAAATCTTTAATAGTAAATTTAATAAAAAAAAAACGATAAATTAACTAATTCTTCTATCTTTTTTCCGTAATGGTATCCATATAGCAACTTCTCCTTGGGATGAGTTTGATTACTCTTCGGGATATCATCAACCATATTCCTTTCCAGGGATGGTATTGATTTCTCTTCTGAATATTATCAACTATCCTTAAGTCGGTTTTTAAAATGGCTGACGGCTTGACACGTCCTCAAATTAAGAGCAGATGTCGTGGCCAGCTGAATTGCCCAATCTCAAACCTTTCTAAGCATGTGTAGGATATGCTATAGCGAAGAGTTTTTTAAGACCACAATCTATTTCAAAATCAGCTGTTTCAAGATCTTGAATGGTGTTGGATGGAGATTTCCCAAGAAGATCTGGATAACTTGATCCTCAGTATGAAAAGACGCTGTAGAGCCATCATAAATGTACAAGGAGGCCACATTCCTTATTAACATATTTTTTTCTTTGTTCCATTGCCATTTTTTTTTATAAAAAATTGGATTCATTAATTTTTTTATTTTTGCATACATTTTAAATTGTTCCTATTTTTTATGTAAATATAAGTCATTTTGGTATAAACAACGATAAAAATGTATGGCAAGAATAGATTTATGTTGTAAAAAGGTCAACAATAAAAAATAGGATTTTCTTAAAATTGGGCGCTAATGAACGCAACCTCTGCCGCCAATAAGATGACCGTATGACGTCTGGGAGAGTGATAAAGGTAGCATACCTAAAAAGTAGCCTTTCATAATTTTTGTTTTCCTAACGTTGCTAGCTTTCGTACTACTATTTGGGTTGGGGTTTACCTTCTATAAACGGTGCCATAACAACATAACCAGTAAATAAATGGCTGAGATCACCAAGAAACCGGTTGCTATGAAACAGTTTTACCACGCAACGACATTGTCATTCATTTCAATAAATTTAGAAGTATCTTTTATAAGTAAATAAAAGATTTTTACTACAATTAATAGTACAAAACTGATACAGCAAAATGCCACCTACAATTACACCCCGTTCGATACTCGCAGACATCGATATGGACGAAGAACTTGCAAACGTTGTTAGCAAATTTAAAGACGGTGCAATGACGCCCGAGCAACTAAGTTTAAAAATACAAGGAGATCGAGTTATATATATTCTAAATAGATGTCTAGCTAAACTGAATACGTTGGCAAGTATAAATCGTTTTAAACAGTAATGATGCTTGTTACGCTTATTATTATTAGTACACCTAATATCTATACAATAAATCCATGTAGTGCCCAGTATTGTAACTTTTTACCACTAGTTGAAAATAAATTTGCTTTGCTATTCCTATATTTTCCTTAGTTTTCTTATTCATTTACGCTAATTGACTTACTTTTATTAAATTTTTAATTTTTAACCTTATAATTAACTTCAAATTCCAATTAATCAGAGTTCTGTGCCTAATAGGCTAGTTATGGACGGTAAAATACCATATTGTTGCATGTGCAGTTTTGTTAATCATTTTTATACTTCTTTTTAAATCATAATATTTTGCAAATATGAACCTTTATTATGATTACTCTTCATATATGTTCGGATATGTTAAATGTAAGAATACTTTTACTGCATCACTACATAGTATAAAACAAAGTCGCTTTCTCTGTCTCTATGTCCCTTTGTATGCTTAAATCTTCAAAACTACGCAACGGATTTTGATGCGGTTTTTTTTAATAGATAGAGTAATTCAAGAGGAAGGTTTATATGTATGATAACATCCATTAAATAGTGGAGAAATACTGTTATTTTTGAGGTTTCTAATGTGATGTCGTTAATTATCAATTTTTTTCAGCTTACATTGCAAACGCAGGCTGAGATTTATCAAAATAATGTAATAATTATTTGTACACATTGAAAAGGTCTACAGAAAACTCCGCGATGGTATATGTCTATCTCTTATGGATATCCCACAATAACATTTTTTTTGTCATTTACTTTTTACGACAAATAATGGCTAATTTTCAAAGCGATTTTAACCAATACAGCATTATCAGTTATCCAATTAAATAGCTTAAATACATTGTTGATTTAATATAGATCTATATGGTCCTTTAAAGCACACGATTTAAATAAATATTTTCGAAGATATTACAGATTTAAAATTGCGGGACGTAGCGCTTGCGGTGGTATTGACGGCCGGGGAGGCGGAAGCGTGCCTATAAATAGCGCATCAGGGGCCGCGATTTTCCCTATAGCACTTTGAATTTTGCAGCGATCGGACGCGTTTATTACGAAATTAATCATTATGACACTACCCTAGGGTGGCGCAGTTGAGATTTTATAAATTTTTACCTGTAATTCTTACATAACTAAGTACTATGATGCCTTTGTAATGTGGCGCAGTTGATATCTCATATATTTAAAAGACCAAAACTTACTTACCTAAGATTTATGACGCCACCGTTAGGTGGCGCAGTTAATATATAATATACCTAACCGATAAATTACAAAGTACTATAAATAATAGTAAAAACTGAAAACTAACAGGAAAATATGATACAAAATACAAAAACTTAATCGTAAAAATTGAAAAAAAAATTGAAAAAACATTAGTGTTAGGTGGTGCGAAGTTCGCCGGGTCCGCTAGTAAACTATAATATATGGTTTCGCACGTATTCTTGTCTGCCTTCTATAATTACTGAAAAATGCAAAGGATCTACGTTGATAATTCCTTTATTTTTTTAGTGAAATAAGTAAAAAAAGCATTCTGTAGAGAATTAAACCCTTTAATGACATTGTAAACCCCTTATTGTTTTAATGAGCTTCTAACAGTATGCAAATGCAAACTTTGAGCCTTTAATTTTATAATGGAAGCAAAAAATATATATACATATAATCGGAAGATAAATCTTAGGATAATATTCAATTTTTTAGGCTTAAGAAAAACTCTTTAACTATTGATTGATTTTAATTCTTTATCGAGACATTTTTACAAAAAGAAAAAGAAAAACAATTAATTGTTAAAAATTACAAAAGATGCTTAATGTTACTAGTCGTGAGGTTCTAGTATAAAAACTTTATCTATCTATCTATCTATCTATATATTTATTTATTTATATATTTATTTATTTAAAAAAAAATTACGGAAAGACCCAACAAACAAAAATTAATTATATGCAAAATTACAAAAAATTTAATAAAATTTGCAGGTATATACATAGTGAAACATTATTAAAATAAATTAAGTTATTTACACAAAGTACAATATTAAAAAGTAGACATAATCACAAACAAAATACAAATAAAATATAAAACGATAACATAAGATCATGTAAGAGTCAAAATTAATTAAAATAGTAAAAACATAAGAATATAACGAAAAATAAGAAATATAAGAAGCCAACATACAATACATCGTTTAGGAGAATTTTTTAAGAGAATTTTTTAGGGAGTAAGTGTTCATACAAAAGAGATCAATCTCCTGAAAAAATGTATTGCCCAGACGCATCAATCTGTAGACCGTAGAATTACCTAAATGTGTAGTTATTGGAACAAAAAAGGATCGCAAACGTTTCCAGGTTTCTCGTTTGGCGAGCAGGAACTTTTAAATTTATTGTTTTTAACAAATCGGTGCAATCAATTTTGCCCATCAGGATTTTGTGAAGAAAGATCATATCCGAGTTTATTCTCCTTTAAAACAGTACACCATGAGTATAAAACACTTTAAAGATTTTAAAAATTTTCTTAAAATAAGTTTTTAAAAAATATACATTTTAGGGGATACAAGTTAATAACTGGTAGGTCACACAATGAATAAAAAAACATCGTAATTAAAATCAAGTTTTAATAAGTAATTACCAAACAAAATACATTATTTAAATTTTAAATATATAACAAATTCAATAAAACAAATTTTGCAAAAAGAATAATTAAAGTTTTGTTCAAGAGAAACCTGTCTTAGGGATACAATGAAATCAAATGAAAACCAGTTTATATAAAAAAAATCATAGCCTAGGGGGAGAAAAAAGAAAAAACTACCTAAACGGAAATTTTCGATAAATTCGATTCATGTTGTATCTACTATCACTGATTGTTAAACAGTTTAAAACTGTGTTAGTGTTGTTTATAGACGCAGAGTCTCCCTTTTATATTTACTTAAACTACAAATAGCGAATTTTAACACAACAATCATATTCCAATCAATAGACAAAAAAAGCTACAATAATTCAGGAATGAATCGGACCGGTGCAGTTGTGTTGAGGGCAATAACTATATATACTGTATACAAAAAGTAACCTCTGAAAGGGTATCGTTTATAAGCAGGGAGCTGCCAAAGTTGGCAAAATCAGTTGTTTAATTCTCTAGACTAAAGTGTGCATTTGATGAAAAAAAAATTAAAATAAAAGTTGTAGGGAATAAAAAAATCTACAATTTAAGACTTTACACAGTCAATTTGGTCCAATTATTATTGCAAAAAAATCAAAAAACCCCTCAAAATGGTCGTTTTTTCAATGCTCTTTATTTTTTTAAAAAACGACTTTTTTATTACTTTTATGTACATAAAATGAAGCCTTTGTAATTCGTAATAAAATGAAATGTTGTAAAAGTCAATCGAATAATTTATTCCTGAGATATTGTTAATTGTTTATCCCAAGTCACTTAATGTTTAAAGCTATAACTGTTTATTGGCTAGTCCTCTTTACTTCCACAAGATCTCATTTACTTATTGAAGGTCCAAATTTTCATATTATGTAAGAGGTATAGTCAAAAATTAATTTTTAACCCCTTAAATTTTGCTTTAAAAAAAGGGGCGTCTTTTTTTTATAAACATTTAAAGCTACAGCGTTCTCTGCAGATTTTACAAACTTTTAGCTGACATCAAAACAAATAGTTTGAAAAATGAAAAAGATTTTTTGGAACAATAGGAGCCAAGTTAGGATATTTTTTTTTAAATAATTATATTTCTATTGTTTATAATAATTAAGAAACAAATCCAGCGGCCTTTAGTAGGTAAAGGTTTATATTTTTATATTGTAAAATAAAACTTTCAGAAAAAAGGTGCTAAAATATAAAAAAATAGTAGGTATATAAGAAAGGCAAAATTCAAGTCACGGTGGTGGAGGAAGCTGCTACCGATATCGCGCGCTTTGTAAATCTGAAATCGCTCGGAAAAAATTGACGTATCTCGGTGAAATATGGGCCAATTTTGATGTTTTTTTTTTTATCTGGGGTAGCTAAAGAAAATATTAACTTTGGCCGTATTAGTTTTTTTCAAAATGCATATTTCTATATGTATTTAGAAGTTGTTTTATTTTAGTCTATGCATTATTGCCTTTTTCTACATATTGTTTACATAGATAAATTGTTATTCTCTATTTGAAAAGGATTATATTTTTATATTGTAAAATAAAACTTTGAAAAAAAAGGTGCTAAAATATAAAAAAAAACTTTATTTTTAGTCGGTTTACATAAAAGGTACCAAGCAGTGGCCTCCTTTACGCAACACTAAAATATATTCTTTATTATAAACACCTGTAGCGTGTAGATACTTTGTATGGTTAGACTATCATATATGTAATAAATTTCCAGTAACTATCTCGTAACCAAATAACTCGTGCAGTTTTTTGTAGAAAAATATAAATCTTTATAGTCCAGGGCATTTAGATCAAAATCGCCCGAATAGTGGATTTTTGGACATCCAGCAGATATCGAAATGCGGTTATTTGCATTGTGTTCAGGAAGGTCCCAGGAAAGAAGTTTACAACATCTGGTTTGTCGCATTTTTTAAAAATGCCTTCTGGACCGGAAAATGCATTTTCCAATTGCATCATTCCTTGCACCTTTATAGGAACGACTGGAACCTCGAAAAAAATCGCTCTAAAATCGTTACTCAAGAGTTTTCGGGGTTGCCAAACTCAATTCTGGCATTAGAATGAACCGTGAGTGCACGGGGTGGCTTTGTGGGGGTGCGTAGGAGGTTAATTGGGGGAGAAATGGCAGCGTGCATGAAAAGCACTCCAAACTCGTTACTCGGGGGTTTTCGGGGATGAAGAATTTAATTCTGGCATTGTTATCACCTGGACGCGCTCGGGGGTGGCTCTGCGGTGACATCCGAAAGGACCTTCTGGGGAAGAAATTGCATAGTCCATGAAAATCGCTCCAAACTCGACACTCGGGGGTTTTCGGGGATGACGAATTCAATCCTGGCATTGGAATAAGCCGGAGGCTCTCGGGAATGGCTCCGCGGGAGTTTCCAGGGGGACAATTTGGAAGGAAATTGCAAAGTCTATGAAAACCGGTCCAAAGTCGTTACTCGGGGGTTGCCAAATTAAATTCTAGCTATAGATTTGCGATTTGCAAAGGGGTCCCTCCGTCGGGCTGCGCGGGGTGTGAATTGCGGGAGAAATGGCAGCGTGCATGAAAATCACTCCAAACTCATTACTCGGGGGGTTTTCGGTGATGCCGATTTTAATTCCGGCATTAGAATACCGCGGGTGTGCTCGGAGTTGGTGCTGTGGGAAATGGTAAAGGAGAAAGTGAAAAATCACAAATTATGAAAATAGTACTTTATTCAAATAACTAATAGGAGTTTTTATTTATGTTGAATTATTCATTATAAACTTAAATTTTCAACTTAGATACAAAACATCTTGTTCAAACTCTTATTCTTCTTCCCCTTCTTTCTCTTCTCTACCTTCATCTTCTTCCTCGTCACTATTCTCGACCCCGTTGGAAGTGCATTTTTGGGTTGAGCAATTGCCATCGCAAGTAAGCACTCCAACCCACTTTGGCGGCACCCGTACCTCGTAGTGCCACAGTCAAGATTAAATTCGGCTTTCCCGAAAACCCCCCGAGTAAAGATTTTAGAGCGATTTTCAGCGACTATGCAATTTCCCCCCAGAATGTCCCCCCGGATGCCACCGCAGAGCCGCCTCCGGGTGATTACAATGCCAGAATTGAATACGTCATCCCCGAAAACCCCCGAGTAAGGAGGTTGGAGAGCTTTTCATGCACGCTGCCAGTTCTCTCCCAATTAACCTCGTACGCACCCCCACAAAGCCAGCCCCGTGCACCCGCGGGTAATTCTAATGCCAGAATCGAGTTTGACAGCCCCTAAAACCCCCGAGTAACCATTTCCGAGCGATTTTTCAGAGTTTACAGTCGTTCCTATAAAGGTGCAAGGAATGATGCAACTGGAAAATGCATTTTTCGGCCCAGAAGGCATTTTTTAAAAAGCGATAAACCAGACGTTGTAGACTTTTTTCCAGGGACCTTAATGAACACAATGCAGAAAACCGCACCTCGATATCTGCTGGATGTCCAAATTTCCGCTATTTTTTTTAACTTCCCTGGACTATTATTGAAAAACAATAAGATACTATTTTTTCGTCGAAATAATTGCCATCACACTGAATTACCTTGTATAAACGTGGAACGAATTTTTGGAGTCCAGTATTATAGCACTCCCTGGATTTGGATTCAAATAATTCACGGACTGCATTTATTAAATCATCTTGAATTGTGGACTGTCTGTGCTTCAAATAGTTTTCAAGAGACAAAAGACACTTTCTTCCGATTGATTAAACAAGGCTATTTATGGATGATTGCTTGTGCTCGTTGAAGCTGTACAATGTAGAAGTTACTAGTGATGGTTTGACTCCTTTTCAAAAACTGATAATAGACAATAATTACAGTTGCTGTCCACCAAACTCACAAGAAAAACCTTGTTTGGGTGCAAGGAAGCCTTGGGCATATTTGGTACCAAATCAGTAGGCGACAAACAATGATACAAATTTTAATACAAGATCCAGTTTTTGTTGGAGGTTAATAACCGATTAAGAAATGGTTCATTATCGTTGCCGAAATGTTCACTGAACAAATGGTGAGACTTCCACATCTTGCCATGCTGATGAAGATGCAAACGAATAGTTTCAGAACTTACACTGAATATTGCTGCCAGTTCATGGCACGATGTTTTGGAATTTGCGTCAACAATTTGTCGAACATTCTCGTTGTTCATGACTTTTGGTCCTCCTGAGCGTGGTTCATCGTGGTTTAAATTAGGATCTGCTGAAGAAAATTGTTTGAACCACTTCTGTGCTGTCCGATGATCTTCGAATGCGGCGCATGTTTTTAGTGCCGCCACTGCAGCTTTTATATCAAGGTAATACTCATACAGTAAACAACTTCGAATTACTGTTTTATTCGTCTCCATTTACAATTATTAAAACTAGGAATGTAAGAATTTTTTAGGTGTCTAAGAAAAGAAGGATTCATACTTAAGTGACACCAGGAAAGAAACATTCGATATCGATCAATAACTTAAAAAATATCCATGGGAATGTGCGACATACAAAAACTGCACGAACTTACTGGGTTACCTGATACATATGCTTAAATCTGTTTTACGCCTAAACTATGTCACTTTTAGTAATAGATTATACAAACATGTGCAGCTGGGGCAGTTTCATTTTATTTTGAAGTATATAACTGATTATTTAGTAAATATATTACAAAAAATTCATAGTTTTTTCTTGATTTTTTAGGCTTATCTTCCATTTCTTCTGGAAAATGACGCAGAGATTGTAAGAAAATACCTAAAACCATCTGAAGCCTTTTTTGTTCTCGAAGTTTTGACCGAATGGGGACTTATGTTTGATACTAAAGATATAAATAATACTGAATATATTGCTGATTATTTACGATTGGGTACAGTAAGTATTGTTTATCCACTCAAATAACAAGCAATTTAAGCAATGTAATATTATTGATCTTATCAATCACCTTTATTGGTCTTTTAAATTAATACTGGATAATCTATGATTCAATCCGTGATAATGTTTTAGCGAACTTGTAATCACATTCAAAAGTTTTTTGGTCGCCTCATTCTAAAATAAAGTTTGTCTGAAACGTTTTGTTTCATTTTATATTTAAATAGAATTTATTGAAATTTTAGAAACTCTGCCTAGTTGTTAGATTTATAACAGAGAAAATTAAATATTACAAATTATTTTAAGTGTTACATAAAAAAATTATTAATTCTATAGAATTTTTGTAACCCGGTCCCTTATTACATTAAACATTGTTAAAATCTGCATTAAGCGGTTGCACATTATCGCGGAACGAAATGGGTCAGAATTAGGTATATGGAAGAGAAAGGAAACTAAATGGAAATTATAAACTCCCGTACATTAGCGCGGAGAAATTCACAAGCATGTAAAGTTCGATCAGCAGTTTTAGCTTTTTAAAACAAAGAAATTGTGGCGCTGTGGGTAGTTTTCAAATAAATTGACTTATTGAAAGAGAAAACATTAAAAAGCGTAAATGGCTCAAAAAAATGAAAATACGATGAATTTTATTAACTAGTATTCCCAGATCTTCTAGAAGGCAAGGAACAATTTTTTAAGTGCAGAATATTCACTACTGTTGATATTGTAGCTTACGGTGAAAACAGCAATGGAGAAATTTTTGACGTAATTATTTTATATAAAGCGCCATATTTATGAAAAATAATAAGCGATACATAATGTCAGCGTAGTGTGAAGATTACTGTGAACGAAAACGTGATTTTAGGCAGGAATGATTTCCAAGAAATTTTTTATGATTTATTATATATTATTAATGTTGACATCACGACCATTTTTAGGATTTATGGTGACTGGAATATTATAACGAATTAATATCAGTCATTTAATTTCACTTTATTTTATTTATATTAAAACCGCAAGAGAAAATATCTTTATTCACAGATCTCTCTATCGCGTTTTTTTTAAACTAATCTTTACGATACCTTTATATACTTACTGTTAAGTGATGGTCTGGTTTCTTTATCATCTTTCCCATGCTCATATTTAGGATTAACTCTTTTAATAGAAACACACAGTTTTTCTCACTTAGTACTTTATTCTACAAGAGGGTTTTGCTTATAGCCTAATCTTTTTATATAAACAAAAAATTAAATACCTTACTCCAAAATTTTAAACAATAACATTATATAAACATAATAAAATAATATCCATTTCATTATACCATTTTGAACTTATAGGCGTCATTTAAATAATACTTTAAAATAATATTCCATTATATTTTTCAACACGCCCCCTCAAAATTTAATCGGAGGTATTTCTTAACATTTGTAAAAGTGGTATAAAAAAATATTAACATTAAAAAAAATACTCTTTTCTCAAGCTTTCTGGAAGACACTTGTTCATGTATTAAGGGAAACCCAGAAACACCCTAGAGTCATTCACTAAACATTTAAATTTTAAATACTAAAATAAAAAAATATTTGAATTTTAATTGCTTATTCCAATCCCAAACCAACTCTTAGTCTTGGTAAGGGTTTAGTTAGTATATCTACTAACTGCTGACCTGTTGGAATATATTTCAATATTTTTTGAAAATTTTGAAATTTTGAAGGTTTTTAGAAACTATACAAACAAGCTGAACGTTGTGAGTTCGAGTATCGCTGGGTGCGACATTTTTTCAATATCTCTTTAATGTCCTTTAATATATTATTGTTTGTATACTTTCTAAAAACTTTCAAAATTTCAACATTTTCAAAAAATCCAATGAGAGAAATCTCAAATATTCGTTTACTAAATAAAATATTTTAATATTATTTACCTTTTTCCCAATCTACTCGCAAGAGAAATGATATTTTATATCTATATGCTTAAATCGTTTATGACAACCATTACTATCTTCATAAAATATTATTTGTTTAGAAATATCGATACTAATAGCTAATGCTTCTCTTACTTATACAAAATAGCCGTATACTCAGCCTCAGTCGAAGAAGCATCTACTGAAGCCTGTTTCTTTGTATTCCAGCAAATTGTACAAGGCTTAAATAAATTAACCAAATAGCCTGTTGTACTTTTACGATCTATAATATCATTTCCTCCCCTGTCAGAATCTACATATCTTGTCAAAATATCATTGTAATTTCTTCTGATGTATGTTAGTTTAATGTCTTTTGAGCCTTTTAAATATATTAGCACTTTTTTTAGACATTTCCACAATTCAATATTATTTTTATTAGTATATCTAGGTACTCAAGATATTTACAACCGTACTTAAATCCGGCCTTGCACAGATCATAACATACATCAACCAACCAATGGCACCACGACAAGGGGCATTATACTCTCCTCTGAATTAAGAGCTTCATAATCTACTTTATTCTCTAATGGTGTATTTAATCATGCATATTAAATTTCATCAAAATAGTATCAATGTATGCACTTTGGTAAAGAGTTCCTAATTTTCTTATCAGAAAAAGTTTTACTTCTTTTTAATCAACCATTTCGAATCAATTCATTAAATAATTTTTTTAATTTATTATGGCTTTAACTCCAGCTGTTACAATTATTAAATTCTCTTCATATAATAATATATAAATATTTTTCGACTTTCGACATATCTTTCTGATTTAAAATATAAATACATCTATCTACTGGAGAATTTTTAAAACCTTTTTCTTTTATTGCTGTCTTGAATTCTTCCAACCAAAAACGCGCAGCCTGTTCTAAACCATACAAAGATTTATTAAGACATAAATTTCTTTAGATTTTATTCCCTCAGGGATCCTCATAAAAAATTCTTTTTTTAATTTTGCAATTAAAAATGCTGTTTTTACATCCATGTAATGTATTATAAAAATAGATTAGCAAAAGCTACAATAAATCTAAAATTAGAAATTCTCGCGACAAGTGCAAAAGTCTCTTTATAATCAATTAATCTTTTTTACATGTAAAGGCAAGAGGAGAAGGTCTGGAATTACCTCGTAGGCCGCACGATGTCATTACGTCAGTGATTCTTATAAAAGCATAAAGGAGAACTGAAGCTTGTCGCCGAAACTAAACCAGAAACGGAGGTACAGATAGGATGGAAACCTGCCACGTAGACGTCGAACGACCAGGAAACAAGGAGACGACCCAGGTACGAACGACGATGAAACCGCTGACCTTCGACGGGAAGACTTCCTGGCCCAATTACCTGAAACAAGTGGACGCAGCGGTCAGAGCGAATGGGTGGTCATCCGAGGAGAAGGCATTGTCCCTAACTATAGCTTTGCGAAGCGAGGCTTTAGACGTCCTGCATTCATTGACACCAGATGAGGCAGACAATTTCAAGCTAGTGGTAAATCAACTGGAGATGCGTTATGGATAAATCGGTATACCGAATGCAACTGAAGAGCCGGAAGCAGAAAAATAAAGAAACTTCAGGAGCTCGACGCAGAAGTGGCAAGAGTGGTATCCAAATACAGCGCAAAATTTCCTGAAGTACCTGGCGATCTAAACCTTTACGGATGGTCTTAGAGACGCCGAGTTGCAACGGACTGTACGGTAGGCGAGGCCGAGGTCTCTAGTGGACGCCTTGACCATTGCCCTAGAGTCTGATGCGGCGACGGTGGCATCACGTGGAGTAGCTCGACTAAGAGAAGTCTTAACTACGACCATGCTGTTCATTCCACCATGCTGTTTATTCCATCAGCGACGTCGAGGCCGTAGTGAAGAGGTTAATAAAATTATATTCAAAAAGAAGGCTTCCAGTGAGGTGCTGGATCTGCGGAGCAGGCTGTTTCAAGAAGTTTGCCAAAGATTTGGGCATCCAGAAAAACAGAAACACAACGATGCACACTCAGTCTGATGGAATGATGGAACGATTTAATCGGCCTATAACCAACTATCTATCAAAATTGGTGTCACAGTGTCAGAGGGATTGGGATCGACATATTCCTCTATTCCTAATGGCAGTTCGATCTGCCATTAACGAATCAACAGGCCAAACGCCTGCAAAGGTCCTGTTCGGTAAAGAAATGAGACTAACATGTGAATTGGTATTTGGTAGTTAACCTGGTGACGAAGTGGCCCGTCAGGAATATGTCGCCAATGTTCAGAATCGAATGGAGAATATACACAAACTAGTGCGTGGGAAAGTTCAATTTTCTACTGATCGGATGAAGAGGTAGGTACTATGATACGCGGACATTGGTAAAAAGTTACCTAGTTGGGGATTTAGTTTGGCTCTGTAACCTTCGACGGCGTAAAGGCATTTGTCCCAAATTACAGAAGAACTGGGAAGGTCCATACACTTCAATAAACAATGGAGTTTTGGAAATTCCTGTGGACCTCTTAGACGGATGTGGTAGTATCTTGTATTACGAGGAGGCCGAGACGCAATCTTACTAATAAAATTTATTGTTTGGAGGTTAAACATGAAAAGGACAAATTGCCGATAACATTGATTAAAAGTTGCGATTTTCTGACAAGCACACCTCTCGTGGCAGAACACTTAATCGCAAATGTATAAAAGTAATAAACACTGTTATAGTCACGGTAGCAACAGCAATATAAAATGAACAGTAGTTCGTTGCAGTGTATGGACTCCATACACCAGTGCGGTGCTATGGATTAAATAGGATGATCGCAGTGATTAAAAACATAAGTTATAATAGTGTTTTGTTATTTTTATTATAATATACAGACTGAATATGTTTATTTTTTTATTTATTTGTTTTTAGCAAACATAAATAAAAAATTCTAACGGTTTCCTCCTTCTCCACTACAGAGCTTTGAACTTAAGTTTAAACAAAATTGACAACTAGGAATCTATACCATTGGAAGAGTAGCGTATAAACAAAGATCAATTTTAATACATTTTGAAATATATTGATAAATTTATAATTTATTAACAATAATTTCATTTTAGGTTAACAAACAACTCAGAAAAGTACAACAACCTGGCACAACTTTGCTCCCCGAAGGGTTTCCAAATCCTCAAATCTATCAATTAGTAGACATATTATTTTATAATAAATGCATTCAAAGCATTATTCGTACATGCCAAACTACATTAATCGATAAACATGCTATGTATATAATAAAACTTGTCCAAGATTTAAAAGAAATTGCTAAAACCAAAGTTTATGTAACTGGAGAAGAACAAACGATTAGAGAAAGGGAGCTTAGAAAAGCATATAAATCTAATATTTTACTTAATGTGGTTATTGCTGGTATGTTATTAACGTAGTTATACTTTTTTTTTGTTACTGTAAAATCTTGAATTTTATCATTACAATCTTATTGTACTTAGCAAAAATATATTTATTTAGCTCAGTTCTATAAAAGTTATAACGATATAAAACTTTTGTGGCACACGCTATTCAAGATAGTTTCCAGATTCGTATTAAAGGTTTAGATTTTAGAAGACTTAAAATAGCGGCGGATTCTAAGAGTAGGTTTTATAATTATTCACTTAATAGAAACACTTTGCAGTATTTAAAAAAAATGTATTCCACGTTTTAAATAAACTCAACTGAAGAATATGAAAATCACTTTTTCGAATAAATGAAAGAATTTATGTTCTATCAAAACACATATGTTTCTAAAGAAGTAGTAGAAGCAAAGGTTTTTTTTTGGAAATCTTATAATAAAAATGATGGCTGACGACGACCAAGGTTTTTTAAATGTACTTAACCATTGCTTTAAAACTTATTTTGCAAATGAACTTGATTCCGATTCAGACAATGGTGATGCCGTGTCCACAAAATGAAGAAAAGCTATATATTGAAGTTAACTCGACAAGTACAAAAAATATATTTCATTTTTTTATCGTTCCGAAAATAAAAGCAATCATTAACATTTTTATGTCTGGAGAAAATTCTCTCACACTTAGAAAAAAATTGTGAGTCATTTCTTTCTCATATGTGTCGTCTGGATAAATAATAAATATGTCATCACCGATTATTACAATGTCATTTATATATAATAAAAAGTAGACAAAGCCTGGGAACTCCAATATTAAGGTATTCGATCGTTGATATATAGCGATTAAGGTTGCATAGAAAATTTTGTATCCATTCGTACGGGACACCACAAATTCCATATCTTAACAGCTTACTTAGAAGTATATCGTGACTAATGCAATAGAATGCCCTGCTGAGGTTACAGAATACCCTAACAAGACACTCACCAACATCAAATTGATAAAAATAGAAAAGAATGAATTGCAGTGGTGGTGGATTTATTCTGCAAAGAGCCATGAAGATCGTCAGTAATTACACTAAAACAATTAGGAAAAGGTAAGAACCTCTCCACAAAACACAATTTAAATATTTTGAAAAATATGGAAGGCACAGTAATGGGTCGGTAATTACTAAAAGGGAAGAAATGTGGTATACACGTGTTATTTTTCCTGTTTTTAAACAACGAGGAAATATTCCATGTATAAAGGATAAAATTTATCAGGTTTGATTAAATGTCTAAAACGCGTTTAACAATAAAATAAGATACTTAATCAAAACCAGAAAAGTATTATATTTTAATCTTCTGTTGAGCAATTTAAACAATTAAGCATAAGTGTACGAAAATAAAAATAAAGTATGAAGAAGAATTTTTTTAAGAGACTTTAAAGCTTGTTGACTAGTTCGTTCTTAAAAAAACCATTAAACACATAAACGATATCAGATAGAAAATCGACTATCCTATTATTATACCTAATTTATTGAATCTGTTTTTTACGTGATTTACAGACTTTTCAATCTTAGTCGTCGGAATTTTAATTTCATTGAGGCCAATGCTGACCATTGGTGTGGAAATGAACAACAAACGTATATATGTCAAATAACAATTTAATTCTTTCAAATTTAAACTTAGTTATTGATAGGAACATTTAACTCATTATGTAGCTTCCACAGTACTCATAGTAAGTTTAATACAATTATCTGTAAATAATGCTTATGTTGTCAGACAATCTCAAAAGATTGTCTGTCCAGCAAAAACCACGAGGAGGTCGGGTATGTTAGTAAGAATACAGTTAGTTTTTACTTTGTTTTCCCTTTTTGCAAAAAACACATTTTCAAGACATCTAATGGATTGGACATCTAATTTAGAAGATCAGATCAGGAAAGGAACACAACGAAAAGGCAAGACAGCAAAAGACTTCGGTTTAAACATACAAACGTTAATAAGAAGACATGGAGGTTTTACGAGTCAACAAGAACTAAACAGGATCTTAAGTAACCTACAACCAGAATATAAAATGTATATAAGACGAAACGATTTTGCAACTATTAATGAATTAATAAACGTCGCCGGAGAATATGAAAATATTAAAACAGACATAGACAGAATCGAAAAACAAAATACCGAATACCAGTAACCAAACAATTACGGGAGCTACCAGAAACCAGTGGTCCACGATACTTGAAAAAGAAATTGATTAGAGTAACAAGAATTGTCAGTCTTATGAATAGGCTAGTTGACTCTTTTTTAAACTAGGTCCTAAATAGTTTATATTTGTGCTACTAAGGTAAAAAAAATATTACTATATTTCGAAATTTATACTGAATTGTTATTAAATTAAATATGTATACATATTATCATTTTGAAAGACTTTAACTAAGTTTGGCGTGGCCTATTTGGATAAGCGGCTGATTGTGACAATTCTGTTGGGAATGTTGGGTTATCGTAATGGGATCGATCTCGCGAGAGAGAAGTTTTTTCTATTTTTTTTTTTGTTCTTACATGTGAAAGTAACAAAATAATTTATATAATAGTAATATGACCTATAAATCAGTAAAAAAACTTTCTACTATAAAATTAGTATATTACGTAACAAGAGTGGTAAGTAGGATATTACGTACGAGTGGAAAAGTTACGCACGAAGCCGCGTAGCGGCGAGTGCGTAATTACACGAGTACGTAATACCTCTTACCACTCGAGTTACGTACTATGCTTTATCTACGAGTCAATATTTTAATTTTAATTCTAATTGACATCTCTAAAAAATATATGAAGAAATTTTACGTTTAAAATAACATCTATCAAAGTAGTGACATTAAGTAACATACTAGATTAAATAATCATTTAAAATGTAATATATGTTGCCTAAATCCGTTTTATTTTTTAACAAAAACTATTATATATTTTTAATTTATAATATTGTGTGGGTTAGATATTTGCTGAAAAAACATTTTTTAATTAACAATTATTTAAAACAGCAAAATATTTTGTTTTACATGCATAAATACGCGTTCCAACATGACATTTCATTACGCACAACTGTGCGTTATAGCTTACTTACCCTGCATGGTGACAATGAGTATAATAGTATATTACGTATCAAGAGTGGTAAGTAGGACATTACGTACGAGTGGAAAAGTTACGCACGAAGCCGCGTAGCGGCGAGTGCGTAATTACACGAGTACGTAATACCTCTTACCACTCGAGTTACGTACTATGCTTTATCTAAGACTCAATATTTTAATTTTAATTCTAAATATTTCACATCTCTAAAAAAATATATGACGAAATTTGGCGGTTAAAATAACATTTATCAAAGTAGTGACATTAAGTAACATACTAGATTAAATATTAATTTAAAATGTAATATATATTGCCTAAATCTGTTTTATTTTTTTAATAAAAACTATTATATATTTTTAATTTATAATATTGTGAGGGTTAGATATTTGCTGAAAAACCATTTTTTATTGTAACAATTATTTAAAACAGCAAAATATTTGGTTTTACATGCATAAATACGCGTTCCAACATGACGTTTCATTACGCACAACTGTGCGTTATAGCTTACTTACCCTGCATGGTGACAATGAGTATAAATGACATTTACTATCAAAGGAGTAGATAAATGACATTTACTATCAAAGGAGTAGATTAAGTTCTTTTTATAATTTGTGGTTTTTCATCATAATCTTAGTATAATTTAGTTTTAGATTTGTTTCCATCATCTTGATATTTTTATTTCTTTTTTCTTTTTTCTTTGTTAGTTTTGGTTTTATACTCTTCCTTCATTTTATTATCTTCATTATTCTTTGTTTCGTATATATTAGTGTTATCAAATCATTCCCGATATTGTCCATATTGATTCTCTTCATTTCCATTGTATATTTATTCTTGTATGTATTATTATTTAATAAATCTTTCATCTTTTTTTATCTTGTTGTATTTTATTTTAACAGTCTTTTCTTTAAAAATATTTTTCATTTAATTTTTAAATTCTATTTTAACATTATTGATATCTAATTTAATTTCTTCCTTATTTTTTTCAATATCTTGATCTGTTCTTGCATATTTTCTAAAATTTGTGTTAATATATTTTTAAAATTTGTTTTTTTCACTCATTTTCTCTTCTCTTGAATTATTTTGTACTATAGCTTATACTTGTTTTATAATAATGATGTAAATTTTATATTAAATTTCTACTCAATAATTACTGTTTCTAAAAATTTAAATAAAAAATCTTACCCAATTCCAGTCCTGTTCATATCCATATATGAGTTGCTGTCTTTGTTCTGAAGTTTGAACTCTTTCTATTTTTTTTCTTATCTCTGGTTTTCTTTTTGCGTGTTCCGAATTTTTTTTGGGGACTAAAATTTATTATGGATTGAATGAGCTGTAATGAAATGCTTTACTCTGGGTCTGTTTTTGGGTCTGCTCCGGCTTCTTGGTGTACGTTTTCTTTTACCTATTTAGATACTTTTTATTTTTATAATTGAAATATTTTATTACTATGACATTTCAATATTTTATGGATTAAAATTTTTGTAAAATAATATTAACAACTGTCTATCTAACAAAAATAGTTATTTATGATATGAGTGTTAAAAGTGACGTTTTATTTTGTGAATGAAAAAGTTTGAAATGAGTGGAGCGAATTGAACAATTTCACGAACAAAATAAAATCACTTTTAACACAAATACCATACAATGTTTTTTGTACAACTGCCATATTTTGATAATGAAATGGGCGAATTTGCAATGACAATAAACTGAACCGTGTTAAAAGAAAACTAAACCGCGTTAAAAGTAAACTGAAGCGTGTTAAAAGTATTTTTAACACGCTGCCATGTAAACAATCAATTTTAACATTGTTTGCTATCATTAAAAGCGTTACTTTTAATGACAGTTGTACAAAAATGACATTTTTTACTATTTTTTAATAAAAACAATAAAAACTAATCACTGCCTCCTTGTCGTCAAAGTCTTCATAGTCGTCATAATCATTTTATATATATTTGATAAAATTTAAAAAAAAATTGTAGAGTTAAAAGAACAACTTGATAAACAACGAAAAGAACTGGGAAAACAACTAGAAGAAAAAGTAAAAATCTATGAGATGTATAAAAATAAAATGGAAACAGTTTACCACAACTTTAAAATTGATATGAGAAAAACACTGTAAGTAATTTAAATATCGCTTAAGTGTCAAACCATCTATTTGTTCGGTAAGTGTAACACTAAGTCGGTATCATTTCGTCATATACAACACTACACCATAGATCTTTTGGAACTAGTATTATTTAGGATATATTAAATAAATAGATTGAGCACTACTAAAAATCAACACATGTCGCGTATTAAATCAAAATACTGTGGTGGTTATTATGATATGTATCTTAAAATTGATTTACGGATGTATAAATAGTTAGTAAGGATATATTGTTTTTAGTTCAATCGCCTAGATTTTAACGTCTGTTAAGCTAGCACTGCAAAATCAACAAAATCGATAATTAGTTTGCTTAATATTTAGTGCTAATTTTATGCCAGTTTCACAAATGTTGTGCTCTATCAGATTTGCAAAAATTAGCAGTGCATATGTCTGGAATCCTACATTAGGATGACTCCAATTAATAACTATTTAGTGTTCATTTAATGCTCTTGATTTATGCGAAAAATATTTTAATTTTTTTATAAATAAATTATTTTTTTATTTTTTACTAGTTAACTTCTAGGTTAACATAGTAATATCTTTAAGATAAAATACGTAGGACGTCAACCGGAGCATCAACAGTACATGAAAATTTTGTGCTTATTTAGTGCTCTTATTTTATGCAAAAATAACACAGCCTCGCAAAAAAGAAGTGTCGAGTCCGAAAGACCAGACCATCGTATCTTATGATTTTTGGGGTCGCTGATTACGAATCCGTAGTCTGTTTGGCCCCATCAGGTCACAGTCAAGGGCATTTGAAGGTCAAATCTACAAAATCAGTCGTAACCCAATTTAAGGTGAGCAATCTTACGGTTTTTAGGTCGCTGATTACGAATCCGTGGTCGATTCGGCCTTATCAGTTTAGGGTCAAGGGCATTTGAAGGTCAAATCCACAAAATTAGTCGTAACCTAATTTTAAGTGTGCAGTCTTACGTTTTTTAGGTCGCTGATTACGAATCCCTGGTCAGTTTGACCCCAATGGTTAAGGGCGTTTAAAGGTCAAATCTGCAAAATCAGTCGTCACCTAATTTTAAGTGTGCAGTCTTACGTGTTTTAGGTCGCTGATTACGAATCCCTGATCAGTTTGACTCCATCAGGTCATGGTCAAGGACATTTGAAGGTCAAATCTGCAAAACCGGTTCTAACTAGATTTGAACCATAAACTAAAGCTAAGCATATACCAGTGGTCAGTTCATAACATATTTGGTCATTGTCGCGATCCTTACAGAATCAAATTGCATGCATTTATTGTAAGAGGTCTGCTTATACACTAAATGGAGTATAAACGAAACAATATTTTTTATTTAATTTTTGTTCAGTTCCATGAAAAAGTATTGTTCGTATTAATAGAGTTAAATAACATTCTTTATAAAGAGATTTACCAACCAAATTAAAATAAACGCAAAAGAAATCCACTTCGAAGGTCTTTTGATGACAAAGTTGTCCGATATCATAAAAAAGAATAAAATGGTATACCGTTGAATGTTTTTCAACTTTATTAATACGAACAATACTTTTTCATGGAACTGAACAAAAATTAAATAAAAAATATTGTTTCGTTTTTACTCCATTTAGTGTATAAGCAGACCTCTTACAATAAATTCATGCAATTTGATTCTGTAAGGATCGCGACAATGACCAAATATGTTATGAACTGACCACTGGTATATGCTTAGCATTAGTTTATGGTTCAAATCTAGTTAGAACCGGTTTTGCAGATTTGACCTTCAAATGTCCTTGACCATGACCTAATGGAGTCAAACTGACCAGGGATTCGTAATCAGCGACCTAAAAACGTAAGACTGCACACTTAAAATTAGGTTACGACTGATTTTGCAGATTTGACCTTCAAATGCCCTTGACCATTGTAGTCAAACTGACCAAGGATTCGTAATCAGCGACCTCAAAAACGTAAGACTGCATACTTAAAATTAGGTTACGACTAATTTTGTGGATTTGACCTTCAAATGCCCTTGACCCTGACCTGATAAGGCCAAACCGACCACAGAATCGTAATCAGCGACCTAAAAAACGTGAAACTGCACACTTTAAATTGGGTTACGACTGATTTTGTAGATTTGACCTTTAAATGTTCTTGACTGTAACCTGATGGGGCCAAACCGACTACGGATTCGTAATCAGCGACCCAAAAAACCATAAGATACGATAGTCTGGTCTTTAGGACCCGACACTTTTTTTTGTGGGGCTGTGTAATTTTTTTTTTTTATAACTGAATTATTTATTTTTATTTTTTACTAGTTAACTGCTATCTTAACAAAGTAATATCTTTAAGATAGAATACGTAGGAGGTCAACCGGAACATCAACAGTACATGAAAATTTTGTGCTTATTTAGTGCTCTTATTTTATGCAAAATAATTTAATTTTTTATAACTGAATTATTTTTTTTTACTACTTAGTTAACTGCTATCTTATCAAAGTAATATCTTTAAGATAGAATACGTAGGAGGTCAACCGGAGCATTAACATTACACGAAAATTTAGTACTCATTTAGTGCTCTTATTTTATGCAAAAATAATTTAAATTTTTTGTGATCTGCACACAAACGGCGCATGGATAAAATACGACAATAGACTACAACAAGAAAAAGAAATTAAACGGAATTCAGATGTACAAATATTGTTAAAATTATATATTTTACATCAAGAGCGCTTAATACCTATGCACTAAATTTTTTATAACTAAATTATTTTTTTATTGTTAACTGCTACCTTGATGGAATTAGCAAGTAATATCTTTGAACTAGAGTTTATAGGAGCTCAAAACGTATTAAGTGCTCTGGGTATATGCACAAAATAGTACAATTTTTTATAGTTAATTTAATTTTCTAAAACATATTATATTAACGATACTACGAAAAATCTATTTAAATAATAAGAGAAAAAGAATGTCATAAGTTTTTATGACAGGGGTGATTGCTGAAAAGTGGATATTAAACAATTAATTAACCTATTTAAAATTTAAAAATCAAGTATCAGAATTTCACTCTATCTATAGAAAATTGCTTACAATTTGGTAGCACGAAACCTTATGCATTCTCTTTAGAAACACTTTAGAAACCTGACTTAACATTGTCAATTCTATCAAAAGCAACACTGGTTACTGTGTGTGACTTTAGTAGATATATAACAGTTTGGATATTGATGATATTCTAGGGGATAATTAGATAGAATACAATTCAAGGATAGTAGGAACGCAAAAATAACATTAGCTTAAAACCGAACGCCAATAGCTTACCCAGAAGTAATAGATCAGAACAGGTACAACTTATAGAATATGTAAACTGAGTTTAAAAAAAAAGTATCCTATTAAATGAATTGTTAGCGTATTAAATAAAAAAGAATTTCTTAATTGATTTGTTTCCTTTTAGTAATGACTCAGAGAAAGAAATGATGCAGAAGAGTCTAGAAAGTGATGAAAAACAAGAAAATTTAGCTGAAGAAGCAGAACTTACAGTACAAAAATATCATGATATACTTAGAAATAATTTAGAAGAAGAAAAGAAAGCACGAGCGAAAAGATTTAAAGTTGAGACTCAGCTCCAAAACTGGATCAATACGTTTGATCAAGATATTGGAGAAAAACAGGCACAATACGATGAGCTAAAAGCAGAGTAAGTAACTAATAAATTTACTCTTAAAATTTTGCATAAAAAGCTTCTGATATGAAGTATAAATTTGCAATTTTTTCTGTTGCCCACCAAGTGCATTTCTCGTTTTATAAGCTCATAAGCGAGGGCAATACTTTTATAAAAGTTTTAAAAGTTGTCCCATTAGCTGCATTACAATTTTTGTTGAAGCGCTTACACATGGATCCTTATCTTTTCCAACAATAGGTTATAGCCTCCTTGGCAACAAAATTTATATAACTATTTTACACTTGAATCTTTTATTTGTTATGTACTGTTTGAAGCTCAAGCGTCCTCTAAATGGAACTAATGTTTCATTAATACAAATTTTGCGTTCTGTGACATAAACAAATTTATTTGTCATAAGCTGCAGCAAAGAACTCAATTTTGACAAATGATCGCTAGCAATCTTCATTGTTACTAAAGTGAAGCATACGCAGGAAGTATTTGGAAGCGATTTTTTAAAAAAATAAATTACTATTTCTTCAGTAATCTGATATTTTGGACAACCATGCTAGTCTCATTCACAAACCGATAGTAAAGAACATTTCTTTTGCAAGTGTTCTTCCATCTGAGAAGTCGAGAGTACTTCTGTAGGTATCCCAACAGTGATCTTTTGTTGTGAATACCGATTTGTTTTAGTTACAATAAGATTTACTACATTTTCATCTAAAAATATGTTGAAAAAATTGATAGTGATTTTTACCAAATAAAAGTTTATAATTTCAACTGTTGGGTCCATAAAATCGACTGCGAAATTAAAACGGTAACTAGTCCCCAATTCATGACTTTTCAATTTTCATTATCTTCAATCTTATTTTTATCTTCTTGTGTACAGTACTGAAATATATCATTGCTTCTATGAGATCTTCTAATGATTGTACATTCGTAACATGAGGAGACTTCTTAGAAGTCGAAGCAACAGCGATTATATTTTTTTTAATAGGTTTTTATAAACGTTATCGAATGTCCTTAAAATAATGTTATTATAAAAATAAAAACTAAAAACAAGGCAAAAATATAATATATAACAAAACAAACAAGTATTTAGCTCGTTTCTTTAGCCCATTCGCTCATTGGCGAAACTCGCTGTAATGTGCAATTTACTCCACTCGTAAAGTAATCAGCTATACTATAAAAGGTTACAAGGTCGGTAGGTACGAGTTAGTTTACAGGCGAGACGACGTTAAGTGCCGAGTCTTAAAATAAAAACGATTACTGTAATAACACCTAACGACCGTGTATCGTTTTATATTTTATTTCATCCTGCTTTTATAAATTAATAAATTCATAAAGATTTTAGTAGTAGTTCGCAGCTTGACTAAAAATAGTTTGTAACTTGATTAGTTAGGTCAAATTACCTTGAAAGCCATCTGTCACTGTCAAATATTTTTTTATTATTAAGATTTAATTGTTAATATGAAACTGAATAACATTGACGTATTTTTAAATATAGCAGTAAAAGTAAGTAATTATTTTATTCTAATTTTAGTCATTATAGTATTTTTAAATGTCAAAAATTAACAGTAATTGTCTTCGCTTAAGCAGCCCTTTAAGGCGCAGTACTATTTTTTGAATCAAATCGTTTAATTTATAATATATTCCTATGTCTTTAACTAATAGGAGCATTTTTTATTGAAGATAAAAACCTGTCAGATTTGACAGTTTTGCTCAAAGTGGTGGTCGATATATCGACCAATAAACCTTTAGTACCTCAGAGTACATTATTGTGGTATAAGCTTTTTATCGACCACTTGTATTTTCACTGAAAATAAAATGCAGAATAGTATATTGTAATACAAGTGTTACAATGACAGAGGTTTCGTAGTACGAGTTCAGTTTGTGAAACGAACCGCGAAGCGGTGAGTTTCGCAAAGAACGAGTACTACAAACGGTCATTGTAATTAGAGTGTTACATACTATTTTTTATAATGAACTTTTAAAAGTATAAAAAAAAATAAAATGAGAGTTTTTCGAAATATTTATTTATGTTGGCAATTTTGACAGTTTTGACACTTGTCAGTTTTAATGATTTTAAATTAGAATATTTGTCAAATTTGTATAAAATATTCCGAATTTAGCAATAACGCTGATAATGGAGTTAATAATTTACTACATCATACTTTTTGATTTACTACCTGAACTCTTTCGTTGAAAATCAGTGCAGTGCAACCAATTGTGTAAAAAAAAAGTTACCAAAAACAGTGTTACAATGAATCTATTTCGATACTGTTTTTGGTGTCGAAATAGAAACTTTGTGAACGTGAATTATAAAAAAATATTTATAAACATATTTATTAACAAGTAATAACACATTTTACTACACAACTTCTTTATTTATGGTGAAATGGTGCAAAACACTCCAGACAGAGTGCTACTTCACACTTTTAACAGTTCATTATTAAACGCTTCGCCTATTCTTTTGTGCTACAATAGGCACAACGACGAGATGACCCTATAATTGGTAGGTGATCACCCACATTTGTCACCCTTTTCATATTTTCTATTGAGACTAATCTTCCGCCAATTTTTTTAATTTTTCTGTTTATTGTAAGAGCTGGTCCTTTTCTTATTCTTGTGTTGTAATTAGAAATGAGCTCGTCTGCTAAGATACTTCTAAATTTTAAATTTGAGAGGGGTTTTTCATTTTTTCTGTGGCAAGTTTGCTTATATATGATATAAGAGTTAACAATTGAGCAGTCTACTAAATAGTAAAATATTTTCATCCACCATCGACTTGTTTTCCAAGCTATGGGGTAGATATGTTGACAAAAACTGATCAAAATAATCTACACCACCCATATAGCTCTTGCTCTCAGTCATTTTCAATTTTCAAACCATAAATGTATTCTACAATACATATAGTCAAAGGTATATTATTTTATACGAAGATAAGCACAATTTACAAAAAGAACTTTTTATAATAGAAAGTTTTTTACTGATTTATAGGTCATATTTTGTGTCATCTCAACAATGCACAGCATCCCTGACATTGTAAAAATATTAAGTCATACAACGCTGTGATTGATCATAGAGAAGATTGTTTCCTTGTTAACAAAATCAAGGGTAGTTGTATCTAAAAACTTTCTAAAACAGTTTTTTATTTCCAGTTAAAATAATAATTACTGTTTTCACATGTAAGAACAAAAAAAAAAAGAAAAAAAACTTCTCTGTCGCGTAATCGATCCCATTATGATAACATAACAGAACTGTCACAAGTGGACTGATCCGCCGCCTAACCAACTATTTAATAACTTTCAAAATAATATTATCTATACACAACTTAGATCATGTTTAATATCAATTCGGTATAAATTTCGAAATCTATGTATATGCCTAAACACACTTGAAACATGCATTGTCATCCAGTTCTTAGCTATCCTGAAAATTTCAGAGCTCTAGGTAGTCGGGAAATAGGTTTCAATTCGATTACAAATTCCACGGAATGACACAGAGATACAGAACACGGCGAAAATATAAAAAACTTTCTAAAAAAAAGTGGTAATTTTTATGCCGTGCTCGTGTTTATATAAAATTTCCAATAGGCTTCACATAAATTCACAAATATCATCTTTGCCGAGACTTCGTAAAAAAAAATTATGGTTCTAATCTTACATAGGAACATTCAAGTTTACTAAAAGTACTGATTTATGGCAGATATAAAAGAATTGATAGAATTATTACATAAAAATCAACCTAACAAATTGTAAAAATTTAAGTTTATGTCGACAATAATGTTCATAAAAGCAAACTAAAATTATATACGGCAAAATCCGAAAGCAGATGAAAAACTTAAAGGTATTTATTTACTCTATACACGTTTATCTTACAAATAAAAAGGTTTTTTTGCACTGAAAATAACTAAAATATTTAGCACACCTGTTTATGCTTAAAAACTACAAACTTAAATGATCACTGGTTACTTAAACGACCACTTATCGTGCCAATCAAAAGCAGAGTACTAAAGTGAGCGAATATTCGACCAGAAATTGATTGCGCGCATTAAGCTGACACAGTCTCATATTCAAGTGGACGTTTGTGTGCTTGTATTACACTTGGAAATGCCTAAAAATAAGTGGTCGTTGTAGCGACCAGTACGACTTAAAGGGTTAAGCAATCACAACAAAGTTACTATGAAACACATTACGGTACATGATACTGTAATGTTTTACTTACCGGCGCCGAATTAATAATGGGGAAGTTTATTTACTGGACAGGATAAATTAAAAGCTTTTACCGGACTATCAAAATAGTTTTCTGGCTCGGTCCGACAAAATGAGATTTTCTGACCTAAAAATAAACCGGAAAGTACTAATTTCTAGCCGGTTTAAAAAAACATGTTTTTCAGATTTGCGTCTTGTCAGACACTATTTCCATTTGCATTTATATAGTTTTTACTAACAATTTCATTAATTGAATCGCACAATGACTGACAATAAATGTGATGAAATGGAGTCTCCAGATGATTTCGATGTTAGCACATAAGCAAAAAATTAAGACTATCGCGACTTACGATGTAATGGTTAAGTCTTTTGGTTATCGCATAGTAAATTTTATTACAGTTTTGACTGGTTAGATTTTTTTGTCTGACTGTATGTTTGTGCTCGCATCACATGAAAACTATTGATCCAATTCCAATGCGGTTTTCATAGATGTATTTATCTTCTTTTAACTTAACATCTGGAGTTTAAAAATTTCTATACAACAATCAACACGCCACGCGAACGTCGTCACGGGTACACCTAGTTTACTATAAATTTTAAAAAATGAATCATAAAAAGGACATTACTATTATACTTTCATATTAACAATCAATTATTTTGTGCAGGTTTGATGATAAAATGGACCAAAAACTAGCGATAGAAAAACTTATAAGTGAGCAAGAAGAAGAATATAACAGATCGATGCAAGAAAAAAGTGACGAAGAAGAAAGAATATTCAACGAAATGGCTTATCAATTCTATTTAAATAGATCTGCAAGAAAAATTCAGAAGTTCTGGCGAGAATATATAGGAAAACGTTCTCAAGCGAGAAGTAAAAAAGGTAAGTATATTTTTTTGAATAGATTACTTAATGTAAGTATATAAAAACAAATTAATCAACATTGATTTAGTTAATAAAAATTTTTTTCTTTTATCTTAACTTTGTGTTTTCCAGTTCTTGATAACCAGCAAAATACACAATTAAAAAACTGGTAACAGAGTTATCATATCTGAAACATTTGGCTATGTTAATCTCTTGTCCCGGTTTTACAGTTTTATCGTAAATAAGTTTCACGAACAAAAATTCATAAATTTTTATAAGGTCTTTTTTACAATCTTGTGACAAAGTTCACCAAATTGTTTGATGAAAGGTAGGTAGGCTAATTTTTATAAATGTTAGTAAGTCATTCATTATTATATTTTATTTTTGTCATTAATTTTTATAAAATAAAAACCCAACCACCAGCAAAAACTCGCATACCCAATTTTAATAAAATTATAAAAAATCCAGTCAAACGTGATCACGTTTTTTTAACGAAAACTATTTTAAAAATTGTATTTATTAAAACATTTTTATTGAGAATATAAATCTTATAAAGTAAATTTTACTTTATAAGATTATACAAATGCTTATTAACAATTTAGAATCTATTTATTGTCAAGTTAAATTGCCTATATAACTCCACCCTCCTTGGAATAAACTTTTGGTTGGAACAAACAAAATTTCTAGTTGTGTTGAGGGTGAGTTTTATCCGTAGAAGTTGGAACTGCTGCATGTTGTCTTAAAATTTTCTTTAGGTAAGTGGTGCTTTTGTATTTTCGAATTTTCATAAAAATAAATCATATTAGTATAGATAGTTTAACCTTCGTCGCAGAATCGTTGATTTCGACCTTAGACTTGGCTAAATTGAGATGGCTCACGAAGATATTCAGAAAAGAGCTTTAGTGTCAACAACAATACAGCGAGTTGTGGATAAAATACTCAGAGGATTCTAGCAGGATATTTGTTTGGTATATCAAAATCAATTTGAAAATTTTATTGTCATTGGAAATAGATGTTTATTGCACTAGTTCGATTTTGGATACCACCACTTGATTTTTTTGCGTTTTATTATACTGCGTTATTCCTCATAAAAGAAAACTTACGATTTTTTTGATAGCAGTTTTAGAGGAATCATCCTGCTGACTGTGTAACGTTTTTTGGATTAATAAAAATTTTTATTCATTAAAATACAAACTATAGGCACTTTCCAGTGCAATTCTTTTAACATTTAAATACAAGAGGAAAAGATCTAGAATTACCTTCAAGGTCTCATTAGAACACGATCTCATTGGTTCAATGATTCCTACACAAGCGAGTCTTTGCTCATTTTGTAACTTTATTATTGTCCTTTGTTGCGTTGTTTTGTTCCACCAGCGCATCATAGATGATTAGGAGTTCAACAACCGTTAGATATGACATTTGACCAATAAATCATTATAGGTTTAAGAATCCATTACATATCAAGAAATGACACAAGATACCGCTTATTCAATAATTTCAATAATACATAGAACTAATATATAATATTCAATTTGTGTTATAAAAGTTTCAGTTATAATTCAAAATTAATTGTTTTTAAAAAGCCAATTTTCGGGACTTTTTACTTAATTTGCTTCCTTAAAAAGTCTATAGTAAGTGTACATAACCCTTGTAGCTTTGGGGGTTAAATTTGCGAGGAGTGGATTCCACACAAGTTTCCTATTGAGGGATAAATCTAAGGTATTTTACTTCTTCTGAGAAAGAAAGTGTCACTCCATTTGTAACAGAAACGTTAAATCATTAATTTCCTTCTGTTGATGAATGAAATGAATAGCAAGTCCTTCTTTCAAACAACAAGTAGCTATGAGGTTTTTATGGCACGTTGCATGCGATCAGCAATAATATTGTTTTTATAAAAAAAATTCCCACAGGAGCATTAAATTATATGAATGGTTTTGATAATGTTTTATAAGGTACATATGTAACGTACTTTTTTATTTTTTAGTTAAAAAAGTAGCATCCAAAACGACACAAAAATCAAGGTCTAGAATTGCTATTTAAGATGGAACACTATTGTAATTATTGTGTTGAAATATTTAATAGAATGAAAATTTTAAATGGAAACTGTTTGTCTTACTACAAAAATGGACTTTACAATAAAAAACATATCGCTGCATTATATCAGTTATATTTAAATCGGAGGCTAACATTTATCTGCAAGATATTTCTTGTATGATTTGTAAAAATTAATTTATTCTTCGTGTTTAACAGAAGCTAATACAAGGAAACAATAGAAAAAGAAAAAACAGTAATATTGTTATTTATTTTGTTTAATTTTTAACGGAAAGTAAGTAAATTTTTTTTATTTAAACAGTCTCTGTTTTTATTTTAATCTCCCATAAGTAGTTTATGTACCTTCAGATTGCACTTAAAAGGCTCTTAGATTCTGTGTATGTGGTGGCATTAGTACAAAAATCGGAAGCAGATTGTTGACGCTCTGATTTTTTTAAAGCCTATTTTATTAAAACAGGAAAGTAGTCTTAATTTGTTAGTTGATTAATTATTTATAAGACTAATGTTGAGGAAGATCAGTAATGGGGATGCATAAGAACCAAGAACTGTGCTTCATTCAGGATAAAACCAATGAATTGCATTATGCCCAAAATTATGGTGAAGATTTTATTTACTGACACATTAATGTTCGTCCTCATGTCGCCACACAAGTTTCAGTTTTTTTCCAAGAATAACAAATTACTGTTATAGATTGTACACCTAATAGTCCGGATTTAAAACCCATAGAACATATGTGGAAAGAGCTAGAAATGCGAACGCGAATAACCTACAACAACTCACAGGTGCTCTGCTTAAAGATACCTCAACAAATAATTCGTGATTTAGTCAATAGTACCTATGCCATGCCAGTATCTATCCGTAATAAATACAAGAGAAGGTCGTACATGTTATTGAAATTTAAATTATTAGAATTTTTGAAAAATAATTTTTTACTTAATAACACCGGTCAACAAAAAAAAATTTCTTGCGCATGGGTTTTACTTATTATGTTCTGATTATATAAGCAAGTATATATTATAACATGTATGAATAATAATAATAATATGTTTTAATAATATCAATCACTATGTTATAAAATATTCCTTACCTTTAATTAATTTTGAATTTGAAATATAAATAGTAAATAGGTAAGAATTAACTCAATGTAATTATCTTCCAATATGATTAATTAAATATGCTACCGGCTATTCCCTTATGTCAAGGTCAGAGTTCAAATATTCAACCAAACTAGATTCAAAATCAGTTAATACACAAATTTGCAATAAAATGACTGTAAAACCGCACTATCCTAGACCAACAATATTTTCTAGGCGTGAATTGCATATAAATTTCTAACCTTTCTAATTCAAAATGTGTCAAACTTCAAAGATACCGTTGATAAACCCAAATATGCATCAAATATATAAAATGAAATATTCTGACTTGAGTTACTAAACAATTTGGATTAAACTTATCAAAAAATGAATAAAAATAATTTAGTTAAATACATAAAACAGTGAAATAAAAATGTTCATCAAAATTTCAAAAATCAAACACATATAAAACTCTTTATTATAACGAGTGCAAAGTTGTTACCAATTGTGTGAAGCTTCACCCTCTTCTGGAATCAGGATTCAGTTCTTAGGACAATCTACTTTCTTCTTCCAATACAGCAAAGATTTCAGGAAACTTTATGAAGATCAATTAATCAATTCCTCTTCAAAACCAAGCGATGTATGGCTACTATTTTCTTCTGGTAAGTGTAATTAAGACTTTCTTTCTTGTTAAATATTAATTTAATCTTCTTTAACTCAATTAAAATACAGTTATACCATAAAGTGCTCAGCCCCATAAATTGAAATATCTATTTCTTCATAAAATCATATAAATTTCTCTTACCAATTACTTCCTCTGGTTACCTTGGAATATTCTTTATACTTTAAACTGTTTTAATACTTTCTATTCTCAATACTTTCAAAAAAAACTCAAAATTTCTACGGAGCAAATTTTTAATACAACTTCCATTTCAACAACCAAAAACAAGAGAGATTCTATCAGAATCAACAAAAAAACAAATGACAAATTCAACAAACTTAAATCTATACATCTTTTCCATCTAATCGCCTACTAATTTCTTATTCAAATAAAATTTTTAACAAAATCTAATTCTTGATTCAATATTACAATTTAAAACAATGATCATTCTTTTTTTTATATTCTTATGAAATTTACTAGCACTACAAACTAATAATTTTCTCTTTTTCAGAATATTTCATTTGGCATTTGAACTATTTATAAATTAGAATATGGTTGGTAAATACGTATAATTTAAAAGTAAGTAGAAGTTTGAACATGTATTTTAACTATTTGTGATGTCTTTTTTTTTTATAATTTAATTTTCTCATTTACTTACTCCCCTAATTCATTTAAAATTAATGTTTGATTACTAACGTATTGGCAATTTTATAAACTTTTAATTATCTACTTTACCCATTTATCAATTTCATAATTATCAAAACTTTATATAATGTAGATTAATCATTTTTGAATCTTTAAATAAAAATCTTTGAAATGTATTTGTATATTTTTTTTCTTATTATTCTATTTTCTTTTTTCTTTTTTAGGAATTATGAAGAAGATGATGATAATCAATCCCAATGTTACTAAATTTGCGCTCTGACTCGAAATAAGAAAATCTCCTTTCTCTACTTTCCATTAGATTTTCCTTCTACATTCTTATTTAATATAACATAGTAACTAATATCATCTCAAATCCCCCAATTAAAATTTTTACATCAAACATTTCATTGATGTTGGATTAAAAATTATAATTTGAATCTATTTTTTTTTTATAAATAAACACTCATTTTACAAAAACTTTAGCCTCAATTAATATTATTTGCACAGATTGTATAAACCTTTTTTTTTTAATAAAACCATTCAATCTTAATTTGATATTTACATCTTAATACTATTATTTACAAAACTTTGCTATTAATATCATCTACCCCTCTTCAGATATAAACTTGTACACATCCTTAATATTAAAAACTCCCCTTAATCTCCCTGTATCCGGATATACTAACCGATAGCTGTTTTCAGCATTATGATTATCTACCACATATGGTCCCTCAAAAGGCATTAATAATTTTGCACACAAATTTTCCCTTTTATTCGCTACTTGTAAAGCTCTTATTATGACAAGTTCTCCCTTTTCAAATTTAGTTTTCTTTTTCAATTTCTTTTCTTGTCTCTTGACATATCGTTCTGCGTTTCTTTTTAAATTTTTATTAACTTTGTCTAATATTTCTTGGATTTCTTGTCTTCTATTCCATTCCCACTTTCTTTCTGGTACTCTACCTTTAAATAAAAGCTCTGGACATTCTTTCGTCACTCCATGAGGTGTTTCATTCACATATCTTTGTACTTTATCCAAGTTATTTTCCCACTGATCGTGTTCTTGTATACATAAAATTCTCAAATATTTAATTACTTCTTTGATATATCTTTCAGCTGGATTTGATGATGGATTTCTTATGCTAATAAAATTTACTTGTATATTATAATGTTGACATGCAGATAAAAATTTATAATTCTCAAAATATGTGGCATGATCTAAAATTAATTTCTCTGGTTTTCCATGAATTTGTATATAATTTTTAATGCATTTTAATATTGTATTGGTATTTGTTCTTTTACAAGGATACATCTGTACATATTTTGTAAATATGTCTACCATGACCAATATGTGTTTACATCCCTGAATACTCTCCACTAAATTACTTATAAAATCTATTGCTAAAATTTGTAATGGTTTTTGTGTCACTATTGATTTATTTATATTGCTATTATGATAATTTTTTTCTTTGGCTAATTGACATATTGTACAAGCTTTGCATATTTCTTTGGCTCTAGTTAAATCCTTTTTTGCATAATAATTTTCCCTAAATAGCATCCATAATTTTCTTACTCCGATATGACCATATTCGTGATGAAGATTGTATAGAATTTCCTTTGCATAATTAGTTGTAATAACATACGTATCCCAATTTTCTAGTTTTTTATAAATAATATTGTCTTCTGTAAAAGTTCTTTTCTTTTCCACCTCTGTCAAATAATTCTGATCTTGTATAACCCTTTCCAAAGTAAATAATCCCTCTTTATCCAATAATTTATTTATACCTATTTTGAATTTTTTATTGTCCCCTTGTTCTTCACTTTCCCTACTCAATGCATCTGCTATGATGTTACTTTTTCCTGGAATATATTTAATCTCAAAGTCGTATTCTTGCAACAATAACAACCATCTGTGTACCCTATTATTTGCATACCTATTTTTCATCATCGCCGTTAAAGCATTATGATCACTCTCCACTATAAACTTTGCTCCTAACAAATAAAACCTTAATTTGGTTATACAAAATACCACACTGGCCATCTCCAATTCCGTAACCGTGTACTTCTTCTCACAATTCTTTGTTACTCTTGATACAAAACTAATAGGTACTTCTCCTACTTCCTGAACTTGTATTAACACTCCTGCTAATCTTTCTATCGATGCATCTGTCCTAAGTATAAATACTTTATCGTATTGCGGGTGATACACTTTTAAATTATTGGTAAAGACAAATTTTAATTCTTGAAAAGATTTTTCTCTCTCGGGTGTCCATTTCCATTTAACATCTTTTTTCAGTAGCTCTATTAAAGGAACTTCTTTATTTGACAAATCTGGTATTAATCTTTTATAATAATTTATAATTCCAAGGAATCCTCTTAACGTCTTCAAATTTTTAGGTGTTTGATAATTCATAATAGCTTGTACTCTTTCAGGATCCATACTTATCCCTGTCGTATTCAAGACATATCCTAAATATTGAACTTCTTTTTGATAAAATATACACTTTTCCACATTTAATTTTAGTCCAGCTCTTTCCAATTCTTTTAATGTGATTTCTAAATGTTTTTTATGTACAATTTCATTTTCCGAATAAATTAAAATATCATCAATGTAGTGTAAAATGAATGATTCATATTTATTTAAAATTGTATGTAAAGTTCTAACTAAAGCTGCACATGAACTTTGCAATCCATATGGCACCACACAAAATTGATATACAATACCATCTACCATGAAAGCTGTATATGGTCTACTATTTTCTTCTAACGGAATTAACCAGAAACTATGTTTAAGATCTAATTTAGAATAAATTTTTGCATTTGTAATTCTTCCAAAAATTCCTTCCACATTCATAGGACTTTCATATTGTTTGACTGTATAGGCATTTATGTTTCTTGCATCAAGACATATTCTAATCTCTCCTGACTTCTTTCTTACACAAGTAATTGCATTTATGTATGGAGAATCCGATCTTTCTATTATTCCATCCTTCAACATTTTATTTAATTCTTCATATACTTCATCTTTTATTTTATACGGTATCGGATAAGTTTTTATTTTAAAATTCTTAATATCTTTATTCATCTCCAACTTGTGCGTGTAATTTGTAGCTATACATATATCTTCATTAAACAATTTATAATATTTCTTACATAATATTTCTACTTCCGTCCTATACAATCCACAATTTTCTTCTAATTTGTCAAACTCCATATTTTCTATGTTGTTGTACATAACATTCTTATTAATTTCCGAACTTTCATTCTTTTTTACTATAAATGGTATTATTTGTTGTTCCAATCTTAAACATTCATCCTCATAATCGATGATAATCTTATGATTATTTAATTCATCTGAACCCAATATGATGTCATAGTTCAGATTTTGTATTAATAACATTTGAAATTTATACATTTTACACCCTATTAAAATTTCCCCCATAATCATATTACTTGTTTCATATAATTTCTTATTATTCGCTCCCACTAATGATAATTTATTTGTTTTTATCACCATAATATCATCTTGTTTGATTTGTGAAACCACCCTTTGACTAATTAAAGTAACCTCTGAACCAGTATCTATCATAATTTAACATTTAATATTTTGGAAAACCCCCTCTATAAAAATTAACCTTTTTAGTTCATTAAATTTAACCTCGTCATCATTCACAATAAATTCCCTAGGATGTTCATACTTAGAAGAGTAGATGATATTATGCACATGAGAGCGATTTATGCAAAATCCACGCTCTGTCCCTGGCCTTGACCAGTCACATCACTCTGATTAACACTTACAACATTCACCTGTCTACTGTTTTCACCTCTATCTCTCCTTTCGTTCTCCCGATTTACTACATTTCTATTATCATAATATCTATTACTATAATTATTGTCTCTGTTCCACCTATCACCTGATCCTACATTCCTATCATAATTATTATTATTTGGAAATTCCCTATTTCTTCTATCAGAATTCCTATTTTCCCCATTTCTACCATTACTATTATCATTCCTATATTCATTTGCTCTTGTTTCATTCCTATTAAAATTACTATATCCCCTATTAAATTCTCTATTCCTATTATTAAATCTGTAATTACTATCATTCCTATTCTCATTTCGATTCCTTTCATTAAATCTATTACCTCCAGAATTCCTATTATCATATCTATTTCTATCATTAAATCTTTCATTCCCATTCGTTCTACTTTCATTCATTAGACTTCTTTCTAGTCTCTGTAAATAATTTGATAACTGTTCCATTGTTTTAATATTATGAATTGCTATTGTTTCCGTCATTTCATGTTTGTACTGTCTCGCCACATACAAAACAATTTCCTCTTCCCTCATTGCAGGTTCCAAATATTGTGCAGTATTATATAGTTGCATTGCATATGCATTAAAATTTTTTCCTTTATTATAGTCATATTTACCAAAATACAGTTTTTCTCTAAAAGTAGATTGTTGGATTTCCCCCCAGAAATATCTACAAAATTGCTCTTCGAAATCTTTTATTGACGACATTTGATTTTCTTTGTTGCAGAACCATAGTAAAGGATGTCCTGTTAACATATCCCGGATCAACAGTTTTTTCTCCAAGAAATCACTAATATGTTTTGTTTTACTTTTTATTATATTCACAAATACTTTTGGATGTATATGATTAATGTTTCCATCAAATTTAATTCCGGTATTGTTGTAGTGTGATATCATGTTAGGAAGAACTCCCACCATATTTCCTCTGACATTATTATCCATAATTTCTTGTAACTTCTTTTGCATATCTTCCATTTCCTTAGTTAATTTACACTTGGTTAATTCTTGATTCTTGCTACAAACTCCTTTTTGTTTTTCTACTTCTCCCTCTAGTCTTTCAAATTCTTTTCCTAAGTTAATTTTTAAATTATCCACTACCTCTTCATAAATTTGCTCTTGTAATCGTATTTGTCCAATATCCTTTTTTATGACATCAGTATGTTTATTGACTTCACGGTCTATTTCCTCCGATAAATTTTCTTTAATGGACTTTTCTACTTCTTGAATTTTAATTTCTAGACCTTTTTCAATTTCCCCTTTAATTTTTACTCCTGTATCTTGTATTTCAGTCCTCAATTTCTTGTTTTGCTGTTCGATTTTCTTGTCACATTCCTTTTTAATAATTTTAACTTCTTCTCTTATCTTTAAATTGTCTTCTTTTATGCTATTAATTTCGCTTCTAAAAATCTTAGTTATATCTTCCTTTTGTTGATCCAATTTCTTATCTATTTCTTCTTTCATCTTCATATTATCTTCTTTTCTGCTTTTATTAGACTCTTCCAATTTCTTATCCTGCTGATCAAATCTTTTATTCGTCTCATCCAATTTTTTATTTATATCTTCTTTCATCTTCATATTATCTTCTTTTTGTTGATCAAATCTCATCATAAGGATTTCAAGTATGCTGTTCATATCAGGTTGACTTTTTTTTCTTGGTTTTTCTGGTACCACCAGTTCTTCTTGTTCATTTCCACCAGCAGTTGTCTCTATCTCTATTTCTATCATAGTTCGATCCTGTTCTCCCCCTATCTCTATTAAATTCTCTCCTTCTTCTGTTTCTGCTTCTTCCTGTGTCTGTCCAGTTTGAATCAACTCTTCCACTCGATAATCTCCGGCTCCTAACACTCTCTCTTCATGTACTTGTACCGCCACACTTTCCATCTCAATCTCTCCTCCATCACTACTTTCACTCTCATCTCCTACTATCTTACCATCTCTCAATCTCATTTTTCCCTCCATATTCACAATTTATTCAATCGAGATAAATATAACTAATATGAATCACAAAAAAAAATTTCAAATCAAGTTTTCAAAAAAAAAAAAAAAAAATATTTTAAAGATTAATTATTTAAATAGGCTCTAGTTTTGATTGTTTAGAGCGAAATAATAAAAAAAAAATTTAACAAAATTCTCAAATTTTAATTATTTGAATCGGCTCTAATTTTGATTGTTTAGAGCCCCACGTTGGGCGCCAAAATTTATAACATGTATGAATAATAATAATAATATGTTTTAATAATATCAATCACTATGTTATAAAATATTCCTTACCTTTAATTAATTTTGAATTTGAAATATAAATAGTGAATAGGTAAGAATTAACTCAATGTAATTATCTTCCAATATGATTAATTAAATATGCTACCGGCTATTCCCTTATGTCAAGGTCAGAGTTCAAATATTCAACCAAACTAGATTCAAAATCAGTTAATACACAAATTTGCAATAAAATGACTGTAAAACCGCACTATCCTAGACCAACAATATTTTCTAGGCGTGAATTGCATATAAATTTCTAACCTTTCTAATTCAAAATGTGTCAAACTTCAAAGATACCGTTGATAAACCCAAATATGCATCAAATATATAAAATGAAATATTCTGACTTGAGTTACTAAACAATTTGGATTAAACTTATCAAAAAATGAATAAAAATAATTTAGTTAAATACATAAAACAGTGAAATAAAAATGTTCATCAAAATTTCAAAAATCAAACACATATAAAACTCTTTATTATAACGAGTGCAAAGTTGTTACCAATTGTGTGAAGCTTCACCCTCTTCTGGAATCAGGATTCAGTTCTTAGGACAATCTACTTTCTTCTTCCAATACAGCAAAGATTTCAGGAAACTTTATGAAGATCAATTAATCAATTCCTCTTCAAAACCAAGCGATGTATGGCTACTATTTTCTTCTGGTAAGTGTAATTAAGACTTTCTTTCTTGTTAAATATTAATTTAATCTTCTTTAACTCAATTAAAATACAGTTATACCATAAAGTGCTCAGCCCCATAAATTGAAATATCTATTTCTTCATAAAATCATATAAATTTCTCTTACCAATTACTTCCTCTGGTTACCTTGGAATATTCTTTATACTTTAAACTGTTTTAATACTTTCTATTCTCAATACTTTCAAAAAAAACTCAAAATTTCTACGGAGCAAATTTTTAATACAACTTCCATTTCAACAACCAAAAACAAGAGAGATTCTATCAGAATCAACAAAAAAACAAATGACAAATTCAACAAACTTAAATCTATACATCTTTTCCATCTAATCGCCTACTAATTTCTTATTCAAATAAAATTTTTAACAAAATCTAATTCTTGATTCAATATTACAATTTAAAACAATGATCATTCTTTTTTTTATATTCTTATGAAATTTACTAGCACTACAAACTAATAATTTTCTCTTTTTCAGAATATTTCATTTGGCATTTGAACTATTTATAAATTAGAATATGGTTGGTAAATACGTATAATTTAAAAGTAAGTAGAAGTTTGAACATGTATTTTAACTATTTGTGATGTCTTTTTTTTTTATAATTTAATTTTCTCATTTACTTACTCCCCTAATTCATTTAAAATTAATGTTTGATTACTAACGTATTGGCAATTTTATAAACTTTTAATTATCTACTTTACCCATTTATCAATTTCATAATTATCAAAACTTTATATAATGTAGATTAATCATTTTTGAATCTTTAAATAAAAATCTTTGAAATGTATTTGTATATTTTTTTTCTTATTATTCTATTTTCTTTTTTCTTTTTTAGGAATTATGAAGAAGATGATGATAATCAATCCCAATGTTACTAAATTTGCGCTCTGACTCGAAATAAGAAAATCTCCTTTCTCTACTTTCCATTAGATTTTCCTTCTACATTCTTATTTAATATAACATAGTAACTAATATCATCTCAATATATATATTGAAACACTTATGCGGACTTTAACATAATTTATTCCAAAATTGTAAAGATACACAGAACTCTGCTGGTTAACGTTTAAACTTATTGACAATACAATGAACTATTATTTGAACTCCCCCTAACTGTCCATATATCCCCTTATATAAAACAAAAGAATACTCTAGAATGAACGCGAAACATAAATCGAACTTAAATAGTAAACACTAGAAAGAGACAGAACATTATAGAACAAATAACCTAAGAATAGTCTTTCAAGTATAGGTCCCTTTCCTAATTGGTTATCCCGTTACACTGCCCCCTCCTTAGATCCATTCCTCCTGGAATGTTATTTCCTAAATCTGGATCCCGCACACTCCCTGAGCCAGCCAAACCATCTTTTTGGAGCTGCTGCACACCTCCACTGTGGTTTTCCTGGTAAGGCGGCAACCGATCATGATGGACCACGACGGGTTTCCCTCTGGGGATTTTCACGATCCGATATATGACATCGTTAATCTTTTTCTTGATGGTGTATGGACCTTCCCAGTTTTTCTGTAATTTCGGACAAATGCCTCGACGCCGTCGGGGGTTATAGAGCCAGACTAAATCTCCAACTTGGTAATTCTTTTCTATTGTCCGCGTGTCATAGTACCTCTTCATCCGATCACTAGACAATTGCAGCTTCCCACGAACCAAGTTGTGTATATTTTCCATTCGATTCTGAAGATCGGCAACATATTCTTCACGGGCCACTTCACCAGCTTTACAACCAAACACCAAGTCACATGGTAGCCTCATTTCCCTACCGAACAGGACCTTTGCAGGTGTTTGGCCCGTTGATTCGTTAATGGCCATCGAATGGCCATTAGAAATAGTGGGATATGTCGATCCCAATCCCTCTGACACTCTGACACCACCTTTAACAGATAGTTGGTTATAGTCCGATTCATTCGTTCCACCATTCCATCAGACTGAGGGTGCATCGCTGTGGTTCTTGTTTTGTGGATGCCTAATCTTTGGCAAACTTCTTGAAACAGCTTGCTCTCAAAATTTCTCCCCTGGTCTGAATGTAATTCTAGTGGTACCCCAAATCGGCTTACGAATTCTCCAACTAATATATCTGCTAAAGTGGTCGCTTCCTGATTGGGAACTGCATAGGCTTCAACCCATTTAGTGAGGTAGTCCATTAGACCAAAGATGTACTTGTTTCCTACATCGCTCTGTGGAAGTGGCGCCAATACATCTACTGCGATTCTTTCAAAAGGACTTCCGACCAGGTATTGCTGCATTTCCGCCTTCGGTTTTCGATGCGGACCGTTACTGGCAGCACATGTAGTGCATTTACGACACCAATCTTAAACATCGTTAGTGCAGTTTAGCCAGTAAAATCTATCTCTGACCTTTTGCAGCGTTTTCGTAATACCCAGATGTCCTCCAGAACTGTCATTATGTATCTGTTTTAAAATGTCTGGTACAGCATTTCTTGGAACCACTATTTGTTTCCTTGTTTCAGTGCCCTCGGAATTTTCTATAAGTCTTTGAAGAAGCCCACTGTCCAAAATTAAAGAGTTCCATTGGGCCCAATATGCTTTTAAAGCAGGAGGAGATGAGGATATCTCTCTCCACAACGGACGACGGTCTATTCTCTTCCATTCCCGAATCTTTTTCAGAACGGGATCGTTTTCTTGTTGCTCTGCCAGCATAGAGCTTTGATCTTCTGGCACAACCTTAACTAATGCAAGTTTTTCCCCGTTCTGCTCCATGCGGGTACAATGGGGGCAATCAGGTCGACATGGCCTTCTGGAAACTGCATCAGCGTTACGATGTTTTGCTCCAGGTCTGTGCTCGATTTCGATGTCATGTTCCTGCAGTTTTTTGAGCCATCTTGCTATCTGTCTTTCTGGGTTCCTAAAGCTAAGTAGCCACTTTAAACTGGCATGGTCTGTTCTGATTAGGAATTTTCTGCCATACAGATATTTATAAAAATGCTCGACGGATTTTACAACTGCTAAGAGTTCCCGCCGAGTTACACAGTAGTTCTTTTCAGCTTTCGATAAAGTTTTGCTAAAGTATCCAACTACTCTTTTTTTACATTGCTGGCGTCGGTGTCCAGAATAAGCTTACCGTCAGGAAGTGGGTAAGCAATGATAGGGGCAGACATCAGCTGTTTCTTTAATAGTTCAAAGGCCTTTTGACATTCCTCATCCCAATAGAAGGACTTTTCTTGTTCTGTCAAACGTGTCAAGGGTTTGGCGATGTCTCCAAAATTCTTGACATACCGTCGGTAATAAGAACAAAGACCCAAGAAACTTCGAAGCTGATGTTTGTCGATAGGAATAGGCCATTCTTGAACGGCTTGAATCTTAGCGGGGTCTACAGCAACGCCATCCTTGCTCACGTTATGTCCTAAATAGTTGACCTGTCTCTGGAACAAGTAGCATTTCTTAACATTCAATGTTAGATTAGCTTTCTGTAATCTTTTAAAGACTTCTTCCAGGTTGGATATATGTTCCTTAAAGGTCTTGCCCATTATGATGATGTCATCTAGATAAACTAGACAAGTTTCCCATGACAAGCCTCGAAGAATGTTCTCCATTAGCCGTTCAAATGTCGCAGGAGCATTACAGAGGCCAAACGGAAGGACCGTAAATTGCCATAACCCTGATCCACTGGTAAAGGCAGTCTTTTCTTTGTCTGTAGGATTCATTTTAACCTGCCAGTATCCGCTTTTAAGGTCCAAGGTAGAAAACAAATAGAACCTGCCAAAGCGTTGAGGGCATCATCAATCCTTGGCAGAGGATAACTGTCTTTCTTAGTGATATCATTAAGCTTTCGACAGTCGACACAAAACCGCATTGATCCGTCTTTCTTTCTCACTAATACTACAGGAGAAGCCCAAGGACTACTGGATGGTTCGACTATGCCATTTTGAATCATTTCTTTAAGGGCTCTATCTGCTTCTTTCTTCTTAACTTGAGGCAGCCGTCGGACGTGCATCGCCAGTATCAATTTTATGTTGGACTATATCAGTTCTTCCAAGTTTATTTTTAGAACCAAATACAGGTTTATAGCGGTAAAGTAGGTCTCTTACCTGTTTTCTTTCTAATTTTGACAAAGATTTTTGTCATTAATTGTTCGATTCCGTTCGTCTCATCTGTTTCCATAACGTTCACCTTGTGAATTACGGCTGTTACCGGTTCTAAAGTTCCTATTTCTGTGTCATTTCGAAGAAGAACTGGATAATCGTTCAAATTGATGACTCGGATGGGTACCTCTTTGGCAGATCTAACAAGAGTCTTACCAATAAGGAGTCCTTTTCCCAATTCATGGTCATCGTTCTTTGGCTCTATCATGGCTGGGGCTCCATCTGGCTTCGACGTCGCTAACAGAATAAACGTCATGGTCGTAGTTACCGGTGACTTCCCTTAGTCGAGCAACTCCACGTGAAGCCTCCGTCGCCGCATCAAACTCCAGGGCAATGGCCAAGGCGTCCACAAGAGACCTCGGCCGCGCCAACCTTACAGCCCGTTGCAACTCGACATCTCGAAGACCATCGGTAAAGGTTTGGACCGCCAGGCACTCTAGGAAATCCTCCGCTGCATTTGGATACGCAAACCGTACCATTCTTGCCACTTCTGCCCTAAACTTCTGGATAGTCTCTCCATTTTTGATCTTAATAAATCGGATATAGCACGATTTAAAACACCAGGTTTTACTTGGATTTGTCGCGTTTGTAGATCCTCCGCCGAAGTGAACAAGAGGCGATCTATTGTAATCACCGATGAGGACCGAGACGATGAAATGATTGCTGCAAGTCAATCTTCAACGACACCTACCATAACCATTCTTAATTCTATTCAGAAAGAGATGTCTTCTTTAAATGACAAATATAAAGAGCTATTGGAATCTGTTAATTTCTGTAGTGATTCCGTTAGTGGATTTGAAAAAACAATATCTGATCTTAGTAAAAAAATTGCAGATATTGAGAAGTTAAACAAGGAAAACCTTGATCTGAAGAAAGAGGTTGAAAACCTTAATTCTCGAGTTGATGTTTTAGAGCAACAATTAAGATTTAATAATATCGAAATACAAGGAATACCGGCCAATAACAACGAAAATATCGTTAACATAGCAATGGAAATTGGAAATGCTATAAATTACCCTATCACTGAAGCTGATATCGACACTTTTTATAGGACATCGACATATGATGCCAACAAGCCAAAACCGATTGTCTTAAAATTCATTAATAAACCAAAAAGAGATGCCTTCTTGGCAGCAGCAAAATCTAAGCGACGACAGAACAAAGATTTTAAAGGTCTAAAAATTCCAAACATTTCAAATGAAATATATATTAACGAACATTTAACTTCGAAAAACAAAATTTTATTAAGAAGTGTAAAACAAACTGCTAAAACTAAAAATTATAAATATGTTTGGACGTCAAACTGCAATATCTTTGTTCGCAAAAACGATACATCTAATGTTATCAAGATATCTGCAAATAAGGACATTGAAAAATTAGTTTAATAGTTCGTATTAACGCTTAACATTAATTAATATTTTCTAATTTCTCGCTATGGATAAGGACAACGAACCATTAATTTCAGTTTTTTATCAAAATGTTAGAGGTCTTAGAACCAAAATTAACTTGCTGAACCAAAATCTATTAAATTCCGACAATGACATAATTTGTTTAACCGAAACTTGGCTCTCATCATCAATATCCAATGAAGAAATTTCTACATCATACAGAATATATCGTCGTGATAGGGAATCAAGCTCCTCAAATAAATCGGATGGTGGTGGTGTTTTAATAGCAGTGTCTAGTGATATTTTTAGTTATTCTGAGGACTCGTGGTCCTCTGAAGCAGAGGATGTGTGGGTAACGATTATACCTAATAACGAAAAATGGCACAAAGTGCACATATGTTGTGTTTACATACCTCCCAGGGACAGGGTGGCGCTTAATTTATTTTGCACTAAATTTCTCGATATCTTTTTAAATAACATAAATGATACCTTTCTTGTTTGTGGTGATTTTAACTTGCCACAAATAAAGTGGGTAAAGGACAGTATCGATAACTATTACAAACCAAGTAATTACAGTGATTCCAGTTCTAGTTTATTAGTGGATACCATGTCCCTGGCGGGTATGTATCAATACAGCTCTAATGTTAATGTAAACGGCAACTCTTTGGACCTTGTTTTAAATAATAATTTCTTAATAAAAAATTTAAGGTTATCTACTTCTCCACTGGTTGGTGAGGACCCATCTCATAATACTCTTGAGTTTGATATCAAAGATTGCAACACAAAGATATTAAATGTAAGTAGTTACTGTAATAAAGACTTCAATTTAGCAAATTATATCGAGATAAATCACCTTTTATCTACTATTGACTGGAACGATCGGTTTCAATACCTCACAGTCAATGAATCGGTAACTGTATTTTATGAAATTGTTAATAATATTTTGGACAGCCATGTTCCCAAGAATCCCAAGTATTGTAAAAGATATCCTTCTTGGTTTTCTTTATCAACCATTAAAACTATTAAAGAAAAAATAAAATTTCATAGACGCTGGAAAAAATATAAAAATGATATGGATTACTTGACATTTAAAATCTTACGCGGTAGGTCAAAATTTTTAATTAACAAGGATTACAAAAAATATATAAATCGTGTTGAATCTAACGTTACTGACAATCCAAAGTATTTTTTTCAATATGTTAAAAATAAAAAAAATTCCCCAGTCTTACCAGATAATCTCGTAACCGACAAGGGTCTTATTACAGATCCACAGGGTATCTGTAATGCATTTTCTGATTTCTTTTCGTCTGTTTTTGTGCCAAGTGGACCTAGTGACTTTTCCACTAGTTTTCAAAACGCACCACTAAACATTAACCAATATCAAATATCTCGTGATATGATCTCATTAAAAATAGATACTTTGCCTGATACAGGTCCAGGCCCAGATGAGATACCCACTTGTTTCATTAAAAAGTGTAAAAAGTCTCTTATTGATCCCCTATATTTCTTATTTAATAAATCCCTATCGGAAGGACAGTTCCCTGATAAATGGAAAATGGCCTATGTTGTGCCAATCCACAAATCAGGAAATAAAAACAAGGTGGATAATTTTAGACCTATCTCAAAACTTAACTTATTAAGTAAGCTATTTGAAAGTTTAATATTTGACTTGCTATTTTTCGATGTTAAGAACATTCTAAATATCGAACAACATGGTTTTATTAAAAAAAGATCTGTTGAAATTAATTTATTTGTTTATATTGAATATATATTGAAAAGTTTAAATAACGGATATTTGGTAGATTCTGTGTACACCGATTTCAGTAAGGCTTTTGATAAAATTGATCACTCTATAATGATATCGAGGCTTGCGGGGGTCGGTGTGCACGGGAACCTACTAAGATGGTTTGATTCTTATCTAAGAAACAGATCCCAGCAGGTAGCTATAGGTAAATACAAATCTATATCCATTACTCTTACATCAGGTGTACCGCAAGGATCTCATCTTGGGCCTTTACTTTTTAATCTGTATATCAATACTATATGTAAGTGTTTTAAATTTGCTAAATTCATTATGTACGCTGATGACTTAAAAATTTATCTTTCTATAACGTCTGTACTTGATAGGGTTTTGTTTCAGCAAGATCTAGATAGATTTTGTGAATATTGTAGAATAAATAATCTGTTTATAAATGTCTCTAAGTGTAATTATATACAATTCACTCGTAGTAACTCTTTTTTTAACCACAGTTACATCATCAACCAATTTACTCTTCAACCAGTGGATAAGGTAAAAGATTTGGGTATATTTTTGGATTCCAAACTGCTGTTCGATGAACATATATACTATATTACTAGAAAAGCAAATAAAGCCTTAGGGTTCATCTTAAGAACAAGCTGTGAATTTAAAAATCCTCGTACCATAAGAACCTTATATATGGCCTATGTCAATAGTGTACTTATGTTCGGATCAGTTATCTGGAATCCATTCTATCTTATATATATCGACAAACTGCAATCAGTTCAGAACAGATTTGTTTCATATTGCCAAAAGAAATATTTTCCGCAATTAACAGAAAATAAGGTATTATCGAATTTAAACTTGATCAACCTAGAATCACGAAGACAAATTGCTGACATAATGTTTATGCACAAAATACTCAATTGTCAAATAGACTGCATTGATATTGTTAATCTTATTCAACTTAACTGTCCTAATTATAAAACAAGAAATGTAAATACCTTTTTTCTCAACAAGGCAGAAACCAATTACTATCTAAATGCTCCCCTTCGTAGAATTTCAAAAACTTGTAACCAGTTGTCGAATATAGTTAATTTAGATATTTTCTTTCACAGTTTTATATTCATTAAGAAAGCACTGTTGAACTATTTTCTAGAGCAGAATATGTAATTTTCTTTGTTAACTTTTTTAAGATATTTTGTAAAATATTGTTTACTTTTAAACTATATTTGTATATTGTATTATTTTGTGGACACATTTTTGGGCTAGTCCTGTCTGTGTCCCGAATAAAATTAAATTAAAATTAAAAAAATTTTTCTGCTTTCGGCTCTTTAACTGCATTCGGTACACCGGTTGTAGATGAGTTTGTCCATAACGCATCTCTAGACGATTCACTAATAACTCGAAGTTGTCAGCTTCATCCGGTGTCAATGAATGCAGGACGTCTAAAGCCTTGCCTCGCAGAGCTATAGTTAGGGACAATGCCTTCTCCTGGGATGACCATCCATTCGCTCTGGCCGCTGCGTCGAATTGTTTAAGGTAATTTGGCCAGGAAGTCTTCCCGTCAAAGGTCGGAGGTTTCAATGTCGTTCGTACCTGGGTCGCATTCCCGTTTCTTCGGCGTTCGACGTCTACGTGGCAGATTTCCATCATTTCTGCATCTCCGTCGCCGTGGTGGATGGCTTGATCTCGACGACAAGCTTCCAGTTCCTGTCTAAGCTTTTCTATCTCGGACTGCACTTGCTGGTTGCTCTCTTCTCGCAAGTTGGCGACTTGTTGATTTTGTTAATCACGAAGAGTGCAGATTTCGGAGCGCAGATGCGATATTTGCTGCAAGAAGGAACTGGATAACTCTTCTGGTAGTGTAGACATCCGTTGTGATAGTTGGGACATATCTTCGCGCTGGCTTCTTATCTGACTAGATAACTCCTCTTGTTGGCTCGTCATTCGTAGCGATAGCTCTGCTTGTTGGCTGGTCATTCGTTGCGACAGCTGGGACATCTCTTCACGCTGGCTTCTTATCTGACTGGATAGCTCCTCTTGTTGCCGGGAAAGTTGTTGCGATAGTTTAGAATTTGCTTTTTGAACTGTGTCTTCAAACTCCACAGCATCAGGTCCAGATTATTATTTAGGAAATATTTACGAAGCCTTCTTAACAATGCGGATTTGCTCTCAGTAGTTTCCAACTCTAATTCTTCAAGCTCTCTTCTGAGCTCAGCAACCAATAGTTCAATTATCTTCTTTCCAGGCATTCTTATATCTTCACCCCACACCTGACACTAATTTGAAACACTTATGGGGACTTTAACACAATTTATTCCAAAATTGTAAAGATACACAGAACTCTGCTGGTTAACGTTTAAACTTATTGACAATACAATGAACTATTATTTGAACTCCCCCTGTCCATACATCTCCTTATATAAAACAAAAGAATACTCTAGAATGACCGCGAAACATAAATCGAACTTAAATGGTAAACACTAGAAAGAGACAGAACATTCTAGAACAAATAACCTAAGAATAGTCTTAGTCCCTTTCCTAATTGGTTATCCCGTTACAAAATATATATATATATATAGTAGCATAAAAACGACAAGCAGCTGGCATGCTCTATCTTTATTTGACAAACGGTGTTTATCGTAAGTTTCTCTCGCTTTTAATTATCTTTAATCGCTGGCAATCACTATTTGCGGGCATTTTTGCATAGGCACCTATATCTCATCATGTAGAGAAAAAATTAATCTTCGATTTGGTATGTATAACATGATAATACATTATGAACGTATATATTTAACAAAAGTATACCTGTTTACATCTGGCTGACATTAGGTTGCGGCCAAGTGAGAGATGGCTCCTTGAACTTTTTCGGTATCTCAGGTATATTTTTTTCTAATGAAATATATCTTTTAACAATTTCAAGTGAACGTAATAGTTCAAATATAAATAATTAATTACATTTTAATTGAAATTAATTGCGGCCAAATTCGGATGGACACCTTTGCGGATCTGCATTGGTTTAGTTATTAATATCGATAAAAATTATATTTTATTAATCAAACATATGAACGTATAAATCACGCGGTCGGATCTCGTACTATAAAAGGTAACCTTCGAATTAGTTCAGCTAGCTAGGAAAATAACGTCTTTTATGCCGTTTTATCGTTACAGTACCAAGTGATCAATTCTATTAAATAGGGTTCAACTTAGGTCAGTGCGTGTCAGTTGAACGGGAGCGTGTTAAGGGCCAGAGTATAAAGTGTGGGAGGCGCTCAGAACATCCGATATACATATTTAAATATTCTCGATAGCTTCTTTGTGGCATAATAACATCTATTTACTTCTTTATTTGGGGATCTTTTTGCCACTAAAACAAACTCATAAAAAATATAAATCAATATTTTGAAAATGACCCTTGCTTATTGATCTTGATGGATATGTCAAATTTGTCAAAAAGATCCCCAAATAAAGAAGTAAATATCCGATACACTTCGTTGTTAAACGTATCGAATGTACGAATCTCTCTTTGCTTAATGCAGAAATGTAGTAAAAGTTTATATTCGAGTCCTTGATTTAAAACAACAGTTTTAATTAAAGTAAGCGGGTAAGTTTATTATATTATATGGATGGACGGTAGATCAGGCAATATTCTCATCTAAATTTTGAAGCGAATAAATTCGCGAGTTAAAGTTACTTATAAATAAAAGATATGATGTTAAAAATATTCAAATATTTATTTATACTATATAAATTTAAACAAGATAAGGTAAAAGGTTTATAAAACAGTAAAATAAGGTACATCAGTATATTCATGAGAAATAATAAAATAAAAATAAACACGACTCAAAATGAGCTTAATAGGAAACGATGTTTGTTGGGTAGTTTTGAATAAAGAAATAGTCTAAAAATGAGATCTCTTCAATAAAAGTTTTGATACAAAATAAATACATTAACCGATTGTTATATCTACATAATAAGTCGAATTTAACTCTTTTATTTTACTACTTCTATACCAAACTCTAAACAAACACAATACAACTTAGAGTATCAGACGAATCACAACACCAAAAATTAATAACTTTTAAAAGTATCTTTACACCTATTTATCTAATAATAAAATTTGCGTGGGTCACAATATTTTCTTCTGAGACCACAAGTTCGGCAATTTTTTTTTGTAAAAAATTGTTAAGCTCGACATCACTTACTCGCTGTGCTCTTTGGCATATGATCTGAACCTTAAACCGACATAAAATTATTCTTAATAAAAAGTAATTGTTTAAAAAAATAACTCTTACTCTGTTAGATGTAGTTTTTTTCATACATGTAAAGAGAAACTGTTTAAAAAGTGCAGTATCTGTTATTTCAGAAATAGTTGATCCTTCCTTTTTTATTTTTTGTCCGATTTCATCTGCCGTCATACCCAAAATTACTTCTAATACGGAAGTAAACGCAGTCATACGTAGACAACCTGTGTGATCCGAAATATGCATCTACAAATTTTTAGGTAGTTTTATAGTTACTAGATGTTAACAAGTTAAAATCAGCAAATAGAAACAATTTTAATCTTAAAATATGTTATTATAAGAGTTAGAATTGGATAAAAAAGAATTTTCAACAAACACTAGTTTGCCAAAACAAAAAGAATTTCTTAATTTTTTTTACAGAAACTAACACATCAGATTTAAAATCATTTCTGATTTTTTTACTTACTTTAGTGTATAACTGATATTTGAAATTTGAGTGAACTTTCCTGCAATTGTCACATATGTATACGCCTTCTTCCATTTTAACGAGCTTTTTATTACAGAATTGTTTCGTACAAGCTGCATAAACAAAACTGTCACAATGTAATACTGCTTGAATTGTACCAAGAATCTTAAATGTACCTGAAAAGAAGTTACCGTATCCATTAACATATCAACGTCAATGTAAGAAGTAAGAAAATACCATCGGCTTTATACAAATGCATTATATGCACGAGTTTCGGACAACCGACCCCCATAAAGGTGGCTGACCCAAAGTGGAAAAATTTGTCAAAATTTATGTCAAAATTATGTGCTTTTTAGGTGCTATTTAGGTGCGCAAAACAAAAATTAGGTGCACTAACCTTTTTTGAAATATTTACGAAAACGTATTAAAATTGAATATATTGATTGTGTATGGCAAAATGTCACATTTCTTCTTGCACTTTGAACCAAAATGAACATTGGTAGTTTAAGAACAGTTAGAAATCGATAAAAAAAATTTGTCCCGTAATTTTTTTAATGGATAATTCGGAAGGTCACCACTAGAATTTTTTTTTATTTTTTTTTTTAACTCGAACCGCTGAGCTGAGACTTGCAACCGGTCATTTCCGGAAATGATGATTAATATAAAATTCACTTTGTCAGAGATTTAAGTGCTCATTAAGTGCAATAGTTTCACGAGCAAAATAAACTGCTAATGAGCAATTTCAACTGAAAATATTTGGCCAAAGTTTTCTTGTGTCTCAACTAAGAGTATCAATCTGCACTTTTTAAGCACATAAATCATTAAAATTTTCTTGTAATTCTATTACTTAATAATTCTCTCGTCCGAAATGAAATAATTTTTTTAATTTTTTGACCTGGGATCACTGAGCTGATACTTCTTACCGGTCACTTCCAAATATAATAATTATTATAAAAAACTTTTTGTCAAATATTTAAGTGCCCAGTAAGGGCAACAGACTCAATGGCAGAACAAACCGCTGATGAGCCAAGTCAACTAGAAATTCTTAAGTCTTTAACAAAGTGTGTCATTCTGCACTTTCTAAGCACTTAAAAACTGGTACAAATACCTACGAAATAATCCCATAAAATTTCTTTAGTTTTTTTTTGCGCGTAGCTCCGGTAATTAATTGACTTTTATCTCGACTCAAAACTTCTCTGCCGTTTTTTATCTCTACTCAAAATGAAGCGCACCTATCTGAATTACTCAAAAATTATTTATACCATTACTTTTCTACTCCAAGACATTTCAACTAAAAAATTCGAACAAGTAAAAAACGTCTCAATAGGTAATTATTTTTTTTATTTAAATTTTTGCTAGAAATGTTCTATCTAAGAGAAAAATTAAAGTAGTAAAACAAAGGAATCAACGAATGTTGAACTAACCTATTTAGCCTTGCTTATTTTAGAGTAGAGATGGAAAACTATCATTATTTTCAACAATTGTTATTTCAACTAGTAACAATTTTCAAAAAATTATCAATTTTTCTATTAAACAATATTTATTTTCAACACTTTTTGTATAGTCCATTTCACCGATTTTGGCCGATGACAGAAATCATACTCGAAGTAAATTTAGAGTTACATCTCTCTCAGATACAGGCAAGTTAGAAATTTAAATGAGGACGTTTGTTTTTTAATACAACACTTACGTAACTGCATCTTGTTTCACCGGTAGATAAAAAGTATTTAATACGGAAGTCTTGACTTAATTCACATTCCTAGTAACCATCATGTACGTCTCGTTGTTGAAGGGTTGAATTTAATAATTATTAATGTCATTTTTTTGTAGATGTCAAACCACACTGATAGTTTCAGAAACTTACGACCTAATTTAGAAAAAAAACTCTCTTGCAAGTCTCAGCTCAGCGGTTCGAGTTAAAAAAAAATAAAAAAAAATTTAGTGGTGACCTTCCGAATTATCCATTAAAAAAATTACGGGACAAAAAATTTTTACCGATTTCTAACTGTTCTTAAACTGCCGATGTCCATTTTGGTTCAAAGTGTAAGAAGAAATGTGACATTTTGCCATACACAATCAATATATTCAATTTTAATACGTTTAATTTTTAAATTTTTTATTTTATGTTTCGTGTTTTAAAAAGCACTTAATTAGCACGTAATTTAAAGATTATTCGATCCTAGTTTTTTGTTTTTTTTTTATTATGGGTCAGCTAGGTTGTTAAAGGCTGGCGGTCCCATGGTTTTTCGTAAATATTTCAAAAACGGTTAGTGCACCTAATTTTTGTTTTGCGCACCTAAGTAGCACCTAAAAAGCACCTAATTTTGATATAAATTTCGATAAATTTCTCCACTTTGGGTCAGCCACCTTTATGGGGGTGGACAACCGTTAGGGTTATCCAATCTGAACCAAAATCCATAGGGGTCTACAACACCAAAATTATCACTAGTAATACCACTAGAGGTTAAATTATTTCAGGATATTAATTTGACTTTGCGTGGTATTCGGTAAGAAAATTCCACACCGAATGTAGTGGCTTCTTAGCCTCCCCTTTAAGATATTGTTTTCTACTCATTGTAGTTACACTGTAATGCAGTTTTATAATGAAATATATTACATTCTGTGATTTTTTTTATTTACTTTTGGCTACTACAAGTGGTAGAAAATAAAAAAAATATTAGTTTTACAGATACATATCTACAGGAACAGATTACATAATAATATTCAGTTTGTCTTCACACCAATGGACTCTTAGCCTATAAACTGTTGATTACTACTGCTACTGATTGTAGTAGCTCAAAAGTGCCATTTAGGGACAAAAAATATGATATTCTTTTATTTTATAGTTACTCGAGCTTACCAGAAGTGGTAGAAAATTATAATTTTAGAGGTTTATCGAGAAGCTGCATGAACAGATTCATAGCGCGTCATAGCTTTGTCAGCAATTATTAAGGCCTTCAAATTAGTAATTTCTACTCATTGTAGTTGCATGGGAATATCATTTTAAGATAGAAAATAGTATATTCTTCAATTTTACATAAGTTTTGAGTAACTACAAGTGGTAGATAATAGTTATTTATGTATCAAGGGAGTTATGAGAATGTTAATTACCGAGGGATTGTTAAGTTGCACGAGGTTATTAACATCCAATAACTCACGTGATAGATAAATGTTTTTATTTCATACTAATTAAATGTGAAAACCAAAATTTTCTGTTTTTCAAAATTAAACCAACGTTGTTTAATAATTAAGTAGGCATGATTACCATGGATATATCAACTGACAAATTTGTAAATAAAAATTTATCAAATTTATTAATTTGTGAAAATGAATGAAAACCTGGAGAAAAGTGAGATTTCAGGCGATTTATTACAAAAAGCTGAGAAAGCTCGTGCCGTACTACTACCGACAAAGTCAGAACCGAATTATAAATAAGAATATGACAAGTTTCTACAGTGGCTGAAAGTTAACCGTATTGTAAATACATTAGAGGGAGTTAAGGATTTATAATTGCTTAGTACAACTACCAAGGGAGTTATGATCATGTTTATAGTTACGGTAACTAAGGATTTATTTGTTTATAATGTATTAGTATGAAATAAATTGTTTTTTTTTGCGTTTTTCTTAACGTGCGTTATGGAATTCATAACCAGCGTCAGCAAGCATCAATCATAGAAGGCTGTAATCATTCTATTTTGATACTTGAAAACATCAAAAAAACTCGCGTTTTGTTACAATAAAGAATATTGCACAGCCAGTAATACCAATAAAATTCTTTGTTTAAAAAATGAATCGATTTGAAAATCATACTATATGCAAAATATGTGTGGAATTGTCGTACCATGACTTATTTATTCGCATTGATAGAGGATTGTGGCTCCAACTTAAAGAAAGAAAATTTGTTCCGAATTGACCACGAATATTAGGATCTAAACTACGCAAAATTGAAAGTACTGAATGGGAAAAAGGTTAATAAATTAGTGTCTAAATATTATATACATATTTTATAGACACTTAATTGAAAACATTCAAAGTCCTGCATTTTCGCCATTAAGAAGAGAGGAGGTGTCCGAAGAATATAGCTTGGTAATTAAAATGTATCAAAACTAAATATTATGTGAACTATGAAGGGTAGAGGTAAGGAGAACTGTCTCCGTGTATTGAATGTGTCCGTCAAAATGTGTTAAATAAGGGTGGCGCTACGATCGTAGTAGGGTAAATTTTAAAAAAAGCGCCATAATTTTTTAGAGTAGGATAGATAAATAAACAAGGAAAGACAAATTTCCGCTTTATTATGGCACCATTTTAAAAATAATCATAATATAAGACACATAAGATAATAATAAACTATATACCTAAAATAAAATTTTATTAATGATTATTTTCCAGCAATAAGTGAATAAATATTTAAAAAATAAATTCATTACATAATTTGAGGATAAATAGAACGATCGAAATGACAAAATAAAAACTAATTTGAAAAGTATGATAGCAAAAAAAATATTTAACGCTAAAAATTTAAGAAATGAATTTAAAATACAATAAACTGAATTTTTGGAACGCACTTATTTTAGGTTATATTACGAAATCATACGACACACTTCAATTTGTCAAAAATTGCTACATTCATTCTGTACCCTACATCTACTTTAGCGCCATTCTAGTGGAGAGTTTCAGAACTGTTATTTACCTCTAAAAGGTGGACACATTTTTAATCCTTTCCCATTTAAGATCGTTCTCCTTACCTCTACTCTCCATAATGTGAACAAATAAAAACCAGACTGTCAAAAATGGTCTGTTATTGTAAACGTCAAACAATTTCCAGTATAATTCGCTGTTAGGTACAACACGAAAAAAAAATTCCGCTAAAATACCTCCGATGCGATGGTGATCTGTCTAAATAACGTTTTTTGATTGGTTCAAAATTATATGTGTGTAATTTTCAGGTAAATTTCACTTTTAGGGAATAAGAGGACTGTCAATGTCGACCACCAGTTTATTGTTGCTAATCAAAGGAATAAGTTATTAAGAAGTCTCTGTGAAAATTTTAAATTAGTTTTCGTAAATAACAAAAATATTAGATTGACTGGTAAGTAGAAGCATTAAATTTGATTATTGTATAAATTGAAGTATTTCAAATAACTAGTAGTACCTTGGTACATTAATTGAAAAATATTTTTAATAGATTTTTTATATTTGCGTAATCGTTCAGTCTTTTCGCCAAAAAAACGACATGGAAAGTGCTTCTTTAATTGTGAGTCAACGTGGAGAAAATTTACTATTAATAAATAATTTCAAGCTTTCTAAAGCACATGTTAGATGGCCGTGTTGGAAACGGAAATATTCAGCAAAAGTGGCGACAGAAGAAACAAAAATTTTAGAAAAAGTTGGTGAACATTCACATGAAAGGAATACCACAATCTCGAGCCAAATAATAAGCAATACACTAAAACAGAAGGCTGTTGATGATGGCTTTGTTGAAAAACCAAATAAGATAATTAGGCAACTGCAAATAGATGATAGATATATTAAATTGATATTATCAATGTACAAGTTTTCCAACGGATTCACCTAAATTTATATAAAGAAAATCGAAAATTTCTACAAACAGTTCCAAAAAACGAAACCGAGGTGTTGAGTGCGATTAAAAAACTATACATATTTAATTACAAATGATGATAAAAACATTATAAGTTTTTCAACCTTACACTTTTTAAGTTCTTGTGATGGAATATATATTAGACGCAACTTTTCAGTATTGTTCGACCTGTTTTTATCGGCTGTTTACAATACATGGATTTAAGAATGGATATTTTGTACCTACAGTATTCTCTCTAATACCAGATAAAAGCAGGAAACATATATGCTACTGTATAAAACTATTGTTAAAAAATGTACACAACTAAAATTACTGTTATATCTCGTAGAAATTGTGGTTGATTTTGAACAAGCTCCTAGGGAAATATGGGATTTTGCAAAAATTGTAGGCTGTAGATTCCATTTAACGCAAAGCCATTTTAAAAAATTCAGAGCCTGGGTCTAGTTTCAGAATATAAAAACCCAGAATGAATATTTGAAAATATCTTAAGGTATATTTTGGTTTGCGAATGATTAATCCTTCTGAAGGCAAAGATCTTTTTAAAACATAACTATTTTATTAATTATTAATAATATAATTAATGATTTGCGCGTAAAAGAATTTTATGATTATATTAAGAAAACTTATATTGCTGTCTTAGCCCTGTTTCCACCACGCATTTGGTGAGAATTTTGTTTACAAAACAACTAACTCATGTGAATCCTTTGATTGAATATTATAAGCTTCATCTAAATATTTTTTTTACAAATGTGTTAATGAAAGTACAAACTGAAACTTTTTTCAATAAAATAGAGGCCGAAAAATATTAAGGAAAAACTTATTTTAAAATTAGCGGCGTATAAATCAAAAATAATAATTCGTATATGAAATCTATAAGTCTTAAATATGAACCTTAAAAAAATGTAAATGTATGTAGGAATAATGAAGTATATTTTTTTATGATAATGATAATAAATATAAATCGAAATTATGTTTTGTTGTTGTATTCTTCTGTGGTACTGACAAAACTATATTAAATTAAGATATATCTTATTATCAAAGAAAGTTGTTATAGATAAAGAAATATATTATATACAATCTTAAATATCTAGTTACTTTTGAAAGTGGAAATAATCCTCTAATATTATGACCCAAACGACGTGGTCAAGTACGACCTCATTATCATTGGCTAGAGACGATTACAAAAAGATCGCGACAGCTCCAGTAAAATTCGGCAATGTTGGGATATTCGCCGACGATATCCGATCGGCACGCGCCGCAGCGCCTCCAGAGCGCAGTCGGAGAATTCTAGTACTATTCACTTGCTAAGCGGATTCCGTGGGCTGTGTTTGTTAGTCCCAGCGGCGTCGTGAATTTGTGCCTCGTTTCACAGGTTTGAGTGTTTTTCGTTTTGTAGAGTAAGTACCGAGTGTATTTTTATTTTTTTATCGCAAAAATGGGAAGAAAGCATTACTCGGCGGATGCCTACCAAATTATTAACTCCGTAAGTAAATTTATGAAAAACGAAGCCAAAAATGGGCTACAAATTCCAATCAATAATTTTCGCCAACGAATTATGGCAGCTACGGGTGTTTCTAAGGATGTCATCCATCGAGTAAATAAAAAAATAAGTGCTTTAGAAGTAGATGATGTTACAAAAATGTAAAGATCAGTCGTCATTGACGACCGTCCCTCGACATCAACTTTAAATGATTTAAATTTAAGTAATTCCCAAAAAAAAGGGGTCGTCCGAATTCTAAAACATTTATTAGTCAAGGGCAAGGAGATCGAATTCGATCCATTATTTATTAACAACTTTTATATCATAGAAAAACAACGCCCAACGATAAAGAAGGCTCTACAAAGAGTGAAAAAAGCCCAAGTAGGTTTTGAAGGGTCATTACAATCCTTTAGAAGGGTTGTAAAAAAATTAGGTTTCACCTGGGACAAAACACCAGACAATCGACAAGCACTTATGGAAAGCCACGATGTAAGGTTAAAACGCGTAGAGTTTTTGAAAAAATTAGATATTTTCGCCGCGACGGTAGAAATATTATATATACCGATGAAACTTATTTGCATAGTTCGCATACCTCTACAAAAACATGGATAGATACGACCAAACCAGACCAAACATTAAAAGCGCCTTATAGCAAGGGACAAAGGCTAATTATGGTACATGCAGGAGGAGAAAAGGGGTTTGTGGAAAATGGACTCTGGAAAAAAGACTGGAGATTATTACGATGACATGAACACGGAAAATTTCATGCGTTGGGTGAGAACACAACTCATTCCCAACATTCCAGAAAAAAGTGTGTTGGTGATAGATAATGCTAGCTATCACAATACAATGATGGAAAGACTTCCAACCGCCTCATCTAGAAAGGAAGTCATGTTGAATTGGCTAACGGACTTGAGCATCCCTCATACAGTCGACATGACAAAAGTCGAACTCTATCAAGTAATAAAATCGCACAAACCCCGCTTTCTAAAATACGTTCTAGATGAGGAAATGAGAAAACACGGACACTCTGTTGTAAGATTACCACCATATCACCCAGAATTAAACCCTATAGAAAAAATTTGGGCCGCGGTCAAAAATTGGGTTGGAAGTCATAATATAACATTTAGATGTGGTGACGTCGAAAATCTTGCAAGACAGAAGTTCTCCAGCATTACCACTGAGGAGTGGAAAAGAGTTTGCGAACATGTACATAAGAACGAATTAGATTTAATGAAAAAAGAGCATCTATTAGACACTGCCCAAAATTTAGTTTTCAATGTCAATACGGGCAGTTCCGAAGAATGGAGCTCAGAATGTTCAGATGATGATCTTACATTTGGCGACCAAATTGACGAAAGTGACAACTGAATTTATTATTAGTTTTTTTTTGAAGATTTTATTTTTAGTTTGAATTAGAATTTTTTTTTTAGTTTTTCAGAATTTTTTTTTTAGAATTTCTTTTTTGTTTTATCAGAATTTTTTTTTATTTTTTTTGAAGAATTCATTTTTAAGTTTTTATTTTAAAATTGACTTTGTTTCAATTTTGTGATATTATCTGTGATATTGATCTGTGATATTTTTTATATATTTATTATTATTTATTTTTATATACTAACACTCGTAACCTCGCTAAAATTTATACCTCACCCCTCCATCCCGTTGGCGAAGAATGCTCATACCTCCCCGTGGTCTTCGCTGGGTAATAACAATTTAAAAGTAAGAATTGTGATGAGCTAAATTGAGCAAAACTTAATTGATGAACTTAATTAAAAATGTATATAAAACTTTTAACTAGAAAGAAAAAATAAACATTTAAATTGTTTAATTTGCGTATTTTTTACAGAATTTACAAATCCAAATAAAAACCAAATTCACCAAAAAAATTAAAAATGTTACGCAACTGGAATCTATTTTTATCGAAAGACGGAGTTGAAAGCGTTCGCTAGAGCCATCTTTACAAAACCTCTCGAACTGGGTAATCGCTAGCGTTCGAGTCGACGGTAAAGAAAGGTGGGGAAACCTGAGCTGCGCGTTAATTTTGGAATCGTCTCTACCTGATTTAATGGTCGAGTTCGGTATCTCTCCTCATCCAAATATACCTACATGCATTTTTGTAAGTCTTAAATGAGATGTAAACTGATTCTTACATTAAATTAAATTCTATAGAACGTTGCCCAAAAAGATCTATAAGAAGGACAATTTTACAAAAACAATAATTTATCGATTTTAAAATAAGTCAATTGGAAAATTGTAAAATTTATTTCTTCTAAAGTAGGAAAATAAAATTAATTAATTTTATTTACCGAAATTGTAAGTAAAATTTTTTGAAGATTACATTTCGCTCGATTCGGGTATCAGTTCTGATACAAATTAGAGTGCTGGCTCGATTCGTGTGTTGGATTAAAAGAAGAATCGGCTTTGGGCTCAATTCGTGTGCTCAGCTTCTTTTTTACAAACTGTATGGTGCGTCGATTTTCCTGATTAAGAAATTAATTTGACACCCACATTTATACATATTATCCATTCACTTCTTATTCCAATCTCAGTAGACTATGCATTTTATTTCTTGGATTGGCACTTCATTTTGTTGGGTTGGTACCTAAACTGAAAACGTCCTGACTGTCGAAATATTGACAGCTCACATTATCAAAGGTTAAAATTTTTAAATATAGAAATATTCAATAAGTAATGCCAAAAAAATCAGTATAGAACTACATAAGAACATCATTAAATGTTATGGTATGTTTAAGAAATAAAGCAACAGCAGCGAAAGTGGCTCAGATCTTTAAGGTAAGTGCCTACCATTTTGCTATTTCTTTTAAATGAATCCTAGTTTCTAGTTTGTGACAGCTAACATAAAGTTATATATTTTGCATTAGATTAATTAAAAGAGGTTTTTGTAATGATTTTATAAATATGTATCACTTTTTAAATAAAATTTATATTATTAACATAATACATAACCGTTTTTGACAGATATCATAATAAGTTATAAACAACGTTGTCAGATTTCACATTTCTAAATTAAACTTTTTGTAACTATAATTTAATTCAAAATTTTGTTAAATATTTTTAAATCCCATATCTACCTTTGTGTAACTGAGGTATATTTTTTGAAACTAATTAATATGACAAACATTCTAAATGCTTAATTTGTTTAGATTAGTGTTTGGAAAATACGGAGAATTATTAAGGATTGAAAAATAATGAGAAAGTCGCAGATAAAGGAAGTAAAACTGATACATTTAAGAAGTTTATTTTAAAAAGGACTTACAGCGACAGATTTGGATCTACCATTCTAAAAATGAACATTTTACTTTGGACTGATGCTATGATGCTAAACAGAATTTTGATTTTAAAGGGGGACGCACTACACTATACAAACTTATAAAATTAATGGGATACAAATTTAAAAAAGTAAATGGATGACATATTTTATGTGAACAACGACACGTTAAAATTAGTAAAATCACTTTCATTCGGAAATATAAACAACTAAACAATCTTACTGAGAGAGTTACATTCCTGTACCTAGATGAAACATGGATCTATCAAAATGGTAGCTCAGTGCGTCAGTGGGTACACGATTCTGACCTGAAAAGTAATCCAGCTCGTGTAAAATCCGAAAAAAAGAGATTTACTATTTTACACGCTCACACGACACTGGATGATTTTTGGAAGGATGTGACTTGTTACTAGAGTCTTCGAATACAGACTTTGACTATCACAAAAGTATGAATAGTGACCTTTTTAAAAACTGGGTAATCAACACATTCCTGCTCTATCTGTATTTCAAGAAAAATGTGTGGTGGTCATGGACAACGCGCCATACCATTCAGTTCAACTTAACAAACCACCCTATTTTAGCGAAAAAAGCGATGTTGCAGGAATGGTTGATTAACAATAACCTTATGTTTGACACAAAAATGACAAAGAAACAACTGTACTCAATTCTATATATATAAAAAAGGATGTGTTTTTATGTACGAAATCGATGAACTCAAAAACTACTGGACCGATTATTATGAAAATTGGTATATATATATATATGTATTTTTCCACGGAGAAGGTTTATATGATATGCTCATTGATGCCACTCGCCACCAGGTGGCGCTGCAAAGTAACAACTTCTGCCCCGTTCAACCGATTGTCATGAAGATTGGTATGTATATGTATTTTTTCACGGAGAAAACAAAAATGCTATGCTTATTGATACCACTCGCCACCAGGTGGCGCTGCAAACTAGCAACTTCTGCCCTGTTCAACCGATTGTCATGAAAATTGGTATGCATATGTATTTTTTCACGGCGAAGGTTTGTATGATATGCTCATTGATGCCACTCGCCACCAGGTGGCGCTGCAGAGTAGCAACTTCTGCCCTGTTCAACCGATTGTCATGAAAATCAGTATGATGCTGTATTTTTAATGGTTAATATGAATATGATATTCGCATTAATGGAAGTTACCACCAGATGGCGTTTCCATTAAACGAGCAACCACTACTTATTTGATTACTTTAAATCACGCCACCGTAAGGTGGCGCAGTTAATTTCACATATATTTAAAAAAAATAGTATAAACCTGATAACTAACGAGAAAATATGATGAAAACGATAAAATCAAAATAAATTGAAAAAACGAAAAATGGAAGAATGACATAAATGATTTGCGGTACGAAGTCCGCCGGGTCAGCTAGTAATCTTATAAAACTGACGAAAAGATATATGTAGTGGATGAAATTTTAAAACAACGAGGACATGAAGTACTTCGACTACCACCATACCATTGTCATTACAATCCAATAGAACTAGCATGGGGGTTTACTAAGACATATTATAACAAACATATAACATCTACTTATCTTGACCAGGATAGAGTTAAAAAAACGTGGACAGAAGCATTGACTAAATGTACACCAGACATGTGGCGAAATTTTTGTAGATATACAGACGAACTTATTTTGGCAAATTGGACTACTTACATGGGAAACTGCTCACATGACAATAAATTATTTCATTGGAGGAATCAGATTCTGACGATTCCGATTTTGGATTTGATAGTGACTCTGATTCTTCCAGTGAAATAATGGAAGAGGATTGATCATACAAATACACCGACAACATTTACACGTTACATCTAAATCTGCATCTGTATTTGTTTTTATTTGCTTTTATGTAATTTATTAAAATATTTTTTCATTGTATCGGTTTGAAAAATTTCTGAAGAATTTCTGTTATAAAGAACATTATTAAAACATCTGCATATATAAGTCAACTGCGACTCCACTTGAGGCGGACCAGGAAAATCAAATTTGTACTGGAGTAGTTTCCTTAATTAACCCATTAGATGTGAAATTTTATTACCCTACAGCCAATAATCTACGATGCCATTTGCCATTTGGATGTAAAATAGTAGACTTTAAAAAAGATGGATATAAAATTTGAGTAGGTACTGTGTTTTTATGTCAAACTCAAAAATGATTAAATAATTTTTTTACAACTACTTGAATAATTTAAAAGTTTTATTATACATTTGTAAAACTGATTTTTTTTACTTTTGCTTGATTAATTTAAAAGTAGTATTTAACGTTTTTAGTTAATATATGTATATGTGCTACATTTTGAATTGTACTTATTTACTTGTAATAAAATGTAAATATAAAAGTACCTATATTTTTTGTTATAGACCAATAAAATAATAATTGACTATAAACAGGGATCTGTTCTGTGTAAAGGAATGTGTTATTTTGAGTATCAGTCAAAATTCATGTGAATTCAAATAGACCCTTCTTGGATATTAATACTACTTGCAGCGAAAACTGACATATCTACTTTAGTATTCAATTTAATATTAAATATATTGACTTATTTCCTGCAAGTTTTAAATTTGGTTTAGAAATTTAATTAAGATATTTGTACTGAATACACATATTTTTATTGAAGACGTGACAACATCGTACTTACAATTAACAAGACCAGAGAACAGTAAACTCAGACGTGTATTATACAGGTCGAAATTCATGTCACTAACAGAGCCAACTGAGATTGGAATAAAAAGTGAACTGATTATAAAATGGAATTTAACCAGAATTTTATGGATTATACGCATTAAAATATTACGTGCATCGTGATTCATAAACACAAACCAATAAAAAACACAGTTTACTAAAAAACAAAAGAGTATTACTAACCTGTCTTTGTTCGAGCATCCTCTAATGTCACCCAGTTTAATTTACCTTCACTCAAGTACCAATCTCTGAGATCCTTACACTCGATTATTTTAGGGTTAATTTCGAATTTGCTTTGAGTGATACTATTTAAATTTCTACAACCATCATATACGTCTATTTTGACTTTTTTCGCAACCACTACTGATTCATTCATATTACGTGAGTATCGAACGGCTTTAGCAAAATTATCAAATAAATTAAGCTTTACCTAATAAGATCGTTTATTATTAAAATTTGTTGGGTAAATATTAACAACTTACAGTTTTTTCTGATGAATCTAACAGTGTAATTGTCCTCTTTATCAAATTTCCACCAGCGAATTTTTTAAAAATTTTTTCCTGTTCAACACAATCAATAATGCCTATTACATCTACAAAAATATGAAATTTAATTTATAAATAAACGAGGGTTATGGTTTATGTATAGTTAAACTGTGATTTCCTTGCATAAAACAAAAATATAGCTGATAAAGAAATTTAAATGCGTTGTACAGTAAAAAACCCAAGAAAGTCCAAAACCCCAAAAAACATTGAAAATCAAAAAACATGGAAAACCGTTAAAAACCCGAAAAATCGTTAAAAAAAATTAAAAACAAGTTAACTTCTCACAACTTTGTAAAAAATATCACATTTATTGTTTTTAGATGTTACAAAGTTCGCTGGTACAGCTAGTAAAATAGTAAAATGATACCTACCTACTATCGAATTAACTTTCTTTAGGTTAATTTTGTCAATAGAAGTAAAATCATAGTCACACTTTGTGATAATACTTTCTGTTGTAAGTTTGATTTCATAAATATGTTTTAAATGATTCTGTTTCTGGTTTGCAAGTTTTATTTTACCGCCTAATATCTGATAAATGATACCCACCTAAAATTTACCATAAAAAAATATCTCTAATTTTTATGTCAAACTTATTTTTACCTCGACTAAATTATAATATTTATCGACCATGGTGTTAGAAACTGAAACTTCAATTTCACCACTACTATCCATTAAATAAAAACTAAAAACCTTTTCATTCTCATTAACAGTAGTGTCAAAAAATGTTATGTTACTCTTGTTAGTAACTCTCCCTTTTATCAACCAACTAAAAAAATAAAATTTGAAAGTCAACATTATTTAGTGATATTAAACTAAGTACAAAGTTGCGAGCTGGGGGTTGGCCAAAACTAAGTTTAAACCATTTAAAGAGTTTTTATTTTGACCGACTCGGATCGCACAACTTTGCCCTTCTTCGCTGGATTAGAGGAGAATTAGCTTCGACATCTATTGAGAATTTAATTAACTTACTTCTCCTGATCCAAACTAAGTTCAGATATAGAAGTTTTAAAATAAGTTGGAAAATCTTCCGTTTCCATAGCAGAATTCTGGTTTTCTGAAACATTAGAAGTAGATATAGGCATAGCATATTTTTGGTTTTAATAATAATTAATTTTCCGAAAATTATCATTTCCGTCAAACAAAACTATTTTAAAAGCACGATTAGGTTTGAGATGTCATTCTAAATCCAATAATGTCTAATTCATCATTGCACACAAATAAATTTCATAATAAATTAATTACTTAAAATTAGTGTCCGACCGAAGCTACGGCTTCGACTTCGGCCACCTTCGGCCAAAAAAAACATCTTCGGCGAAACCTTCGGCTTCGGCCCAAAACCAAGCCGAAGCCGTAGGTTTCGCCGAAGGTCCGAATAACCGTCGAGATTAAACGAACTGTTACGAAAGACTGAGTGAGAGAGCAACGGACCGGTCGTATTTGCTGAGGCCGCGGGGAGTCACTGTCAAATATCACATTGCACATTGCATGCTCATCAAGACAAGTGGTCTAATTGTAATTTGTGAATTACATAATAAAGAAATGATTATTTTTTACAAATAAATCACAAAATCACAAACTTTTATTACCATCTTTAAATCAACTTCTAAATAAGACAGGAAACAGTCAATATAAACATTTAATATTGAAGTTTTGAAATAATTTTAATATTAATTGTAGTTTGTAGACAGTATTGAACAAAATTATAAAATTAATTAATGAGAGATTATAAACCTTCGGCTTCGGCTTCGGCCGAAGGTTGTGGCGATTGCCGATTAACCAGCTTCGGCTTCGGCCAAAAATAGACCTTCGGTCGGACACTACTTAAAATGTAATTTCTGACAAACTTGTTAACTTTTAATTTAATGAAGTATACCGATGATTTTAATTAGCGGTTTTTAACAACCGAAAACTAGTACAATCTGCCCAATTTCACTTTAGCTGTGATATGCGCAAATGAAGAATAGAGAGCATCGCACAAAGCCAGAAGACATTGTCTCGAGACCGACAATCTGAGCGTCTCCCCACCTTGGTTCATTATAAACCATTGGGCATCTCAACGTCAGAGCTAAAGTGAAATTGGACAGATTGTAATAATGCATTAAGACGAATTTAAATACATTTCCCATTATTAGAATTTGATCAAAACTTTATATGAAAAAAAAAAACATTAGTTTTACGAAAAACAGTTATTCTTTATAAAAAGTTGTGCATGATCTAAAACTGAAAATACAACCATCAGATATTAATTTTTTTAAGCCGTATACGGGGTGTGTCAAAAAATATGAATTTACTCAAGAGTAAGGTAACTTTTTTTTTAAATAGCGACAATTGTTATTAAGAAAAGTTGATCATAATTAAAAACTATATTTAATATTATCCATCCGCCATGAAAAACGATCTATAATAATTTTCGGTTTGAATAATTCAAATTTTGTAAATAACACATCAGCAATTTTATTAAAAAACATGACATGATAAAAAATTAAGAAATGTTTTCTTATGGCGTATGGATATTTGACAATTGCACAACTTTTTATAAGACGAAGAATAAAAAAGTTTCCCATATGATGCCGACTTAATTGGACACACTGTATATATAGATCGGAGCGTTTTTGATATGTAAAATGGAGAAAACAAAATGATACAAACGTATCTCGTGCTTTCTGTCAATAAATTCCAGATACATAACCGGGATTGGTGTCTGGTAAGAATTCCTAACTCTAAGCACTGAATGCTGCGACATAGATAGAAATATTAATCAGTCTATACAAGGACAAAACCAAACTTTCGACACTGTGTCTCGCTCTAATTAGAACTCATCAGTACAGTATAGAGTATAGGTTTGTCTCTCCAGTCACTAATGACGAGACAGACTGGCTGAAATTTGTTATTAAAGTATAACATAACCGTAAAACATAAAAAAATTTTAAACAAGTTAAACTTAATTAAAATTAGACCTACCTCCCATGCTATTAACAGGAGCAAAATTTGGATCGTTATCACATTTTGTGATAGTACTTTCTTTAGTAAGTTTGATTTCCAAATTATTGTTTAAGAAAGAAAATTGCTGCTTTGGAATTTTAACAAGACCACCATTGATGTCGTATATTTCCCCGACCTGAAATTTAGCAACAAAATAACTATACACATTTGGATCTATATCTTTTATTTTATTGGTGGCATTAAATTTTATTAACTCTGTGTTGAGGACTTCTTGCCATTGTAAATATGAAAAGTTCATGACGTAACAGCCATTGAAACAAATACAATACAAATATTTTATATTTATAATGGTAAGGAAGCGTAAGTTGCTGGAAAAATTTCTTTTAAGTAAGTTGCGTAAAACGTTTTTATAAGGCACTATAAACATAGGTATTATCATCAGCCATGTTTTGTCCAATGTCATCAAACTCACGTGTCAGACCATAAACAAATTAAAAAGACGTGCAATCATATTTTGTAGTGGTGAAAATAGGAACTAAACCAGTTGGTAGCGGGAAAGTAGTTATAACCGTATAGTGCCTTAGTAAGTACTAGTAGTGTTATTTTAATATATTTTCTAACTTACTTTAAATATAAAAAGAGTGTAGAAGTATAGTGAATAGTTTTAAGCATGGTGCACTGATGTCGGAACTTGTTGCCAACTTTATATTATGCATCAACACATCTGTTGTATTATCTCTGGTGTTGTAGTTGACATTGGTTAAAACATGGCTGACGATAATACCTATGTCTATAGTGCCTTAGTTTTTACACAAAAATTTTTGAGTCTAGGAGATTTGGGCGCGGCCGTTTCGGCGCGAGACACTTCGGCGCGGGTACGTTTCGGCACAGATACATTTGGGCACCAGTATCGAATATTTATTTTCAAAAACATATTTTTAATAATACAGTGAATTATTTAACTGGTTTAGAATACTATTCCATGTTAATGATATTTTAATATAACCATTGGAATTTGGATATACTCCCAGGATTAAGATAAGGAATTAACAGATAAATAAGGTATAATTTCACAGTATTACAGAAATTAAAAACTGATTATTATTTTAAATATATACAATATAAAATATAGGGGACGTCCATGCAAAATGGATACCCCGGATATTATGGATCCATCTCAAAAATTGTATTATGTTTGGATTTGGGCCGTTAACATAGTCTACGACTAGTGATTTTATTCTTCTGTCAGCCTGGATATACTTTCGTTTTTTTTTTTGAAGATGGCTGATTTCCAGTAACTAACTGCTCATAGGCAACATCTCTGCCTTGTTGGACAGTTTTAAGGCTGGCAATGAATTTCCAAATGGTTAGATGGTCCATTGACAGCTCTGATTGCAACCTCCTGTGTGCCGCCTCGGCGTGATTATTTGTCCTGTCCATGTTTGTCAGGACTCGATTGTGTACCGACCAGACCTCTGGAGGAAATAGTGCCTGTCGGCATTTCCTCTCCTATTCGGGCGTCCTATGTAAGAGTCCTCAAACCATTGTAAAAGGGGCTCTAGCTCTTGAGGTAACACATTTGACAATGCGTCTATGGCTTCGTCGGCAAAAATGACAAGGATGTTATCATCCGCGCCTTAAGCGCAAAATCAGCTTTTGTGTTGTATCTTCCTAGAAGATGCAACTCTACCAAATGCTTGCGCATGTTTTTCACCAAATGGAAAAAAACATCCCATTTTTTCCACATCCGGAAAAGCTGCCTTGAAAGCATTGATGGCTGCCAATTCGAAGTCACAGGATATTTTCCTAGAGTGTAGATTAGGTTGAAGGACTTTTAACATATCTATCAATTTAGTATAAATATGTCACTTTTTATTTGTTTGGGAGAAGTGCATAAACTGCGCGATGCACTCCACCCCATCTTCTACCCATTATTAAATATACTTGGTAGAACAATGGTGGTGCAATGGAAAATGTCCCATTGATGAACCAGTGGTCCGATTGGAGCAAAATCTGTAAATAAATATAATTATTGATAATAATAATAATAATAATAATTTTTAAGTTTGGTATTAAAATTTTGTTAGTAAAATTAAAACACAGGGTGTTGTTTCAAAAAAGAATGATTTTATAAAAAAAATTATAATCCGGACCTGGACTTTCTAATTTTCTATTGGGTTTATTGATTGTCCTTCTCTAGAAGAACGGGGATGGGTAATTTGGTCCCCGCTACCTGTGTTAATCCTTTGGTAGCCAGGCACTTCGATAATCCGGCTGGTAATTTCGCCCCCAAATTAAAATATAATTATTTCTGCTTCTTGGAAATTTTTAGGAATAACAGGTAGTTTAGACGGATATGAAACCCTTATATTATTATAATTTGCAATCATTTGAATTATTATTTAATTTGAGTACGTGTGAATTGTTGTGAGAAAGCAAATTATGGAGGTGAAAATTATTAAAAGTATTCGTGGCAAGGGTTTACTTGTAGTTAACGGTTACAAGTTTAATTTCCACAAAAAACTGAAAACTTCAGAAGAAACTTGTTGGAAATGTACCAACAGAAAATGTAAGGCCTGTATCTATACATTAGGTGTATCAAGTGCAATATTCGTGACTAAAACTTCATCCGAACACTGTCATCTTGCGGACATTTCAACGTTAAATAGGCAAACAGTTTCTCTAGTTTGCAAGAGAAAAGCTGTTGACGATATTTCTGAAAAACCGTCAAAAATTATACGTATTGCATTGAAAGAAAATTTACCAGCGATACTATCAACCAGGGACGTCGAGTACGTTGGGAAGAATATGTATAATAGTCGACGTAAGTTTATACCAGCGCTTCCGAAAAATATTAACGATGTACATGAAATTTTGAATTCGATTGACGTAAAAACTTCGCGTGATGAACAATTCCTTTTTATTAATTGTGTGTTAAATAATATCATTGTGTTTACGTGTCTTTCAAATCTTGAAGCTCTGGGGAAAACGCAACGAATCTACGTCGACGGCACATTTGATTATTGTGCCAAATATTTCACACAAATGTTTACAATTCACGGTTTTTTACACGGACATTACATACCTTTAATGGTATGCCTTCTACCCAATAAAAAATCGGAAACATACGAAAGACTGTTTCTTTTGGTTTAAGATAAGTGCTCCAAAATTAATATTAACTTCGATTTTAAGGAAATAGTGTGTGATTTTGAAATGGCCATACATAAAGCCGTTCGAAAAGTTTGGCCTTCCACCCAAATCATCGGATGCAGATTTCATCTCGCCCAGGCATGGTTCCGGAAAATTAAAACTACCGGTCTAGTTGTGGAATATAACGATGCGAGCAGTGATATTGGTCGGTGGTTGCACTTGACTTTTGGTCTTACTTATTTAGATCCTAATGAAGTGGGTGATTGCGTTGCGTACGAACTATTCGAAAATAGACCAAATGACATGAGATTGGAAAAGTACGCTGATTATCTAATCGAGAATTATGTTGATGAAGAATCTCTTTTTCCACCGACAATTTGGGCCAAAAATTTGTCTGATCTCACGCGAACAACAAACGCTTGCGAAGCTTTTCACAGAACTTTTAACGATTCATTTTACAAAGAACATCCAAATATAATAACATTTCTTAAGAAATTAAATGAATTCCAAATCGAAACTTATATCAAGTTGCAAAGTTGTCATTTCAAACATTATGTAAGAGACCCTAAAATTAGAAATCGTCAAAAATTTATTGAAAACCTTATAGAAAAATACAAAAACTCTGAAATAGATAGAACTCATTTTTTAACATGTATTTCATTTAAATGTGTAAAATTTTGAAATTCTCATTTGTGTAAAAATTATTTATATGTTCATGCCATAGAGTTGAAATTAAAACCTTTAAACTATTTTCATGTTTTGATTTTATTTCTTCTTTGAACCGAAAGCATATACCTGATTGCGGGGACGAAATTACTTGTAGGGAATTTATACCTGTCAGCCATGGGGACCAAATTACCTTTTGAAATTTCGTGACGTCATCTTTGGGGACCAAATTACCAACTCCGAGAAGAACATCTATGCCAAATATCATACAAATATACAGGGTGGTTCACAATATAAAAGGTAAGAAAGAAATGACCAATATAAACAAGTTTTGCTAAGTTCAGGCACGTAAAATTTTCAATATATTGAAAGTACAATTATCTATTTAGGAAAACGCTTACTTCATCTAAGTTTTTGTCTCGGCCAAATACCAGTATTCGTTGTGGTTCTGCTCCGCTGTCGGCCAACAAAAACTTTTCTGGTCTTCCACGTACATCATAAAACTGAAAACTTTCAGGAATAATCAGATCTTCGACTCGTATTGGAATTGGTGGTGTAACTAGAACTTCGTTTCTTTTCCTGCGAATTATTTTTTTTTAAAGCTTTTTCTTGTGGTAAATTTGCCTGTGATGCTTGCGACAAATTAGCTTCATTCAGACAAAAGTTAATAATTTGCGACGTTGCTTCCATCGTTTCAGCAGCACGAGTTTTCATTGCATCGCAAACCATCTTTTTCTTTAAGTTCGCCGAATTACTGTCATGTGAATTTCATTCACAATTATACCATTTATGGTATGAATTCTGGTTTTACAACCTTCAAGTTTAAATTCACAGCGCCAATTTTTAACTTGTCTAAGACGTAGCAGCAGCCATTGCGACTATACAAAGGTTTACCACGTTTCGAAACTAACTCCATTTTAAAAACTGATCACACACTGATTAAAACTAATTCACTCATCAGTTCTTATATTTACAAAAATAGGGTGTATCTTAGTCATTAAAGACATCTCATTTTGTCAAGATTATTTACCTAAATTTACTGTTAATTCCTTCTCAATAGTAATATTAAAATATCATTAAAATAAAACTAAAATGCTGATTAATAATCCAAATTTAGCCTTTAGTTCCAAGAATTATTAACCTAAATTATACCTTATTTACCTGTTAATTTCTTATCTTAATCCTGGGAGTACATCCAAATTCCAATGGTAAAATATCATTAAAAAGAAAATAAAGACATATCATGCTTCAAAAGATTATTTGTTGGTTCTAATGATCCAAATTCAGCCTTTAAGTTAACGTAGAATTTTAGAATTCTTAGAATTTATATTCACATATTAATACAGTAAAACCTCTATTTTTGGACACCTCTATATAGCGGACACCTCTATGTAACGGACAAAAACACATTTCCGGAATGCTGCAATGCCCATTTGTGTATAAACGACCCTCTCAATAGCGGACCCTCTATATTACGGACGCGGACATACAAATTAGTTACCAAAAGATATTATTTCTTTAAAAATTACCTCCATGTACGGACACCTTTCCAAATTTCAACGAAATTTAAGAATTTGTAATCTACCTACGTGTACGGATACCTTTATATATTTTTGCAAAAGGTCAGGTATAAAAATGTTTCCGGTTGACTGGTTTCTTGTTTCAAGCTTAAGATAGGGTGGGTTTGGTTTATGGGTTTTCCCACTAATCCTCTTTATGATAGGTAAGATGTTTATGAAAATATGTACTTGTTACTGGATATTATTTACAAATTTTATTGCTTCTCAAATAATTTGGTCAGTCTATTTACACTATTTAGTTGAAGTTTAGTTATTGTTAACACAACATGCCAAACGAAAAAAGAAAACGTTTATCTTTAAAGGATAAGGTAGAAATTATCCATACGAGTGATAAATATAAATTAAGTGTTAGGAAACTAGCCGAAAAATATGGTGTTGGAAAAACACAGATTAGCGAAATTTTAAAAAACAAAAATGAATTTTTAAAGTCTTTTGTTTTTGTTTTTGTTTTTGTATTTACTGTAAAAAATATTTTTATTTTTAAATTTTTCAAAAATCAAAGACTTTAAAGGTTTATATTACTAAACCGATTTAAGGAATTTTGGATAACTTTAATTTGCAAGACATTAATCGAACTTCCTTTATATTAAAATTGTTAAACCTCTTAATAACGGACACCTCCCAATAACGGACAAAAAAAAATTCCCCCTAGCTGTCCGCTATTCAGAGGTTTTACTGTAATATCAAAACAGTCAAATAATTCACTTTATTATTAAAAATATGTTTTTGAAAATATTCGATACTGGCGCCGAAATGTAACCGCGCCAAAATGTCCGGATCCGTAAATTTTTAAACCATTACACTATATGTCATATTAAACTTATTTTTACCTCTATCAAGTTGAAATATCTATCTACCATACTATCAAAAACCGCAACCCGAATTTCAGCACTATTATCCATTATATCAAACGTAAAAAACTTTCCTGATCCATTCAAGGCTATAATATTATATTTTTGTTTAACTCTTGCCTTAACTATCCACCTAAAATATTCACCATATAGATAAACGATATTAACGATTTATAAACTTACTTTGTCTGTCCGTTGACGAGTGTGGAAATAGAATCATATTTTACTACACCGGATGTTGCATTATCTACAAATTAGTTAAAAACGGCTTAATTTAAATAATACGAGCAGGATAGAATATATGTATGTGGCTTAAAATTAGAATTTTTCTCAATAACAAGTTTTTACAACTCATCCTATATCACCTATCACAGTATTAACTAAAATTAACCATTAACCGAAGACGTGAAATAGTAACGACACTACAGGATACGTGCGGTCATTGTGTGTTTTTTTTTGTTAAAATATCAAAAATTTGTATGAAATAAATTTAATTAAAAATAAAAAAAGCTATAGTTATTAACATCACAAGACCGATGTGTGGCAAATAAACGATGAGGTTAGATATCTTTTATTTGTGTATGTCGTTTAAGACTTTTCTTAATTCCGTTAATAGATTACATTAAATTTTAATTCTGAGGAAAGAATCCCGCACATTAATATTCTACAGAAAAATCCCAACGGTGTGCACTGTGTTGTCATGGAACAGTTTGTCAATTTTATTAAAAATAAAAAAACTCTATCTTTTTGTCTTCAGAAGTTCTCTGCATGAAAGGATGGATGAAATTGATGAATTTGAGAAACTTTTATTATAAGTATTATTAGATTCTCGTCGATTTACTGCTGAATATAACGCAAGACCGATATATAAGAAAGAATATGATTATTTTGAAGAGTGTCGTAAAAGTATAGTTATTAGTGGAGTAGAAGTTTCAAATAAAACAAATTGTCAAATTACATTTTAAATTTATAAATAGTTTTATAATTGTTATTGTTAACATAATAAAGGTTTGAAGTATTTTAAAAATAAACTGTCAGATGAATACCGATAAATCAGAATAATAGCATAGGATTACGAAAAATCAAGTAACAAAATATAGTTTATCTACTCTACCTCATATTATGTATCAATTTTTAGTTCGTGAAAACTGTCATTATAGACAGCAGTGCGTGAAGGATTGAAAGTGTGCGTGAAATAACAATGTATTTTAAATGGGATTTACTTTTTCGCACTGTTTTTGACACACCTTCATATAATCAAATATCCTTAGCATTCGCGTTGTCATGGTGTTGCTATGAGAGCATTACATTTCAATCAAAGTTATTCTGACAGTTTTGTAGTTTAAATTTTCAAATTTGAATTTGTAATTATTTTTTATTTGTTTATTGTAGATAAGATATTGTATAAAACTGTGCGTGAAGTGCTTTTTGCGCACTTACGCGATATATAGCACTCGCTTCGCTCGTGCTCTAAACATCGCGTGCGTGCGCAAAAAGCATACTTCACGAACTGTTTCATAAATAACTATTTTAAGGGGCAGAAAATTTTAAATTGCATATTGAGCATGTAAGGCATAAAGAGGATGTAAAAAATTTTAAAAGAGTCTCAAAAGACACTGATCTCGCATTGATTAGATAGAAGGTAAATGAAAGGATTGGGGTTAAATAGTTACTGTTTTGAAGAACTGATAATTTGAAATATGCCTACGGTCACTATGACTGCACGTCTGCGGTTAAGGATTCAGTAAAGTAAAATTATGCCTACCTTCTTTTTCATTAGTTTTATCAATAGGAGCAAAATTTGGATCGTTGTCACATTTTGTGATAGTACTTCTTTCTTTGGTGAGTTTGATTTCAAATTTATTTGTTAAGGGAGAAAATTGCTTAGTTGCCAGTTTAATAAAACCACCATTGATTTCGTATACTTCACCAACCTGAAATTTACCAATATCTATAGGTACATATAATAAAGTGTCTGTAATATTAAAATAACTGATACAAATACCTAAATAACATTTTTTTAAATTTTTGTCTGTCTCTTTTATTTTAGAATTAAACACAAAGGCTGTATGTAGCGCGGTTCCAGTTCGCTGTTGTTAAAGGTTTTGTCTAAAATGAGTTCGTTTAAAAATTAACATGTAAGAAGTCTTGGACACAAAAACAACGATGAAAAACGTAAAAATGATAAAAATCGTACAAACGGAAAGAAACCGTTTAAAAAAACTTAAAAACATAAAAAAATGTTTAAAAACAGAAAATAAAAAAGTAGGTAAATCAAAAAACGAAGAAGTATAATAAAAATTGGAAAAAACAATACAAAAAATAAAAACAAAAAAAATGGTAATTAGTAAATAGAGAAAAAAGAAAAATCTGGAAAAACGAAAAAAAAGTAGAATGGAAAATTGAAAAACAAAAAAAGAAAATCGAGAAAACATTACACAAATTGAAAATAAACGAGAAATGTGAAAAATAGAAAAAAAAACTGAAAAAAGCACAAAACCTGAAAAATTACAAAAACAAACGAAAAAAAAAAATAGTAAAAACCTGGAAACAAATGCGAAAATATGATAAAACTGACAAAAACAAAAAAAAAAACAGAAAATAATCTGTAAAACCAGAAAAGAACATAAGAATTGAAAAAAAATTGACGGGACCAGCTAGTATTTAAACATTTTTATTAACTTATTGGTGGCATCAATTTTATTAGGTACCTCCTAATTGGGTCTTTTTGTCACTATAAGTATAAAAAGTTGACGTAACAGACCTTATAGCAAATACTGTGTATTAAAATGGTAAGGAAATCTCTCATAAATAGTATTATGTTTGTATAGTTCTTAAGTTTTTTTTATAAATTACACCTTACAATTAAAACAAATTTTAAACAATATTAAAAATAATTTTTTATAATTCACGTTCACAAAGTTTCTATTTCGACACTAAAAACAGTATCAAAATAGATTCATTGTAACACTGTTTTTGGTAACTTTTTGTTTTACATAATTGGTTGCACTGCACTGATTGTTAACGAAAAAATTCAGGATAGTAAATCAAGAAGTATGTTGTAGTAAATTATTAACTACATTATCAGCGATATTGCAAAATTCATAATATTTTATACAAATTTGACAAACATTCAAATTTAAAATCATTAAAACTGTCAAGTGTCAAAAGTGTCAAGATTGCCAACATAAATAAATATTTCGAAAAACTCTCATTTAATTTATTTTTCTATACTTTTAAAAGTTCATTATAAAAAATAGTATGTAACACTCGAATTACAATGACGGTTTGTAGTACTCGTTCTTTGCGAAACTCACCGCTTCGCGGTTCGTTTCACATACTGAACTCGTACTACGAAACTTGTCATTGTAACACTTGTATTACAATATACTATTTTGTCATTCAGTTACGAAATATCATAATTTTGACACTCATTCTAGATACAAAATGTTGTTCATTATTTCACCTGTTTTCATTTTGTCACTCATTTTATCAAAGAGTGACAAAATGAAATCTCATTTTGTCACTCTTTGATAATAGTTATTTATTATACAAGGGAAAAAAGTATTAGATTTTAGCTCGAGGTTGTGTTGTCTCCCGACGCGAAGCGGAGGGAGACAAAAAACCGAGAGCTAAAATCTAATATTTTTCCCGTGTATAAACACTATTTTTTTCTGTGACGACGATTTAATATTTTAAATAAAATCAGAAAATTACTGATGCAAAATTTGAATTTTAAAACTAGTAGGCTTTTGTCCTTATAGTGACAATTAGACAGACCTGCGTTATCAATCAACTATCTGTCAATTTGATTCTGTAATTTGTATATATCCGGGAAAAAAGTACTCACTTTTTTCCCATGGTAAAAAAGTAATAATTTCATAAAAAGTGACGTTTTGTGACCCGTTAACAGAGATAAAATGTCAAACTTTCTTCTCATCGCAGAAAAAATGTAATTTTTATCTCCATAGAAACAAACAAGCATGGCTTTGATACTATCTAGCAGAAATAGGCCGACGTTAAATTATAACCAAGTAAAATAAATTCAAAATGAAAATGAAGCTGCATTACAAAATATCTCTTATATAAACACGATGCAAAACACCGTGTTTTTTGCACACTTTACATCTAGTGCAAAAAACACGTTCATTTACTAGTTACATAAATAGCTATTAACTCCTATATGACCATCTAATAGTTTAGTAAAATGTGTACTATAAATATTAAAGCCCTTTTAACACCAATTATCAATTAAATTAAGGTTGTACGATTATTATAATTGATCAAGTTTATAAAAAACATATTGTTTCATAAATATTGAACAATCAATGTCTCAGAGGTATGAATTTCTAAATTCACTCTCAAAGGAATTAAGGCGGAAACATACTATCAAAACGTGACACGACGCCACGCCACCCGACGCATGTTAGTACCTCTCAATTCCATATATTTAATACAGTTAGAAGCACATATACAACACGCTATGTGACCACACGCCGCAATATAAATATATGGACTAACATGCGTGGCGTCGTGTCACGTTTTAATAGTATGTTTCCGCCTTTACTCGAAGTTGGTAGGAAATTCATCAAATCAAATAGTTTATCAAATGGCGCGCTAGCGCCATTGTGGCTAAAAGGACTTACTACAATGACATTCCATTTATACTTTAAAATCGTGTTTTCAGAATTGTTGTTTTTTTTTTTATTTTCCAATTTTTCTTTTAATTTGAGTAGGGTTGTCAGCTTTCCTATTTTTTATTAATTTCTCAATTTTTTTGAGAATGTGTTAATTTGTAATAAATTTTGTTTTTTGGGCAGTGTTGCCAGATTTCCCAATTTTTCTTAATATCTCAAATTTCTTAAAACTATATTAATATTATTTAGTTTACGTATTGCACATCTTAGAATTCAGCTGGTATAATTAACAGTTTCCAGATACATATGGATCATAGAAAAACGGCTCGATTTTCAAACCTAAGATATTTTCTAACTATGCGGCAAGTAATAAGGAGGGCCGATTTTTGAATCTTTATGTAGCTAAGCTACCATGAAAGACCGTTGGAATAGTGCCATCGATGAAACAATGATTGGAACAACCTCGACACTAGTTGCCTGTCACATCTGTTGAAATTCTATGGCGAGGTTGGCGTATTTATTCCTTTTTCTTTGTGCTTATTTAACAGATTGTTATTATATGGCACACTTACGTCGATCAGATAAACTTTATTAATTATAAAAAATAACACAGCATTTGGTCGGTTATTCGTCACCTGTCTGTATATCAGTGATAATAAACTATTTTTAACCATATCTTTCTAAAGAAGTACCAAGAAGAATTTTTATGTCTAAACCGATTTTTAATTAATATTTGAACGAGCGTAACCTATGGGACCAATAATACAAAATTTCCACAATTTTCTTGCTCATGTTATTTTGTACAGAACTACAAAAATTTATTATTTTATGAAAACTTCATTTCGTGTAAACCCTACCTCAGTAAAAAGAATGTCTCCAATAAAATTAGAGTCATCAGCAATATTTCTTAGAAAAAAAAACGGGTGTCAGTGGGACTGCGGGTAGAAGTAATACTTCCATGTACGCACCCGAGCTTGAAAATTTCTATGGGAATAATTAGCAAAATCATTATATGCTTGAAGCATGGACCTATTAAACTATAAATCCGAACTTCCATGTTCGTTCAATAGGTTAAAATACAATGTACACTCAAAAAAAAATTCCCATCGTATAATTAAACTCTTCATCTTTCCAATAGTATGTTATAAAATATCGCTTATCTAAAAATATTTATTGCGAAAATATATATCGTGTGTACATAAAACTTAAAAACTTTATAAAGTATAAGGTTAATTAGTGCCGTCAACATGTACAGTTGTACTTAATTATATAATAATAAAAAATAATATATAAAAAGATAAGAAATGAATTTATTTTATATTTTTGATAGGTATTTTATCAACATACAAATTGAAAACACTGTACACTCAGAGATGAAATTTGCAACCCAAAAGAATAAGCTCTCCCCCAATATATTCATATAATATATATGAATATATTAATTAAAAGTCTCTTTTGGCATAATATTTAAACCCAACGTTATACATTTATTACTTAAAAGAAGGAATACGTTGTTGTATCGGACAGTAAACAAAAAACAACCCATACAAAATTTGAATGTTCCTTTCATCAAAATACAAATGTTTGATTGGAAAAACAGGAAAATACAATTATATTTTTACTTGATCTGCCACCATAAGAAACTCTTTACCGCGATTTCTACTAAGATGTAATTTACGAACAGTATTGAACACCTCTTCTTGGTTTAAGGTAATATTGACAAGATTTTTCTTCTTGCCGCATGAATATTTTGTCTTATTTAATTAACATCTTCTGAATTTATGTTCTCCCTAAAATTATTCGATTGCATTTCTTGCAAGTTTCTTTTCAAAACCATGATTGTGTTCTGCTTTGACCTCTACTACTATAGCTGTACATTTAGCGTTACAACACATCTATCGATTTTTTCCACACTTACTAGTAGTAGCTTTGGAAATCTTAAAATTATTCAACACAATTAACTTTTACACTAAACATGGTAGATTCTCTGTTATCCATATTAACTCAGTTTAGGTAGAGAATAAACTGTTTGATAAGATACTCAATAATGTATGTATGTATGTTGTTAGGAGTAACAGATACACCTGCGACCTTTTGGAACGAAGTTCCCTTTCGCGCGTTACGACGCTAGGAGCTAGCCTAAAAAAATTCATACCAAAATTTGTCACGACACTATGCACCGACACAATGCACCGACAGACGCATGTTTCTCTCTCACACAGACCAAAAAATAAATAACTCTCTCTCTCTCTCTCTCTCATAGATAGATATATTACAATGCATAGAAAAGTGTGACGTCAACTATGGGAGGAGCTTACAAATCTTTCTAAACAAAACACAAAACTACAAAACATATTTGCATTGAAAATGCCATAAAAGATTTTTCTATTACTTGTAGTGGTTTCTAATCAAAAATCTTAACGTTTTCCGGACACTTTTCATACGACCTATTGTATCCAATTTGTGATAGTGAATAAACATTGAAAGTTAGTGTAAGTGTTTAAATTTTATATGCATTTTAGTGGAATTGAGGTTATGTTTTGTTTCAAAGTTTATAAATTTTATTATGGTAATCTTGTAATTAATTATGTATTCTTTAACTATTAAATAGTATTCTGTTGCAGTAAAAATGGTGATGTGTTTCGTCCCCAATTGCAAACATTATAGCGAGCAGAAAAACTGCAAATTTTTTACTTTTTTTTTCTATTTTGCTTTGAACAGTGTAGTAGTGTCGCGACTTTGTTAATACAGGTTTTTTGTAGATAATAAATGTTAAAATAATAGAAAATAAAAACAATAATGTATCCTGACAATGTTTCTGCACAAGTTCCCGATATTGTTGATAGAGTTAGGTAAGTAGAGATTTTATACAGACGATAATAAATGCTTATGTATATACAAACTCTCTGTTGTGTTTACAAATTACAATTCCTTCACTAATTAATCGAAAGGAACTTCGTTCCATCCGGGTGTCCTTTGACACCTCTCACTTTTTTTTTCTTGCAATATTTCTGATAGCAGCTCTTCTAGTCCTATCTTCCTTAGAAAGTTTAGGATATCATTGGGTTTTAAATTAGGTAGTTCTTCCCTTTCTATTTCGTATATTTCGTATTTGACCCTAGAAGTACTTAATGCTATGCATTCTGAAAGTATGTGTATTGAGGTTTCATCCTCTACCTCAAAGAATCTGCAGTTTGCTTCATCTACTAATCCTAGTTTCTTCATGTGTCCTCTTAATCGACAATGACCGGTTAGTATTCCTGTTATAATTCGGAGGTTGTTCTAACTTAGGTTAAGACAGCTGTGAGATCTCTTCTGGTTATAGTTTCCCAGGAGCGTCTTTGATTGTCTTATTCCTTCTAGATCATTCCAGTACTTAGATTTTCGCTATTTATTTTTTCCTTAGTTTTTCTAAGATTGTACTACTACTGATTCCACAGGATGGTTCTGGTCCCAGGTATGGGGTTTCAGCACCTTTTTTTGCCAGCTTGTCTGCTGTTTCATTTTCTTCTATTCCTACGTGTCCTGGAACCCATAGGAGGGTAACAGTGTTATTCTGTCCTAGTTCATTTAATTTGTCTAGGCATTCCCAGACCATCTTTTAACTGATTGTATCTGACTTCAGAGCTTTGATAGCTGCTCGACTATCTGACATGATTACAATCTTCTGTCTACGATAGTTCCTTTCAAAGTTAAATTCTATACATCTTTCGATGGCACGAATTTCCGCTTGAAAGATGCTTGGGTACGTACCCAAGCTTTCTGAGTATTTGGTTCTAGATCCAAACACCCCTGCTCCTGTTCGTTTATCTGTCTTGAAACCGTCCGTATACCATTTTATGGCGTTTGGCTTAGTCCCAATATGGTGTTTTCGTCCCATTCAGATTTGCTTCCCAGTTTAGTGGTAAATTTTCTTACAAAGTTAAATTTCTTTGGCATGTCATCTTGGCGCCTTTCCCAAGTTTGATCAAGTTGGAGTGATCGAGGTTCTTCCTTGATTATTCCTTCTTTAATCATTCTATATATTGATTTCTTCCTAGCATTTTTTACTTGAATATGCACTGGCGAGAGATTTAGTATTACTTCCATTGCAGCAGTGGGACATGTTCTCATTGCTCCAGTGATACATGCACAGGCTAGTCTCTGAATCTTTGAGACGTTTGTCCTCGTAGTGATCAGATTAGCTCTCGTGCCCCAAGCTACTGTCCGATATGTGATGACTATTGCTGTGTACATCCATTGCAATGTCTTTGGGTTACAGCCACAATTTTTCCCAGCAATGTTTGTGCACACCATAAGGGCTTTTGTAGCTTTGTGTATTATTTCGTTTTCGTGTTTGTTCCAGAGTAACTTATTATCTAGATATTTGACCTCTGTCTTCCACTCAACGATATTTCCACCTATTTTTACGTTTTTTAGTTTAATATTCTTTTTCCTTGTAAAGGCTACTAACGTGGTCTTGGTGGGGTTGATATTAAGTCTCACTGAATCACACCACTGCTTTCTATGTTCAGTCCTCTTTGCACTATGTCGCAGAGGACGTTTTCATATTTCCCTCTTGCGAGGATAACTACGTCATCGGAGTAACCTTGACAAGGTATACCTAGTTCGATCATTTGCCAGAGTAAGCTGTCTACGGTGAGACTCCACATAAGTGGGGATGCGGACAACCTCTGGTCGTATTGTAGGATATAGTGTCTTGGCCTACCTTCATTTCTGCGATTCTTGTAGACAGTAATTGCGACAACTCAATAATAAACAATTAACTTCTTTTTACTGCTTATTATTATTATTATTATCACTTTTGGAAACTCTTTAGGTATTAAATATTTAAATCCCTAATACTTAATACGAGTAAACGTAATTGTTCCTGGCAGAGTTTGGATTCTTTACTAATCCTTTATGTCTTAAACATCAGGTAAAATTTTCATTTGTAGTAGAATTCGGATGCACCCAATACAATACTCATTACTGAATATTATAATTAATATAAAATACTAAACTTAATATGTAAACTTACGTGACAGAATAATAAAACAATCTGTCAAACACAAGGTGATACGTCACTATAATACAAAAATATTAGCTAATACTGTTTTTTGTATATCTATCTCTTTTCAATGTACTGAATGTTAAAATAGTATTCAAAGGACTTATAGTTATGACTAATAACATGTAGTAAATATTTCATCTTTGTTTTTACCGACCAAAATACATTATATGTGTTTCTGTATCTTTCTTACTCACATCATTACATATGTAATGATTTTCCCCATTTAACTTCACACAAATTTCTTCCACCGAGTGCACGAGTAAAAGTATAACTTCAAAAATCCTCAGTCTCAAAAAATAGTTATCCTGTAACTAATCATTATTTGATGCCTCTTTAACAACATAATGTTGGTTAAGGTCGTTAAAATGTCAACCAAGGAGTTCTTTTTGATACCAATGTTTCGTTATTAAGTTTTAGTGGAGAATAATTTTTATCGGCCAATTTCATTATAGCATGAAGTTCAGATGAACGTGCTTTTCCAACAACCTTTTTTATTATTCATCAGTTGTTACGAATGCATATTTTTCTTCTTTCACCTTCTTTTCAAAGTAATGTTAGTCTCAGATGATAATGGGGTGTACTCGTCAACTTGGCATGTGTCTACAATGTAGCCTCGATTCTGTAGACTTTCCCAAAGTTTATTCTTATGTCTACCAAAAACTCATCCACAATTGTTAGCATCTGATCAAATTTATGTTTAGTGGCAGCTATGAGTTTCAATCACAACTCCTTCAAAATCAATATTTATTTAATTTTTTGAAACAAACTTTTTTAACTAATCGGAATATTTGACTACTTTTGACTTTTAAATAATTAATTTGTAATGTTTATGAGTTATTTTTGGTAAATTCGTCTCAATTTTAACATTTTTTTGTAGAATATACATAGTCAAAACTGACTTCTTATATATGTGATTGGTTGCTATGTGAATTATTGAGGTATCAATAAAGGGTTCGAAAAAGTCATAATTTAAACTTATACTCATTTATAGATTATAATTTTATGAAATAAAATTTTAGAAGTATATGAGTTGTTAAAAGACTTACTACTTGGTAAGTTGCTTAAAACGTTTTTACTCAAAACACTATATGTTATATCAAACTTAGTTTTACCTCTATCAATTTGTAATATCTATCTACCATACTATCAAAAACCGCAACCCGAATTTCACCACTATTATCCATTATATCAAACGTAAAAAACTTTCCTGATCCATGTAAGGGTATTATATCATATTTTTGTTTAACTCTTGCCTTAACTATCCACCTAAAATATTCACCATATAGATAAACGATATTAACGATTTATAAACTTACTTTGTCTGTCCGTTAGTGAGTGTGGAAATGGAATCATATTTTAATACACTCTTATCGATTGATATTCCAAACTCTTTACTAAAATTATTTTCACATATAGGTTTCGGTTTCACAGTTGTCATAGATTTAAAGGATGTTGCATTATCTACAAATTAATTTAAATAATATGAGCCAGACAGTCTATATGTATTAGGGTGTCCGTTATTTCCCAAATTTGGTTTTGTTCTCCAAACGCCCCTCAAGTTTTTAGATTATGACCTAAAAAAAATTATCAGACCCAAACCAGCCCTTAATATTCACATTAACCCGTGCCTAAATCATAATACATTTCCCATTTAAATAACATGGCATTTTTGCACTTTTTGCCATTATTTTTTTTTCACTGAAACAAATGTAGCTAGAAATAATTAAATAACTATTTCTTGTAGGAAATTTAACGCTCTACAAAAAAGATCTGAAGGATATTTTCGATAAAATTTGCCGTTTAAAAGTTATTCAACGATAAAGTTGTATTCATAGTTAAATACATAATTTTCCTATTTTTTTATTTACTATCGCTTTTTGTTTGTAGTAAAATTATGAAGTAACTCCAATTATATTAATATAGTAACGTACTTATATATAAATTTGTGTTTTAATAATTTTATTTTTTAAGATTATTGAATTTAAGGCAATTAAACAAAAAGCTAAACGAAATCACGTTTTAAATTTATTCGTTCTGTAATCTAACGCCATCTGTGAGCAACCTGAGAAAACGTACAATAAATATTGTTTGGGTCTGATCATTTTTGTTAGGTCATAATCTAAAAATTTGGGGGGCGTTTGGAGAACAAAATCCAATTTGGGAAATAACGGACATGTATGTGCTTTAAAATGGAAAATTTTCTTAACAGCTTGGTGGTTTTTTACAACTCATCCAAAATCCCCTATCACTCTAGTAACTAAATTAAACTAAAGTAAAATTATACCAACCTTCTTTTCCTTTAGTTTTATTAATAGACGCAAAATTTGGATCGTTGTCACATTTTGTTATAGAACTTTCTTTGATAAGTTTGATTTCATAATTATTTTTTAAGGGAGAAAATTGCTTAGTTGCAAGTTTAATAAGACCACCATTGATTTCGTATACTTCACCAACCTGAAATTTACAAAACATCTTTTGTTATTCAACTATTTTCGTTATCTTATTAGTGGGCATTAAATTTTATGCCCTTTCTTGGGGACTTCTTGCCATTATAAATATGAAAAGTCATATTATATTATCTGCTGATAAATTTTTACACTTAATTACTACATGTTACACAAAACTTAGTTTTACCTCTATCAATTTGTAATATCTATCTACCATACTATCATAAACCGCAACCCGAATTTCAGCACTATTATCCATTATATCAAACGTAAAAAACTTTCCTGATCCATATAAGGGTATTATATTATATTTTTGTTTAACTCTTGCCTTAATTATCCATCTAAAATATTCACTATATAGATACACGTAATAAACGATTTCTAAACTTACTTTGTCTGCCCGTTGGTGAGTGAGGAAATAGAATCATATTTTAATACCGTTTTATCGATTGATATTTCAAACTCTTTACTAAAATTATGTTCACATGTAGGTCCCTGTTTCACAGTTGTCGTGGATTTAAAGGATGTTGCATTATCTACAAATTAATTAAAAACTGCGTCATCTATACTAATATTATAAAGAGGAAAGGTTTGATTTTTTGTTTGTTTGAAATGAATAGGCTCCGAAACTACTGGACTACTGGATCGCGTGCGAAGAGAATACTATTAATTCTAGAATAAAATAATGTACTACGATTTTGAAGAATATATAAATATCTACAAAAAATGCCGCTACAGCATATGTCTAACTGATATAGTTACGTCACAATAACTAATTTTTAATTTTTTAAAAGTTTTTATCTTGGTATTAATCCTTATCAAAATAACTTATTTCATAATCACGACAGATATCACAAATTTAGCATCTGCAATGGGACGAGGCTACTTATAAAGGAATTAAAGGACAATCAAGTTGTAGCAACCAATATAACTGAACCACCAGCTGGTCAACTAGCTCATACACTGATGATACCGATGATCCCAACTGATCTACCAAATCCATTTAAACCGCTTCAATTTCCTATCAAAACATCTTTCGCTTTTACTAATAATAAGTCTCAAGGTCAAACCTTCTAAATAGTAGGGATCGGTTTTCCTCATGGCCAACCGCCTAAGGCGGGTCGGAGCACCTGAAAATCAATTTATTTTGCTGCCAGAAAATAAAACAACATGTAATATTGTTTACACGGAAGCGTTGACCCAATAAATTTAGAGGCTTTTGTTATTTTTCTTTAATCCCCGTGCAAAGCCGGGGCGGGCTGCTAGTTTAAATAATAAACAGCTTACAAATCATTCAAGATCCCCTATCACTCTAGTAACTAAATTTAACTAAAGTAAAATTATACCTACCTTCTTTTCCATCAGTTGTATTAACAGAAGCAAAATTTGGATCGTTATCACATTTTGTGATAGTACTTTCTTTGGTAAGTTTGATTTCAAAATTATTTTTTAAGGAAGAAAATTGCTTAGTTGCAAGTTTAATAAAACCACCATTGATTTCGTATACTTCACCAACCTGAAATTAGCAACATCTATATCTATAATAAAATTGGAGTATCTGTTTGTAATATTGAAATAACTGCTTTTACTTAATGCAAATAGATGTACATATACACGATACATATACCAAACTTTTTTACAACTTTAGTATGTCGATCTGTCTGTGTGTTTGTTCTGGGTAGGTAATCTAAGAAATGACTTTTATTTTAGAATTATTCACAAATTCTGTCATTGATAATAATTTTGTAATTTATAATCTTTAGATTATTGTCTTTTATTTAGTAATTGATAATATTTATTGTTTTAATTTATTTGACTGTATTACTACATATTATTTATATTTGTATTATATATTTTTTATGCGTACTATGAAATTGGGTAAAAAGTCCTTAAATAAATGAAATAAAAATATACTAAGTGACAAAGAAATCCGAACATCCAGAAAATATATTTTTATTTTAGTAATATTTTAAATAATTATTTAGGAAGCCCTACTAAGAAAATAAAGAAATTTTCAATTCAATCTAATTAAAATTAAACCAAGTTTAATTGTTATTACCACCAATAATGGGTTGATGTACCACGGTGTGTTACACATTTATTATTGCGTCTACGCACGGATCTAATGAGGTGATTAATATCCTCCTGGAGCATCTCATTCCAGACTACCTCTACCTCATGCCGCCAAAGTTTGAGGAGGTTGTTGTAAATTTTGTAGTCTCCTACAGATAATTTTCCATAACTTTTCTATAGGGGATAAGTCAGGGGATCTTGGAGGTCAGGGCAACACATCGATTTCAGCATGGTTGAAGTAGTCTAATGTTATCTTTTTATATGAGGTCGGGTGTTATTTTGTTGAAAAGTTGGGATTTGGAGTCTCCTGACAGATTTCCAGAGATGAGGCTCCTCATTTTCTTAGACGCAACGTTATGCAATTATATTACCTCTGATGAATACTAGAGGTGATCTAAATCCATAAGAAATTGCACCCCATTTCATAATTCTAACATTTTTATATGAGGTCGGGTGTTATTTTGTTGAAAAGTTGGGATTTGGAGTCTCCTGACAGATTTCCAGAGATGAGGCTCCACATTTTCTTAGACGCAACGTTATGTAATTATATTACCTCTGATGAATACTAGAGGTGATCTAAATCGATAAGAAATTGCACCCCATTTCATAATTCCAACATTGTGATAAACATGCCGTACGAGATAAAAAAAAAGTGATGTTCGCGGCGTTTACCACGGCGCCTTCTTACTCTTGCCCTTTCCATCATGCACGTCTAAACAAAATTTAGACTCCTCACTAAAGACTATTGCGTTCCATTCTGCTAATAACCGTTACCACTCGATTTCGTTGAGGTTCTCAAGTCAGGGATAGCACCCAATGTGGACGGTATGAAAAAAATCCATAACTTTTGACACTTTGAATTCAAAAATACAAGTCCATGTTTTTAAACCATTGATATGTAATTAAATCGCTCTGGTAGTGGTAAAGAGATCTCTTAAAGCCAGCAATCTTAATCTGCGATCTTTTCGTTTTTTTTTGTTCTGCGCTTTCGTCCTGTAACCCAGGCTCTTTGTGTTTGGCCTTCTCAATGTCTGACAACATCTGACCAGTGTCTAGACTGATGTGCACTATAAATCTAATTTCACGAAATGATCGACTAGATTATTGTAGTGCGACAATCTGATCCCTTTCAAACTATCATTATCATTTCCTGGGTGTTCGCATGTTTTTATGTCACTTAGTATAATTATCCAGTAACTAACCATCTATTGTACATCTCTTTATGAATATGATATTGGTTAAGGTCGTTAAAATGTCAGCGATAGGTTCCTTTTGAGACGTTGATATCGTTATTATTGTTTATTGGAGATAAATTTTTATCTACCAATTTAATTATAGCATTAAGTTCAGATGAACACGCCTTTCCAACGATTTTTTGAAGATTCATCACTTGTTACAAATGCATATTGTTTATGTCGATTAACCTTTTTCTGTCTTCTTTCCAAGGTAACGGTAGTCTCAGAATTTTGTCCGTACTGAACATTTTGGTTACTAACACGAACCGAAGTTCGCCAATGCTTCAGATTGGTTTCTAGAAGTACAATGGTTGTTGGCATTGTATAGCAGGACTACGTACATGGATAAGCCAAGGGTGAGAAATACTTTCAAATGCTGTTTTATAATCAATAAATGCTGTAAAGATATTTCGCTGTTCAATCTAAGCTCTTTTAAAACTACAGAATCCATAATAAGTTATTTGCAGCCCTTCTGTTCCTCCGCTAATATGTCATTTTTTATGATACCCAGATAACATGCGTTAGTATCTTGTACAATGTTGGCAGACAAGTGATTGGTATATATTGGTTTATATTATTATGGGTTCTCTGTTCGCTCGCTTTTCGGTATCATAATTCTTCTGGGCCTCAGTTATGTTCAATTTTCTGCAAGGTGTTGCTTTCCTGATATTAGGTTTGTTCCAACAGAGCTCCTGACAGTCAAAAGGACGTCAGACGCTTGCGCAGTAAGATTAGACCGTTCCAACAGAACACCGAATAATCCCATGTACTGTCAAAATGCTGTTCCAACAAAGTTTCTGACTCGTACATGAACGCGTTTATGTACGGTCAAATCTATCCTTGGTTCGATGCATGGATAATTTGTCAGGACATGCGCAATAGGTACTTTGTTCTCTTTACTCTATTATAACACAGATTAAATTAAACTTTTCTTTATAATGATATACTCTGCAAGCTCAGAAACTTCTGTTAAAAATATTATTTAAATGAAAAATGTTGTGTATAAAAAAATTTTTATTATCTGAAATTTTTCTTCTTTTTTAAAATTATGTTATAGTCAATATAAACATCACACACACTATTCAAAATCAAAAACTATTGCGTTACTCAACAAAGAATAAATTTATTATTAGTAATTAAGATAAGAGAAAGTAGAAGAATAAAAGCGTTCCAACAAGGACCATCAACCATAAACTAATACATGTACTGGACTTGCGCATTTTATAGTTCATGAATGTGTTCATGTACTAGTCAGAGTGGCTCTGTTGGAACAAACCTATTATTATTATTATTATTAATATTTATTTTTAACCAAATACCTTATAATTAATAGAAAGAACATTAATTTATCCTAAAAAAAAACGGACAATCACGACTGTTGCTAATTGAACCGCTTTCTGCAATACTTTCCTAGTTGAGTCTAAGTTTTTTAATGAAGCTTATTAAGTATTTTTGGTACAAATCCGTTTTCGGCATCAAAATTGGTATAGTACTAACCCTATCAATTCGCCATTGCCGTTGCAACCGTACTTCTAGGTTGCATTATTTTTAAATTTTCTCCACAGATTGTTGGTGTTAGGGATATGTATCTCAATCATTGTAGTTATCCTTTTCATTTTTATTTACTAGAACTATATCTGCTCTATTGTTCGTGACAGTTTGGTCGGTCAAAATGGTACGATTACAGTAGAGTTAAACTTTAAAACCAGCTCTTGGTGTCAAATTTTCGCTACCGCGTCATATCTTTCTTTGTAGAGGGTAGGTGCAAATATTTCGCATCTTCATGTTACATACTGGATGATCTCAGAAGTTAGACATCTGATCTACATTTCTTATTTTCAACACATTGCATCTTTTGCTATAACTTTAAGTTGCGAGTAGGAATTACTTGATCTTGAACGGCTAATATTGAACTCTGTTTCAAAAAACATTTGTCTCAAAACCAGTAAATAATTTGTCCACCTGTTCTTGTATGACCTTGTTGATATGTCATCCGTGAAGAAGTTTTTGTTTTCAGATTTGTAATTTCTCAGTTGTTGTTTGGTATACTGGAGTCTCGTTATCCTTTAGCCTGATTGGGGTGTACTCGTCAACTGTTGATGTAATTTCTAAGATTAGTTATTTGTTGGTATAACTGTTTTCCTAGATCAGCCTGTCCTCGTTCTCCCTCATGAATTGGAAGCATGGTGCTTTGAACAGCACTTCTAGAATGCTGCTTCATTAAGCAGTGTACTGATTTTACTTTCGAAGTTGTATTCTTCTTTGTAAGTTGTTTATATCAGTTTAGTTCCGTGTGATAATTTCAAGTGAGTAATTAAAGCCATGAGGTCCTTGCTGTCCCGATTTCAGCTGTTTTTTTCAAAGTCTGAAGTTAATTCTTCTATTATAATTCGTTTGTCTTTTCCTTTGTGCTTACCTGTACTTGATATCTTCATTTGAAAGTTTACAAGTTATTCTGATCCTTTTTGGATGTTTAATGTAGGTACGACACTTTTCCATCCCAAAGTGCATTCCTATGTTTATCGAGAACTCATCCACAATCATTAGTAGCTGATCAAGTTGATACTTAGCGGCAGCCATGAGTTGCAAGTCACTCATTTCAAATGCTTTTATATGTTCCATTCTTGTATTTAAAAAATCTACGCATTCTCTCATTCAAATCAATATTAATTTAATATTTTGAAACAAACTTTTCTAACTAATCAGACTGCTTTTGACTTTTAAATATTTAAAATGTTTATTAATTTTTTTTGTATTATATTAATCCTTATTTTACATTGTTTATAGAAATTACCTATGTTGCATTAACTATTGTATTCAAAACTGAGTTAAATGACAATTACTGAAATATCTCTCATAGTTGAAATATGTCACATTTTATACTTAAACTCATTAACAGATTATAATTTTATGAAATAAAATTTTACAAGTATATGAGTTGTTAAAAGATTTTCTACTTAGTAAGTTGCTTAAAACATTTTTACTCATATGTTATATCAAACTTAGTATTACCTCTATCAATTTGTAATATCTATCTACCATACTATCAAAAACCGCAACCCGAATTTCAGCACTATTATCCATTATATCAAACGTAAAAAACTTTCCTGATCCATTCAAGGCTATAATATTATATTTTTGTTTAACTCTTGCCTTAACTATCCACCTAAAATATTCACCATATAGATAAACTATAATAACGATTTCTAAACTTACTTGGTCTGTCCGTTAGTGAGTGTGGAAATGGAATCATATTTTAATACACTATTATCGATTGATATTTCAAACTCTTTACTAAAATTATGTTCACATATAGGTTTCGGTTTCACAGTTGTCATGGATTTAAAGGATGTTGCATCATCTACAAATTAGTTAAAAACGGCTTAATTTAAATAATATGAGCTGGAGAGTGCATATGTATGTGGCTTAAAATAGAAAATTTTGTTAACAGTGGCTTTTTACAACTCATCCAAAATCCCCTATCACTCTACTAACCAAATTTAAAAATTATACCAACCTTCTTTTCCTTCAGTTTTATTAATAGACGCAAAATTTGGATCGTTGTCACATTTTGTTATAGAACTTTCTTTGGTAAGTTTGATTTCAAAAATATTTTTTAAGGGAGAAAATTGCTTAGTTGCAAGTTTAATAAGACCACCATTGATTTTGTATACTTCACCAACCTGAAATTTACAAAACATCTTTATTTATTCAACTATGTTCGTTATCTTATTAGTGGGCATTAAATTTAATACCCTTTCTTGAGGACTTCTTGCCATTATAAATATCTACTGATAAATTTTTACACTTAATTACTATATGTTACATAAAACTTATTTTTACCTCTATTAATTTGTAATATCTATCTACCATACTATCATAAACCGCAACTCGAATTTCAGCACTATTATCCATTATATCAAAGGTAAAAAACTTTCCTGATCCATATAAGGGTATTATATTATATTTTTGTTTAACCCTCCCCTTTATTATCCACCTGAAACATTCACCATTCAGATTAACGATATTAACCATTTATAAACTTACTTTGTCTGTCCCTTGGTTAGTGTGGAAATAAAATCATATTTTAATACATTCTTATCGACTGATATTCCAAACTCTTTGCTAACATTATGCTCACATATAGATTCGGGTTTCCCATTTGTCATGATTTTATAGGAGGTTCCATTACTTACAGATTTTGCTAAATAATTTTCAGTTTCCATAACTGAATCATTAGTTTCTGAAATATCAGAAATACAAACATTGTCATTTAAATAAACCGCTGGCAGTGTAGATGGAGCTCCTATTTGTGTTCCAATTTGGGATCCAATAACAACAATGTGCATTTCCAAAATTAATAAAGTTTTTCTGATTAAAGAAGAAATAAGTAAGTTAGTTACATGTATTTATTAATCTTTTAAGTGCTGTGTATTACAGTTTTTGTTTGAAAGCTAAACAAAGTAAAATGAAAAATGAGAAAGATGGATCCAACTTTAAACACTTGAATGTCAGTTAACTGTTCATGTTTCTACATACTTGTCTGATAATTTTGGTAGACTTGGGAAATGTACTATTTTCAATATTTGTAAACAGCGATTTTTTGGATGATTTTGTTTTACGACACTAATTTATCTATTATTAATACACTTAAGCCACTGAAGAGCATTAATTAAAACAGAATTTCGTAAATAAACGCCATTACTAATAAACCGGAAATTATGACAGTAAAATGTCAACTAGTCAGCAGCACAGTCACCAAGAAACTGAAAGTGGTTACCACGAAGAATAGATACCAGGAGTCTATACGGTATAGGCTTTTCCTTAATATTTCTGGTCTCAATAATCAACCCAGATCATCATTTTTTGCCACTGGCTGCGCAAGGATTCAGGAGATACCGATATTATTATTATGACATTTAAATGTCGCGAAATTAAATTAGATATATAATTAGTCCGGGGGCTCAAAAGGGGTTTCGTAGCCGTTAAAGAGACAAGGCTCCACCAAAGTTTTTGGAACGAAGTTCCCTTTCGGGCGTTACGAACAGTTACGACTGACGCTAGGAGCTAGCCAAAAAAAATTCATACCAAAATTTGTCACGAGTCACGACACGACATTCGCATGTTGTCTCTCTCTCTCTCTCTCTCTCTCTCATAGATAGATATACCTATCTTTATTTAAATAGGAAACCCTAATATAATAAATACCAATAAAAGTACAATTAAAAAGACACTAATTTAAATTAAAAGAAAATACTGTAGAAAAAAATAAGTACCTATAATAGTATTATATTTTATTTCATCCTGTTCATAAACATTTCAAAAATAGTTCTTAAAATGACTAGTTAGGTACCTACGTCAAATTACCTTAACTGTCAGTTACTGTCAAATATTTTAATTTTAAAATTTTGTATTAAATTGTTAATTCCTGTTTTAAATTAAATTGAAATAAAAAGTAATTCTAGGTAGATGTATATCCTCTAAACCTCTGGTATTGTATAAATGGACACTTTTGTTAAAAGAAACGAACTGTTGAAAATAATGGATTTACTCTTTTTTTTTCTATTAAAGTATTTTCACAGAAAACTGTATCATTGTCATATTTAATAAAGCGTGTTATCAATAGATAGCAAAGAATAATATTATTCTAACGCTTTATAAGTTTTTGAAAAAACATTTTCAAAGACAATAACCGTTCAACTAAGAAGAAACAACTACCTACTGGGCTATATGCCCCAACGGATATTGGATTATACTTCAAAGTCAAACGGGGTTGGCATATCTACAAGATATTTAAACCAACCATTCTGGTTTGCAGTTAGAAGGAACAACTATTGATAACACGCTTTATTAAATATGACAATGATACAGTTTTCTGTAAAAATACTTTAATAGTATCAAGACGAAAGTCTTGTTGTCAAATCGAATTTTGGTTTGCAGTTAGAGGTAAAGATGTCACTACTATCATATCTTTTACACTTTCGTTATTGAAAGATATATAAAGATTATGATTTTAGTGCAATCTTTAGTCAGCGATTATGCTTTAAGCTCGCTGACGGATAACATATACCTTATACTGACGAGGTGCAAATACACCGAAACCGGTCTATAAGTTATGTTGTCCCTTCTAACTGCACACCAGAATGGTTGGTTTAAATATCTTGTAGATATGTCAACCCCGTTTGACTTTGAAGTATAATCCAATATCCGTTGGGGCATATAGCCCAGGAGGTAGTTGTTTCTTCTTAGTTGAACGGTCATTATCTTTGAAAATGTTTTTTCAAAAACTTATAAAGCGTTAGAATAATATTATTCTTTGCTATCTATTTTTTTCCTATTTTGCTTTGAACAGTGTAGTAGTGTCGCGGCTTTGTTAAGATTATACAGGTTTTTTGTAGATAATAAATATTAAAATAATAGAAAATAAAAACAATAATGTATCCTGACAGTGTTTCTGCACAAGTCCCGGATATTGCTGATAGAGTTAGGTAAGTAGAGATTTTATACAGACGATAATAAATGCTTATGTATGTACAAACTATCTGTTGTGTTTACAAATTACAATTCCTTCACTAATTAATCGAAAGGAACTTCGTGCCATCCGGGTGTCCCTTGACACCTCTCACTTTTTTTTCTATCTATTTTGACACCCTGATTAAAAATATCAAGGGTGGATTCCCGAGAAATGGTTAGAAAATTTGTTATTAACAAATAATTTGTTACTAATAAAAAAACTGTTTATTCGCAAAACAATAGTAGCTTACATAACAAGTCCTGAAAGTGGTCTTTTACTTGACAAGTAGGCAAATTGCAGCGAGAGCCATAGGCGAGCCCTGCAAGCCTGCGAGTCCAGTAAAAGCACTTTTGGGACCTATTACGTAAACTACTATTTACAATATTTTTTTTGAAACGGGCATTGTTGCACCATAAATTTCATATTAAAAACAATAAAACAGTTAGTCTAAGATAGCGGTCAATTGGTTTCTATGGTAAGCGAGTTTTGTATCTAATTAAAACTATAAAATAACTTGTCATATTTTGACGTTTAGTTGAAAATCTGAAAATAGAAATTCAAAATGATGCAATTGATCATGGAGACTAGACAAGGAGTACGCACTCGACCGGGGGAATTGCCAAAATCTGTCCACGGTATCGTACATATTAGGTTTACTTTTTTCACCACTCTTTTGTACCGGTATGAATATAGACAATTAAATAATCGTGAATTATTAAATTGGTTTTTATTATTTATATCTGAATGATCGAACTATTTTTTTCATTGTGTAAATAAATGAATAATGAAATAATTAAAAATTATTTATTTGATTTCAAACTACGTCCTCATTGGTCGTCATCTTGGTACAAATGGAACACCAGCGCCCTCTTATTTTAGTAGCCCTATTTGCATACATGGAGTTCGTACTCCTTGTCTAGTCTCCATGCAATTGATTGTGAAGATGAAATTATACCGGAGGAAATTGTTAAGGCGGCCACCCAAGCAACTTTTGATTTATTGCCTTCGAAGTCCCGGACACGATATGGAAAAGCATACCAAAATTTTTGAAAGGAATTGTCTCAGAAACTCATTACAATGCAAGCAGTTCAAAAAATCTCACGTCAACGAATATTTTTGATATACCGTGCTTACAGATAAGTCATGCTAATAATAGTACATTTAATATAACTATTCAAAAATAATTTTTATATTTGTAAACCAAACATTAACAATTGTTAAAAAAAATTGTTAAAATTAGTTAATAAAGAGTTCTTATTATAAAAATGTAAACTGATTTTCATTAAAGATAGGCCGGAGAGTAAATAAAAATGGGTCCGGTAAAAGCTTTTACCGACAAAATGACATTTTCTGACCTAAAAATAAACCGGAAAGTACAAATTTCTGGCCGGTTTAAAAAAAAATATTACCGTAATCCTTAAATGATGTTAAGGAAAAAATCTTCCTATGTATTTTTTCATCTCTCTTAAACAAGGGCGCACTCTACCGGCAATAGTTCTGTCCCCTAAATTGAGACCATTTGTTTAACATTACGTTTAGACTCCTGGTATCTATTCTTCGTGGTGGTTACCATGAGAAATCCGAAAACTGGAATACTAGAATACTAAGAATGATCATTGATCAAATACAGGATGTTAAAATTTAAAATTTTATCAATTTTGCTATAATTATGAATATTTTGAAGATAGCAACTTTAAAATAGGTCTCTTTATATTTTTCATTGTGAGGAAGAAGAATCTGTAACTAGTTTTGACATTTAGTCAGGGAGCAAAGGGGGGGGGGGGGGGGGTTCCGTGGCCGATTGAGGTCCTTACAAGCAGCAAAGTTAAAAATGGATTTTGACTTGCTGAATCCGAATATTCAACCTGCTTTTTGACCAGTTGCCTTGGAAATTTGTTATTAACAATTTAATTGTTTAAATAATTATAACTAACAAACAAATTAAGATACATTTCTTTTTCTCAATTGTTTTTTGTTCCTTATAAAAAAACCAACAAAATGAGCTTTGAAAAATTAAAATCGGTTAATTAGAAGCCGAGATACTGTAAATATAGTGCAAAAACATTGCAAAATAACGAATCAGGCTTGCGCTGCCTCTGTTTTTTACTTATATCTCGGCTTCTAATGAACAGATTTGACTTTTTCAAAGCTTATTTTAAAGGGAATGAAAGTGGCTTCTAGTTTTTTACTTTGTTAAACAAAAATTGTTACTACCAATTATATGTATATGAATGTAAAGACAAAAATTGTTGTTAAAATTTTGGGAGATATTTGTTTATAAACATATTTTGTTTCTCTACTCCACAAACTTCGATATTTAATTTATTTGAAGTTATTCTGCATCTCAAGAGGAACATTTTATGCTTTGGTAAGTGTAGGTACGTCGATTTTTCTTTAAGATATACAACTTTAAAGGGACCTTGCGCGCACTTCAACTTTCGCGAACTGTAGCGCTCGAGGCCGCTTGCAGATTTTCACTTATAATTTTTTTAAAATACTTAATAATTTATTTTTTGACATTTAGAACAATTTATTGCAACGTTACTAAGTACCTAAATATTCTGAAATACAAATTAATCTGTAACATATTTTTTTAATTATTAGTTATTTGGCATTTATTACTTTTACGGCAATTACAAAATATACAACATTCTACACCCGATTCAAAGCATATACAACTTTTTGAGTAAGTGCTATGGATACAACTAGGTACTAATTCACACACTGGAGGCAATTAATAGCTGCTCTTCTTTTTGAGGTAGAAGAAATTGACCAATTTCTTTTCATACAAATTTTACATATATTATTTATTACATGAAAATGTACCATTTTTAGACTTTACAGATGCAAGTTGGTACTGGTAAAAGTACAAGAAATATCCCGATACATTCAATAGCTTTAAATCTTGGCGAAACGTTATGTTCCACTCTACCAGCTATACACCACTTAACTGGAGCTGATTACACAAGTAAAGTTGGTACGAAATATTCAGCTTTAAAAGCTCGCCCAATAGAATATTTACAAAATTTTGGGCAAGGTGAGATTTTTTAAGGAATATACTTTTTAATTTGTTATATCTTATTTGCGTTATTCAGTATGTTTTTCCTTTTGTATATTTTAGTTACGTCTGAAATATCTTTAGATCGTGATATACAACGAGCAGAAGAATATTTAATTAAAGTATTAAATTCTTGATCGAATTGCAAGACATTTACAGAATATCGTATATGGCCTTACTTTCATGCAACAAATTGTTTGATAGAAGAATTACCGATTACTTCAAGTTCCATAAAATTACATGTTTTGCGTGCAATTTATGTAATAAATATACAAACGAATTGTTTTACAAGAAATTTAAATGAACTTAACCCAACGGATTTTGGGTGGAAAGAAATTGGTCAATTTCTTCTACCTCAAAAAGAAGAGCAGCTATTGCCGCCAGTGAGTGAATTAGTACCTAGTTGTACCGATAGCACTTGCTCAAAAAGTTGTGTATGCCTTAAATCGGGTATAGAATGTTGTATATTTTGTAATTGCCGTAAAAGTAATAAATGTCAAAATAACTAATAATTAAAAAATATGTTACAGATTAATTTGTATTTCAGAATATTTAGGTACTTAGTAATGTTGCAATAAATTGTTCTAAATGTCAAAAAATAAATTATTGAGTATTTTAAAAAAATTATAAGTGAAAATCTGCAAGCGGCCTTGAGCGCTACAGTTCGCGAAAGTTGAAGTGCGCGCAAGATACCTATAAAGTTGTATATCTTAAAGAAAAATCGACGTACCTACACTTACCAAAGCTTAAAATGTTCCTCTTGAGATGCAGAATAACTTCAAATAAATTAAATATCGAAGTTTGTGGAGTAGAGAAACAAAATATGTTTATAAACAAATATCTCCCAAAATTTTAACAACAATTTTTGTCTTTAAATTCATATACATATAATTGGTAGTAACAATTTTTTTTTTACCAAAGTAAAAACTAGAAGCCACTTTCATTCCCTTTAAAATAAGCTTTGAAATAGTATATTGTGCAACTAGTGGGAAAAGCTCAATTTTTCTCACGAGTGTGCGTTTGTGGCACGAGCCTGAAAGGCGAGTGCCGCAGCACAGGAGTGAGAAAAATAGCTTTTCACGTGTTGCACACTATACTTTTTCTACGACTGCAAATTAATAAATAATTTAACAATTTCAAAGTAATATATTTTAAGTAGGTACTTATAAACTAATTGTTATAATAATTTATAGTTATATTAGAACAGTTTTTCAATATTATTCCTGGAGTTTCGTTTAGTGTTGACGATGTTGACGGCTCAGCACCAGAATTTATATAGGTGATCGTATTCGAATCAATTATATTATTTGTAGTTGCATTCTCATTTGCTTGAATGGAGTTCGTAATTTTTTTGGATATATCAATTTTGTTTTGAAGTGAGTCATCTATGTACCCCTCAGCTACGGTACTTGAGCGCCAACCACCATGGCGCTTAAGTGTTAAGAGATCACCGCCTGCGTTCACTAAAATGGTCGCTGAAGAGCGCCGGAAACAATGACCAGTATATAGGTTTGCATTTGGCAGTTTTAAAAATGTTGCTACTTCTCTAGCCATGCCCCCAAATTTATTGAGACCTACAGGTTGCTTGGTGCACTTGCCATTTTGAAAGTTTACAAAAAAACGTTGTTGAGATATATTTTTTGACCGAAGTGCAGCATATTTTTGATAAAGTTTGTAAAATTCTCCTGTTATGGTAAATGATCTGGGAGTTTTATTCTTTGTGTGTTTAATGGTTACTAATAGAGCAGATTTCAAATCTTCCAAATCGTCAACCATCAATTTGCATAATTCATCTCGGCGGCATGCTCCTGTCAGACCAAAAACAAGGGCGACCTAAAAATTAAATCATTAGAATTGAACAAAATGATAAAAAATAAAAACAAGGTACGGAGAGGATGGGACTCGAACCCGGACCGCTCGCGCAGCAATCAAGCGCCTTAACCACTGAGCCATACCCGCCAACTCATTTAAAGGAGGTAATTATACGAGACTTCAAGCTCTTTGAGTTATACCAAATTTACTTTATCAATTTATACAAAAAATGTATTTTTAATTATTTCAATCCAGATTCGATGATATTGAAAATTACTATTATGGAATATAAAATAACAATGTCAATAACAAAATATCCTGAATATTTCTTTGGAAGAAGTGAAAACTGCGTTACGGGAAATGAAGAACAATAAGGCACCAGGACCGGGTGACATTCCTATCGAATTAATTAAACATGCGCCGTCAGAAGTCATAGAAAAAATGTGTACCATATTTAATAAGTGCCTAGCAGGAGATAATATCCCAAGGGACTGGAAAACTTCATACATAAATTCCCTTTATAAAAAGGGAGATAGAAAAGTATGTGACAATTATAGGGGGATAAGCGTAACATCATCCATAGGAAAGCTGTATGGACGTGTAATAAAAACTAGGATAGAAGATGAAGTAACACAGATGGAGGAACAAAGTGGTTTCCGACCAGGAAGGTCATGTGTAGATAATATATTCACGTTGAAACAGATTATCGAAAAAAAATTGCTACGGGGAAGAGAACTGCATGCCACCTTCATAGACCTTCGAAAGGCATACGACTCAATACCTCTTCAAAAATTATGGGTCGCTATGAAAGAAGCAGGCATTAGCAATGAATATATTAACGCCACAAAAGCTCTGTACAGAGGAAATATAGCTGTGGTGAAGGTCGGAAACGAAACCTCGACTCCATTCTCTCCATCGCAAGGACTAAAACAGGGTTGCTGTCTCTCGCCTACACTGTTTAAAATATATCTAAATGCAACGTTAGATAAATGGAAGAGAAAATGTAAGCCAATGGGAATATGGATGGACAACGATCCGATATACACGATTCTTTTCGCAGACGACCAGGTAATTCTAGCCGAGGACAAACAGGATATGACGTACATGTTAAATAAACTTATAGAGGAGTACCAAAAATGGGGATTATATGTCAACACAAGTAAAACTCAATACATGGTTATAGGAGGAACAGGAGAAGACATTAACATGGAAAACACAACAATTACGAACGTACAACAATATGATTACCTGGGCGTGACAATAAGTAGTGACGGAAGGGACGAGAAGGATATAATGAAAAAAGTAGGCAAAGGAAAGAATATGATAAAAGCGCTGCATCCAATTCTGTGGAATAAAAACCTGACAAAAAGGACAAAAAAAAATATATATCAAACAATGATAGAAGCAGTGGTGACATATGGGTCGGAAGCGTGGGTGATAGACAATAACATGTCTAGAAAGTTACTATCAACCGAAATGACCTACTGGAGACGATGCTGCGGCCTAACTTTACTGGATCATGTTAGAAATGAGGATATAAGGCGAAGGATGGCAGCAGAAAATACTATTATTGATAATATCAACGAAAAGCAACTGAAATGGTATGGTCATTTACGTAGAATGGGAGAAGAAAGAATACCCTGGAGAGCTTGGAATTGGATTCCGGTGGAAAGAAAAAAGAGAGGACGACCGCGAAAGTGTTGGATGGATAATATAAAAAGTCAGATGACAGAACGAGGGTTACAACCTGGGGACTGGAATGATAAAAGAAAGTGGCGCATTGGATGCGAGAAGCGGCAAATATGAAGCTGCAAACCCTCGCTATATATATATATATATAAATAACAATGTGGGTTTTAGGTACTTATACTTTTAAATAAATCTTACCTTTGTCAGTAAATATTTCTCATCTGGAGCATCGTTAATAAATTTTTGGATTTCTTCAGCTGATAAAATTTTTGATTTTTTTGGTACATAATTTTCTGATTTTCTTTTCAACAGAGAACGTAATTTTGAATATGTTGATATGTCAACATTGTCTTTTATGCTGAGTGTACTTCTTAGCATCGAATATTGCGACCATATTGTAGACGCTTTTAATGTAGTAGATAAATGTTCGAAATATACTAACAAAACATTTTCAGAAAACGAATTCACTTTTGAAACTCTTCTCCAATCCATAAATTTTGCATAAGCCATTTCATATTTCTTTCTTGAAATTTCTGGCAATAGCTCTAAGGTGACATTTTCAGCTTTTGCTGTTATTTCTGGGGGTGTGTTTTCAAACTCACTGTCGCTGATGTCCATAATTAGGTACCTACTTATTTTTTTATATTTTAACACAAAATTTAGTTGAATTAAACTAAAATTAAACACCTTCTCTCTACTTTCATAACACTAACATTTGGGTACTCTGTACTTTTTAACGTTTGACGTTTTATGACAGTAGTCCAAAGCATTCTATAATCGAAAATTGTGTTGATTATTTCTCTATGGTACCGTGGCCCAAGCCGTGGGAATAGTATATTGTTTTACGAGCAAGGAATGATACTCATTTCCCACGAGTACGATGTTTGCAGCAAGAGCCGCAGGCGAATGCTGCAAATCGTACGAGTGGGAAATGAGTTATTCCTTGCGAGTCAAACACTATACTTTTTCTACGGTTATACCACATAATAATACAATAATTCAAAAATAAATCGAATACAAAACAAAACATAACGATATAAGTTATATTATTTAAGTAAAATTAACTATTATTTACAATATTTACAGTTATCATACCTTAAATTTATTTGTTAATTCAGAAAAATAAGCTAAAAGCACAGTTTCTGAAACGGAATTTGTTGCCTTTTTCTTTTGCCAGGTCACGAAACTTTCATATGCATTCTGGTACTTATGTTTTGAAATTTCGGGAATCAAATTCTGACAAGCTTCGTTTGCCGCTTCTCTTATTTCAGGGGGAGTTAATACTAATTCATTTTTATCACTACTTAACATTTTTACTTAAATAACAATCTAATTTAAATAATGTATTAAAAACTATCTGTTGTACCTGTCACTATTTTATTACTGTCAATCTGTACTGTTAGTCAAATATATGAATTCATAATTATCTCAGTATACTTGATTAAGTTAAAACAATAAAGAAATGAACATTTTGTGTTATCAGATAAAGAAATGAGATATTTCTTTATTAGATATAACAACGTACCCTATTTCTTTAGAGATTACTGTCAAAAAATGATACATTTGTATAATAACCGTAGAAAAAGATTTTTTCCCACGGCTTGGGCAACTTTTCCCACGGCTTAGGAAAAGTGACACTTTGTAGTTTCGTAAATTGTGGGAAAAGGACTATTTTCCATAGCAGTTGTAGAAAAAAGTAAAATCCGTTCATTAGAAGCCGAGATATAAGTAAAAAACAGAGGCAGCGCAAGCCTGATTCGTTATTTTGCAATGTTTTTGCCCTATATTTACAGTATCTCGGCTTCTAATTAACCGATTTTAATTTTTCAAAGCTCATTTTGTTGGTTTTTTTATAAGAAACAAAAAACAATTTAGAAAAAAAAATGTATTTTAATTAGTTTGTTAGTTATAATTATTTAAACAATTAAATTGTTGATAACAAATTTCCAAGGCATCTGGTCAAAAAGCAGGTTGAATATTCGGATTCAGCGAGTCAAAATATATTTAAAAAACTTTGCTGCTTGTAAGGACCTCAATCGGCCACGGAACCCCGCTTTGCTCCCTGACTAATTGGTCGTAGAAGGAGCCAGTTATAATATTTGGAATAATAGAAGTAATAAAAAACTCTATGTTTTTTACATATAACTTTCACTTTAATTAAAAAATTTTTTAAAATGACATGTTTCGCTGAACTAGCATCATCAGATTAACATATAAAGTTACATTTTGTTTATTTGTATCTAACTATCTGATGTTGATTAGGTAATATTAAGGCTAGATTAGGTATGGAAGTAATTAGATATAACAATATTAAAGCCTAGATGTTATTAGCCCTAAGGGATTATCCTGGATGTATCTCCCTCTAAGATCAGTATAACTGTGCAATGATATAGAAAAACCAGGAAAAAACTATATCTGCTGATCTTTACAATAACTTAATATATTTGTATTACAATTATATCTTATCTATGTATAAAATGAAGACTCAATCAAAGTAAACAATTTAATAGTGGAGAATTTCTAAGATTAATTTGTTCATTAACAACTTTAAATTGTGGATCTGCTAGATGTCTTTTTATATAATTCAAATCATCCTATACCACATAAATTAGCAGCTTATAATTCTATGATACATAGAGCATTTTCAATTCCAATGGACAAAATTAACTTTGATAAAGAAATTAATATTATAAAACAAATAGCTACATCTAATGGCTATCCGATTCATTTGATAAATGAATTAATTAATAAGAAAGAACAAAAAATGTCACTACAACTAATATTTCCTAAACAAACTAAAGAAATTAAAAGCTATAAAAATATTACATATTGTGGAAGTATTTCCAATACAATTTCAAAAATAATATCTTCAGCAACATCAACATTAATGTCATTTAAAACACTAAATAATGTTGGTACAAAATTATTAAATGTGAAATCAAAATTACCTAATTTAAAAAAATCTGGTGTTTACAAAATTAATTGTCCAAAATGTAATGCCATATATATAGGTCAAACACAAAGAAAATTTGAAATAAGATTCAATGAACACTTAAGAGCATATAGATTAAAACAACCAGATAAGTCAAATTATGCAAAACACCTACTTGAACATCCAACTTCACTCTTACATAACAATAACATCCAAATACTACACATTTGTAATAAAAAACAAAATTTAGATTTCCTTGAAGAACTTGAGATAAAAAGACATCTAGCAGATCCACAATTTAAAGTTGTTAATGAACAAATTAATCTTAGAAATTCTCCACTATTAAATTGTTTACTTTGATTGAGTCTTCATTTTATACATAGATAAGATATAATTGTAATACAAATATATTAAGTTATTGTAAAGATCAGCAGATATAGTTTTTTCCTGGTTTTTCTATATCATTGCACAGTTATACTGATCTTAGAGGGAGATACATCCAGGATAATCCCTTAGGGCTAATAACATCTAGGCTTTAATATTGTTATATCTAATTACTTCCATACCTAATCTAGCCTTAATATTACCTAATCAACATCAGATAGTTAGATACAAATAAACAAAATGTAACTTTATATGTCAATCTGATGATGCTAGTTCAGCGAAACATGTCATTTTAAAAAAAATTTTAATTAAAGTGAAAGTTATATGTAAAAAACATAGAGTTTTTTATTACTTCTATTATTCCAAATAAAAATGAACTTTCAAGTAGTAAGGGTCGGTACAATTAATTCAGTTATAATACATTGCTTTGATAAATAGATCATTTTTCACGTAATAATGTAGCTTTAAATGGACAAAAATCAGAAAGAACAATATTGTTTCCAAAAAATTAATAAATAAATAGGCAGTTTAAATTTGATGGATTTTTCAATATGGGGTCAAACAAAACACTTAGTTTACAAAGAAACCGTTCATTCACACCATGAGCTGCGGAGAAAGATACAAGCGACCGATAATAAAATCAAATGTGATCTCGAGGTGTTATTTACTGTTATGAACTTTTTCAGTACTGTCCTTGTTTCATTTTTACTGAGGATATTTAGAATTACGTTTTATTTTGTTGTTTAATTTTAAAACAAATCCAAAGTAAAAATGAAAATACATTCATTTTGATTTAATAGAATAAAGTTCTTTTAATTCTCTTTTTATCGAATTTTCTTCTTTGCATAAAATTTTTGTGTCATTCCACTTTATTTCGTGATTCAGCATGTTCATAAATCTTAGATTTATCTATATCTCCTTTTCTTAGATAATTTTTGTGTTCATTGATATTGATTTATCATTTTATTATTTTGATTTTAGTGGCAAAAGTTCTCCTTTAAAGAAGTAAATATATACAATTATGCCACAAATAAATATTTTAATATTTCACTAATTAGTTTCATTTAATAAGGAAAAATACTTACAAATTTGGTGTTTTATACAGACTGGTATGATCAGTTAATAAGTAAGAGCTAGCCCCATTCAATATAAAAAAGAATTAGTTTGCAAAATAACCACAACGGTCTTTTTTACTATCTGAAACCAAAGGAGATTTAAATTTTAGGTCAAAAACAACAAAAAATGATACTTTTTAGAATCCATGTTGCCACCTCTAGCCCTTGTGTATGGTTCTTACTAAGCTGTCAATATTTTCTGCATCAATAAGCTGTGATATTGCATATTGCATAATTTTAGGACTATCACTTTTTAATTTTAGGGTGTGGCTTGGCAAGATGAGCTTATTATGTCTAGTGCTATATACAGGGTGTGTCATGACGAAGGGACAGTAAAAATATCTCGAGATCTATGTCCATTAAATATTTGAAAATTTGTACTTGGCCATTTTCATTGATGGCCTATCTGCCTAAAATAATGTCATTAATCTTACACTTCCGGTTATACCGGAAGTCGCCATCAACTTCGTTATTTTAAATAGAACACCCTGTATATTATTACATTTTCGGATTCCGCATAAAATTCTGGACTAATTTTATGTAAGGTAGTCTATATTTAAAATCGATAGTTTTTGAGTTATTCAACTTTTTTCAAAAATTTTGACAGATGCGACTGAAATTTGATAAATCAATAACTGGACTATTTCACAATCAAAGGAAACAAAACTTGCTACGCTTGAACAGTAAGTGATGTACTTTAATGCGATAAACAAATAATTTAGTTTCACAACACAGGATGTTCTTAAACGGTGTGCCATTTTTCAGAACTTTGAATCAGAATAAGTCAAAATTTTCAAATAGGACACCCTGTATATACTTACGTCGTCTTACGTGAAATTTATTTGGCTTTCAAATTGTATTAGGGTTCCCTATACCTAAAATCAATAGTTTTCACATAAATCAGAATTTATATCCTTTGCACATACAAATCGCACATTATATAAAAGTTAATTTAAAAAAATTTTTGAAAAACATAGCAAGCTTTCTAAATTATCAGTTTATGATGCATTTATTATTGTCTAGCTTAGAATTTAGTCTCTATAAGACACCAAACTTCCATTGAAAGAGGAAAAAAGGGTCTTACAAAAGAGATTATTGAAAGATGTCATTAGTGGGAGACGAAACTCCATTAAAACCAACAGAATTCTGTCCTTGCACATTTATGATAACAATCTTGATGGAGTAGGATACAAAAATATTCTAAGATATAATTTGCAAGAAGTATTAGAATCTTTACCATTGGCGGAGTACAGAGCAGCGTGGTATCAATACGATGGTGCTCCTGTACACAACACTCATGGTGTTAATCAGCTCCTAATGCAGACTTTTGACGATCGTTGGATAGCGCTGAACGGACCTTTTAGATGGCCTCCGCGATCGCCAGATTTGACACCGGCGTTGGACTACATTTGGGGAAAAATAAAATCTTTAGTTTATGCTACTGCTCCCACCACCAAAGAAGACATGAAACAAAGGGTTAGGGAGGCGTTTATGAATTTAGATCCTAATGAGATCCGAAGGGCCGTAACAGAAGACATGATACGTCGCATTCACAAATGTCTAGCGACAAACGGTCGGCAATTTGAACATTTAAATTAAACGTAATCCTTGCTGTGTTTTATTAAATTTCATTATATTAAAATACTGTTTTCTTAAATGCAATATTATTTGTGATAATTACTAAAAATCTCTAACAGTTTCGTCTCCCACTAATGACATCTTTCAATAATCTCTTTCGTAAGACCTTTTTTACCTCTTTTAATGGAAGCTTAGTGTTTTATAGATACTGAAATCTTAGGAAGACAATAATAAATGCATCATAAACTCATAATTTAGAAAGTTTGCTATGTTTTTCAAAAATTTTCTCAAATTAACTGTCATATAATGTGCGATTTGTATGTGCAAAGGATATAAAATCTGATTTATGTGAAAACTATTGATTTTAAGTATAGGGAACCCTAATACAATTTGAAAGCCAAATAAATTTTACGTAAGACGACGTAAGTATATACAGGGTGTCCTATTTGAAAATTTTGACTTATTCTGATTCAAAGTTCTGAAAAATGGCACACCGTTTAAGAACACCCTGTGTTGTGAAACTAAATTATTTGTTTATCGAATTAAAGAACATCACTTACTGTTCAAGCGTAGCAACTTTTGTTTCCTTTGATTGTGAAATAGTCCAGTTATTGATTTTTCAAATTTCAGTCGCATCTGTCTAAATATTTGAAAAAAGTTGAATAACTCAAAAACTATCGATTTTAAATATAGACTACCTTTCATAAAATTAGTCCAGAATTTTATGCGGAATCCGAAAATGTAATAATATACAGGGTGTTCTATTTAAAATAACGAAGTTGATGGCGACTTCCGGTATAACCGGAAGTGTAAGATTAATGACATTATTTTAGGCAGATAGGCCATAAATGAAAATGGTCAAGTACAAATTTTCAGATTTTTAATCGACATAGATCTCGAGATATTTCTACTGTCCCTTCGTCGTGACACACCCTGTATATGATTGTTTGGATTTAAATATTTACTTTTGGTTTTATGTGTCAAACATGCAATCTCTAGTATATACAGATTAATTACTGTTATGATTTTTAATTTTTTAAATATAGGTTTGCATTCGGCTCTATGTTTCGCTTCTATCATATTACGGATAATCATTTTTTGTTTCAATAAAACTTTTTCACAATAAGGTGACGCACCCCAAAATTGAATACCGTAGCGTATTCGTGACTCAACATCTCCATACAAAAAATATTTTAGTGAATCGATATTTAAATATGATCGAAGTGTTCTTATCAAAAATCCTTTCTTATTTAAAACATTGTTTAGGCTAATACAGTGAACATCCCAAGTAAGATTTTCATTTAGATTAATTAAGACCAAGAATTTTAACATTGGAAGATCGGTCAATATGCATTCCATTTATGACCAAGTCAGTGCTTGTTTCAACAGATTTTTGGTGTGGATGAAAAACGGAATAACTGGTTTTTAAAGAATTGAGAAATTTCCAGAGAACCAATCAGAAAGCCTTACAATTGTGTTAGTAGCTTTTTGAAATTTAATTTTTTCATCTTTATCAGAGACAACTGCAGTTGAGTCGTCTGCAAATGACGTAAGGTCTTTAATAAAATAAGGTAAGTCATTTGTGTGGATTGCAAAAATTATAGGGCCCAAGATTGATCCCTGTGGTACCCCTATTTTATTAATTGTACTCCGTGATCGAACTGTTGTTTGTATTTTATTTTCAACACATGAAATTTCCACAATCTGCGGTCGATCAAGCAAATAACTGGAAAACCAATTGTTTGCCATTCCGCGAATACCGTAATAATTCATTTTTTCAAGGACAGTTTTGTGCTCCACACAATCAAAGGCACTGCTTAGATCGCAGAATATGCCGATTGGATAAGATTCCGATTCTATTTTACTTATTATTCCGTAATAATATTACTTAAGTAAAATACTAAGTATCTACGTAGTTCCTTAAAATCATATACGATCATTAAGTATAAAATAATATTAAAAATTATGAGATAAAACCGTATACGTTAATTATAGTTTTACATGCATTAGGTTCTTAAGAACAGCCTGGACTCGCAATTTAAAGCTTTGGGTTCAATTTCTGGGTAATTATGCAGCCAGTATTATATTCGTTTGAGTCTGACTAAGCGCATTCAAGATGCGGAGGATATTGTTGTTACTTCTAACAACTTGTATTATCAACATTTTTGGTGGCATGTGTCGGAGTCGCACAGTTTACTTTTTCTTTGTATTCCTTGCGCTTTAGAAAATTGTTTTATAGAAACTGTTATTTCAGAAACCAATTTTTAAAGCAAGCGACAAGAGTGAATGGAAAAAAAGTAACAGCGTACGGAAGTGCACCGATACGTTTCTATTTAAATAAAATTGAATCACAGACGTTTGTAAAAAAAATTAGTTATCACAAACCCATATTGTCTCTTATAGCATATTATAATGATGACGATAGTTTATAAAACAATATTTTCAAAAGTATTATATACAGCACATATTTTATTTAAAATATAGTTTTATGATAGCATTTAGTTTTTTAAAATTTATTTTTACTATTTTATTTATTTAATAAATTGGTGAAAAATATATTTTTTCGGCTTACTCTTTTTTCAAAGATTGCTTAAATACACCTTCCCAATCGATCCTATTTGAAAGTAAAAAAAAGTTGTCTGTTTTTTACAATAACTCCATTTTTAAGATATCGTATTCATTTCAAACGCATTTTAAATGAAATTAAAGGACTATAAAACCACATTAATCACATTACTTCCTTTTAAAAGGTAAAGGGTTGAAGAGCACAAGAAAAATGATACCCCGCTTTCAACTATACTTAAAGTAGCAATTTCTCTGATAGTTTTTATGTTACAGTAATGTCAAAAAAACTACATTTTTTAATAGTTTTTTTGTATCTCTTTTATTGTTTTCAAGTTTAACGGAAAACTAAAAAAAAAAATAATAATGCGCTTCTATAATTTGATTTAATTTTTTTTTGAAAACCGTGCATTTTAAAACAGTTCAACTTTTAGGATGAGGGGTTAATTATACTGCTCATTTTTTCTGAAAATATATGAGTGATCAATCTTTTTTGCACCATATCTCGCTTAGTTTGAATGTAATAAACATTTAACGGTGCTCATTTTAAGGAAGTTTTCCACCACAATAAAAAGTGTATGTAGCATTATACATGTAAAATCGATCATTTTTCTGTCTTTTTAAGTTGAATGCCCCGATTCATGCATTCACAAAAAAAGTATCCTTTCACCTACCATTATCTCGCTATGTATTGTAACTAAAAGATTTCAAAATAACGAATCTCTTAATTAAGTATGTTTCTTATACTTTTTTTCGTCAGATGCATAGTTTTTCAGTTATTCGCAAAAAACCTATCTAAAAATTTCAAGTAAATTGAGGCATTAGGACAAAATTCTAAAGCAAGTATCCTCATACTAGAAGGAAAAGTCAATTTATAACCAATGTTAAGACTTTTAACAATTAAGGCACTAACACTATATACATACTGCTCCACTAATATATAAGCAATGCGTGTAATCTAAACAATAGTGACGTTTACACTAAAACTTAAACAATATGTAAAGTATAAAATTTACCTTCAGGGCTCCTCCTGACAAATTGTGTTCCAAAACAGTTTGCATTATCTTTTAAATACTAATTCAAAATAATGAAAAATCATGGATGTTTACTAGACACTACTTAAATAATATTAATATTGTATACAATCATAAAAACAAAAAACAAACATCCTATACTTAACCCATACACAAATTTAATTTATTTTCTCGGACTAAATCATAAAACTTAGTTCAATAAACGTCACTTGTTCAAACTTTAACCGAAAAACTTCTTCTTCTTTCATCATTTGTGGTTTATGGCCTGCATACTACTTGCATCTGGCAACAAATTTGGTAACACTGCATACCAAAGATTATATATTTGCTGCATACTGTCTAATTCTTCTTCTGTAATATAAAACTTTGTAAGATATGACATAAATATAGAAAATCACTGGGTGCTTTCCATTTAGGAACACAACTCGACAAAGTGTCGAGTTGTGTTACATATTGTGTTGGTTTGTGTCTAGTTCTAAATGGAACACTGAAGTTCATGACACAGCCACGAGAGTGCACTTTTATCGTAGTTTTTTTTTATTTTAAAATAAAGTTACTCTGAATCGTATACAAGCATTCAGGAAAAGAAACGTAAATTGTGAATATATGTATTATTGTATAATATATGAGTGAAATAAAAAAGAAATAATAATAAAATGGTAATTTTTCGGTATTGTTGGTACGACTGTCGTTTAAACACAAGTTTGCCTGTGTCCGGTTGTGTCTCTAAATGGAACGGTGGAGTGGTACACAAAGCTACACAACTCGACACTGTGTCGAATTGTGTTCCTAAATGGAAAGCACCCATAGTCGTGCGTGGGTGCGTGCTCGAAATCTATTAATATTGATGTTTTATATTCAAAGCTCGAAATTCATATCGATTGCCACGAAGTATAGATACCCGAGAAAATGTTGTTGTATGACATTTGCAATTATATTTAATGAATTTGCTATACTTTCAACAAACGGATAAATGTATTGAGCATGAAAAATATTTATAATTCCTAGTAACTTAAGGACTAAACTTTTATGATAAGAATACCATAATATACAAAAATACCTGAGTAGAATAATAGTAACAAAATCTTAAAAAATAAAATTTAAATTAAGATAAATAATTCTACGAAACAAACTGAACAGTCAGACGAAAATAGGCTTTACAAATAAATAAACCATATAAAGAATTACCGCACGTTTCACAGATGTTTTAATTTTATGTCAAAATTCCTATTAGGCTTTCCAATGACCTGTCAAAAATTATTCAATATGGCGGCTGTGGGCAAACAATAGTATTGTTATGTATTGTTGTCATAGTGTTTTTTGAGTGTTATGTTAAATTAAGTTGGTGTAGAAGTTTTTATTGTTGTGAAAATATAGATTTTGTGACTTTATATAATAGTTTTTATATATTTTTTGGACTTGTTAACTTATAAGTTGAAAAAATGCCTTGTGGTTGGTTGTGGAAGTTGATCAAACAGAGATGATGTAAAATTCTTCAGTGTGCCTGCGGTTTTGAGCCACAAATTTCTTACAGATAAGAACGAATTGTCTAAAAAGGTGAAGGGCTCTGTAGATACTAGCAATCAAGAGGGACCTCACACACACACAAAACTAACAAATCAGAGTGTGCAGTAAACATTTTATTACTGGTAAGTTATTTTAAAAATAGGTGACCAAATTTTGTTAAGACTTTTAAAAAAATATTACCAGCTGCAGTGCAGTGTCTCCTTAATATTTGCCATGAATACTAAACCACCAGCTCAGAACTTACAGTATTGTATGATTTTGACTGTTCGAAGCACTGTCACTCAATTTGTATTTATATGAGATATTGTAATTTGATTAATTTTTTTTTGTAGGCTGGACAAGTAAATGAAGAAGTTGAAGTAGGCATGGAGGACCATGATATCATATTAGAGACTGGAGTGGAATCTCAGACTGATATCACGATAGAAGAATTAAAGAATAATATTGAAAATTTAAGAGACTGACTATGTTCTTTTTTTTTTGTTGCTGATTTTTGATTTTCTTTAAACTTTTTAGTTTGACCCTGTATATCTCGAGAACTATGAAAGGTATTAAAAACGTTAAAAGTGTTATAGAAAATATAAAGATTTTTCTATAAATTTGCAAATTTTTATAAAAAATTGATCAAAGAGAAATATTGACAATTTAAGGGAGAGACTGACTATGTTCTTTTTTTTGTTGTTGATTTTTGATTTTCTTTAAACTTTTTAGTAGGTATTTCATTTTTTATGTCTTTTGTGTGGTTTAAATTGTAATTTTGTGTTTTTAAAAAAAGTACAGAATAAATAATATTGCTAAGAAAAAAATGTCTTTTTATTTCCTCTACAATTTATAATCTCTTTTTTTACTTAAATGTTTTTACACTTCAGTAAAATGCAATATTATTTAATAACATATGCAATTTATATTAATATTTCGATTTTTGTTTACAAAGCTAAATACTTTTGGAGTAACTTTTTGTAAATATATTTTTTTTCCTTTTTAATGATGCACCAAACATCTGAAGGCTTTTCATTTGCTTTTTGTGAATGCTTGACCTGAAAAAAAAGTTGTTGATTAGAACTATTGTGAAAGTTGATAAGTGATATTCCGAAATCTCAAATCAATGTCCCTTATAACAAACAAAAGTGACAGTACATTAGATTTGAAATTATAAATGTCCTCTTATGAATTACGAGGCATTTATAGTAATCCTGTTTGAAATGAAAAATGCACTGTGTTGACTTAAGATTTAAGGTTATCTACAGTTAGAAAAAGGCAGCTGTTTAGGAAATGACTTACCTGTCCAACTAAAATATATTTATCATTCTAAATCTTCGTTCCCACCTTCATAACAAATCCAGATTCAAAATATTTATATGCTTCCAGACTTTTAAATGCCTTCATCTGCATTTGGGAATAGAAACTATGGGTTAAAACCAAATAGGATATAATATCCATGTTGGATGTTGTTAACAGGAGGAACACCATCAATAGAACAATTCAGTTCAGAAATAGTCATATTAAAAGGATCTAAATCACCCATCAACTTAATTTTATACCTGTAACAAATAAAATGCATTGATAAAAATGTAAACAAAAGATGAGGATGTATTTTCAAGCTTACCGTTCACCAACGTCTCTGTTTGTTAACAAAAGTCTCTAAAGGTATTCACTATACATCTCAATATCACTAGTTAGTAACACTAAATAACAGAAAATTGTCAAAAATACACTTTTACTAAGGCACTATAAACATAGGTATTATCATCAGCCATGTTTAGTCCAATGTCAACCACAAAACCAGAGATAATAGAATAGATGTGTTGATGCCTATTATAAAGTTGGCAACAAGTTCCGACATCAGCGCACTTTAAAACTTAACTTCTATACCCTTTTTATGCTTTAAGTACCTGAAATTTATTTTAAACTAAAACCACTTATAGTACTTACTTTGTCATTATACCGTTATAAGTACTTTTTCGCTCTTCTGCTACCAGCTCGTTTAGTTTCCATTTTCACCGCTATAAAATACGATTGCACGTCTGTTTAATTTGTCTATGGTCTAGCACGTGAACTGAGTGACATTTGACAAAAAATGGCTGATGATAATACCTATATCTATAGTGCCTTACTTTTACTACCGAACAACCAAAAAGACAATGACGTTCTTATGGCGATTCTCGTTTTGTGTGCCCACAACCGCCATATTGGGTCACGTGATTTGGATTGCCTAATAGGGACCTGTACCATGATAGGGACTGAGAAAGATCATTTTTGACGCCACCTACCGAGAAAAGCTTGAAACAAAGTGATGGCAAATGGTATACAAAACAATAACAAATTTATAAATTTAATTTTTTTTTCAATTTAATCCACATAATTTTTCATAATGTCTTCATCTAAAGTATCTTGCTGTATCCGTGGATGTTCCAATATGCCATACAAAAATAAAAATCTTAATATATAAGCCATTCACTTTTTATTTCCATCTCAGTAGGCTCTGTTAGTTACATGAAATTCGCCCAGTATAATACACGTCTGTTCATATTATTCTGTGGTCTTATTAATTGTAAATACGATGTTGTCACGTCTTCAATAAAAATATGTGTATTCATTACAAATATCTTAAGTAATTAAATCTGCAAACCAAATTTAAAACTTGCCGAAAATAAGTCAATGTATTTAATATTAAATTGAATAGGTAGGTACTAAAGTAGATACGTCAGTTTTCGCTGCAAGTAGGTACTATTAATATCCAAGAATGGTCTATTTAAATTCACATGAATTTTGACTGATATTCAAAATAACACATTCCTTTGCACAGAACAGATCCCTGTTTATAGTCAATTATCATATCATATTATTGATCTAGAACGAAAATAGTTATTATCCTATCAAGTGCGGAAAGTTATACTTTCCCGCAAGAGTTAGGATCAATATTTTTTCTACAAGCATAAAAAAGATACTTTATTCATTTTTTAAATTTTATTTTCAACTCCTAACAATGTAACAAAATTTTAATTTGTGACAATTAAAGTTTGTTGTTGCTTTGAGTAACGTTTACAGAGGTGTTTTAATAAATTATGATTTTTTTAAGAACAAACATTTTAAAAATCTCTATTTTTATGCAAAATAATCTTTTTTTTACTATTTGTATGTAGTAGGTACAACAACATAAAAGTAATAATACAATAATTTTCCAAAAGGTTATTGAAGGACATATTCATTTAATAAAAAAAGAGAAAGAGATATTTTCTGAATTAAAATGCGTGCGGAAAAGTGTTGTTTTACGCATGCTTGTAGAAAAATATACTTTTATATTTACATTTTATTACAAATAAATAATACAAGTAAAATTCAAAATGTAGCACATATACATATATTAATAAAAACGTTTAATACAACTTTTAAATTACTCAAGCAATAGTAAAAGATCCTTTTTACAAATGTATAATAAAACTTTTAAATTATTCAAGCAGTGGTAAAAAAAATTATTTCATCAGTTTTGAGTTTAACATAAAAACACAGTACTCAAAGTCTATAGGTATCCATCTTTTTTAAAGTCTTCTATTTTACATCCAAATGGCATCGTAGTGTAACATTATTGTATTAGTGGCTGTAGGATAATAAAATTTCACATCCAATGGGTTAATTGAGGAAACTATACTCCAGTAAAAATTAGATTTTCCTGGTCCGCCCCAGGTGGTGTCGCATTTGACTTAAATATGCTGATGTTTTAATAATGTTCTTTATAACAGAAATTTTTCAGAAAAATTAAGATTTGTTAGACATTTCAAACCCATACAATGAAAAAAATATTTTAATAAATTACATAAAAGCAAATAAAAACAAATACAGATGCAGATTTAGATGTAACATGTAAATGTTGTCGGTGTATTTGTATGATCAATCCTGGAAGAATCAGAGTCACTATCAAATCCAAAATCGGAATCGTCAGAATCTGATTCCTCCAATGAAATAATTAAAGGAGGAATATTGTCATGTGAGCAGTTTCCCATGTAAGTAGTCCAATCTGCCAAAATAAGTTCGTCTGTATGTCTACAAAAATTTTGCCACATGTCTGGTGTACATTTAGTCAATGCTTCTGTCCAAGTTTTTTTAACTCTTTCCTGGTCAAGATAAGTAGATGTAATATGTTTGTTATAATATGTCTTAGTAAACCCCCATGCTAGTTCTATTGGATTGTAGTGACAATGGTATGGTGGTAGTCGAAGTACTTCATGTCCTCGTTGTTTTAAAATTTCATCCACTACATATTTTTTTTCGTCAGTTTTATAAGGTAAGATTATAGAGTACAGTTGTTTCTTTGTCATTTTTGTGTCAAACCTAATGTTATTGTTAATCAACCATTCCTGCATCATTGCTTTTTTCGCTGAAAAAGAGGGTGGTTTGTTAATTTGAACTGAATGGTATGGCGCGTTGTCCATGACCACCACACATTTTTCTTGAAATACAGATAGAGCAGGAATGAGTTGATTAACAACCCAGTTTTTAAAAAGGTCACCATTCATACTTTTGTGATAGTCAAGGTCTGTATTCGAAGAGTCTAGTAACAAGTCACATCCTTCCAAAAATCCAGTATCAGTCCCTGCGTGTAAAATAGTAAATCGCTTTCCTTCGGATTTTACACGAGCTGGATTACTTTTTAGGTCAGAATCGTGCACCCACTGACGCACTGAACTACCATTTTGATAGATCCATGTTTCATCTAGGTACACGAATCTAACTCTCTCAGCACGACTTTTTAGTTGTTTATATTTCCGAATGAAAGCGATCTTTCTAATTTTAACGTGTCGTTGTTCACATAAAATATGTCGTCCATTTACTTTTTTAAATTTGTATCCCATTAATTTTATAAGTTTGTATAGTGTCGTACGTCCCCCTTTAAAATCAAAATTTTGTTTAGCATCAGTCAAAAGTTTGTCTAAAGTAAAATGTTCAGTTTTAGCATGGTACATCCAAATCTGTCGCTGTAAGTCTTTTTTTAAAATAAACTTCTCAAATGTATCAGTTTTACATCCTTTATCTGCGACTTTCTCATTATTTTTCAATCCTTCTTTAATAATCTTCCGTATTTTCGATACACTGATCTAAAAAAATTAAGTATTTAGAATGTTTGTCATATTAATTAGATTCAAAAAATATACCTCAGTTACACAACGTTAGTTAAGAGATTTAAAAATATTTAACAAAATTTTGAATTAAATTATAGTTACAAAAATGTATAATATCGAAATTTGAAATCTGACAACATTGTATATAATTTATTATGATATCTGTCAAAAAAGGTTATGTATTCTTTTAATAATATAAATTTTATTTAAAAAAGTGATACATATTTATAAATTCATTACAAAAACCTCTCTCAATTAATCTAATGCAAAATATATAAGTTTATGTTAGCGACTAGCATTGATTTAAAAGAAATACACATAAAATCGTACTTACTTGAAAAACCTCGGCCAATTGATTTAATAAACACTCTCACAGCTGTTAGCTTGTTTCCTAAACATACCATAACATATAACGATGCTGTTGTGAATTTCTGTACTTATTTTTTTTGGCACTGTATATTGAATCTAAGAAAGCATCAAATATTTCGTTATTGAATCTTCAACAATTTTACCTTTGACAATGTGCTGTCAATATTTCGACAGTAGGTACCAACCCAACAAATTGAAGTGCCAATCCAAGAAATAAAATGCATAGTCTACTGAGATTGAAATAAGAAGTGAATGAATTATAAGTGTGAAATTTTATCGTTTCCCTGAAAGTAGTCTGAATTCTGAATGGATAACCTTTAAACGTCAAAAATGGATAAATGCAGTGAAAAACTATGTGTAAGTAAATTATTTTGATAAAAAAAAAATTTAATTAATTATGATGAAATTAAAAAAAAACTAAATAATATAAAATAGAATATTACACTATGTAATAATTATTTTATGAATTAAATAATATAGTAATGAGGAATAAAAGTGAAATTAAAAAAATTTTTGTTTCAGAAAATATCCCAAGGGTTGGGAACCAAATAAAAATACACGCATTTGTAGTGCTCATTTTGTAAATAATCAAAAGTCAGAAAATCCCCAGCATCCGTCTTACATACCAACAATTTTTCCTGGTAAAATAAACATAAAAAAATCTACTCAATCATTTGAACGTTTCGAACGATTTCGACAACGGAATTTACGGAGCACAATGAATATCATTAGTAATATTAGTAATAATACAAATCACATTGAAGCTGAAGAAGATAATAATTATGTATATATTGAAACACAGAGTGTAGAAGCACATCATGCTCTTGATGCTACTCCAAAAGTAACAACTCGTAGTATAACTTGTCAAACAGATGAAATTGTTGATGAAAATGTTTTAGATAAACATAATTATTTTTTTTGTCATATAAATTCCTTTGATGGTGTGAGCACTGCAGAAGTGCAAGTGAATATTCCAATCAAGAAGACAGCTGAAAAAATGTGTGATGTAAATTTACCGCCTTTGCGAAAGAACGTTAACGATATTGGATGTGATCCAATTAATCAAGATCCTATAAAATCTGATTGTCAAGGTTTCCATGGAATCACTTCAATTCATGATGACCAATCTTCGACATGACGAGATTTTTCATGTTTTTAATATTATATATAATAATTAGAAAAATAATTTGTAACTTACATAAATTTTTAAACTGTAAACATTAGAAACGTTAGTCTGTGCGACAACTGAGCAGGTTATGGTTGAATGCTTGTTTTGATGGACTGTTTCGACAACATTCATTACGTGACCGGACTTGAATAAATTTTTGCCCTTGATATCATTTTGACCATTAATCCGATCATTTTTTATAGGCAAAAACCCGAATTTAATTATTTTTTCCATTTTTTCAGTTTAGCTAATACTATTCTCTACATTGTTTACATCACTTTGTTTTGTTTTTATAACACCAGGGCGCTCCACTTTCAGCAGTAGTGCTGCCTCTATAGTTCTTTCTCAATCCCTATTATTTCTCATAAATGCGCATGCCTTGATAGAATTCGACTCCTATCGAGATGTAGAAATGAAGGGTGCATTCCACTAAGCGTTCACAACGCCTAAAATACTCATTCAGGCGTTCCACCTGGCGACCGCGATCGTTGTGGTCGCGGCGAAAACGTCATTAATGACGTCATTACTTATGCTCACGCATAGCTCACGACGACCCATCTCAAGAGGTGGGTCGATGTGAGAGTTTTGAGACTAAAAAGCAGCAAACATGGCGTCAACAACAATATCGTTCTATTGTGCCGAAGGAGATACTGTTGTGGCATTTTTATTATATACGAACACAAATTAGTTAAATACTCCTTTAAAATTAAAGTATATACATATTTTTTGTTTAATAAATCATGTTAACCAATAATTAATAGAACTTATTGATACCACTTACAAATTGTAACATAACCTCATCAGCTTTTTGTTTTGTTTTTTAGACGCGCCATGTGTATTATTTAAATGAACGCTCAAAACGCTCCAAAATTCATTCCACTTGAGTTAATGATTGTGACGCTCACAACCAAGTGGAACGGCAAAAACCGTGGTCGTGAGCGTGGTCGTTGTGAGTGCTTAGTGGAATGCACCCGAAGTGATAGTTTCTGACGATTTTACGATTTCCAAGGCGACACGGAGTGCCAACAGCATAGAAAAGAGTCGATTGATAGAATACTATACTACACGGAGTCCCACTGCAGGAGTTTAAACGTAATGTAAAAAAAATCTATTGCCAGTAGAGTGCGCTTGTGTTCCTAAGGTACTCGTTTAAATCCTTACGCGGGAAGTTTTGTTACTATTGACAGCTTTTATGACAACTAATTTTAAATAAATAAATTAATATTTTTTATATATTGAATTTAATTTCGCTACATTTAAATGTCATAAACATCGGTTCTATGAAGCGGTTCTTATAAGGCTCTATTAAAGTTCTTGTGGTTACTCGCGCCGCCAGTGGCAAAAAATTGAACTATGATCTGGGTTGATTATTGAGACCGCTGGACCCCTATTTTCGAAGATGTGATGTGATACATCCTATGGATACATCACTGGTGAGAAGCCGGTGGCGATCCGTATTTTTATTTAGACTATTATGATAACTTACATCACACTTTGCTTGGTCAGACCCAGTCGAAGCAGTGAAACATGCGCATTAAGGCGAAAACATACTTTTAAAACGTGACACGACGCCACGCCCACGCCACCCGACGCATGTGCATGTCAGTACCTATCAATTCCATATATTTATGTCGCGGCGTGTGGTCACAATGGTCACATAGCGTGTTGTGTATGTGCTTCTGACTATATTAAATATATGGAATTGATAACTACTGACATGCGTCCGGTGGCGTGGCGTATCACGTTTTGAAAGTATGTTTTCGCCCTGTCAGGGATCGATCACTTCCCGACTCACTTCACTTTCACTTCTCATCACACGTTCGAAAATAGGGTTTTAGAAATATTATGGAAAAGCCTATACCTTTGAATATAAAACCTCTTTATAATCAAAGGCCTATACCGTGTAGACTCGGTATCCAGTTTTCGTGTCGATTGCGATCCTTTTATAGTTTAACTAATATTAATGTGAAAACATAACCACACCCTTTAACCCCAACAAAGGATCCGACTTTCGATTCTAGGTTGTCAGATATATTTGCGAATATTCCTAAGTTTATATATTTTGAAAATTTTCTCTCTACTTTACTATTCAATTGTTCGTCAATGACTCTTAAAAAGATAATATAAAAATATTCTTACAAAATATATACTTAAATTAATTAACTAGGTTCTTCATATTTAAACAGTTTTTACTTCTAATGATATCAATCTTGTAGGTATATATTACTTATACTTAAAGAAATTTTTAAATACCGGCAACATTGTGTATGTACTGTGAGGATTTTAAAGTCGGTTCGTAACGCATTGATCTAAACGCAAACAAATGCCGACGGTGCGCTTTTTATCAAACGAAACTTCAAAGGGGAAAATTGCAAAATGCGACAACAGTCAAATACCGCCAATAGTCTTCTTCCCCATTACAATACACAGTAGCGTGATTGATTTTTATTGATTTTTTATATTAGATATATTATATATTACGGTGGCTTAATAGTACTTAATATAGTAAGAATTTCTCGTTTAAATATATAAGATAATAACTACGCCACCTTACGGTGGCGTTATATTATTTGATTTAGAAAGGTATTTTTTTTAGACTTTATTTTTTTCGCATTTTTTCTGTTTTTAATTTTCCACTTTCTCTTAGTTTTTCGTTTATTTATTTATTTATTTATTTATGAATCGAAATTCAACACTATCTATTGGGTTTTCTTACAATTCAGTAATTGTTATGGACAATGTGTCGTATCATTTCCGCATATTAAACAAAATACCTAATAACACAAAAAAAGAATTAAATTTTAAGACTTATGGCAATCAAAAATATCGATGTTCCTAAAAAGGTTCCAGTAAAGAAGGAATTAGTAAGAATGATCAAAAGTCAGAATTTTAAAAATGAATACGTCATTGACACCATTTGCAGCAGGCATGGTCATACCCTTTTGCGTTTACCTCCTTACTACTGTATTTTTAATCCAATCAAAATGGTTTGGAGTACTCTAAAGAAACGTTTACGAAAATATAATCAGTCACCAACCTTAAGCGCAGTTGTTCTTGATAATATTCGAGAGGTAATTAGTGGCTTTAATAGCGATGTATGGAAAAATTGCGAAACACATGTTATAAAAATAGAAAAGGAATATCCTGTTTTACCGCCAATAGCACCATTAGTAATTCAACTTGGAAACGATTCTACTTCAGAAGACTCTGACAATTCTTGTTAGTCATTCCAACCAATTTCCTTTACAGCTATCGTGATGTATCTTGAAAACTTGTTTTCAAAAACAAACTAATTTTATATTCTTACTAACATACCCAACCCTTTCCTTTCCAGGCAAGGAAGGCTCATCCCTCCTCGTGTTCCTTGCTGGACAGACAATCTTTTAAGATTGTCAGACAAAATGAGTATTATTTTTAGACAATTGTTTTAAAATCTTATGAGTTATGTACTATTTGAATAATGAGTCAAATGTTCTTATTAATAACTAAAATTAACAAGTTTTAATTTGAAAGAATTAATTTGTTATTTGACAATTTTCAAATTGATACAAAATTTACAAATATACAAAAACCGTTTTTCTTTTGAAATTTAAAACAAAAATTAATAAAAATTTTTGAACCCTTTTTATTTAATTCCACGCCAATGGTCGGAAATGTCATCAAAGGCACTTAAAAACCGCCAAAGAGCACAAAATTTCACATTTAGATTGGATAAACTATATCTATGTTGCAAACCATCGCGCAGTATCGTTGCGCAACCATGGCGCCGCATTTTTGAGAGTGGTTTTAATATAATAAGAATTATTTTGATTTTCTGTTTCTTGAAGGAGATTCGTGCCCGTAGTGTTTAATGTTTTATTTGTTTTTATTTTAAAGTGTAGAGTAGAGTAATAATTGTTTTCGTAAGCTGGTTAGAAGGATTATTTGAACTTATTTTATATATTTTTTGGGATTTGCTTAACCTGTAACCTAACAGACTTAAAAAATGGCAGAAGCTGAACGTGGAGAATGTAAAATAAAATTTTTAAGAAAGGACAGTTTGCGGACTCATGCAAAGAGAATGCATCCAGGTAGATACCTTATAAATTGTTTTATTTATCTTATTTAGTAAAAGTACCAACTCATTTAATTTGCAGACAAAGTTGACATTTTGGCTCCCAAAGCTAAGAAAAATGACGTAGGTAAAGTTAGCAGTGGAAGTATAGCAGTTTTAGAATCTGACTAGATAATTTTAAAATGCTCATTAAAGGCTAATTTGGTACCCCATTGCGAAATTAAGTGCTCCAATGGTTTTCGAAAAATTAAGAAAACTGCTAACTTTACGTAAAGTTAGCAGTGGATTCTAGAAACTGCTATAAAAACAGATTTTCAGAATTCAAAAATGGATAAATAATTAAAGGCTCTAAGAAAATGCAAAAATATTTATAACTTTCTGTGTATAAATAGTATTGTAACGGGATAACCGTAAAGGAAGGGACCTTAATTTGAAAGATTGTTGTTGACAGTTGATTTTTAGAAGTTTGTAAAAAAATCAACTGACCATTTTAAATAATGTTTCTAGAAAATTCTAGAAACTTCTAAACACACTAACTAGATTAAATAATGTTGTATATAAGGGGATGCACGGACAGTTAACGTCAGTTCGAGTCAAGTGTTCAGAAGAGTTCATTGTATTGTCAAGTAGTTAGACGTTAACCAGCAGAGTTCAGTGTATCTTAACAATTTTGTAAATAAATTGTGTAAAAAGCCCCCATACGTGTTTCAAATTGGTGTCAGGTGTGGGGTGAAGATACAAGAATGCCTGGAAAAAAGATAAATGAACTATTGGTGGCTGAGCTCAGAAGAGAGCTTGAAGAATTAGAGTTGGAAACTACTGGAAGCAAATCCGTATTGTTGAGAAGGCTCCGTGAGTACTACGTAAATAATAATTTGGACCCTGACGCTGTGGAGTTCGAAGACCCAGTTCAAAAAGCAAATTCTGAACTAACTCAACAACTTTCCCGGTTGCAAGAAGAACAAGCTCAACAACTTTCCCGGCTGCAAGAGGAGCTATCCAGTCAGATGAAAAGCCAGCGCGAAGACATGTCCCAGCTGTCCCAACGAATGACGAGCCAACAAGAAGAACAAGCTCAACAACTTTCCCGGCAACATGAGGAGCTATCCAGTCAGATGAAGAGCCAGCGCGAAGATATGTCCCAGCTGAAAGAGGAGCTATCAGGACGAATGACGAGCCAACATGAGGAGCTATCCAGTCAGATGAAGAGCCAACAAGAGGAGCTATCACAACGGATGTCTACCCTATCAGATGAGTTATCCAGTTCGTTCTCCCAGCAAATATCACATCTTCGTGACGAGCAGAATCAGCAAGTAGCCAACTTGAATCAGCAAGTAGACAACTTAAATCAGCAAGTGTCCAGCTTGCGAGACGAACAAAATCAGCAAGTGTCCAGCTTGCGAGACGAACAAAATCAGCAAGTGTCCAACTTGCGAGACGAGCAAAACCAGATCAACCAGCAAATGCAGTCCGAGATAAGGAAGCTTCAACAAGAACAGGAAGCTAGCCGCCAAAACCAAACCATCCACCACGGCGACGGAGATGCAAGAAGGATGGAAACCTGCCACGCAGACGTCGAACGACAAAGAAGCGAGGAGACGACCCATGGACGAACGACGATGAAACCCCCGACCTTCGACGGGAAGACTTCCTGGCCAAATTACCTGAAACAATTCGACGCAGCGGCCAGAGCTAATGGATGGTCATCCCAGGAGAAAGCATTGTCCCTAACCGTAGCTCTGCGAGGCGAAGCTTTAGACGTCTTGCAATCATTGACGCCGGATGAAGCTGACAACTTCGAGTTATTGGTGAATCGTCTAGAGATGCGTTATGGTCAAACTCATCTACAACCTGTGTACCGAATGCAGTTAAAGAGCCGAAAACAGAAAAATGGAGAAACTATCCAGGAATTTGAAGCGGATGTAGCAAGAATGGTACGACTTGCGTATTCAAATGCAGCGGAGGATTTCCTGGAGTGCCTAGCAGTCCAAACCTTCACCGATGGTCTTCGAGACGTCGAGTTGCAGCGCACTGTACGGCTGGCGCGGCCGAAGACCCTTGTGGACGCCTTGACCATTGCCCTGGAGTTTGAGGCGGCGACGGAGGCCTCACGTGGAGTTGCTCGACTGAGGGAAATCACCGGTAACTACGACCATGCCGTTCATTCCGTTAGCGACGTTGAAGCGGTAGTAGAGAGGTTTATAAAGTTAGCTCCAAAAAGAAGGCGCCCAGTGAGATGCTGGAACTGCGGAGAACTAGGCCATATAAGAAATACTTGCCCCCATAAAGAAAAATCTCCTGCTGAAGTACCCCTGCAGCAGGAAAACTTTAAACGGGTCGACTCCTGGAGGGCGCCTTCGACCCCAAACATTCCCGTAGTCCCTCACACCATTAAATTGGCAACTCTGCGACATCACGTGGACAGCTTATATGTAGATGGCCTCCTTGATGGGAAGAATATTAGCATGTTGGTAGACACTGGAGCTACAAAAACTATCGTCCGACCAACCATCATTATGCGAAATAAGATGTTGCCTACCAGTTGGAGACTGCGTACCGCTACCGGAGATTCTGCTAGAGTCTACGGTGAGATACAGGTGACGCTACAGTTTGGTTCAACCTCTCTTGTTCACTCAGTGCTGGTGGCTGACGTTGATGAAGATGTTGTTCTGGGCATGGATGTTATGCTCCACTGTGGTTTTCATTTGGATCTTCGCCAACGTATCCTTCGTACTGGTGATGAAGAAATATTCCTGCACCGAAAACAAGTTGACAATGCCTCGATTAAGCTAATCGATGATATCGAACTTCCGGCAAGCTGCGAATGTGTCGTCACAGCGCGGTTGGATGGACTGGAGTCAGATGGTGCCCCAGCCATGATAGAGCCGAAGAACCATGACCATGAATTGGGAAAAGGACTCCTTGTGGGTAAGACTCTTGTTAGATCCGCCAAAGAGGTACCCATCCGAGTTATCAACTTGAACGATCATCCAGTTCTTCTCCGAAAGGACACGGAAATGGGAAGTTTAGAACCGGTAATGGCCATAATTCACAAGATAAATGTTACGGAAACAGATGAGACCAACGAAATGGAACAATTAATGACAAAATTAGACCCCTCTTTGTCAAAATTAGAAAAGAAACAGGTAAGAGATCTACTTTACCGTTATAAACCTGTATTTGGTTCTAAAAGTAAACTGGGAAGAACTGATGTTGTACAACATAGAATTGACACTGGTGATGCACGTCCGATTCGACAGGTACCCCGAAGGATGCCTCAAGTTAAAAAGGAAGAAGCAGACAGAGCCCTTAAAGAAATGATTCAAAATGGCATAGTCGAACCATCCAGTAGTCCGTGGGCTTCTCCTGTGGTATTAGTGAGAAAGAAAGACGGATCAATGCGGTTTTGTGTCGACTATCGAAAGCTAAATGATGTCACTAAGAAGGACAGTTATCCTCTGCCAAGGATTGATGATGCCCTCGACGCTTTGGCGGGTTCTACTTTGTTTTCTACCTTGGACCTTAAAAGCGGATACTGGCAAGTTAAAATGAATCCTGCAGACAAAGAAAAGACTGCCTTTACCAGTGGATCAGGGTTGTGGCAATTCACGGTCCTTCCGTTTGGCCTCTGTAATGCTCCTGCGACGTTTGAACGGCTAATGGAGAACATCCTGCGGGGTTTGTCATGGGAAACTTGTCTAGTTTATCTAGACGACATCATCATAATGGGTAAGACCTTTAAAGAACATTTATCTAACCTGGAAGAAGTTTTTAAAAGATTACAGAACGCTAATCTAACATTGAATGTTAAGAAATGCCACTTGTTCCAGAGACAGGTCAACTATTTAGGACATAACGTAAGCAAGGATGGCGTTGCTGTTGACCCCGCTAAGATACAAGCCGTTCAGGAATGGCCAATACCTATCGACAAACATCAGCTCCGGAGTTTCTTGGGTCTTTGTTCCTATTACCGACGATATGTCAAGAATTTTGGAGACATCGCCAAACCCTTGACACGTTTGACAGAACAAGATAAGTCCTTCTGTTGGGATCAGAAATGTCAAGAGGCGTTTGAAATATTGAAGAAACAGCTTACGTCAGCACCTGTTCTTGCTTATCCACTTCCTGATGGTAAGCTTATTCTGGACACCGACGCCAGCAATGTGGGAATTGGAGCCGTCTTGTCACAGCTACAAGATGGTAAGGAAAGAGTGGTTGGTTACTTCAGCAAAACTTTATCGAAAGCTGAAAAGAACTACTGTGTAACTCGAAGGGAACTGTTAGCAGTTGTAAAATCCGTCGAACACTTTTATAAATATCTGTATGGCAGAAAATTCCTGATCAGAACAGACCATGCTAGTTTAAAGTGGTTACTAAGCTTTAGGAACCCAGAAGGACAGATAGCAAGATGGCTCGAAAAACTGCAGGAATATGATGTTGAAATCGAGCACAGACCTGAAACAAGACATCGTAATGCTGATGCACTTTCCAGAAGACCATGTCGACCTGATTGCCCCCATTGTACCCGTATGGAGCAAAACGAGGAAAAACTTGCCTTAGTTAAGGTTGTGCCAGAAGACGAGAGCTCTATGCTGGAGGAGCAACAAGAAAACGATCCCGTTCTGAGAAAGATTAGGGAGTGGAAAAGAATGGACCATCGTCCGTTGTGGAGAGAGATATCCTCATCCTCTCCTGCTTTAAAAGCATACTGGTCCCAATGGAACTCTTTAATTTTGGACGGAGGGCTCGTTAAAAGACTTGTAGAAAATTCCGAGGGCACAGAAACAAGGAAACAAATAGTGGTCCCAAGAAATGCTGTACCAGAAATTTTAAAACAGATGCATAATGATAGTTCTGGAGGACATCTGGGTATCACAAAAACGCTGCAAAAGATCCGAGATAGATTTTACTGGGTAAATTGCACTAATGATGTTAAAGATTGGTGTCGTAAATGCACTACATGTGCTGCCAGTAACGGTCCGCACCGAAAACCGAAGGCGGAAATGCAGCAATATCTGGTTGGAAGTCCTTTTGAAAGAATCGCAGTAGATGTATTGGGGCCACTTCCACAGACCGATGTAGGAAACAAGTACATCTTTGTTGTAATGGACTACTTCACTAAATGGGTTAAAGCATATGCAGTTCCCAATCAGGAAGCCACCACTTTAGCAGATATATTGGTTGAAGAATTCGTAAGCCGATTTGGGGTACCATTAGAATTACATTCAGACCAAGGAAGAAATTTTGAAAGCAAGCTGTTTCAAGAAGTTTGCCAAAGATTAGGCATCCATAAAACGAGAACCACAGCGATGCACCCTCAGTCTGATGGAATGGTGGAACGAATGAACCGGACTATAACCAACTATCTGTCAAAAGTGGTGTCAGATTGTCAGAGGGATTGGGATCGACATATTCCACTATTTCTAATGGCAATTCGATCGGCCATCAACGAATCAACTGGCCAAACGCCTGCGAAGGTCCTGTTCGGTAGAGAAATGAGGCTACCATGTGACTTGGTGTTTGGTTGTAAACCTGGTGAAGAAATGGCACGTGAACAATATGTCGCCGACCTTCAGAATCGAATGGAGAATATACACAACCTGGTACGTGGAAAACTACAATTATCTAGTGATCGGATGAAGAGGTACTATGACACACGGACAATGGAAAAGAGTTACCAAGTTGGAGATTTAGTCTGGCTCTATAACCCCCGACGGCGTCGAGGTATTTGTCCCAAATTACAAAAGAACTGGGAAGGTCCTTACACCATCAAGAAGAAGATTAACGATGTCATTTATCGGATCGTGAAAATTCCCAGAGGGAAACCCGTCGTGGTCCATCACGATCGTTTGGCGCCTTACCAGGGAAACCACAGTGGAGATGCGCAGCAACTCCAAGAAGATGGTTTGGCTGGCTCAGGGAGTGTGCGGGATTCCGATGTAGGAAATAACATTCCAGGAGGAATGAATCTAAGGAGGGGGCAGTGTAACGGGATAACCGTAAAGGAAGGGACCTTAATTTGAAAGATTGTTGTTGACAGTTGATTTTTAGAAGTTTGTAAAAAAATCAACTGACCATTTTAAATAATGTTTCTAGAAAATTCTAGAAACTTCTAAACACACTAACTAGATTAAATAATGTTGTATATAAGGGGATGCACGGACAGTTAACGTCAGTTCGAGTCAAGTGTTCAGAAGAGTTCATTGTATTGTCAAGTAGTTAGACGTTATCCAGCAGAGTTCAGTGTATCTTAACAATTTTGTAAATAAATTGTGTAAAAAGCCCCCATACGTGTTTCAGTATTTTTAGCAAAAAATGAAAAACTGCTGACTTAACCCTATATGACAATTGCCAAAATCCATTAAAGCTCATCTTTTCTAATTACACGCGTGTAGTAAATAATTAAAGGCTAATTAAAGGCTCTACGAAAATGTAAAAATATTTATAATTTGCTAATTATTAATATGATTATTTAACAAAAACTATTTTAGCGCCAACTTCAGACCGCTGCTGTAGTTATTCAAATAAAATAAAAAATAATATTTTTTGTAAAATAACCGTCAAATAATTAAAGGCTCTACAAAAATGTAAAAATATTTATAATTTGCTAATTATTAATATGATTATTTAACAAAAACTATTTTAGCGCCAACTTCAGACCGCTGTTCTAGTTATTCAAATAAAATAAAAAATAATATTTTTTGTAAAATAACTGACAAATAATTAAAGGCTAATTAAAGGCTCTACGAAAATGTAAAAATATTTATAATTTGCTAATTATTAATATAATTATTTAACAAAAACTATTTTAGCGCCAACTTCAGACCGCTGTTCTAGTTATTCAAATAAAATAAAAAATAATATTTTTTGTAAAATAACTGTCAAATAATTAAAAGCTAATTAAAGGCTCTACGAAAATGTAAAAATATTTATAATTGCTAATTATTTAACAAAAACTATTTTAGCGCCAACTTCAGACCGCTGTTGTAGTTATTCAAATAAAATAAAAGAATCTGTTAAATAATTAAAAGCTAATAAAAGGCTCTAAGATTATGCAAAGATATTTTAATTTTTTTCCTTATAAGTAATATATTTATTTTAATAAAAAGATATAATGTAATATATTATAAGTTCAATACAACAAGAAAATTATAATTTTCGGCGTTCATAATCAATTTTTTGGCGTTTTTATAAATTTCATTTTATTGCAATATGTTATATTATGATAACAAGGTAGTTCAAGGGTGTTGAAACTTTACTGTTTTATTACCCTGCAATACTTACAAAACCTTTAGAGAATTTTTTTACAAGGGTGGTCAGCAATCCAATCTAGGAGAATAGTTAAATTTTAACAAAAGCTCAAATATTTATATTACTTTATTACTACTTAAAATACAATGCTTGTTAACCAGATGTATTTAAAAGTTGCAAATAAATTTTCAAATTTTAGTTACTTTTGCTTTAGTTGTCGTTTTGATCAGATCTTTGCTTTTTAATAACATAATTTTTTTAGTTATTTTTTTTCAAATTTAAATAGTTAATTTCTAAGTTAAGTTATCATTAAGTTAATAAAGAAATTAATTAATTAATTAAATTAAGTTTAAGTTAAGTTTGGTGAAGTGTTATAATTATATCAAAATATTTTATTTGTATTATAAGCTGTGTATCAATAGCATTAGCATTTTCGAAATTCACTATCATGGAGATCTCCATGTTCACTATGGCAGGTCGAATTCCTTTAATTGAACCTGAAATTGTAGTTGAAACTTTATTAAATTATAAATTTCAAATATTATTACCGGGTGATAAGATTGTTTCTAAAGGAAATGATGTGTGGAACAGAATTTCCAACGAACTTGAAAATAAAAAAAAGCTAAATCTCTTTACGCTTTATTGTATGTGATAATAAGCATGGAATTCGTGACTTACTCAATGACCGACCAGTTTCATATCCAAAGAAAGCTTATTCAAAAAGAAAAACTAATTAAGATGATCCTTCTTATAGCATTGATCAACCGTTATGTAATGAAAAGGGTGTTTCTGGAGAGGTTGCGGACACAAAAAATATCAAGTTATGCATGGGTGTAAAGGTAAGTGAAATATTTAATAATGAACATGCATTACCTATTATTAAATTGTTGTATAAATTATATTTTATTGAACTTCTTGTCTGTTTTATATCATTTCATATTTTTTAATACGATACAATTAAATATGTATTCAAGGATTTCGATGCTATGGTAATAGAGAAAAGTTACAAGGGTTGCCTGGTGAAGAAACTAAACCCAGGAATTTGGCAAAATAAAATTTCTGATCTAATATGGGAAAAATCTCACATAAAATGTGGATTCAGCTTCAAATATCATAATTTGACTTCTGACTTGATGTCAGGGACTGCTAAAGGTATGTTTAAATAATGTTTTCCTCACATATATTGCAATTGTAAATCGTGTAAGAAAGTTTTGGAAGAATGTTTTTAATTACAATTAGTCCAGTTATATAAAAAGTCGTTACAAATATCGTGTAAAATCCGACTTATTTTATTTGCCAATATCTTTCACTTAACCCAAATAGATGTAAGAAATTTTGTCAATGTTTATTTTAACCAAAAATTTCCAAAATGGTTCAGAATTTCAATATAGTTGTCTTGCAACGTTACGTATAAATATATGATAAATTCAAAAATATTAAAATGTGTGGGGCAATCTACTTTTTATATAATTAATTATTCCTTGGCCTAATTGTTTTTGGGCAAACAATTCCCTATACTTTTATTTATGATTTAAATCACTATAAAATCATTTCCATCCGATGACAAATGGGTGCAAATGGACTTGATTGAGATCTTTGATTACAATTTTTAATGTTACACCAAGGAATGTTTATGATTAATTATATACAAAATTATATTGAATTCTTAATGAATATATTCTAATTTTTAGGATATTGTAAGTGTGGAGCTACATGTAAAATTATAATGCAGAGAGAAGAAAAAAGAGTAATTTTTGATTGTTCCCTAACGATTGGACAAGGTGTATGTGGGAAACGTCAGCTTCGAGAACCTTATCGTTCAAGTGTTGCTAAAAAACTGTTAAACCAATCATCTGAACGATACCGTTTGGTAAAAGCAACAAACATTATGGAAGTAGGTGATCCTGAACCTCCAACTCTTCCAAAAGCTACTGTATTGAAAGTAGCTAAACACCAATACTTACAATCTCGTTATTTGGATAAAGATCCTGTAGTAGCATTATCCAAATTGAAGTATATAGGCGCACCTGACATAAGATATGCTGTACGAAATCTCAGTTGCGATCCATTTTTGTTCTGTATTGGACAAACCACCAAAATCTAGTTTACAAAAAATATGCGAGAACAGGGCCAACTAGTTTAAAAATAGATGCGACAGAGGTAGCTTAGTCCGGAAAGTATTGAAACCTGATGGAACTTACGGAAAGCATATCTTTTTATACTTAGCGGTTATCAACTACTCCGATAGTCAGTTTCCAATTACCCAAATGTTATCAGAAGCTCACGACACGGGAACAATCCAACACTGGTTGACTCAGTGGATTCGTTCAGGAGTTCCACCACCAATGGAAACTGTTTGTGACTCGTCAAAGGCTTTTCTAATGGCAATAATTCGAACTTTCACTGGTCATCTCACAATAGAAAATTATTGTGATTCATTTTTTCATCATTTGCCTAACACTTATGTCCGTATTGACGTAGCGCACTTTCTAAAAACGTACGTTAATTTATTGCAAAATATACATCGTTTAGTTAAAATATTTTACATGGGTGTAATAGGTTGTTTAGTCCTGGCTACAGATTTAAATTACGCACAAGAAATAATAAAACATGCGCTAATAGTATCAAAAAACGAAACGGATGGTAGAAAAAAAGGAAGCGAGCAGCTCACTTTGTGCAGTCAGAGTAAAAATTACCTTTCAAATTTGATCACCGGACAATCTGATTTGAATGAAATGATCGATTTTGCAGATAAATTATTAGACGACGAGAAAGTGGAGATGGGAGATGACATCAACGAAGATGATGTAATAAATATAAATGCAGTCGAAGAAAGCTCGTAGAAGAAGTGGACTGAGCAAATAAACTCAGAAGTTGAACGTTTAAAGAAGGTGATGATATTAATGCACATTATTGTCCCACGTTTGCAAAACATCTTTTGGTAGATTGCTGTCATTTACCCATGTGGTCTTCCATATTTAGGAATAAATTTGGCTTTGGCAGAATCCCGGCATCCAGTGCAGCTGTAGAGGGAGAATTCAACCGAATTAAAAATTTATTGTTCAAAAATCGTATACCAAATATGAGAATTGACCAATTTACGCAAGAACACATTAATGTCTTGAATGGAACCACTAAACTTGTTGAAGCAAAAGTCAAAGAAGAAAGTATCTACGAAAATCTAGCTTCTGCTTGTGATGAAAGTCTAAATACCGTTAACGAGAATGATACATCAGATGAAACGACTTCAATGGTATTAGCTACGAAGCACGAGGAGAATTGGAGGGGTAAAAATACGAAAAAAACAGACCGTTCAAAAGCAAGATACCTTGGTAATGTGAAAAAAATACACCACCTATTAAATTTTCCCAAAAATATTGCGATACCGATTTTAAAAAATGGACTTTCTGGTTGTGGAGTCGTGCAGAAAGGAGGTCATACGTACAGCGTCACAAACATATAATCCGTTCACTTTTTATTCCAATGTCAGTAGGCTCTGTTAGTAACATGAATTTCGCCCTGTATAATACACGTCTGAGTTTACTGTTCTGTGGTCTTGTTAATTGTAAGTACGATGTTGTCACGTCTTCAATAAAAATATGTGTATTCAGTACAAATATCTTAATTAAATTTGCAAACCAAATTTAAAACTTGCAGGAAATAAGTCAATATATTTAATATTACATTGAATACTAAAGTAGATATGTCAGTTTTCGCTGCAAGTAGTATTAATATCCAAGAATGGTCTATTTGAATTCACATGAATTTTGACTGATACTCAAAATAACACATTTCTTTACACAGAACAGATCCCTGTTTATAGTCAATTATTATTTTATTGGTCTATAACAAAAAATATAGGTACTTTTATATTTACATTTTATTACAAGTAAATAAGTACAATTCAAAATGTAGCACATATACATATATTAGGTAACTGAAAACGTTGAATACAACTTTTAAATTAATCAAGCAAAAGTAAAAAAAAAATCATTTTTACAAATGTATAATAAAACTTTTAAATTATTCAAGTAGTGGTAAAAAAATTATTTACTCATTTTTGAGTGACATAAAAACACAGTACTCAAATTTTATATCCATCTTTTTTAAAGTCTACTATTTTACATCCAAATGGCATCGTAGATTATTGTAATAGTGGCTGTAGGGTAATAAAATTTCACATCCAATGGGTTAATTAAGGAAACTACTCCAGTACAAATTTGATTTACCTGGTCCGCCTCAAGTGGAGTCGCAGTTGACTTATATATGCAGATGTTTTATGTCTTTATAACAGAAATTCTTCAGAAATTTTTTAAACCGATACAATGAAAAAATATTTTAATAAATTACATAAAAGCAAATAAAAACAAATACAGATGCAGATTTAGATGTAACGTGTAAATGTTGTCGGTGTATTTGTATGATCAATCCTCTTCCATTATTTCACTGGAAGAATCAGAGTCACTATCAAATCCAAAATCGGAATCGTCAGAATCTGATTCCTCCAATGAAATAATTAAAGGATGAATTTGTCATGTGAGCAGTTTCCCATGTAAGTAATCCAATCTGCCACAATAAGTTCGTCTGTATATCTACAAAAATTTCGCCACATGTCTGGTGTACATTTAGTCAATGCTTCTGTCCACGTTTTTTTAACTCTATCCTGGTCAAGATAAGTAGATGTTATATGTTTGTTATAATATGTCTTAGTAAACCCCCATGCTAGTTCTATTGGATTGTAATGACAATGGTATGGTGGTAGTCGAAGTACTTCATGTCCTCGTTGATTTTACACGAGCTGGATTACTTTTCAGGTCAGAATCGTGTACCCACTGACGCACTGAGCTACCATTTTGATAGATCCATGTTTCATCTAGGTACAGGAATGTAACTCTCTCAGTAAGATTGTTTAGTTGTTTATATTTTCGAATGAAAGTGATTTTACTAATTTTAACGTGTCGTTGTTCACATAAAATATGTCGTCCATTTACTTTTTTAAATTTGTATCCCATTAATTTTATAAATTTGTATAGTGTAGTGCGTCCCCCTTTAAAATCAAAATTCTGTTTAGCATCATAGCATCAGTCCAAAGTAAAATGTTCATTTTTAGAATGGTAGATCCAAATCTGTCGCTGTAAGTCTTTTTTAAAATAAACTTCTCAAATGTATCAGTTTTACTTCCTTTATCTGCGACTTTCTCATTATTTTTCAATCCTTAATAATTCTCCGTATTTTCCAAACACTAATCTAAAAAAATTCAGCATTTAGAATGTTTGTCATATTAATTAGTTTCAAAAAATATACCTCAGTTACACAAAGGTAGATATGAGATTTAAAAATATTTAACAAAATTTTGAATTTAATTATAGTTACAAAATGTTTAATTTAGAAATGTGAAATCTGACAACGTTGTTTATAACTTATTATGATATCTGTCAAAAACGGTTATGTATTATGTTAATAATATAAATTTTATTTAAAAAGTGATACATATTTATAAAATCATTACAAAAACCTCTTTCAATTAATCTAATGCAAAATATATAACTTTATGTTAGCTGTCACAAACTAGGATTCATTTAAAAGAAATAGCAAAATGGTAGGCACTTACCTTAAAGATCTGAGCCACTTTCGCTGCTGTTGCTTTATTTCTTAAACATAGCATAACATTTAATGATGTTCTTATGTAGTTCTAAAGTTCTATACTGAGTTTTTTGGAATTACTTATTGAATATTTCTATATTTAAAAATTTTAACCTTTGATAATGAGCTGTCAATATTTCGACAGTAGGACACTGGTAGGACAGGACGTTTTCAGTTTAGGTACCAACCCAACAAAATGAAGTGCCAATCCAAGAAATAAAATGCATAGTCTACTGAGATTGGAATAAGAAGTGAATGGATAATACTTGTGCATTTTGACTCCATAATTGAAATAATTTTATATAAAATTTCGGAAAATAAAAAACTTTATGACATTATTAAAAATACTAGTAATTCGTTGCTTCAATTAATTTTAAAAAATATTCAATGAAGGGCTGGTTGGATCTCAAATATATAAATTAAGAACCAACTTATTATACGAATATTTAAACGGCGAAAATCAACGCAAGTACGATAATGGAACTTTCACTGTTTTGGATTGTTCAATTAATATAGCATACGCCGTCTGCATAGTTTTAGAGACTATCCTAGCTGCATAGAAGTTTCAATATGCAGCAATAATTGTTCAAGCATTTTAAAAAATAGAGTGACCATTTTACTGCAACATAAAAGTCTGTTTTCTAAAAATTTTGATAATGAAATTAAAAATGTTATGTATTTGCCAAATCGACCATGCGAGAAATGTTCTAATCCGATTATAACAACAATGACTAGACCTGGTAAGTTGAAATATTATGAATATACAATGCTAATAAGTATGACTATAGATTATGTACAAAAAAGTATCAAGAAATTGGTAAAGTTTGTTTGTTTATAAAGATGTATAGCAATATATATATAACAATTTTCATGTGTTTTAGAAACATTTATGTTTTTTGAAATAGAAGATGCTGACTTAAATCCCAAAGTCGAATTAGGAAAAATTCCTATTTCATATAAATTATCGACGGATGACATTGAATTTCAATATCAGCTGGCTGGAATAGTAAATTTCAAACACAATATATTGAGTTGCCCACCAGAAGAAAAAGGCACAATGTTGAAGAAAAGTGATGTTGGACACTACACCGGAATTTGCAAACAAAGTAATAACAAATGGATAGAATGTGATGATATAAGTGAAAAAGAAATTCATCGAAGTAATTCGTATTTGTGTTGCCCGAATTTGTTAATATATTATAAACAAAATTATTTGTAATTTGATTTATTGTTAATATTATTATAAGTACTTATATTTTTATAAATTCTTTTTTGTTTGTTGTTGAATTATTATATTTATAGCTAGATAATTATAAATGCTTATAGAGCCTTTAATTAGCCTTTAATTATTTGACAGTTATTATACAAAAAAATATGATTTTTTATTTTATTTGAATAACTACAACATCGGTCTGAAGTTGGCGCTAAAATAGTTTTTGTTAAATAATTATACTAATAATTAGCAAATTATAAATATTTTTACATTTTCGTAGAGCCTTTAATTAGCCTTTAATTATTCGTCAGTTATTTTACAAAAAATATTATTTTTTATTTTATTTGAATAACTAGAACAGCGGTCTGAAGTTGGCGCTAAAATAGTTTTTGTTAAATAATCATATTAATAATTAGCAAATTATAAATATTTTTACATTTTCGTAGAGCCTTTAACTAGCCATTAATTATTTACTACATTTGTAATTATAAAAGATGAGCTTTAATGGATTTTGGCAATTGTCATATAGGGTTAAGTCAGCAGTTTTTCATTTTTTGCTAAAAATACTATTTATACACAAAAAGTTATAAATATTTTTGCATGTTCTTAGAGCCTTTAATTATTTGACAGTTATTTTATAACAAATATATTTTTTTTATTTTATTTGAATAACTGCAACAGCGGTCTGAAGTTGGCGCTTAAATAGTTTTTGTTAAATAATCATATTAATAATTAGCAAATTATAAATATTTTTACATTTTCTTAGAGCCTTTAATTATTTGACAGTTATTATACAAAAAATATTATTTTTTATTTTATTTGAATAACTACAATATCGGTCTGAAGTTGGCGCTAAAATAGTTTTTGTTAAATAATTATATTAATAATTAGCAAATTATAAATATTTTTACATTTTCGTAGAGCCTTTAATTAGCCTTTAATTATTTGTCAGTTATTTTACAAAAAATGTATTTTTTATTTTATTTGAATAACTAGAACAGCGATCTGAAGTTGGCGCTAAAATAGTTTTTGTTAAATAATCATATTAATAATTAGCAAATTATAAATATTTTTACATTTTCGTACAGCCTTTAATTATTCGTCAGTTATTTTACAAAAAATATTATTTTTTATTTTATTTGAATAACTAGAACAGCGGTCTGAAGTTGGCGCTAAAATAGTTTTTGTTAAATAATCATATTAATAATTAGCAAATTATAAATATTTTTACATTTTTGTAGAGCCTTTAATTAGCCTTTAATTATTTGACGGTTATTTTACAAAAAATATTATATTTTTTATTTTATTTGAATAACTACAGCAGCGGTCTGAAGTTGGCGCTAAAATAGTTTTTGTTAAATAATCATATTAATAATTAGCAAATTATAAATATTTTTACATTTTCGTAGAGCCTTTAATTAGCCTTGAATTATTTACTACACGTGTAATTAGAAAAGATGAGCTTTAATGGATTTTGGCAATTGTCATAATATAGGGTTAAGTCAGCAGTTTTTCATTTTTTGCTAAAAATACTATTTATACACAAAAAGTTATAAATATTTTTGCATGTTCTTAGAGCCTTTAATTATTTGACAGTTATTTTATAACAAATATATTTTTTTTATTTTATTTGAATAACTGCAACAGCGGTCTGAAGTTGGCGCTTAAATAGTTTTTGTTAAATAATCATATTAATAATTAGCAAATTATAAATATTTTTACATTTTCTTAGAGCCTTTAATTATTTGACAGTTATTATACAAAAAATATTATTTTTTATTTTATTTGAATAACTACAATATCGGTCTGAAGTTGGCGCTAAAATAGTTTTTGTTAAATAATTATATTAATAATTAGCAAATTATAAATATTTTTACATTTTCGTAGAGCCTTTAATTAGCCTTTAATTATTTGTCAGTTATTTTACAAAAAATGTATTTTTTTATTTTATTTGAATAACTAGAACAGCGATCTGAAGTTGGCGCTAAAATAGTTTTTGTTAAATAATCATATTAATAATTAGCAAATTATAAATATTTTTACATTTTCGTACAGCCTTTAATTATTCGTCAGTTATTTTACAAAAAATATTATTTTTTATTTTATTTGAATAACTAGAACAGCGGTCTGAAGTTGGCGCTAAAATAGTTTTTGTTAAATAATCATATTAATAATTAGCAAATTATAAATATTTTTACATTTTTGTAGAGCCTTTAATTAGCCTTTAATTATTTGACGGTTATTTTACAAAAAATATTATATTTTTTATTTTATTTGAATAACTACAGCAGCGGTCTGAAGTTGGCGCTAAAATAGTTTTTGTTTAATAATCATATTAATAATTAGCAAATTATAAATATTTTTACATTTTCGTAGAGCCTTTAATTAGCCTTGAATTATTTACTACACGTGTAATTAGAAAAGATGAGCTTTAATGGATTTTGGCAATTGTCATATAGGGTTAAGTCAGCAGTTTTTTATTTTTTGCTAAAATTACTATTTATACACAGAAAGTTATAAATATTTTTGCATTTTCTTAGAGCCTTTAATTAGCCTTTAATTATTTATCCATTTTTAAATTCTGAAAATCTGTTTTTATAGCAGTTTCTAGAATCCACTGCTAACTTTACGTAAAGTTAGCAGTTTTCTTAATTTTTCGAAAACCTTTGGAGCACTTAATTTCGCAATGGGGTACCAAATTAGCCTTTAATAAGCCTTTTGAAATTATCTAGTCAGATTCTAAAACTGCTATACTTCCACTGCTAACTTTACCTACGTAGAAAAATGTTGGAAGTCATATATGCAAAGAATGTCAGGACACTTTTTCAAATTTTAGCAATTTAAGGGTCCATATAAAAAGAAAACACCCCGGTAAGATTAAAGAACGTTTGCCAATATATTACCAATTTCCAATTTCTTGCTTGTTTCAGATCAACTGGAAGAATTAGCTCCAATTAGGAAAAACATATTTTTATAATTTTGACAAGTAAAGTGACATTTTTCAAAACTGCTGTCAGTTTTGAAAGTCATTACTTTTCATAACTAGTTTTGAAAAGTAAAACTTTACGTAACTAGTTTTGAAAACTTCATTTCAAAACAAGTTACGAAAAATATAAAGCAAATTTAAACAACTAAGAACTATTTTATACGAACTTTATTAAAGAAATATTTAGAAGCAGACATTTTTAAACAAAAAATTAAATAAGTATACTTAATATTTAGATCAGAAACTTACCTTTTAATTATATCTGTATTAAATAGAATTGTCATAAGAAAGGTGTCAATGCAAAATAAACACGAGAACTAGATGTATTGTTTTTAATTATTATTAGATAATGATGATTTTTTTTTAAAATGGAATTTCGTCAAAATTATAAAAAAACTTGTACGGAACTCGTTATAAAACGCCATTTTGTTTAACTCGTGTTCATTTGCAGCACTCGCTACGCTCTTGCTGCAACATCACACTCGTTAAACAAAATTGGACTTTTCATAACTCGTTACGTAATAGTTATTTACGTAACGAGTTATGAAAAGTCCAATTTTGTTTAACGAGTGTGATGTTGTAGCAAGAGCGAAGCGAGTGCTGCAAATGAACACGAGTTAAACAAAATGGCGTTTTATAACGAGTTCCGTACAAGATTTTTTATAATTTTGACGAAATTCCATAATTAAAAAAAATAATAATTATCTAATAATAATTAAAAACAATACATCTAGTTCTCGTGTTTATTTTGCATTGACACCTTTCTAATGACAATTCTATTTAATACAGATATAATTAAAAGGTAAGTTTCTGACTTAAATATTAAGTAGGTATATTTATTTAATTTTTTGTTTAAAAATATCTGCTTTTAAATATTTCTTTAATAAAGTTAGTATAATAGTTCTTAGTTGTTTATATTTGCTTTATATTTTTCGTAACTTGTTTTGAAATGAAGTTTTCAAAACTAGTTACGAAAAGTTTTACTTTTCAAAACTAGTTATGAAAAGTAATGACTTTCAAAACTGACAGCAGTTTTGAAAAATGTCACTTTACTTGTCAAAATTATAAAAATAACTATTAAATGTGCAATATGTCAATCAGAGTTTGGTACTCTTAGAGAATTTAACATGCACAAAAATACACATAAGGCAATTAAGATGCTCAAATGCCCTTTATGCCCACAGTCATATTCTTTAAAAGGGGATATAACCAGGCATTATACTGACGAGCATGCAATTAGAATTGAAAATGAAATCATAGAATTTTCCTCGTTTGATGATTTTCAAGCATGGAAAGCCAAAATTGAAAAAGAAACATTTGCCTCATTTATAACAAGGCATGGATTTTATGAGAATCCTACTACTAAAGTCAAAAAAATACTTTATATGTGCCATAGAAGTGGTGACATTAGAAGAAGAGGTTCAAATACCAGAAGTCTAAAAATTCAGGGTAGCAATAAAATAAATGCGTATTGTCCTGCCAATATGAATGCTGTAGTTGAAGAAAACAAATGCAGAGTTACTTTTTGTAAAACTCATACTGGCCATAAACAAGAGGAAGATATGGGTCATCTTTTTTTATCAGCATCAGATAAACAAAGTGTAGCGGCAAAAATAGCTGCAAAAATTCCTTTAGACACTATTTTAGATAAAGTAAGAGACACAGTTTAGGATTGTAAATTAGAAAGAATTCACCTATTAACCAGGCAAGACTTATATAACATCGAAAAGGCTTTTAATTTAAACAAAACATCTATAAGAAATAAAAATGATGCTGTTAGTGTGGAGATTTCTGGATTAGTTGAGGCTATAAGCACTCCTAGTACTAGTGATGCAAAACAGGAAATTGAGGAGAGAAGAGAAAGTTTCTTCAGCTTATTCAAGATGAAATCTCTAAAGTATCTACTTCTGAAGAAATGGATGCTGTAGAGAAAATTTATGCTCCAATGAAGCCAACTCTTGCAGCTGTGAGAAGTCAGCAGCAATTTGAAAAAAAGTTTCGATTAATGAAATAGCTTTGGTAGATGTTCAGGTAGATCATGATATTACAAAGATGAGAGATGTCTCTAGTCAAGAAATTGGGTAGTTAAATTTTTTATAATAATTTTGTAATTTTACTCAGATGTTAGATTGTTGTTTTATTATATCAAACTTGATATTTATTTTTAGGGTCACTTTGTCGACCATGGTTTTTTAATAAATGGAAAAGAAATAAATAAACCTATAATTGAAGATCTTTTGCAAGTAACAAGCACTTCTAATTTAAGAATAACAAACAAAATTTCTATAAAGTCCGTGAATGTCCAAGGTGTTGCCTGTCAAAAAGTAAAGTATGCCACAAAGTTATTTTCACATACGATATCGAGGGCCATTACTCGATGTGGAACAATGGGTATCTTAACGAAACCAAACTGGGTAGAGTGTGCCGATTTCTTTAAATTGATATATGAATATTATTTATTAAATTTTTCACTCCAAATTTACATAACATAATATTTAACTTTTTCATATTTTAAGGTAAATGATTGGTTTGATGTTTTAAATGTACGAGTTCCGGAAAGTGACAGTAGAGATAGAACCTAAGCTTATGAGCTTGCATTAGAAGTCAAGATAGTATAATCAATAAAATGAGCAATAATACTATGGAAAACATGAGAGTGAAAAGCAAAAAACTTTACTTCCTTTTCAAAAAGGTAATAATACAAAATACAATAAGAGTGATTTATGTTGTTATCTTGAATTTGACGTTACATAGTCATTAAATTATTTAATTTTGTTTTTTAGGTGGAATTATGACAAACACCTCACTAAAATTGTTATTTGACCATCTAAATGCAAGGTATTCCATGAAATACCTTCTAACTTACAGACTTAATCAAGATGTAATAGAAATGTTTTTTGGAGTTATACGGGCTAAGGGAGGGCTTCATGACCATCCAGATGCCCTTGAATTTAAATATAGATTGCGATCTTTCATTCTCGGTCAAAATGAGGGCTCTCTTTCAAGTTTTGGCAACATTGAAGATGATGATACTTCTGACCTACCGGATGTGGAAATAAATTTAAAATTTATGTGGTCAATATTTTTTCTCAATTGACAAAAATCAGAAATCTGAGGAAATTCCTGATCCTGACCCACTTAACACGGTTGATACTGAACTAAGTGATATTCAGTATGATGGATTGGAAAATTTGGCTGGGTATATATGCCATAAAATGAAAGACCTTGATAATATTACAGATTGTACATCAAGCTCTACATGGGTTTCACATCTAAGTGTCTAAGTGAGGAAGGTTTATCAAAGCCTACTCCGGAATTTATGGATCAACTTCAAGAACTTGAAAAAATATTTAAATATTTTAATAAGGATAGTTTATTTATTTCTAAAAATTATTTAAAGAAATTATTAACACTGAGTTCTCTTGTGCTATGTTCAGAGAAAATAAATTATTTTTTCGTTCCAGAATGCTTTTTCGAATGAGACAGTTAAAAAGAGAGAATATTCTAGTACAAATAACCTGAAAATAGTCTTTCAAATAAAGGTTCTTTTCTTAATCGGCTATCCCGTTACAATACTAAGGGCTATTAGAGAGGTTTGGGGATGTAGATTACTTGGATTTATTAAATATAATAAATGAAATGAAATGAATAAAAACCTTCTAAATAAATAAATAATAAAAAAAACAATTACAGGGCAATAGCTTTATCCTCCTGTATAGGTAACATAGGTAAATGTTTATAACAAAAACATGTTTCAGAAAGGGCATGGGTGTACATGAAGTCATAGGTTATCTGTCATACATAAAATTAGCATTTAGGGAAAAAATGTTTAGACATAAAGCGGCATACGACCATGTAAATATTTTTAAATTATATGAAATCTTGTAACAAACACGAATTCTGATATCTATCATTAATGTTATTTTTCAATTTCTTAATAATAGAGTGTTATATATTAAAGATAATAATGAAGAACTAATAGGGCGTGAAATAGCATCACAAGGTGTTTCTCAGTCTTTTATCAATTGGCTAAAAGATCATAATTTTACAATATGTGTTGGAAAAAGTACAGGTTCTTGGTTTTCGAAACAGTATAAAGTATAAATTAAATATTAATAATGAAATAAGGTTATATCGATCAACCCATTTCGTTTTGTAAGGAAATTAAATACTTAGGGGTTACTTTTACCAATAGTTTAAATTGGAATATTCACATAGAAACCAGAGAAACAAAGCTTTAAAAGGGATTAATATAATGAGATATTTCTGCAGAGCTTGGTGTAGAGCAGAGACATCATATTTGTTATTAGTATTTGTTGGATTAGTACGTTCGCATTTGGACTTTATGACTTTCTTCATTAATTCTACGATAACAAATATGTTAATAAAATGAGATACACTACAGTATGAAGCCCTTAAAATTGTTTTAGGGTGCATGAATTTAACTCCAATAAATGTACTTTTGGAGGAATGTGCAGAAATAGACTTGGAACATAGAAGAAATTAATAGCATTAAAATTTTTATCAAAAGTTTATTTTTACTACAAATATCCCCTATCTTAACAAAATTCGGGGAAAAGTCGGGGAAACTCTTGCGGTATGAGGATTGGTGTTATTCTGCAAGAATGTCACTTTCTTCCGATTGTTCAAAGAAGCATATTTCTGGATATGTGCTGCTTTTACTCACAACAGAAGTTTGCAGTGATGGTTTGATCCATTTCTAAAAAACTCAATATGGACAATTCCAGTTGCTGTCTACCAAACACACAACAAAACCTTGTTTGGGTGCAAGGAAGCCTTGGGTGTGCGTGGTACTGAATCAGTAGACAACTAATGATACAAACACTTAGAATATGAATACAAGATCCATTTTTATCGCAGATTAAGAAATGGTTCATTATCTTGTGTGGAATGTTTGCTGAACAAATGTGAGACGACTTAATTTATTACTATGGGTCAATTCATTTATTTAACTTTCTTTCCTAGCTGATGAAGATGCAAACGAATAGTTTCAGGACACACTGAACATTTCTGCAAGTTCTTGGCACGTTGCCCTAGAATTTGCGTCCACAATCTGTCAAAGAACTTCGTTGTTTATGATTTTTGGTCTCTCTGAGCACGGTTCATCGGTCAAACTGAAAAAAATTTTCGAACCACTTTTGTCTGTTCGATCACTATCGACATCATCTTCTAATGAGGTACACATTTTTTGTTCCACCGCTGCAGCTTTTCTACCAAGTTTGTACGCATACAGTAAACAAATTCGAATTAATGCTTTATTCGTTGCAATCTTTAACTATTAAAACTAGGAATGTAACAATTTTCAACAAAACAATTTTTAACAACTTTTAATATGTATGAGAAAAGAAGGATTCATATATTAAAGTGACAGCAGGTAAGTAACAATCGATATCGATTAATAACATAAACAATATCCATGGCAAAATGCAATATACTGAAACCGCACGATGATTAAACTACCTTATTTCAAAGAAGGGTCTTATTTGTACGAGAAATGCTGATGAAAGTTGTTTCAATTGTTTCAATGTAAAGTGCTTAATAGTGTAAGAGTGTATTTTTAGTCTAAATTTCTGAAAAGTGGAAACCTAAGACCAATCCGTTTGTTTTGGTTTAGTTCTATTTGGTAAATTTGGGCTTCCCACATCTACTCCTTTACAATTTAAAAAAAAGTGTCAATACACTAGTAGGTATTTAAATATAAAACATTTTTATAACAATAATTTAAGCTTTTTCTCCAAATTTTAAGTTTTGTAAATTTATAGACAAATAAACTACAATTAAATACTATAGGCCAACAAGTTTATACAGTAATTGATTAAGCGAATTTTTGCCTTTTTAGAAAACCTCCAAAAGCTTGGAAATCTTGTCGAAATAGATGAAAGTAAATTTGGTAAAAGAAAATATCATCGTGGTCATCGCGTTGAGAAACACTGGCTTTTTGGAAGTTTTGGAAGAGAATCTGAAAAAATATTCAAGGTCCTCGTAGAAGATACAAATATCCTTTTTCCAATTGTTAGTGATTGGATTGAGAAGAGGAATACTGTTAAATCCAACTCTTGGATATCAGCATCTCACGATAAATCATTCTGTAAATTTTAAGGAACCACAAACTGGTACTCACTTAAATCATATAGAATCTTTTTGTCGTTAAGCAAGGGCCGTCATTGTATCTTCTTATTGCATGAGTAAAGCACTGATGAAATTATTGCATCTAGAGCACCTTCCACCTAGAGGACCGATAATATAACACATTCCAGCCTGTCAGATAGTATTAAACAGGGTGACGAAAAGAAGGTTTGTTTGGCTAAGGACTATTGTTTTCCTTCTCATTAAATGATTGTTAGATGGATCTACCTGTTGCGGACGTTACAGAATAATAATAATAATGAATAAATTAGGTGTTGTTTTTTTTTCTGCGCGGACGATTAAAAAGAGAAGTAAAAATTTCTTATCTTTTGAAGTTATACTTCTATTCGAGCACTCGGCGGCGGAACTTTGTGTGAGATTATTATGTAATGGTGTGAGTAAGACAGAGAGACAGAAACACATATAAGGTATATTAGTCGGTAAAAACAAAGATGAAATATTTACCGCATGGTATTAGTCTTAACTATAAGTCCTTTAAATACCGTTTAAACCTTCAGTACATTGAAAAGAGATAGATATACAAAAAACAGTCTGAGTTAATATTTTTGTATTATAGTGACGTATCACATTGTGTTTGACCGATTATTTTATTATTCTGTCACGTAAGTTAACATAGTGTTTTATATTAATAATATTCAGTATTGAGTATTGTATTGGGCACACCGAATTCTAGGTACCACAAATGAAAATTTTACCAGATATTTAAGACTTAAGGGATTGGTGAATATTCCAAACTCTGCCAGGAAAAATTACGTTTACTCGTATTAAGTATTTAAATATTTAATACCTAAAATGTTTCCAAAAGTGATAATAGGGTAAGATTAAGCTGGAAAAAGTAGTTAAATGTTTTTTAGTTTAGTAAATGTAATGTTTAGTGAAAAAGGAAATGAGTTAATTGTGTGGAATAATTTTAAGATTTCCAAAGCATATACTAGCCAGTGTGGAAAAATTCAATGAATATGTTTTAACGCTAAATGTACAGTTTAAGTACTAGTAGAGGTCAAAGAAGAACACAATCATGGTTTAGAAAAGAAACTTGCTAAAAATGCAGTAAGAAATAGTGTAAAAAGGAAACCAATTTGTGATCAAGCTAAGAAATCATCAAAATTAATAATTCGAGAATTGCAATCAAATAATTTTGCGGAGAACATAAACTAAGATATTAATATATCGATAAACGATATTTTGTAACATACTATTGGAAAGATGGAGTGTTTTATTATAGATGAGAATTTTTTTTTGACTGTACATTGAATTCTAACCTATTGAACACGAAAGTTTGGCTAAATCATTCCCATACAAATTTCTAAACCAGGGCGCGTGCACAGGAGTATAACTTCTACCGGCAATTCCACTGACTGCCACACTCGTTTTTTTAAATGTCTATGCTTGTATTATCCGAAAGCATAGGACTGTAACCTTGTAACGATTACATCGTTATTTGTTTGGCCTGGCCAATTAATATTTAATTTCTTTAATATCTCGTCTATTTTGCTTCGATATTTTTGGCCTGGCCTACGACGGTTTGATTTTTAATTTACCGAGTTTTATTGCGTCGTCGCAGACTTGATTTCAGTAGAAGAGGGGAACTTTTGTTCTCTGGGAAATTGTGTCGCTACTTTAATTTTCTTTACAATTTGTGCTTCAAAGTCTGCAGACCTATCTAAAACCTTCTCCCTTCGGGTGAGTAAAAAATTAATTTGTTTTAAATTTTTTAGTAATAGTCAAAAACTTGGTGAATGTATTTTATTGATTATAATAGTTATATTGTTCTAACTTTTAAATTATTTCGATTACAATCATTGTATAAATCAGTTTTTATTGTGTTAAAAATAGTAAACAGTTCAAGTGATTAACTTTTTTTCTATCTCGAACTTGGAGAAACCTTGAATGATTGTAATCGAAATTAAGGTTTAGTGAGACGGAGTTTTGACGGTTTTCATTTTTATTTCTTAGGCCGATTGCCAAATATTGAAGGGTCCTACGATAGGATTAAAAGCCAGGAAGCAATTTTTTACAAAAGAAGCTTGGTCATTCTGACAACTATTTTTTTGGGCTGTCTTCTACCGGCGGTAGAAAAAGAAAAAACATCTTGACTTCGACTTCAGGCCCAGTACCAAATCCGGAAGTTACCTTTGAAAACCATCTTGCCTTCTACTTCAGGTCCTGTACCAATTCCTGAAGAGTACCATATGAAAACATCTTGCCATCGACTTCGGTGCCGTACTAAATCTCCGCAGTCGCCTTCAGTATAGAGGAAGAATCCAAATAAGATAAGAAAGATATTTAATCACTTAAAATAACTAACTTCTAGTTAATTTTTCTAAATTCATTTAATCTGAATAAACGATTTTAACTGATTTATCTTCTTTTATTTGCTTGTCTGTATTTTGGCGCCCTTATATATTTGTTTGGGGGGAGTTAAAGAAAAAACCAGAAAGAAACCACGATCCCTGGAGCTAGTAAGGGTAATTTAACGTTACAAATTGACAAGTACGTTACAACCTGTGACCTATTTTAAAGAAATAAAAGGATCAAACTTTTTGACGTTACTTAAAACATTTTGAGATTATGCAACAGAAAAAAAAGTTTAATCTCGTAAAATCTTTATTATCAGTTCACTTTTGGCAGTGTTTATCTTAAATGTTTACATTGCACTTTAGATAAGGTTAAAAACATATTATAAATACACTTAAACAATTGAGCAAATCTATACTATCTACCGAACAATAACATAATGGAAAACATCACACAAAAATACTCAAAAACAACTTAATACAAGTTACCGAAGTAAGAAACGAAACGAATAAAATCATAAATAATAAGAATATCTATTTTAACAAAATTTTGAGACGCTGAAAGATTTTTAAGTTGTTTAATTGTATAATGCTTACAATGCAGCTGGTAAAATATTCAAACTTAATTCACGAACAGAAGAAATCCAGAAGATAAAAAAATATTGTTAATCAAACTCAAATGCTCGTTTGAAATTACCTTATCAGCTTCATATAAACCGTTTCTTGGTCTCAATAAGATTCATTCCGTATCATTTTTTAAATAAAATAAACCATACGATTGTTATATTATTTCACTGTAATATTTAAACTTACTTAAATCAATTTGATTTACTAATTCATGAGATTTTAAGAATAAGAGAAAAAATAATTTAATATACTACAAATGTACAAAATGGTACCCGTACAATGTTTATACTGTTCTCTTTCAAAAATCTATTCGTTTATGAATCACAATAGATTTTCCTATACGTGACGATATTGGTATGCCGGTGTGAAATATTTCGTGAGTTTGTCTGTAGCTAAAAATAAAAATAACAATTTAAGATAAAGTATTAGATTTAATATTAATATTATTGTACTTCGATAATAAATCCATAATTTACAATTTCATGCAGTCTGTTCAAAAAAATGTGGCAATTATTGAGTAAACAACATGGTTCAACAGAAATAAGTATATATACAGAAAACACATCACACTGTTAACTAGAATTAATACTATAAATTGACCCAAAAAAAGTTGGCATAGAAGTATAATAATTACCAATATTTCTTAAATGCACCTAATTGCTCATCAATTGCTCAAGTATAATCTGCAAGTGCTCACATTATTTATTAATTAATTAGTTATTAACAAATGAAAATACAAATCATTTTTTCTCAATTACGCTAAGAGCATTCAGCTTTTCTAATAAATCTTTTCTTTAATAAATTGCTCACAATTTGCTCATCTTATTTTCAACCTAAGTCTCATTAAATTTCTTTTATTTATTTTTAATTAATTAAAAATAATTATTGCTATCTAAAACGGTGATGGGTGATGTGACATTAGCATAAGATTTCTTGTGCGCATGCACATTCCAACATTTCAATTCAACAATTGAGGGACATCTAATTAATACCTACCAAATGCTCACTTAAAAGTAATGATAATTTGTATTATTTAATTATCACTTTTACTAATTATGTTGTCCTTGTCCTTGTTTGTTGTATGGTTTTGCTACTCGGCAATCGCCAACTCGATTTGATAGTGACTACAATGCTGAATGGCTCTAGACCATATTGCAGCCACTTCTTCTGTTTGTGGACTCAGCTACCTAGCCTAATCGGCCCAGCCTAAATAGCTGAGGCCACAAACAGAAAAAGAAGGGTCTAAAAAGGTAAGTTATTAAAATTATGGAGGGTAGAGGTAAGGAGAACGATCTTAAATGGGAAATGATTAAAAATGTGTCCACTTTTTAGAGGAACATAACACTTCTCAAACTTGCCACTACAATGGCGCTAAAGTAGATGTAGGGTACAGAATGAATGTAGCAGTTTTTGACAAATTGATTGAAATGTCGTATGATTTCGTAATATAAGTCACAAATTATATAAGTGCTATAAAAAAACGTGGTCAGCGAATTCAGTTTAGTGTATTTTAAATTCGTTTTATACTTTATGATAATCTTATGTATCTTATGATTATTTTAAAAATGGTGTCATAATAAAGCGGAAATGTGTCTTTCCTTGTTTATTTATCTATCCTACTCTAAGAAATTATGGCGCTTTTTTTTTAAATTTACCCTACTACGATCGTAGCGCCACCCTTATTTACCACATTTTGACGGACACATTCAATACACGGAGACAGTTCTCCTTACCTCTACCCTCCATAATTAAAATGTAAACAATAAATAAATATTAATAACATATATAAATTGTGTAAGCCATGCGCAATGATTTTATTCAAGCGCATGCGCACAATAAATCTTCTGCTAGTGTCACGTCACCCATCACCGTTTCAAATAGCAATAATTATTTTTAATTAAAAATAAATAAAAGAAATTTAATGAGACTTAGGTTGAAAATAATATGAGCAAATTGTGAGCAATTTATTAAAGAAAAGATTTATTAGAAAAGCTGAATGCTCTTAGCGTAATTAAGAAAAAATGATTTGTATTTTGATTTGTTAATAACTAATTAAATAATTAATTAATAATGTGAGCAATTGCAGATTATAATTGAGCAAATTGTGAGCAATTTATTAAAGAAAAGATTTATTAGAAAAGTTGAATGCTCATAGCGTAATTGAGAAAAAAATGATTTGTATTTTCATTTGTTAATAAATAATTAAATAATTAATTAATAATGTGAGCAATTCCAGAATATAATTGAGCAAATTGTGAGCAATTTATTAGAAAAGTTGAATAATCTTTGCGTAATTGAGAAAAAATGATATGTATTTTAATTTGTTAATAACTAATTAAATAATTAATTAATAATGTGAGCAATTGCAGATTATAATTGAGCAAATTGTGAGCAATTTATTAAAGAAAAGATTTATTAGAAATGTTGAATGCTCTTCACGTAATTGAGAAAAAATTATTTGTATTTTAATTTGTTAATAACTAATTAAATAATTAATTAATAATGTGAGCAATTGCAGATTATAATTGAGCAAATTGTGAGCAATTTATTAAAGAAAAGATTTATTAGAAATGTTGAATGCTCTTCACGTAATTGAGAAAAAATTATTTGTATTTTTATTTGTTAATAACTAATTAAATAATCAATTAATAATGTGAGCAATTGCAGATTATAATTGAGCAATTGATGAGCAATTAGGAGCATTTAAGAAATATTGGCAATTATTATACTTCTATGCCAACTTTTTTTGGGTTATAAATTGCTCTATCACTAAACATCTACATAAAATTGAATGTAAAAATACAAATTTGTGTGATTGTGGCAAATAGGCGACAGTCTACATATGATTTGGGGATGTAGTCTGGTATAGAAAGCAAATGAAAATCTGTATCATATAGGTACTAACAAAGATGTTTGATCCATTTCCACTTTCGCTAAATGATATATTAAAAACCCCACATCACCTGCTTTAACATTTGCTCGACAATAACATTAATGGTATCCTTTATAAAAAGAACAGAGTATACATAAAATATCAATAACATTCTCATATTTTCCTCGTATCCAGGTGTTTTATTATGTCAAAACTCACTATACCTAATATCCTGACCACATGAAGGGCATGGACCTGATCCAGACGCGCTTATATAACGGCGCACCTTCCATGGCAGACAAAACAATACAAATAGATGGGAGAACTTGGCTGGTTGCGCTGAAGCAAGAGGCCATAACAAAGAAGATCTGTTAATACAATACTTTAAAAACAACCTGTGTTATCTAAAAACCATTTTGAAAAACGAGTCAACTGGTCAAAAAAAATTTAGTTCGAGAATGGAACATTATTTTTACAGTTGAATCTTTTTTCTAGACATGGTCTTCTCTGTCGAGAGCTAGAGTAAGCATAATAGGTTACTTCAACGTACTGTAAAATATCCTGTAAAAGTGCGTGTTTTAGAATGTTCCTCCCAACGTGGATTTGTTATTCTTTTTGTGTTCACCGGTATTAAAATTGGAATAAAACACAAAGCCTTCCACAAATAAATTTATTAAAATGATGAAGTAGTGACAGATTTCGCTCAAAAAAGGATCAGGTTGCGTAAAAAGAGGAAGAAACAGATACATACTGGTTTTACATTTACTTTTTAGAAAGTTTTTATATTTTCGTCGTGTTCTTTGTCTCTTTGTCATTCTCTTTGTCATTCCGTGGAATTTTGTAATCCAATTTAAACCTATTTCCCGACTACCTAGATCTCTGAAATTTTCAGGATAGCTAAGAACTGGATGACAATGCATGTTTCAAGTGTGTTTAGGCATATATATATATATAGATTTCGAAATTTATACTGAATTGTTATTAAATATGATATAAGTTGTAAATAGATATTATCATTTTAAAAGTTTTTAAATAAGTTGTTCGTAGCTCATTTGGATAAGCGTCGGATGTGCTTCCAATTGTGACAATTCTGTTATGTTATCATAATGGGAACGATTACGGGAGAGAGAAGTTTTTTATCTGTTTTTTTTTTGTTCTACCTGTGAAAACAGTAATTATTATTTAAACTTTTAATAAAATAAACTAATTTAGAAAGTTTTTAGAATGTTTTTTTAGACTGTACTGTGGACTATGCCGTAATCTATCTCGGTAAAGCGCTATTTGCCAAGGAACAGGTTGCACTTACTAATATTTTAAAATAATTTAATAATAGTAATATGACTTATAAATCACCAAAAAAAAAACTTTCTACTATAAAAAGTTCTTTTTATAAATTGTGATTATTTTATATCCTGACTGTTTGTTTCTTTTTTTACGTAGCCTGCTGCTTTATTGAGCCAAACCAGTAGCTACTTCATTTTAATAAAGTTATTTGTGGGAGGCTTTGTTTAATTCTAATTTATCATTGGGACCCACATTAGGCAATCCAACGATGTGTCAAAATATAAATTCAATATGGCGGCGGGGGTCAAACAACTAAAATTGTCCTTTATAAACACCAAAAAACACCTTTAAACACCACAAAATAAAAAGCAAATCGTTTTATAACTATAACACTCCTCAGCTTTCTGAAGATGAATAGCTACTGAATCCAATGTTTGACTTTCGTGGCAATCCAACGATGTGTCAAAATAAATTTAATATGGTGGCGGGGGTCAAACAACTAAAATATCACGTGGTTTGGATTGCCTAATACTTTAAATCCAAAACATTGCAGTAAATGGAAACGACAAAATACCAACACTAACAAGGCGGTGTCTCCTCATGAGAACCAAACAGAAAATGTGTGGTCCTACGTTAAAAAACAATTAAGAGGAATGTCAATATACACGAATATGCAACTATGTTATCAAATTAGGAAGATATGGTAATTTTTACCACCATACTACTCGAAAAACTTCGTGAAAGTATAGAAAAAAGGTGTGAAGCTATTATAAACAATAAAGGAACAGGAGCAGGGGTGTTTGGACCTAGAACCAAATACTCAGAAAGCTTGGGAACGTACCCAAGCGTCTTTCAAGCGGAAATTCGTGCCATCGAAAGATGTATAGAATTTAACATTGAAAGGAACTATCGTAGACAGAAGAATGTAATCATGTCAGATAGTCAAGCAGCCATCAAAGCTCTGAACTCAGACACAATCAATTCAAAGATGGTCTGGGAATGCCTAGGCAAATTAAATGAACTAGGACAGAATAACACTGTTACCCTCCTATGGGTTCCAGGACACGTAGGAATAGAAGGAAATGAAACAGCAGACAAGCTGGCAAAAAAAGGAGCTGAAACCCCATACCTGGGACCAGAACCATCCTGTGGGATCAGCAGTAGTACAATCTTAGAAAAACTAAAGAAAAAAATGGATAGCGAAAAATCCAAGTACTGGAATGATCTAGAAGGACTAAGACAATCGAAGACGCTCCTGGGAAACTATAACCAGTATTGATCTCACAGCTGTCTTAACCTGAGTAAGAAAAACCTCCGAATTATAACAGGAATACTAACCGGTCACTGTCGATTAAGAGGACATATGAAGAAACTAGGATTAGTAGATGAAGCAAACTGCAGATTCTGTGAGGTAGAGGATGACACCTCAACACATATACTTTCAGAATGCATGGCATTAAGTAATTCTAGGGTCAAATACCTAGGGTCATACGAAATAGAAAGGGAAGAACTACCTAATTTAAAACCCAATGATATCCTAAACTTTCTAAGGAAGATAGGACTAGAAGAGCTGCTATAAGTCTGAGGAATCATCAGAAATATAGCAAGAAAAGGGGGACACAATAGATCTTATAGGTCGCAGGTGTATCTGTCACCCCTAACACCATACATACATACATTATAAACAATGGCGGTGAATGAAAAAATTATTAAATGGCTGCAAAATAGATTACATTATGTACTTTACAATAATTTTCTAATTTATTTCTTCTGAATAATGACGGTCACATTTTTTGTTGAACAGACTGTAGCTTAAGAATGTAGTCTAAATCTAAATCATACAAGGTTCGGTAAAGCAAACCTAGAGAGAAGCAAATATGACCATCAATAATTGTACAATAAATCTACTAAATATAAAACCTTTTTAGAAAATAGACAGGGAATGGCCTTTTTATTACATTTTTTTTGTGCGCATAATTTAGTACAGCCATTTTTTTAAGCAATCATATTCAAGTATGTACTGATATACACATAATTAAAATAAAATAAAAAATACTGAAAAAATTCAATCATTCAAAATAAGAAAATAAAGAATAATGGATGCAAAAATTTTGCCAGAGTGATAGAGGTTTCAAGTCGAGTCATAATATTTATAAAGATACTTATATATGTTTATTGCATTTTTATGAAGGAAGTGTTCAAACAAAAGAATTCCAGCTATCAAACTGAAAATTTTACCTGCTCAAAATGTCTCCAATAAGCGGTTGTAACACATCAAAACTGATAATATGGGAAGGTAGCACACTTCCAGGTGGATAATTTGATCTAAACCATTGTCCTGGATTCTTATAAAAGAAATCAGCCTCATCAACATAATCTTCAATATTATTAAAATTAGGTGTACAAGTTAAAAATCTGGTGGACACGTTACGATGTAAATGACTAGAACAAAAATACAAATTAGGTTACTTTTAATACTAGTTCCAAACAGGGGTGATTTATAAACGAACGTTAATTTATTTGGTTATTACTATTAAGTAATTTTTTAAGTCGATAATTACTGTACAAAACATCATTCACATAATTATGTTACATAATTACACATTATTTTAAATAAATGATTTAATTTTTTAACTATAACAACGAAAATTTCAGATGTCCAACTTCAAAACTGACGAATTCCATACACTCGTTAAATCCCTTTTATATTAACAGGGAAACCCTATTATGTGGAATTATCCAAATTCCTTTCTTTCTAACAGTGATGTTAGTCAATCTGGTTACAGTTTTATATAAACTTTGCCTGTGTGAAGTGTTGATAAAATGTAGCCTACTTTAGCACAGCTGTGAGATATACATTGAATCTATATGTAAATAATAAATCAATATTTTAAAAATGACCCTTGCTTATTTATCTTGATAGATATGTCAAATTTGTCAAGGGTCGTTTTATCAAAACTAAAAATGCCTAACAAAAATTAATAGTCCGGGTTCCCACGTGGTAAAAAAGGCATAAAGAATAACCGGCTGAAACTTTCAGAATCGCTTAATTGCACTTAGACCTACAAACTTCCATAGCAACAATATCGATGGATGGGGCGTTTTTTCTTCAGCAGTGGTCAAACATGTCGAAAGTTATAACTCTCCCCAGAGTGATGGATTACCGATTTATTTTTTGTGAATCAACAGTTTTTTATTATTTTATGTGACCTACAAAAGAAGAGGGCGTTAACTGGTTATTTGTTAAGTCGTTGGCAGTCGTAACTATTACATGTTAAGCGCGTAGGCCCCGCCAAACGCCCTCCTCTTTTTGTAGGTCACGTGTTTTATTATGTAGTAATAATAAAAAACTGTTGATTCACAAAAAATAAATCGGTTATCCATCACTCCGGGGAGGGTTATATCTTTCGACATGTTTGACCGCTGCTGAAGAAAAAACGCCCCATCCATCGATATTGTTGCTATGGAAGTTTGTAGTTCTAAGTGCAATTAAGCGATTCTGAAAGTTTCAGCCGGTTATTCTTTATGCCTTTTTTACCACGTGGGAACCCGGACTATAAAATAACTTTTTTTTCTAAGCTTTCGACAACGAGATCGGTTGTCGTTTTCAAATATATATCTGAAGGCTTTATTGACATTTTTGCTTGTGTTTTCCAGTTTCTTTTCCGAATTTCGAACTTCATCCCTAATGTAGCATTTCGAGATGCCACAGATAGGTTCACAAGAATACCCACAACAAAATTATTTTTTATTATTTAACCAGTTGCTTGAGAGACTGTTTTGGACTCGAACCTGATAGATTGTAGAGCCTTCAAAGTAGTTTGGCTATCAGAAGATGAACTGAGGCGTTTTTTAATGCACTCTTGAGCGTAGAAGTCTTAAAGGCTCCCCTTAGAAGATTGTAAGAGTGTTTCCCAGAGCTATTAAGAGCCAAACATTAGGACCCTCCTCCTTGTTTTTTAAGACCCATTAGAATAATAAACGAGAGATTATAAATAGCTTTTTTAAAGAACATTTTTTGAACAAAAGAATATCAAGGTACAATTTAAATATATCCTATTATAAAAGTTTTCAAAAAACTATTACAAGAAAACATACTCTATATTTTTTTATCTTTGAAAATGATAACCGATCTGGATGTCGAAAGCTTAGAAAAAAACTTTAAACATTTTTATAATTATTTTAATTTTCTTAGACATTTTCAGTTTTTAAAGACAGCCCTTGCATTAAATAAGCAAGGATCATTTTCAAAATTTTGATTTATTATTTATTTTTATTTTAGTGGCGAAAGTTTCCCTACTAAAAGAAGAAAATACTGAAGGTATATTTTGTGGTTTGTTACAGAAACGTTATTTTCACAGCTTGTTAAAAAGATTTAGTTACCTGTATAGAGGTGTTGAATGACATGGCATTAGGAAAAGCAATTGTGTATCATTTGAGTTAGCTTCTGAGATTTCCCTGAGTGATTTCATTACATCAAGAGATCCTCTTTGATGGACGTATCCTAAATACCAAGCAGGCAAAATATTTCCCACGAAAATTACCACTGCTACTAACCATACTGTAAAACTAATAGAAAAAATGTTTTTATTAAAAAATCTTGTAGTTTTAATAAGGTTCTGGAATCAAAAACCAGAGATAATATTTGTCTTTGTCAAAAACCAAAGTTTTTATTTTAATAAAGTAATATTAATTTCGTATAAAATTTGCCTGTAGTTTGTCTGGATATTCTGGTTTTAAGAGAGTTGTCGATAAAAACTAGCTTAAAATAATTACCAATAAGTTGTTTGAATTTCTAGATTTTATCTTAATTAGTTTGTTTCCAGGTTTTTACCCAATTCATTAATTTTTTTTTTTTATTTCTTATACTTTTTGACTTTTTTTTATTTTTCCTCTTATCCTCTATTTTTCTAGTCTTTTGCTTTTTTTTATTTAAAGTTTGTTGTTTATTTATCTTTTTTAATTTTTTTCTTTTAAAATATTACTTATTTTTACTCAGTTTTTCAATTGTATCTCTTTCTTCTGTTTTTTTTTCTTTCATTTTTTTGTAAGAAGAACGCATTAGATATAATTCCTGAATCGTACCATTTTGACAATATTCGTAAGAAGTGAATTTCTGCTCAGAAAATACGGTGGGTTGGGTAGGATTCCATTTAAGTGCTTCAAAGTATGTTTGTATCAGTTTTATAACGTGCAGACGAGCATTATCGTGCAAAACAATGACTTTGTCGTGTCTACTAAAGTATTCCGAACATTTTTCTTTCTTTAATTTCCAATTATGCTTTCATTCAGTTTCAGGAATTTATAATAAATCACACCCTTCTGATCTTACCAAATACAAAGGAGAAACTTAGACCCATGGATATTCGACTTCGCTACTGATGTTGATAGTTGGTCGGGCTTAAACCATGTTGTTCTGATCTTAGGATTATCGTAATTGCTCCATTTTTCATCAAATGTGACAATTCTATGCAAAAAACATTCTCTTTTCTCGCGTTGAAGCAGCAGTTCACTCGTCAAAAATCTCCTCTCAATGTCTATTGTTTTCAATTCGTATGGGATCCTATGGACTTCCTTTTGGATCATGCTCAAACTTTTAAGAAGTGTTCCTACCGTTGATAAGCCAACTCCCAATAGTGTAGCCATTCTTCTTGTGTTTGACTGGAGTCTTTATTGAAAAATACCTTCAATCACCATTTTAAAATTTTTTCAACTGGGCAGATTGCTTCTTGTCATCATCTAAGTGGAAATCATCAGCTTTAGAACGTGATAACCCCTTCCGATACGTTAGACCAGTTAGAGCAAGTTTACCATACACCTCCACTAAAATGTGATGAGCTTCAGCAGTACTTTTGTTCACATGAAAGTAATGATGTAAAACTCCCCGCAAAAATTTTGACATATTTAAGTGTTATTTACTATTCAAAAGGTTGTGTTAAGCAAATGACGTCCAAAAACAGCTATTTCGCGATTAATACAATACTTTGAACAATGAAATACTTACTGTGCTACCTACGCGATCTCTTGTAAAACGCTACGAATTAATTCATGCACCTTATATTCTTTAAACAAAAATGAAAAAAACAATGAGTTGAATTTGACTAATTTCCGCCTATTTCGCTTTGTTAACATTTACTAATATCTTCCTAAGATTGAATAAATTTGTTCATACTTACTTTGGAGCTTTCCTACTCCACGCAGATAAATATCTAGAAGACACGTAGAACACAAATGGTAGCACGGGAAGAATAAATCTGAATTCTTTATGAGGCAAGCAACTAAAAAATTATGATAAATTATAACTAAAAATAATATTTAATAAAAGGAAATACTTGTTAGTTGTAATGATTTAAAGATCGTTTTGTGTAGAATAAAAAATACCTTTTCATTCATTTTTTAAAATTCTTTTTTATTTGATAAGTTCCTCCGTCGGGTAACGCGTTACTATTTAGCAGTTTTGCGAAAAATAGTTTATAATAGATCAGGAATATTCTGTAATTAAATTTACAAACACAAAGGTCAACAATTGTAGAAGAAATGTCTTTAGCTTTGTCGTAATTTGGTCGATGTTTTATAATTTGTTTATAGAGAAACACCTTGTTGCAAAGTAAGTCGTTTTTGGTATTAATGCTGTAATTAACTTGGTTACGATTTCCAAAAAGGGGTGATATCAATTAGAAACTTAACCTTTTTAAATCGAATTCCTAGGCCTTCCTACCTTCCAAAACTATTCTCAGTTAAGTAAATTTATTAATTTTTATAATAAAGTAGGGAGCATAACTATAGCGCTACCCCATATTGTGCAGTGTTTGTCCTCTTAAATAAAATTGTTATAATGCACTAATGTTACACCTTTAAAATTGCGCTGTGAGACTATAGGTTGGTATTTATTTTAAGTTTTATTGCGTCGCCGTGGTGGGAAGACGGGCGATGCGTTTTCTTCGACAGCAAATTATTTCAATTCGGTCACTTTCTCGTAGTTTCTTCAACTAATTAGAAACATATTTTAATACTTCCGCCCTTCGATAATAAGGTATATTGCCAAATCAAGAAGGGCCCTAGTAGGAGAATTATCTTGCAACCAATAAAGAAACGCTGACAAGCAGTCAGCCATTTTGTACCTGACCAGAGAAATCGTCACAAAAGGAAAAACCATCCCGGGATAGATTATGAACGAAGATTTTTTAACAAAACGCCGTACCATCCTTGAATTGAAGAATTCCTGAAGATAGTTAGTCAAGGCTCCACCGAAATAGAAGTCTGGAATAAATTAAGATAAGAGAAATAATTAATTATTATTTTTGAAGTAAAACTTCTTTAGCGAGACTAGGAGTAAAAACGTTATTCTAACGGACGTGACGTCATTCTAATAACAGAAACCGGAAACAAAACCTAAATACAAAATACCTGACACGATTTTTCATGGGCGCCGGCAGCAGGGTGCAAGAGGGTGCGCTTGCACCCCCCTGCTATGTAAAAAAATACCTGAATTTACCAGAAAATTATATATTTTTTAATTTTTTTATTAAATTATTGTTTGAATAAAAACTAAAGGCGTCGCGGTTGCTGTCCAAATCATTCTACATTCTATATATATTAGATCATAATAGTGTGTAGATGAAAATAATCCTGGCGGCGCTCAGGCGATTCTGCCTACTATATTAAATAAAATTAAATCTGTAATTGAATGAATTGACAGCTTTTTATCTTGTCAACCAAAATACATTGCTAGTAGTTTTTTGTGTATAAAGTGTTTGTATTAAATATGAATAAACAAAGTGGATTTATTAATGAAGAAAGTGATGAAAAAATATTGAATGAAAATAGTGAGTACCTATAATCTATATGCATACATTTTATTTTTGGTGTGTAATTACACTATTTATACCTTATTATTTATACCTATTATTTATACCTAGCTATTTTCGTTTTATAGACTTAAAGAGCTAAAAAGAAAAAGAAACTGTGAACGTCAAAGGGCATATTATAAGCGCCAGAAAGATTTGAAGAAAATGACAAAAATAAAAAAATGACGAGACAGCCACATTCATTATGATTTGATTAAGTAAGTTTATATACATACATATTATGATATAATTGTTTATACGGAATCTTTACGTTGAGTAAAGAAGCATGTTGCACGTTTTTGTTCATAAAATAATAATATTCGAAATATTTTAACACTTTCTTATACTTATTTTAGGTTTGGTTAGGTAGCCATAAAGGCCATAAAACCACTAGTCAGGATCCTTCGTAGACGTGAAGGAAACAAACTTAACTAAGGATTTTAAATTTTATGGAATATGCTATAAAATGATACAAAATGAAATGGTTATCTAACTATCGAAGGCTCTTGTGTTGTGATGTATTACAATAAGGTAGATACAGCTACAAAATCACACATTCTAAACGTAAGGTGTGTATATTTTTAATATTGTTTACCTATTATTGAAGCAAAACTTCTTTAGTTGCGACTAGGGGTTACTCTAACGTTAGATTCTAACGGAAGATTCTGATGGAAGTAACTGTGTAATTTCAGCTATGGGAGGAGCTTAAATTTTCGAAATTTATTTATGAAATTTTCAAACGGTTTCAAATACATTAATGGTATTTAGAGAGTAAAATCTATGTTTCACATTTTAGTTATCATAAACCTATTATTTCATATATAAAAAAAATAATGATAACTTTCAAATTCCTATTTCTAATGAATAATATAAATATAACATCTCATTTTTTTGTAAAGTATATAGGCAATAAATATGATTGAATTGTAATTAAATATTTATTTTCCGATACGTACGTCAACAAGTTTTACTTCAATCGCGCGTAAAGGTTACACGCACACTCTTTTTTTTTCTTAAATTTCTTAACTTTAATTTGATTTAATAAATCATCCTGAAACTGATTTTAGCATTTTATTTGTTTGTCTGTACTTTGGCGCCCTGAGTTTATGTTTTGGAGAGAATTGATAAAACTCAGAAGGAAGCCACGAACCCAAGAGCTAGCCTAGGGTAAATTAGGGTTACAAAATTGGCGCCCAACGCCAATTTAATTTTTAAAGGATTAATTAGGCTACAGAGGATCACCGAAAATGATTTGTTTCTAAATAATGTTAATTTTGTACTAGGTGATCTTTTCTTATAAAAAAAATTAAACTTGATGGTCCAAACGGATTGAGTTTCTACTGGCGCGATTTAAAAAAATAACCTAAAATTGAAAGCCTAATTTTGGAGGAGGACCATAAATGGTGTGGGATGCATTTAAAAGAGCAAGTGTTTTGACTCTAGCTTGTGCATCATCACGTATCAATATACTAATGTGATTTAAGATCATCTGTTGCCATTTTTAAATAAAAAAACAGCGTTGATATTAAGATCAAGCCAGACAATGCTCGAATTTATGTTAGCAGAGAATCAATTTCGCCAAAAAGAAGTAGATTTATGGGTCTGGCCACTAGCTAGCCAAATCTAAATCCAATTGAGAATCTATGGGAAATCATGGTATAGGTCTCCCAACGAAAGTTTGTGACAGCCACCTGTTAGTCGGCGCAGGTAGGCGGAGTCTTTCTATCAGTGGTGGACGGAAATAAAAATATATTATACATCTTAAATTAATCTTTAATGTATGATGCCAACATAATTAAGAATTTATTTTATATAAATTTGTTACTGCCCACTTTAAACTAAAAAAATACATACATTTAAAAAACAACTCAGAAACTCTCTCAGCATATTCGTAGCTAAATACAGTTTACAAAACCATTCTAGCTACCACACTGACAAGCTTTCAGAACGGTCGTTGTTATCGTAACGCTCGTAAAAAAACCACTGCGCATTGAACAAGAGGCCACGTGGCTGTCCCAAACTTTCGTTGGGCGATCTATACGACAGCTGTATGTCAGTAATAAATAAGATATAAGATAGTCTTAGTCAACTCAAAACTGCTTTTTTTTTTATTAATAGTAGCAAATTTACAATCTACTCTACACTAATATTAAGAGTAATAAGTAAATATGTGATAGTATATTGGGCGTGGGTCGGGTACCATCCATCAATGGTTCTCCGTGCAGTCACTCATCATCAAGAAGGTCTTCTGGCCAGATTCTTTTCAATCTTCTTTCTTCTAAGGGTTGGGTAAATAAATCTCGTATAAACAAATTTTCATGATCTGATGTTCTTTCTTTGTATTTATTTAGTTTAGGAGTTATGACGTCTTTTATTAATGGGATTTTCAGGTCTTCATGTATAGTTTGATTTGTTACGTACCAAGGTGCCCCAGATATCATACGAAGTGTCTTGGACTGAAATGTCTGTAATATTTTTGTATTTGATGGCTTACTACAGCCCCACAGTTCAATTCCATACGTCCATATTGGTTAAAGTGTGTATTTGTAGATGATCAATTTGTTTTCAAGAGACAATTTGGACTTTCTATTGATTAGCCAGTACATATTTTTAACTTTTAGGTCAAGTTGTCGTCTTTTTGATTTTATGTGTGTTTTCCACGTAAGTTTCTCGTCTAGGTGTAGTCCAAGATATTTGACTTCAGTATTCACGGGTATAGGCTTGTCATCTATGGTAACTTGAGGAGGCCTGCTTCTTCTTGTAGTGAACGTTATTTGTGCCGATTTGTTGGTATTAACATTAATTTTCCATTTTTGAAGCCATCGAGAAACGGTATCTAAGTGATTTTGTAGCGTTTGAGATGCTCTCTCCGGGTCTATATCCGAGGTTATTATCCCAGTGTCATCTGCGAATGTAGCTGTTATAATATCGTCAGTTTGTGGGAGGTCCGCTGTAAACATCAGGTAGAGTAGAGGACCAAGCACGCTACCCTGAGGGACTCCTGATTTTATTGGTTTATATTCCGAGAGAGTATCATCTACTTTCACTTGGAAGTATCGATCAGTTAAATATGATTTCAGGATGATATAAAATCTATCAGATAAGTGAGTTTTTAATTTATACAGGAGTCCCTCATGCCAGACCCTGTCGAATGCTTGTTGGACATCTAAAAATACTCCAGTACAGTACTCTTTTCTTTCTAAGCTAATTTTAATTTTGTTGACAATTCGGTGGCACTGTTGTACCGTTGAATGATTTCTTCGAAAACCAAATTGATGATTAGGTATCAACTCGTTTAAGGGCACTGCTTCTTCTATCCTTTTAAGTAATAGTCTTTCAAATACTTTTGACATAATTGGTAGTAGACTAATCGGTCGGTAGGAGCTAGTTTCGGTTGGTGGTTTGCCAGGTTTTGCTACCATAATAATTTGTGCAAGTTTCCACTGCATCGGGTAGTATCCGATCCTCAATATACTATTGAATATAGTTGTTAGTAACACTACCGATTTACGTGGCAGATTCTTCAAGATATCTCCTACTATTAAATCGTGACCAGGTGCCTTGCGAGAATTTAATAGTTTTATTTCCTGCAGTGTCTCTGTTGGAGAGAAGGCTTTAATAGGAGGCGATAACTGGTAAGGAGCATTTAAGAAGTTTTCAATATCATCTTCAATGTTATTTTGCTGTTGGCTGGCAGTGAAAACATTTGTTAGGTGTTCTGCAAAAACTGTGGATTTTTCGGAGTTCGAACGTGCCCATGTTCTGTCATTTTTTCTTAATGGTGGGATTGACATGATTGGTCGTTTAAATTGTTTTGTTGATTTCCATAATGAGTGGTCGTCAGGGGATAGCTGCGTAATATACGAGTGAAAGCTCTCATTTTTTGCATCTTGTAGAACTCTTGTAAGTTGGCGATTTAATCAGTTTAAGTTTCGTTTGTCCAACGGATTTCTGGTTCTTTGCCAGATTCGCCTAGCTCTTCTTTTTTCTGAGATCATTTGCCTGATGTAGAATGGTATATTTTGTTGTTCTTGTTCCGTTTTATGTCTCTCAGGGGTAGCTGTCCAGGAGGTAGATTGAATATTATGTGTTAGGTACTGTACTACTTCTTCTAGTTCATCACTATTTTTTATGCAGTGGTTGAGACTGATTTTTTCATTTAGAATATCTCGGAATAATTCCCAGTCAGTTCTACTGGTGCATAATTTCGGCACTGAGGTTTTCCTTATTGCGTGTGTACTAACAGTTATGATAATAGGGCTGTGATCTGACGATAAGTCAAAGTTCGATTCAATATTATTGTGGACGTCAGATATACCTTTTGTTATAGCAAAATCCAGCAAGTCCGGGATTTTATTTAAGTCTGACGGCCAGTAGGTAGGCTCTCCTGTTGATAAGATGTTTAAATTGTTTTGTATAGGGCTCGGCCTTTAGGAGTGGTTAATCTAGAACCAAACGCTGTATGTTTAGCATTCCAGTCTCCTGAAGCTAGAAAACGTGGACCAAAAGAAAGGAAAAGATCCGAATATTCTTCCGATGATATGGCATTGCGTGGAGGGCTGTATACTGCTGCTATAGTCAGAGGCCAGTCAAATGTTTCCAGTTTTAAAATTGTCCCTTGTATTTTATTGGTGATATAAGGCTGTAGGACGTAGTGTTTAATGGATGACTTTATAATAATTCCTGGACCTGCGTGAGCTGTTCCATCAGGGTGATTTGCATAGTATAATGTATAGTTCGGTAGCTTTATTACAGTTAGTTCAGGAGAGATTTGGGTCAACTTGGAGCCTCAAGTCTTAAGTAACCTGTTGGGCAGAACGAATTATAGACTATAAGAAGTAATTCGTAAAAATGGAGACGCAACACATTATTAATTATTGTTTGTTAGTGATTTAATTTAATTTTATGCACTAAGAAATTTGCATGTTTGTTTTTAATTTATGCGTTAATTTAAAAAAAAATCTTAGATTTTAACTTTGGTTTGCTTAATTACCTTCTTTTTGGCGTATTTTCTTACTAACTATGTGCAAATTTAATTTAAAGGGACAAACACTACAAAATATGAGGTGGAGCTATAGTTATGCTCCATGTTTGGGAATTATTTGTTTAGTTTGTACTTTGCGCCTTTACCCCTTGCTAAACTAGAGTGGGCTATATTGTACGTGACAAATTTTAAATTTTGTATGATAAATATATGACTTTTGAAAGATGTTAAGAACTAGTAGCCCACTCTAGCTCAGCACTGTCATAGATTTATATGGAACTAGCAGCTAAAGGATATTTTTCATGATATATATACCATGGAGAGTACTTAAGGAGCATGTACTCGAATATGTCATTTGCCAGAATATGTCCACCATTTACCGTATAAATTAAGCTTCCTTTTTTCACCACAAACTTCGCTAATTTTCCTTTTGTATCGTGTGGGTTTGGTAAATAAATAAACGTGAATTATTGATTCGGTTTTTTATTATTTAAATTTGAAAGAACAAAATATTTATACGCTTTTTAACATAGGATGATTGTTGTACATGGAGAGCCTGCTCCTTATGTAGTCTCCATGATATATACCATCCACTCAGTATGAAATTTAAGATATAGTAGATAACCAATTATTTAACATAATTGAAGCAAATATTGTATTTTTTTTAAATGTGGTGTTACCATAAACAGGTATCCTAAATAAATAGACCAGTAATTGATGAAGATAATTTTACTCATCACTACATAGTATAAAACAAAGTCGCTTTCTCTGTCCCTATGTCCCTTTGTATGCTTAAATCTTTAAAACTACGCAACGGATTTTGATGCGGTTTTTTTAATAGATAGAGTGATTTAAGAGGAAGGTTTATATGTATAATAACATCCATTAAATAGTGGAGAAATACTGTTTTTTTTTTGAGGTTTCTAATGTGATGTCGTTAATTATCAATTTTTTTCCGCTTACATTGCAAACGCAGGCTGAACCCTACGAGATTTATCAAAATAATGTACTAATTATTTGTTCACATTGAAAAGGTCTACAGAAAACTCCGCGATGGTATAGTTTATCCAAAACCACTTGAATAGGCGCGGTCAACGCTCTTTTCGAATTTCCAAGAATTCTCTTCATGGGCGTACAGGTGTGAGTCGGGAAGTTAAAAGCAACATTAAATAGATATTTTACCAGGTTCGTTCATATAATGACGTTCTTTTGAGTTTCCCCTGGTAAAATCGTAAAAATAATTCCTATCCAAGTGGATCTAGTTATACTATAAATATGTCTATCTCTTATGGATATCCCACAATAACATTTTTTTGTCATTTACTTTTTACGACAAATAATGGCTAATTTTCGAAGCGATTTTAACCAACACAGCTTTAATCCTTATCCAATTAAATAGCTTAAATACATTGTTGATTTAATATAGATCTATATGGTCCTTTACAGCACAAGATTTAAATAATTATTTTCGAAGATATTACAGATTTAAAATTGCGGCACTTAGCGCTTGCGGTGGTACTGGCCGGCCGGGGCGGCGGCAGCGTGCCTATAAATAGCGCATCGGAGGCCGCGATTTTCCTTATAGCACTTTGAATTTTGCAGCGATCGGACGCGTTTATTACGAAATTAATCATTATAACCCTACCCTAAGGTGGCGCAGTTGAGATGTTATAAATTTACACCTGTTATTCTAAGTACTATGACGCCACCGTAAGGTGGCGCAGTTGATATCTCATATATTTAAAAGAGCAAAACTTACTTACCTAAGAACTATGACGCCACCGTTAGGTGGCGCAGTTAATATATAATATACCTAACCGATAAATTACAAAGTACTATAAATAATAGTAAAAACTGGTAACTAACGAGAAAATATGATTAAAAATACAAAAAATTATTCGTAAAAATTAAAAAAAAAAATTGGAAAAAACATTAGTGTTAGGCGGTGCGAAGTTCGCCGGGCCCGCTAGTTATAAATAAAACACATTTTAAATTTAGGAGAGAAGAAGGTACTTTTCAACATATTTGTAATAAGTACTTTTTTATTTACATTTATTTAGAAGAGTATTTTATCAGATAATTCGTTTGTACAAATTTGTTAAATTTGATTGAAAAAAACTTGATGTAATAACAGAAATGTTTAAAGTGGTACCTGATGTTCAAACATTGCAAGAGGTAGATTTGAAGATAAGTAATAATGTTTTTGAATTTGTCGTTTATTCACTCAAGTGGGTTATTTAAAAAGCTACTATCGTTATTTATACTAAGAATTTTTAATTTTGAAGGAGAGTAGAGATGAGGTCCATTCAGTGTCGTTATTATTGGAAGGAGGTTTTAATTTGCGAACAATAACCTCTAATTACACAATTCCAACGTCTTCAACTAGAGAAAAATGAGATTTTTGTCCCTTCTTCCACAAAAACTGCACTTCTAACATAAATGATGCTCGTATGAGCGAAACGCGTCACTAAAGAATTAAATATAAAGATTACTTTTATTGAGACCGAGACTTTGATATTTTTACTTGTTATTTATAAATTATTATTTTTATTACACCAACTTAATGCACCACAATCTTGTTTGCGCAAAACTTTACCATGACTTAATCATTTATAAATAAATGTTCCGATTCAAATTTTTCATTATCTAATTCAGTGTATAACTCTTCTTCTGATACAGGACCATAAAAATCATCGTGAATAAAAAATGCTTCACTTTCACAAGATGTTTCTGCTGTATCTAAGACTTCTGCATAACTGTCATCATACCAGTTTCATCTAGGTCAGGGATAACGAACTTTTTGAAACATGTGTCAAATTTTTTTAAATTTACTATCTCGTGGGCCACTAAGGCTCTTTTGCACGAGAGTTAAGTTTAAATAATTTTAATTGGGTATTTTTAAAATTAAATTTAAAATTCAGTTTGCTTAACATTGAAAATTGAAGTTATGTAAAAAAATATTACTTACCTATATACAGTTACTGTAAACACTACAGTTCCTAACATTACTAGTTCATTTGGATGAACATGTCTGTTTTTTAAAACAACTGATGCTGCCCATAAAAATGGAAGAATATGTATACCTAACACACTAGGTAACCCGGACGATAAGTACCAGTGCCAAGGTTGTGTGCCATAAAATGAACTTAAATTTTGTAGTAAATTAAATTTCAAAAATTCGTAAGGTGTAATTACAAATGATCCATGACAAATACTATCAAGTAATACAGATAGTGCTAAAACAACAAGCCTAAAAATAAAAATAAAAAATTCAGAAAATTTAAAATAAATCAAAGTCTGATTGTAGAAATAGAATCTTTAATATTGTGTAAATATGTCTAATTATTCATTCTATTGCATCAACCAGATTCACACAAATTACACAAGTTACTTTAGTCAAACTTCTCATAACGACACCTCCCAAAAATAGTAACCCCCTTCTTAAATGTAAGGTATAGTTATTGTTTGATTTCAAGAAAAAGTGCACAGTAGGTTGTCATCCGCATCTGATATTCAACTTGCACACTGCGCTTGGTTGAACGTTCATAAAATGTGTAAGGGATACTATACCCAGTTCAAAAAAATTGATTATTTCCTTCGATTCAAATTAACCAATAGAATGTCATAATTTTTTGAAATCGGACCAATCAGAATCAAATATCAGCGACTATTGCACTAGAACAATAACAGCGACTATTGCACTAGAGAAATAGTCACGTCAAATATAAATGTCAAAAATTTGTCTTCTCAGGAAATAATCTTCCTAAATATAACACGACCTTGATTAATATTCTGCTATTTTTGTTGTTGCTAAATTTCTCGAAAATTTTACAATTTGTTTCGACATAATTTGACATTAATAATCAAAGATTAAAGCCCTCAAGCTAAAGCTCTCGTGCTTTTATCAGATTATTAATGTCAAATTATGTCTCAACAAATTGATACTAAAATATTCTCGTAATCTAGATACCACAAAAATAGCCGACTATAATCAAGGTCTTGTTATATTACCCTTGACTATTTTTTTTAACCCCGCAGTGAAATATCTTTTCAGTAGTGGAAAAAGAATATTGAAAAAGATGAAAAATTGTTGGACATACAATTAATGTACCTAAAGAGTTAATTTTTTGTTTTCACCAGTTGAACTAATTAATAAAATAAGTAAAATGAGCTGGTGCTATTCTAAAATTCCACTGTTTCTAACAAACTGTTCAGGAAATGAACTACTGTAAATATTAAAAAGAAAATTATAAAAAAAATCATCAGGTGCGGATGACATACCACTTTTCCTGTAAAAAAAATGTAGTCCTGATTGTTATTGAACCACCAACATATTTAATAAATTTATCTTTTGAGTTCAGAAGTTTTCCAGTAGTTTAAATGTTGAAAACATTATTCCTGTAGGGTAGAGGCACCACTTATGGCCACTACCCCACTTATGGCCAGTTTACTCTAATTGGTGGAATAATAAGCATGGCGTGTATCTACCAATGAGCTTAAAGCTGCTGAAATGTCTAATAATACCATAGTAAGTGGAGACAGTGACAGAAACGTATCTAACCCATACTTTAGTTTCATTGTGGCAGTTTGAGTGGCAGTGCATTGAAGGTGTCAAGAAAACTAACGAATTTTATTAAGAAATTGTTCTGAAAAAATCTTTGTGAATCCAGTACTAAATGTTGATTTATCTGCATTTGAGGCGATAGATAAGGTAAATAGATAGTTTTTATTGTATATTTTTTATTGTTCGTTACAATTAATAGTTTTTTGACAGATTTTAGAGGGTGGCCCTAAGTGGAATCTAAAAATTCACTAGTTACCCACATATGGCCATCCTGCTGGCCATAAGTAGACAAGCAAAATCCACTTTTGGCCAGTTTAGTTTTCTACCGATTCAACATGTTTTAGATAAATATATTTTATTTATTTTAGTGAAAATGTCAAAAGTACCGAAGAAAAACCATAAAACCAGAGTAGAAAAGTTGAGTAAAACGAAATTTCAGTACTCACCCACAAAAGTAAATCTTGCTTTAAATGCCATATCTGAGGGAATGGCTGTGGCCACAGCAAGTCGTAACTTTAATGTACCGAGAACTACTTTGCGTAATAAAATATCCGGAAAGTCTCCAAGAGATTCAAGGCACTGCGGATTCGATTCTCACTTGGGAAAAGAGACTGAAGACCGCCTAGTTGAATGGATATTAAAATGTGCGAAGATGGGATTTCCAATAGACAAAGACGGGCTCCTGACTTCAGTTCAAAAACTTGTTCGAGAGGCAAATATTCAAACTCCTTTTGTCAATGGTCGTCCTGGCAAAAAATGGTACTACAGCTTCCTTAATAGACACAAACAACTTTCTCAGAAGAAAGCCGAATACATTCACGGTGGTAGAGGCGCAGTAACTGAAGAGAAAATCCGTAAATGGTTCGACGAGATTCATACGACTTTAAGCGATATCGATGCAACCAGTATATTAGAAAATCCGCAAAGGATCTTTAATATGGATGAAACGTGTTTCGCTTTAGCACCAAAAAGTGGTATTATAATTGGACCGCGAGGAAAACACGTCTATGATGAACGAACCTCATCAGATAAAGAAAATGTTACTACGCTTTTCACAGCTGATGCAGAGGGAAAGTTTGCTCCTCCGGTTACTATTTTCAAATACGACCGGATTCCATCAGCTGTCTGTAAGGCAGCTCCTAAAGGTTGGGGGCTTGGGAAGAGTGAAAAAGGCTGGATGACTGCAGAATGTTTCTATGAGTACTTCTCTAACGTATTTGTCCCATACCTTAAAGAGTCTCAAATAGAGTTACCCGTTATCGTCTTTTTGGATGGACATAAATCTCATCTAACCCTTCATTTAAGTAAATTTTGCAGAGAAAATCAAATAATATTAATAGCATTGGTTCCGAACGCTACTCATATCCTCCAGCCGTTAGATGTCTCTGTGTTTGCGGCTATAAAACGAAAGTGGAAAAATGTTGTTCGAAAATATAAAATAGAGAACAATGGACAGGAGATTACTAAAGCACTTTTGCCCATGGCACTGTCTGAGTTGATAAATGATCCAAAAATGACATCAAATATAATATCGGGATTTAAAGCCACAGGTCTGTATCCTTTTTCAGCAAATAATGTGGACTACAGCAAAATTATTTTGAGAGATCCCGACATGTTGGAAACCCGAGATATTGACCCTGAAGCTGCAGCTTTTCTTCAATATCTGGAATCAAAAATTGATGTGGTTCTCCTGGACCAATTTAAGACAACAAAAAGAAGAAACTACGAATGGGAAGGTAATATTGAAGATAAATCGTTGTATAATATTTGGTTTCAAATTACAAACGATGTAGAAAGTCTACCAAACTTGGCGAGAGATCCTGAACCTGGTAACAATGCTCTTCAAAATGTATCGCCCAAGGCGTCTATTGTAAATGATAATATGATAAATGCTGTGCTTCCCGAAAATTCCAATTCTGACCATTTAGGCGATCAAGTTCCAACCACATCGGATGATAGCAACATTGGGATGGCTGGCACATCTCGTCCAGATGTAAAACAAATCACTGACCACTCTGATGACCAAGTTCCAACCACGTCGAATGATAGCAATATTGCGATGGCTGGCATATCTCGTTCAGAGGTAGAACAAGTCAAACGAAATATTTTTTTTCCACAAAAACCTATCCCTTCTGCGGTATTTTACTCCCTTATCCTCAACAAAAGCAAACGGACTCAAAGAGAAAGAGGAAAAAAGAATACATACCAAGTGTTGTCACATCTGATAAATGGGTGGAGTATCATGAAGTAAGTGAGAGAATTAAAAGTGAAAAGGAACAACAAAGGCAAGAAAGAAAGCAGGCTAGAGAGCAGAAAAAACAGATAAAGGTACAAAAAGAAGGCGAAAAACTCAAACAAAAGAAAACAAAACTTAAAAAACAAAACCTAGAACCAGGCTCTTCTTCAGAAGAACAGGAAGATTGGGAGGAAAGTGGTAGCAGTGGAGACGATATTGACTTTATGGAACCTGAACAAGAAAACATTGAAATGTTTGGTACCAATGATCTGCAATTAGGAGATTTTGTACTTGTAACATTTAAACTATTGGGTAAAAGATCGACGACAACCTATAGATATGTTGCAAAAATTTTAAATATCCTTTCATCAGAAGAGTATGAGATACAATGTTTTAAAAGTGCTAATGAAGAGAAGACTGTGTTTTATCCTATAGAAAAAGACGTAAGCAGCATAGATAAAGGCGACATTTTAGCAAAACTACCCGAGCCCGTTGTCCAGGAGCAAGGCAGAAAGCGTAAAACAATTTTTTCAGAACAAGTAGACATTTACGAACAGATATGAATGCCATTTATAAAGTTTTTTAATGTGTATTACTTATTTTTGTTACCAGAAAGTTATTTTGATTTACTTACAATTATGTAGTTCAATAAATATTTAGTTATATAGCAATACCCACTCGAGTTGTATCTCGATTTTCAAACAATTTTTGGGTGGCCAAAAGTGGGGAAAATTTATGGCCAAATGTAGAAACAGATGGCCAAAAGCGGGGATTTTTGTAGCTAAAAATAGAAACCGTTATAATATTTTTCATTTTACATTGAATCTTTAATATCAGTTGATCTCCTAATAGAGCGGATTCGAAAGCACAAAAGGCGTTGATCGAAAAGATTTTCTTCGAATCCCTACACTTTTCCCAATAGAAAAATAATCTAAAAGTTCTTAAAGTGGCCATAAGTGGTGCCTCTACCCTACATAAAAAAAAAGGAGAATGTAAACTTTTGGAAAACTATAGACCGGCTCCAACAGCACTATCCAAGGAGTTTGAATATTCATTTCTGGATCGTATGCTATCGTTTATAAATTTAAATGATGTTATATGGAAAACCAAAATGAGTTTTGGACGAAACGATCAACTACAACTGCTATTCTTTCCTTTCATAACAACATTTAAACATCTTGAAGCATTCGAATGTACTTTTTGCAGAGCGTTTGATTGTATAGACCATGACCTATCTATATTGAAAGCATAAGGAATCAGAGGAATTGCATTAAAATTGATTTAAATTTTTTTAATATATTAGACAACAAAATATCAAATAGAATACTTTGCAAGCAACTAGGTGTTCCCCTAGGGTCTATTTTAGGACCATTGCTGTTCATATTATACGTAAATAACATAAAAGTCCTGCATTGAGAAAACACATTTACGAGTGTTATGCAAATGACTTATCTGTAAAATTTTCAACAAATGAAGATTATGATAACGTTTTATATGAATGTTTATGTATAACTACAGAAATTACTGGTTATTTTAGTAGTTTACACCTCTTTGTAAATATAAAAAACGACATTATACAATTTCATAACCAACAAATTAAAATGGATGTATTAGACATTACTATTGTCACGCCTGGGGGGATTTAGGAGAATATGCCATAATGTTTTAGGATGAGGGGTAGCTCACTGAAGGCACTTCCCATCCAGGTCGTGGTTATCAATGCCCCCTGGTTAGGTATCCTGCTGAGGGCAGAAAACTAACCAAGGGAAAGATGAGATAAACAAAAGGAAACAAACAACAAATATATTAACAAGAAACAAACAATAAATAACGAATAACTAAATACAATAATCTTATCTAATCTTACCAAATGAAACTATATGGTGGCATGTCACAATTACTCACGACAATACGTCAACAGTCACAACGGCCCAGACCCAAGGGTCTGTTTTAGGGTTACCCCAAAAGGTGACCCTTACAGACAACCTCAGACTCCGAACTCCTCGAGTGCGACTTCAACGACGCTCTTATATAGCCAATTCCTACGCTACGTGAGAATAAGAATTAAACTATATAAGGTCGTCTTGAAATCTAACTTACTGACTTTGACCTGGATGATTACAATAAAAAATAATCAAAATATAACAATGAAATATAAAACAATGAAACTACCCTATTATCGTATGTGACACTATTGGACAGGTAATAAAAAACAAATACATCAGATAGAGTATTCGTTTTTTGTATTGACAAATATTTTAGTTAAACAGATCATTGCAATAAATTAGTGGCAAAATTAAATTCACTGACTTTTCTTACACAATAGATCTTTTCTTGAAATTCGTAATCTTCTCGTGGTAGCCTCTCTCGATTAGCCAAGCTAAACATGTTTTTATTGCTCAAAAAAGAATCTTGCGCTGGATTTAAATATTACAGATCGCGAGTCGTGTCGTACGTACTTTAAAGAATATCAAATATACTATTTACTTTTGAAATTTGTGTTTATATGTACAACAATAAAGACTGTTTTTGCAACAAACAAAGACACTCACAGCTATAGCACTAGACAAGTGGACAAATTTCATGTACCATATGCCAGATTAAAAATCCCATCAGAAGCACCAAATTTGCCACTAAAAATATAACGTCCTCATCTTTATCTGTATCTCTATTTAAGAGAAGACTTAAGGATTTTCTTTTAAGCAACTGATTTTATGTAATAAGCAATTTTATTTTAACAAAATGTTATATGTTACATGTTTTTGTCAAATCCAATAAATACACTTTGTAATTGTAAAGTTAAATAAAATTATTCTTTTATTTAATTAGAAAAATCTTGAAAAACTGTAATATATTGAAAGACTGGAAAAATTGTCAAAAATATGGAAAGTCTTGAAAAATTTGTGAAAAACTGGAAAATCTTGAAAACTAAAAAAATCGTGAAAAATTGAGAAAAATCTTGAAAAAAATATAGGATTTCGAAAAAAATTGTAAAATTAAAAAACTTAAAAAAAAGAAAAATTGGAAAACTTGGAAGATTAATTTCATTAATTGGAGTTCTATATTTATTATTTATTTTCTGAGAAACATTTTCTGTTCAACGTAAAAGAATTTGTCCGAAAAGTTCTGAAAAAAAAAAATGAAAAATCGTTAAAAAAAAATGAAAATCAGTGGAAAATTATAAAAAATTAGAAAATCTTGATAATTGGAAATAATCAGGAAACAGATTTCAGAAAAACAGAAAATCGTGAAAAGTTGTAAAAATTGTAAAAACTGTAATTTGCAGGAATGATTTTAAAAAGATGCCAATATAACAAAAATTTTAGATTCAAGTTTATAAACGCAAAAATACAAAAATAATTGGTAAAAGCAGATTTACATCTTATTTCACTTGATATTGATCAAATAGATATTGACAGGCTACAGGTTAAAATTTTTCAAATAGAATTTCCATAAACCCTGACTAATTAGGTATTTTTAGACAGTTATAGTAGTCGAGGCAATGTAGCATTATGATAGGAAATCTTTTAGGATAGGACGGATCGGAATGCGGTTTTATGCATTTGCTTTTAAAAATTATTTATACTATTCGTACCTACTTTCTACCTAGTACAAACCGGAAGTTGCATTGCTGCAGCCAAAAATGCATTTTTTTGAGAGTTTTTTTTTGACAAATTCAATAACTTTGTAAATAAGAGAATTGGCCTTAGTTGAGTACCCAGGGGTTTTTAAGGTCACTGATCACGATTATTATGTTCAAATTGACCCCCCCCGAATATCTGGAGCTCAGGAACGTCAAAGAACATCATCATCTCCGGGGGACTATCCCGAACTTCATGCGAGGAAGGAGAGAAACTCGAGACCCGGGGGTTTTTTGGGTCACTGAATTCAAATATGGTACCGGCGAACATTCCACGGACACCTGGTTGCGCCCTAACCTGGATGCGGACGTTATCTTCAAGAATTTTCCTGGAAATTGCGACAAATACGAACCGAAAATTATTATGGGGCATTTTTTGTACGCTGAATCCGAATTTCATGTGGAAAACGACACCCCGAACACCTGGTGCGCCCTAACCTAGCTCTGAAAGTCATCACCAAGGTTTTCTCAGACACAACTAAAAAATAGGAACCGACCATCGTAACGGGTGGTTTCTTGGGGAGCTGAAGTCAAATATGGCACCGGCGAACACCCCACGGACACCTGGTGCGCCCCAACCTGGCTCAGGACGTCATCCCCGAGAGTTTTCCAGACACGTTCTACGAGTTGTTGGGTGGAGCCTAGAGTTAGGGGAAATTATCTGTGTATACTTGTATACTTACACAAAAGCGTTTGGAGCGTTGGGAGAAAAGTGAAAGGCTGCTCGGTAAATTTCGGAGGCCCAGCCGGAGATTATTCTCGTCATTTTTTCAGGACTGGATCGCCTTTTTCCAGGGCCTCAGGGGAGAGTTACACATGAATGAATGTATGAAATTATGAGACAATTTTCGGTTCGAATGGTCCTGGAAAAACCGCGAAGACTGTTCTGCGCCAGGTTAGGGCGCACCTGGTGTCCGTGGCATGTACGCCGATGTCATATTTGAATTCAGTGCCACAAGAAACTCCCCGTAACGATTGTCTGTTCGTCTTTTTCAATTGTGCCTGTGAATACCTCGGGAATGACGTACAGAGCAAGGTTAGGGCGCACCAGGTGTCCGTGGGGTGTTCACCGGTACTATATTTGAATTCAGCAAGCCAAAAAATACCCCGTGTTAATTTTCGGTTCGTCCTTTTCACTTGTGTCTGAAAAACCCTCGGCGATGACGTTCAGAGCAATGTCAGGGCGCAACAGGTGTTCGGGGTTCGTTTTCCACATGAAATTCGGATTCAGCGCACAATAATGATTTTCGGTTTGATTTTGTCGCAATATCCAAAAAAAGTCTCGAAGATGAAGTCCGCGTCCAGCTCCGGGTGTCGAGTTTCTCTCCTTCCTCGCATGAAGTTCGGAATAGTCCCCCGGAGATGACGTTCGTTGACGTTCCTGAGGGGGGTCAATTTAAACATCATAATCGGGATCAGCGACCTTAAAAACCCCTGGGTACCCATCTTGGGCCAATTCTGACTCTTATTTACAAAGTTATTGAATTTGTCAAAAAAACCTATCAAAAAATGCATTTTTTGAAAGCATTTTTGGCTGCAGCAGTTCAACTTCCAGTTTGTACTAGGTAGAAAGTAGGTAGGAATGGTATAAATAATTTTTGAAAGCAAATGCAAAAAAACGCATTCCGATCCGTCCTAAAAGATTTTCTATCTTTGGCATTTTTAGTGTTTCATTGCCTCAAACAAGATATGCTTTTTAAGTTAGCGAGCATGGTATTTCACATAAATTAAAAGTTTATTAAATTTCATTCTAAATTGTGGAAACTCATCAAAACATCTAAAGTACATCTTAAACAACCGTAACTAGTGGTAAAAAAATGTAATCAGTCATAATCAGTTTGTTAAGAAACACAAACCATTAAATAATTAAATAAAAATTGTATTTTCATAATCAGAAAAGATAATAAAAACTCTTTATAAATGTTAAATTGTTTTAAATATTCTGTATAGTAAAACTTACCCTGTCGGTATGTACTGATAAATTATTTCATTAAAAACTGTATTCTTGCTAATTTTTAAATGATACAAGCATAATGGTAACCATATAATTGCACTTGTGGGTCTAACGAAAAATAATAATGCAGCTATCCATACAAACAATGATGATTCCTCTAAATTTTAAAAAGAATTACATGTTAGAAAAAAAAGTTTGATACACAAACCTATTCCTTTTCCAGGCCATGGAAACTTCGACAATCCTATTGTTGAAAGGGAACATTCCAGTGTGTTAATCAAAGTTCTAGATCCCGTATAAAACCAAAACCAAGAACTAGCTATAGAAAAAACTGCCCATTTCTTTGTACCTGACCATTTGTAGAAACATAAGTCAGAATATGAACTGAGGATAGCTTGAAGAACACGAGGACTGTAGATCTAAAATAAGCAATTGTTGAATATTAACACACCAATATAAATATTGATATTATATCCATATCCAGACTAATATTAGAAATATGTGTTTGTGTATTTAAATATTCTCTTTTTTTTGTGGTATAAAATGTAATTTTTCTTCTATTATTTGAGGAATTTTTGTACTAAAATAAAAAATAATATGTTTGAAAATGCATAAAAAAATTGAGCAAATATAAAAAGTGTTGTAAGTTTCTTTTAATCTTTCGACAACCAGATCGGTTGTCGTTTTCAAAGATAAAGAATTAATAAATGAACAAATAATATAACCCTTCTAATATTGCATTTTCTGATTTTATTTTTGTCAAAACTTGAGAATTTGAGAATTTTTATTAATTTTTTATCTTTAAAAACCAAAACCGTTCTGGTTGTCGAAAGCTTAGAAAAAACTTTTTTATTTATTTTACATTTGTTATGCATTTTAGGATTTTAAATACGGCACTTGACATATTTGATATATCCATTAAGATTAATAAAATAAGCAAGGGTTATTTTAAAACATATTGATTAATTTTTAAAGTGAAACTTTTATTAGATCGTTTTAAGTGCATGTTGCATGTCGCATGTCGGTCGAACGCCGAGTAGGTATAAAGTATAAAGTAGGCGGCGCTTATAGTTTAATACAAAAATGTACGGGAGTGAGCACATCTGCTAATGAAAACAATCCTACTATTCGTATTAATACGAACTTCGACTGCGTAAGTATCTACGACATGTAACGTTTTAAAAATATTACAGTCGTAAATAATAATTTTTTAAACTGAAAATATGGAACTTGAGCAATAAATTATGTAACATATATTAAATAAAATCTTTTAAAATTAATCAAAACACTTTCATTTTTAAACAAATAAACTTTGTAATTATCCTACCCTTGTTATATATATTCATTTCATTCTTTTGTCGATTTACTGAAGTTTTCACTTCTATCGTGTGTGAATGGCACACACAACTTTTGATTTTGATTTCGATTTTGATTTCGATTTTGATTTGATAAAGCGATTTTTATACCCTTAATGTATGGAGGGTAGCCTTAATGGAATATGATTCGAAAAATTTTTAGTTAAATGTCTATAGGGTAAAAAAAAGTTTAACTTTTACCGTGGTTTCATAAAACCACACAATGCTTTTTTTTATTTAAGTGGCTAAAATTTTCCCCAATAATAGAAGAAAATGTATTTATGTGTTTTCCATCTTTCACGTCAAAAAGAAGCAACCATGATTTCGTATCTAGAGATAATTGAAGGGCTGAAAAGTGACATCGGCTACTTTTTATCTCTTTCTATTCCCCCACCACTCTTAAAATAGGGGTGAGCATTTCACAATTTTCAAGGCAGAAAGTTAAAACTTGGTATGCGGGCTCTTTGTAGCTAACGAACGATACTTGCATCAATTTTTTTTTGAAAAACTTCCACCATCCTCTTAAAAGAGAGGGTAATTTTGTATTGGACTTTTCGCAGTGTTCAAGGTATAAAGCTTTAAATTGGCATGCGGACTATTTGTTACTAAAGAAAACCAAACCAAAAATGGGAAGTGAAATTGGTATGGGAAAGATGACTATTAGTGAACAGTATCTTTGTTACAAACAAATAATTAAATAGTTTAAGTAAGACATTAAATCTAATCAACTTTTGTGAAAAAACTCAAGATAAAAAAATTAAAAGTGTTACCCACAGCATCAGATAGATGGCGTTTTAAAAACACACGCTACACTGGTGTATTAAAGTAGTATTCTTTAGCGAGATCTCTTTTGTATCTGTATTGTATATCAAGAAAAGGGTAACTTTGTTACCTTGAATTTGACGCGAGAGAAGCCGCTACAAAAACTAAGTTTTTAAATAAATGTTAACGTTTGGGACACGCAGCTGTATCACCGGACCTTAATAATTTCGATCGCAATTACCATTTGCATTCTAAAGTAGTCAAAACATGAGATAACAATTTGACAAAAAAGACATTTAAAAAAAACTCAGAAACAGATTGCACATGATCTTTGTATAGAAGCATCAGTTTCAGTAAGAAACATGGATTGAAAATGTGTATCGAAAGCCAACTTCGACAAACCAAAATGAGTTAACGATGTGGTATAAATTTGTTTTCAAAGTGAAAAAGGAAAAAATGTGTACCGATAAGGAAGCTATTGCAGATGAACTGTAAACACCAAGAAATGGGGAAGTGACTGATCTTGCAGATTGCTCCACTCCGTAAAAGCGTTGAGTTAGAAACCCAATGAAAAATGTAATGTAATGTTTAGCAAAACAACCCAATAAAAATGGCTTGAGTATAATGCGGGACTAAAATTCGAGAAACAGAACAAAACATTTTAATAAGTAGAAATGTTAAAAAATCTATTTTTTTTTTATATATGTAGTTATTGACTAGTTTATGAATAAGAAGTCTAGTGTCACATTCTCAATTTGAAACAATCGATTTTTTTACAGGTTTTGAAAGTAACTTGCTCTAAGAACATTTTTTAGTAATTTGAAAACTATATATAATTTTTGCTTACACCCAAAGCACATGTGCGCAACCTCTTCTCCTTCAGCTGCTGTGTTTTTTTTTGTGTTTGCCTTTATATATGTGTATATGCGTGTGTCCCTGCCTGGAACCGTCTGATCAACTTTCTTCAGACAGGGGAGGCTAGAGGGGAAAAAACTTTACGTACGCCTGGTCTTTGGTTGGTCAGGCCAGGTAGTGTGGGTCTTCCGGGGAGCTATCTCCCCGGATACCAACACCGACTTAAAAAACCCTCCTCTTTGCTAGCTATTCTAACCTTTAGCAGCTCTATCTGCTTCTTCTTTTGTTTTGATAATTTTTTTTTATTATTGCGGAACCCTTTTTCCAGTTCTTGGGTGTGCCTAGCATCCAGTCCAGCAACTTAGCAGAGGACTTGATACCAGGGCACAACCCACGCCTTTCCTCGTTCCATTTACCGCAGTGGAGCACGGTGTTTTCCGGTCCATCGAGGTTTGTTCCGCAGTCAGTGCAGACCGCCTCCTTCCTTTTACCTATACGGTGAAGATATTCCCCGAAGCACCTGTGTCCACCAAGCCACTGGGTGACATGGTAGTCTGTCACCCTATGTGGGCAGCCGAACCATTTCTTTAAATCATGTATGATACTTCTGGTCCATCCAGCTGCTTCCATGCTTCTATACTGTGCCACCCATTTGTCCACAGTTAATTCCCTTAGCGATAAATAAATTTGTAATAAATCATTTAAAAGGGGTGTTTAAGTATAAATTGTGGAGTTTGTACTTTGATGCCCTTAATTACATTTTTGGGGGAGACTGGTAATACACGACTTCCAAGCTAGCTATGAAAATAACGCCTTTTAGGACGTTTTAACTTTACAAAGAGATAACAGAATAGCTTCAAACATACCGTTCAATTACAGCAGGGGTGCCCAAACAGTCGATCGCGATCGACCGGTCGATCTCGAGAGCATTTCAAGTCGATCGCGAAAGAAAATAGATAACCGCTCCAAAAATTAAATTCGGCACGTGGCTTGCGGTTTTCTGGTGAAGAAATGTCGCACTGCATTTCTCAACCACAGCTTAATTTTACCTCAGATATTGGATGTATAGAATTTAGCGAAGAAATTAATAATTAAAAAACAATTATCACGTGTTGTCTTTAAGTGGATGAGTTAGGATAAGATTAGCGACGAGCGATTTGTATTTTCATTCGGATGGTATTTTCTGATATGTCGGCTAAAAAAGAATTGTTAACGTTGTTGCCTCTGAAAGAAAAAACTCGCGGAGAAGATGTTTAGGTACATCGTTTTCCTGAATTTTATAAAACAATATGAGCTACCAATTAACAAATTAGTGTCGATTACAACTGACGGAGCGCCATCAATGACGGGCAATAAAAATGGGTTTGTTGCATTGTGTCGGGCCAACGAAGACTTTCCATCAATTTTTGCATTCCATTGCATCATTCATCAGTAAGTTCCAAAATACTAAATATGAATAATGTCGTGGATATTGTCACAAAAATCGTGAATTCAATCCGTGCGCGAAGCATGCAACGACGTCTCTTCAAAGTGCAATTGGAAGCTAGCGACTCTGCCGAGCACACTGATTTACTGCTTTATACAGATGTAAGATGGTTGAGCCGCGGAAAATTTTTAGAAAGATTCCAAGAACTATTACCTAAAATCATTTCTTTTCTACAAGAACGGGGCGACGACACTGGGATACTTAAAAATGAAAAATGGCTCCTTGATTTAGCTTTCCTATCGGATGTGACAAATCATTTGAATATCCTTAATTTAGAACTACCGGGCAAAAATAAAACAATTATGGATATGATTAGCGCAGTAACCGCTTTCATAAATAAATTAAAGTTGTTGCTTCTGGGGAATGACTGCGAACTATTTATTCGATAGAGTTTTTATGCTCCAACAGAGAGCTCTTAGATACATGTGCAAAGCCGGCTCGAGGGACGCTTGTAGACCTTTATTTTTGCTCCATGGAATATTGCCCCTGGCCTGCATTTTCATTTTGGAAACCGTATGCTTAGTACATAAAAAATATAAAGAATTCAGATACGCGTCATCTATTCACACTACTCGCGGCAGCTCTTCCCTAAACATTAAATTACCTATTCCCACATCAACTCTTACTAAGAACTCTATTATCTACGAAAGCAAGAAGTTATTCAATCATTTGCCCCTGCACCTAAAAAGAATTCAAAATGAACAAAAGTTCAGGAAATCCGTAAAACAGTTTCTTTTGGAGAGAGCTTGTTATAATCTCAATGAATTCTAATTCCTAATTGTTATTTTATTATCTATGTTTTTTATGATCTTGTTTATGACGTTTTTTATAATATTTTATAACTTTTATTATTATCATATATCTGTATGACATTGACATTGGTATAAGGCAGCTCTTTTGCCGTTACCAACAAATGTGTGTATGTTTATTTATATTTTTGTATATTATATTTATCGTTTATATTCAGGATACTGATAAGACTATGTCGTGTGACTTCGGCCGCTATGTAAACTTACTCATGTGATTAGTACCTAAGTTCTCAAACGCTTTGTCAATAAGAATTTATATTCTTCAGGCAATAAAGTACATTTTGATTTGATTTGATTAATCAGCTCAACAAAAAGGACTATACAATTTTCCAGCTTTGAAAACAATAGAGTAGGATCCCACTGCAAATTAGTGTAGGAATAATGTAGACAATTAAAATGTAATTTTCAAGTAACTTCATAAGTAGGAGAATTCATTTATCATAGGGTGCCAATTAGTAATTAGCCGCCAGTAGTATTAATTAACATATTTTTAATTGACTTTTGGAAATAAATTTCGTTCACATCGTATGGAAATAAAGCTTACAGCACTTTATAATAGCGTACTCGAATGATTTAAAAAAGTACAGTTGCTGCCGATCATTTAGCCGCTTCCTCTACGCAGCCAGGTGTAAACAGGTATGATTTTGTTTGAACTTTTCGTTTATTCCGTATATTTAATTAATTTCCATAACATTAAAGATCATTTTTTTCTGTACTTAATTTTATAAAGGTGCTTGTAAAAAAAAATCCGCAAATCAGAGTTTCCTGACCTTAAAGATGCTAGGTATTGAAAATAAATTGACAGAGAGTGAGTGCGCGACGCTACTGGTTAGACAAGGATATTTAGCGTCCTGGTCTAACCAGTAGCGTCGCGCACTTACTCTCTGTCAATTTATTTTCAATACCTAGCATCTTTAAGGTCAGGAAACTCTGATTTGCGGATTTTTTTTTACAAGCACCTTTATAAAATTAAGTACAGAAAAAAATTATCTTTAATGTTATGGAAATAAAATAAATATACGGAATAAACGAAAAGTTCAAACAAAATCATACCTGTTTACACCTGGCTGCGTAGAGGAAGCGGCTAAATGATCGGCAGCAACTGTACTTTTTTAAATCATTCGAGTACGCTATTATAAAGTGCTGTAAGCTTTATTTCCATACGATGTGAACGAAATTTATTTCCAAAAGTCAATTAAAAATGTTTTAATTAATACTACTGGCGGCTAATTACTAATTGGCACCCTATGATAAATGAGTTCTCCTACTTATGAAGTTACTTGAAAATTAAATTTTAATTGTCTACATTATTCCTACACTAATTTGCAGTGGGATCCTAGACTACAAGGGCAAGTTCTCACTCAAATTATGACAACTATGAGACACAACTAAGAAACATTCAGAGTGAATTTGAAAGACGATTTTCCGATTTCAAGCAACTGACGGATATTGTAACTTTCATGGCTTATCCATTTTCTTGTGAAGATGTTGAAAAATCTGCCACTGAAATATCAAACACTTTCAATATGGAGATCCCTGCAGTACAAAATGAGGTATTGCAGATAGTTTCAGACATACATCTTAAAGCCAGAGCAACTGATGCCAAATTTTGGTCTTTCATATCGGAAAACAACTACCCGTGTTTAAAACAAATAGCTCTTCAGTTAACAGGATTGTTCGGATCAACCTACTTGTGCGAGTCTGCATTTTTAGAAATGAAAATTCTTAAAACAAAATATCGCAATCGACTAACTGACGAACATCTTTCAGCATGCCTGCGGCTGGCACTCAGTAATTACGAACCGTCCTTTGATAAGTTTGTGGAGGATATGCACTGCCATGCCTCAACATCCAAATGAATGCAGTGATCAAAAGAAAAATTTATTTGGTTGCAATAAAATGAGATGTTTAACTTTGTTCAACTTATGTTTGTTTGTTTATATTATACGTATTTGCAATAAATAAATCGTGTTCATACGTCTGTTTTTTTTTTGTTGTAACTAAGCTCCAGGCTACTCCCCATAGTCGATGGTCGTAGGTGTCGATCGCTTGTCGCCTAAATGTTTTGTGGTAGATCGCACACCCTAAAAGTTTGGGCATCCCTGAATTACAGTATTGAGGGTAATTCACTAGCATTTTTAATATTTGTGATAAATATCAGAACAACAGATTTGACCAGTTATTACTCAACAATTGTAACGACCTAGTGGATCGCTTTAGTTCAGAAAGCCACCTGACTCTTCGAAGAGATTTATTTTAATGTTTTTCGTCGTGATTAAGTGGGAGACAACCGATAACCGAAGCTTTCTCTTCGCTTTAATACTTTATTTCGCGTTCATTTTAATATCTGTTTCCGTTTGAACAACTCCTCAGTATAAAGTAAGAAATTATATCGTTTCAGTTATTAATTTTATTTGTATTAAATTGTCCAAATTGTGGTGAATTTTTTAAAATATTACTAACACCTAATTTCAAGTAGACACGCTATCATCAAACATTAGTTTTTTATTTGATCATAGATTGAATAATGCACGTGTATTTAAATTAATTATTTCTCGATAATATGGAGAAACCAGATAGCGATTCTACTTGATTGTAATTCATTAAAGGATGGAGTTTTGATTGTTGATTTCATTATTAGAGTTTATGCCACATCTAGTAGATTCCTAAGTGGGAATTAGAAATTTTAAATTGAAGACGTGTCGAGCCGACCATATATGTACTACTCCTATATTGCTAGCATCCTATCTGACCTGTAGTAGGGAACGCTCCGCATAAAAGAAAGATAGAAGAACCATACTAAAGCGGCTCTGCGCATGCTCGATGCTGGAACGCGTTTACATTTAAATTTCTTTAAATACATTGCCAATATCTCCGGCGCGGGGAAAAGCATACGAGAGGCCGCACAGGCGCTTAACGCCGTACATGTCGTTCACGAAAGAGAGGCAAATACATTGTCGGCACTGTAATGTTTCGGACCGGGCTCTCTCTCTCTCTTACTAGCAATATAGGAGTAGTACATATATGGAGCCGACAACCATTTTGTGGCAAGTTTTCTGACTTTAAGGATTGTTGAAATTTAGCGAAGCCTAATCAATACCATCCCTGGAAGATACTTTATTTGATAATATTCCGAAGAATATTTCGTCCATCCCAAGGAGAAATTCCTTTGTGGAAATCCTTTGAAGAAAACAAAAGATAAGAGATTTAATTAATTTTCGCATTAACTGTTAATATTATTATTGAATGATTTTTTTTTAATAAATAATTTAAAACTGGTGTTTGAGTGTTATTTGCTTTGTTTTGTACTCTGGCGCCCTGTAATTTTTGTATGGAAAAAATTGATAAAACTCAGAAAAGAATCCACGAACTCAATTGAGCTAGCCTAGGGTAATAATCTCATAAAAGGGAAAATTAATAAGCGACACAATTGTCAATGATTCTTAACATATTTCAAATATACCTTTAGCAGTACTTTTTAATATTTTTGAGTGTGTGCCTAAAATCAATGACTTGGAAGTAGATTAAATTCTTCCAATCCAAGAATAAAAGAATCAACATAGACTATGGAGGGATTAAAATGAACTCATAATACATACCTAAATATTTAAATCTATACTAATATTATAAAGAGGAAAGGTTTGATTTTTTGTTTGTTTGAAATGAATAGGCTCCGAAACTACTGGACAGATTTCAAAAATTCTTTCACCGTTGGCAAGCTACACTATTCCCAAATGACATAGACTATGTTTCATTTAAAAAAAAAAATAGGGATCCTTACTAAAATGCTATTAATGTAACCAAAAATGACCTTAAAATCCTTACATCGCGTGCGCTGAGAATACTATTGACTATAGAATAAAATAATGTACTACGATTTTGAAGAATATATAAATATGTACCTACAAAAAATGCCGCGACAGCATATGTCTTACTGTTATAGTTACGTCACAATAACTAATTTTTAATTTTTTAAAAGTTTTTATCTTGGTATTAATCCTTATCAAAATAACTTATTTCATAATCACGACAAATATCACAAATTTAGCATGTGCAATGGGACGAGGCTACTTATAAAGGAATTAAAGGACAATTAAGTTGTAGCAACCAATATAACTGAACTACCAGCTGGTCAACTAGCTCATACACTGAGGATACCGATGATCCCAACTGATCTACCAAATCCATTTAAACCGCTTCAATTTCCTATCAAAACATCTTTCGCTTTTACTAATAATAGGTCTCAAGGTCAAACCTTCAAAATAGTAGGGATCGGTTTTCCTCACCTGAAAATCAATTTATTTTGCTGCCAGAAAATAAAACAACATGTAATATTGTTTCAGGGAACCGTTGACCCAATAAATTTAATGGCTTTTGTTATTTTTCTTTAATCCCCGTGCAAAGCCGGGGCGGGCTGCTAGTATTTATTAAATTTATAAGATTAAGTATTACTTGCATTTAATGGATTAAATTAAACTTAGTTTTTCATGTTTTTTCTAATTTAATACAAAACTTAAAAAAAAAAGAAAATGGAATTAATTTTATAATAATTCAATTATAGAGTTCATACACATAGTAACGAGTGTGTTCGCGCGCGTAGTACTAAACTCGTTATAAAACAAATCTTTTTTTTTTCAGAATACTAAACTCGTTATAAAACAAATCTTTTTTTTTCAGAAAAATCGTATGTACTAATTTTACAATATATCGAGTTCTAATTATCTAATTATGTTATTGATAACACTACATTTTTTTTGTTTTTTAAAGAACAAAAAAAAATCTTTTTCCTTTAGTTTACGAGCTAGAGTCTCACAAACAATTAATTTGTTTATAACAAATTTTTGGTTACTCGGATCGAATCCACCCTCGAAATTCGTAATCAGCAGTCAAAAATACATAAAAAAACATTGGGTGGACCCATCAGAATTGAAAAGTTCACGGTGACCTAGCTGTCCCGTACACTATCTTCTATTGTTAGACCTCAGGGAATTTCTAATTTCTGGCGGATTTCATTCTTTGAAAAGAGATCGGTTTTATTTATTGGATACGTCATGTCTCTATACTTATATTAATTATATCGTAACTTTGTTACGTTACTATCATAGACCAAGAAACTAAGCTGGAAAATCATGTAAAAAATAGAAAAAATACCCGGCGCTATTTTATTGTTGGAAATGCTAGATAAAGTAAATACAAAAGTCGTCTCATCTCGTGAGTCATAAATAAATTATTGCGTCATTGTTTTTTTTAAACATTTATTACCAAAAAACGTCTTTATTTTCTTACTCTCAATATTCTGAAAAAAGTACTAACTTTAGAGAAGAATGGTCAACAGACAATTTATTCGTCTTGAAATGAACTTTAATTTGACTGTTTTTAAATTAAAATTGGTTTAAAAATCAAAAAGTTATTGCAAATTAAAGTTAAAAAACGGCCAGATTTACACTTTTCTATAAATTTAAAAATTATTGTTAAAACTTCTTCAAATTTTCTCCAAATGTGGGTTTTTATGAGGATTTTTAGTCACCTAAAAAGTGGGCTAAAGTGGGCCGGATCGGTTCAGTAGTTTATGCACAATGCAATTTGTTTATAAGACAATTATTAAAAAGAACCTTTTTTAAATAGCTGTACATCCGAATGGGAATGGCCTACAACATCCATTTTGATCTTATTCTCTTCGTTTGGGTTCTAGTTATTATCTATTTACAAAAAAGTTTATTTTTTTAAACAATTAATTGTCTAAAATAGTTCATTTAAAAAGTACTGATTTTAGTTTATAAACAAATTGAATATCTCCGCCGTTTATGACGCGATTAAAAAATTATCTACACCAATGGAAAGCTGGTAAAAAAATACACATTTAAAAAGGAAAAAGAAGTTTCTAGGACCATTTTTTAAAAATTCATAGAACTATTGTTTATAAACATTAAGAAATGAAATTTCAACAATTTGTTTATAAAGTCTCAATATTTAATTTAAAATCAAATTAGCTTTAATTCATAACAAATTAACACTTTGTGAGCTTGTTAAAGTTAAGACGTTTTTTAGCAGCTCCTTATTGAGTCGTGGTGAGGATCTTTTTATTTCATCCTGTCCAGTAAATACACTTCCCTATAATCAATTTGGCGCCGGTAAGTAAAACATTACGGTATCAGGTACTGTAATGTGTTACCTAGCATCGCTGCTCTGATTGCTTAAGGAAAGACAATTACTTATAATTTTTGACATTTAAAAATACTATAATGACTATAAAATAAAAATAAAATAATTAATTACTTACTTTTACATCCATATTTAAAAAGAAGTAAATGTTATTCAATTTTATATTAACAATTAAATCTTAATAATAAAAAAAATATTTGACAGTGACGATGACTTTCAAGGTAATTTGACCTAACTAATCAAGTTACGAACTATTTTTAGTCAAGTTACGAACTACTGTTAAAATTTTTATGAATTTATAAAAACAGGATGAAATAAAATATAATACGATACATGGTCGTTAGGTGTTATTACAGCACTCGTTTTTATTTCCGGACTTGGCTCCTACGTCGCCTCGTCCGTAAACTAACTCGTACTGTAATAAGTCACCTACCGACCTTGTAACGTATAATACTATTCTCTTTTAGTGAAAAGGGAAAACAGAAGTTCAAAACGGCGCGCGTTTAAAAATTTGCAATATCTCGACTTCTAGACATCGTAGAACCTTCTTTTTTTAATTTGGGGTAGCTCGTCGAGAAAATAATGTCTGGCTAGTTTACAACCCCACAAAACCACCCACAAACCCCTTTAAAAAAATATTTTTTTTTGCATTTTTTTTATTAACTTTTATTTTCTATGTATTCTATGAAATTAAAAATTTGTTTTAATAATGGTTTGCACCTTTTTTACCCTTATACAACAAACCTATCCCAATTCTTTTTTTATTATAACTGGTGCATATTTTAGAAAGTTATACAATGTATTTAAACTAAAACTCATACAATATTATATTATGTAACTAGGGAGTAAAAATAAAGAATACCGAAAATCGCAGGTAAATTATTAGCCGAGGCAGAGCCGCAAAATATTGATTATTTTTTTTTATTGTGGAAATAGGAAATTTTAAATAATTTATGTATTTGTAAAAATAACGGTTTATTTACATATTTGAAAAAATATCTAGATGCCTGGTGTAGACATTCTAAACTGGAGCATGCGCATACAAATAAAAGTACTCAAACAACACCGCGAAAGAATTGTAATTCAAATATCGTATATACCCTTCATTTATTTTGTGGGTAAAAGGGTGCAAGTCATTACAACAATTTTTTTATTTCATAGATTAGGTACATAGAAAATAAAAGTCATTAAAAAAAATATTAATTTTTTTAAGGTGTTGGGGGTGGTTTTGAGGGGTTGTAACCTAGCCACACATTATTTTCTTGATGAGCTACCCCAGTTTAAAAAAAGAAGGTTCTACGATGTCTAGAAGTCGAGATATTGCAAATTTTTAAGCGCGCGCCGTTTTGAACTTTTGTTTTCGCTTTTCACTAAAAGAGAAAAAGTTATCCTCTCCACGACTCAATAAGGAGCTGCTAAAAAACGTTTTAAGTTTAACAAGCTCACAAAAGGTTAATTTGTTATGAATTAAAGCTAATTTGATTTTAAATGAAATATTAAGACTTTATAAACAAACTAGCGGACCCGGCGAACTTCGCATCGCCTAACACTAATGTTTTTTCCAATTTTTTTTTTATTTTTACGATTAATTTTTTGTATTTTTTATCATATTTTCTCGTTAGTTACCAGTTTTTACTATTATTTATAGTACTTTGTAATTTATCGGTTAGGTATATTATATATTAACTGCGCCACTTAACGGTGGCGTCATAGTTCTTAGCTAAGTAAGTTTTGCTCTTTTAAATATATGAGATATCAACTGCGCCACCTTACGGTGGCGTCATAGTACTTAATTATGTAAGAATTACAGGTGTAAATTTATAATATCTTAACTGCGCCACCTTAGGGTAGCGTCATGATGATTAGTTTCGTAATAAACGCGTCCGATCGCTGCAAAATTCAAAGTGCTATAAGGAAAATCGCGGCCTCCATTGCCGCCGCCCCTGCCGGCCAGTACCACCGCAAGCGCTACGTCCCGTAATTTTAAATCTGCAATATCTTCGAAAATATTAATTTAAATCTTGTGCTGTAAAGGACCATATAGATCTATATTAAATCAACAATGTATTTAAGCTATTTAATTGGATAAGGATTAATGCTGTATTGGTTAAAATCGCTTTGAAAATTAGCCATTATTTGTCGTAAAAAGTAAATGACAACAAAATGTTATTGTGGGAGATCCATAAGAGATAGACATATACCATCGCGGAGTTTTCTGTAGACCTTTTCAATGTATACAAATAATTAGTACATTATGTTGATAAATCTCGTAGGGTTCAGCCTGTGTTTGCAATGTAAGCGGAAAAAAATTGATAATTAACGACATCACATTAGAAACCTCAAAAATAACAGTATTTCTCCACTACTTAATGGATGTTATTATACATATAAACCTTCCTCTTGAATCACTCTTTCTATTAAAAAAAACCGCATCAAAATCCGTTGCGTAGTTTTAAAGATTTAAGCATACAAAGGGAAATAGGGACAGAAAAAGCGACTTTGTTTTATACTATGTATTGATTGTTGAATTTTCAGTTCTTAATGATTGTAAACAATTGCTCTATGATTTTTTTAAAAAAATTCTATTTCCGGTTCTTATGGTCCTAGAAACTTCTTTTTTCTTTTTAAATGTGTATTTTTCTACCAGCTTTCAAGTGGTGTAGATAAATTTTTAATCGAGTCATAAACGGCGAAGATATTCAATTTGTTTATAGACTAAAATCAGTACTTTTTAAATTAACTATTTTAGACAATTAATGGTTTGAAAAAATAAACTTTTTTGTAAATAGATAATACCTACAACCAAAACGAAGAGAATGAGATCAAAATGGATGTTGTAGGCCATTCCCATTCGGATGTACAGCTATTTAAAAAAGGTTCTTTTTAATTATTGTCTTATAAACAAATTACATTGTGCATAAACTACTGAACCGATCCGGCCCATCTTTAGTCCACTTTTTAGCTGACTAAAAATCCTCATAAAAACCCACATTTGGAGAAAATTTGAAGAAGTTTTAACAATAATTTTTAAATTTATAGAAAAGTGTAAATCTGGCCGTTTAACAACTTTAATTTGCAATAACTTTGCAATCAATTGCTATTATTATGATTATTATGAAATGTTTTATTTTAACTTTGTTACATTGACATAAACTAATGGTAAAAGAAATGCAAATAGAGTTTCTTACCAAAATTTCAGCCGTGTCTAATCCAAAAATTTGTAAAATTTTATATAAAGCAGCAATAATTAAAGGTGGTATATAACTTCTTATACCTTTCGTCCATTCCCAAGTTAAATATCCATATTTAAAAACTAAGTTGTGTGAAACTTCTAAAGTCTGCCAATACTCATCAGGTACATAAAATGTTTGTACTAAATACACAGAAAAAAGTCTCACAGCCAGGAATATAAGGAATACATCCAAATTTTTCATTTTAAATGAAAGTTAGGTTATACTATTGAATATAAAACGCATGTAGCTAAGCAGAAGTAACGTCCTATAAATAAATTTGAGGTAAAATTGTTACAGTGTTAATGTTATTAATAGATCAAGACACAAATACAATCTACCATTTCATCTACGAAAACTAGGATCTTTTCAAAAGTTTTTGAATTACTGAAAATTGACAATTTAAATTCTTCTTTTTCTTCGTTTTTTCAAGGTCTTTACTTTTGCTCTAATTAAACATAGTTCTTATTTATAAATTAAGTTTTTTAGGGGTTATCAGCGTTTAGGTTGTATGTGCATCGTTATAGACAGAAATAATAAAATTGTCCATAAACACACATTTCTCTATTGTTGTTCTTAGTGCGGTCAGTGCTTACTAGCGGTGACGTCACAAATAATTTCTTAGACTCTCCCGCACCCATCTCTACTTACAGGTACGGCACAAAAATTTACCTTGATTTACCTAATCTGAGATACGGTATAATTATCCCTCCATAGGTATAATATGTAATTATAGTTCTGTTCAATGATACTAATTGACATGTTAGGGATATTTGGAAACAAATATTTTGGTTAGAATTTTAATTTCTATTTCTAACTTGTTTCTTCTGAGAAAGTAAGTTTAAAAGTTCTAAAAGACAAGTTATTTTGATTTTAGTGTTAAGTTCAACATAAGTAACTGCAGGATTACCTACCTAGAAAGAAAAAAACATATGATACAGAATAATATTCATAAAATATAAATTAGATTTGTACAAATTTTCAATATAAGTTTTGAATGTTTCAAACTCTATTGGAAGCAGTAGGTACATGAAATATAGGAGAGTCGGTGGTAACACCAGTAAGTACCTATGGAATTATCAGAAAATGGAGACTTCTCTGGTTTCAGTTGGACCCAAAATGCAACGTTACTATTGTCGTTGCAGTTGCAACACGATAAGAACGAACAAAATGTAAAAAGAAAGTTCTGTGAGGCAAATTGAAAAATAAATTTTTGAAAAATATTATAATTAGCACAGAACATTTCTCTCCTCCATCGGCATCAACTGCTCTAAAAAAAACAAAAAAGAAAAGAAAAATGAACATATTTTATATTACAAAAATGTAGAAGAATTAACACAAATTAGACTAGCAATTGAAGCAAACAATGAATTTCTTTGAAAAAAAAGTTAAATTGAATGACACGAAAAGTTCTAATTACAATTAATAGAAAAAAAATTGTTTCATTTAAAAGACAAATAGTTATAAATTTAAAGATTTTATATTTGGAGTTAAAACCAATATAAAATACCATTTTCATGAATCCACACTATTAGGATGTATATAAAAAAAAAGGATAAATAATAATAATAGTCAGCATAACTTTTTTTAGTATTTATTTTAAAATAGTTATTATCCTAACAAGTGCGGAAAGTTATACTTTCCCGCACGCGAACTGCCGATGCCCGAACGACGCGAAGCGGAGTTCGGGCAAGCAGTGCGGGAAAGTTAATTTCCGCAAGAGTTAGGATCAATATTTTTTCTACAAGCAAAATCACCTCGAAAATTATTTAGATATTTGAAAAGATGCGATTGTGACAATTAAATCTTTCACAGTGTCAATAAATACACGACTCTAGCTGTACCAACCCTACTTAAACACGTACGTTTGTTGTTGCTTTGAGTAAGGTTTACAGGGGTGATTTAATAAATTATAATTTTTTTAAAAACAAACATTTTAAAAATCCTTATTTTCATGTAAAATAATCTTAATTTTTTTTACTATTTGTATGTAGTCCAACAAGATAAAGATAATAATACAATAATTTGTCAAAAAGGTTATCGGAAAACATCTCTAATTAATAAAAAAAATGCGTGCGGGAAAAATTCTTTATATTTTCTGAATTAAAATGCGTGCGGGAAAGTGTTGTTTTACGCATGCTTGTAGAAAAAGTATTTTTCCAGATATTAAAATGAAAATCAACTATTAAAGATTTATTTCAAATATTTAAAAACTTTTGGTTTGTAAATGAAATTAGTTTAAAGTTATTTGATAACCTTGATATGAAATTGTGTTTTTATTAAAAATACATATGTTTGAAAAATGCAAAAAATAAGTTCACGGTTGTGGCAGTCATTAGGACTGCCGGTAGAAGTTCTACTTCTATGCACACGCCCGAGTTTTGACATTTGTATGGGATTAATATCTTTGAAGCATGTACCAATCCGAACTGCTTGCGTGTCCATTTTATAGATTAAAATGCAATGTACAGTCAAAAAAAATATTCACATCGAATAAGAAAAATCTTTATTTTCCCAATACTATGTTACAAAATATCGCTTATACATCAATATCTACTCGTAAAAATATTATTTGATACGAAAAATATATATATATATATATATCGCGTGTTTATAATAACAACTAAAAACTGTATGAAGTATACGATTAATCAGTACCGCCAACCTGTGCATTGAGGTATATGCAAGTAGACCAATACGCGCTATGAATGAAGCGTAGTTGCCAGGTTTAAGTCACCTAGGTAGCGTATTCGTTGACCCCTTGCACCAGGTATTCATGCAAAGTCATAAAAAGTTAAACTCGAAAATTCCCGAAGAAATAGCCTATACTCATATATACTGCGATGAATGAAATAATATTTATAACAATTTTGTGGAAATAATGAAAGAATATTTATAAAATACATTATAATTTCCCAATACTGAAATACATTTTTTAAAAAGGCTGTTTATGTAGCCAACAACCTCAAAAGTATAGTGCAGGATATAATATAACATATAACCTTTATTGCCACCATGTGACATTACTATAGGCTACAATACAATACTTATTACTGAATATTAGTTATATCAATTACTAAACTTAATATGTATACTTACGTGACAGAATAATAAAACAATCAGTCAAACACCATGTACGTCGTCATACGTCACTATGATACAAAAACATTAGCTCAGACTGTTTTTTGTATATCTATCTCCTTTTTAATATACTGAATGTGTAAACGGTATTCAAAGGACTTTATATTTATGACTATATAATAACATGTGGTAAATATTTTACGGACCAATACCAATATGTGTTTCTATCTCTCTCTTACTCACGCCATTACATATGTAACGTAATTAACGTAATTTAATAATTTTGCCGACTTAATCTCATACAAATTTCCAACGTTGGGCGCGCGAATGGAAGTATAACTTCAAAAATATAACTGATATACATAAATTTCATAAAATTGTTAATATAAATGACTTTTATATACCTAAACTGTTAAAATTTTTCGATTTATAAACTATAAACCTATTTTACGATTAGTTATAAATTTTAATTTTGTTAATTGCATACAACCACATTCTGGATCGAGGGTCAGGAAAAGGGTCTCATTTATGGACCTCCCGCTGTTCCCAGGTAAGGCCCGACTTCAAAGACTGTTTAACCTTTTATTTTAGTCGTAGTTTTCTTATATTACGCCTAACGATAGGTTGAAAATGTTTAAATTCGAAACCAGTCGCAAAATAAAACCTTTTTGCATGGATTACCTACCATTCAACATTGCATGGTAAATATCTGTTTTTCTAAAAGGATTTTATTATGATAATGGATTGTAAGCAGGGTAGCGGCAATAAAATCAATAGGATTAAAGAAAATATTTTTTATTACTTTTACAAGACAACTTAAAAAAAAACTGTCATCATATCTTGCCCAAAAATCAACAAATAGTAGTTATATAGTAACAAAAAGAACACAGGGTAGGTATATCTTGATATGGATTTTATTTACAATAATTAAACTTAAGGCATATAAACATACAGAAATACTAAATGAATTAAAAGATAGTGAATTTTTAAATAATGTTATAAAATGCATTAACTTACCTGGAATAAAACTCTTGTTATTCTAAAATATTATTTAAATAGAATATTAGTGTACCTGGACACAACCGTATTCCAATAATTTTTATTTTTGACACCATATTCTTGAACGTTATGGATAGAATGAGCTAAATATTCTATTACACACAAAATATTATTTAAATTTATTTTATCAACATCATCATCCCCTTCATGTAAACGTATTATTAGAAATCCGTAAAAAAATACTTTTTAAAATTGCAAATTTAAAACTGACAGATGTCAAGCTGATCAGTTACCCAGAATATGAAGTTCCACAGGTTCCAATTAACGGTTAAAAAATAATCACTACCGAACGCTCACCACCCCCCACTAAACGAACATATTACAGTTGACATTTGTTCTTGTTTTGTGATTGAGCACAGATCACAGATTATATACTGTGATTGACATTTGACATAAAAAAAAGTTAGGAGTATTTATTTAAACTAAATACTTATTATAATTATTAATTATAACAAGTAATTTGTCGGTATATTAATTAAATAGTTAAGTACTACTATTTGTTTGGTACTTTTACGAGTGGTGATGGATAATGTAGAAGTTTTATCAATCCCAAGTGTTTCGCGCCGTGATACAGAAAATTCTAATAAAAACATTTACGATTTGAGTGAATTTGAAGTTCCAGTTACAAAACCGATCTCGAATATACCCGTTTTGAATAATATAGATGCTTCTGAAAATGTATTAAAATCTCTTTCCCAAAAATACTCAGTCCCTTCTTGTGATTCGGCATCTGTTAAATGTGATCAAAATGTAATATTATTAACAGATTCTAGTGATGATGATGATAGTGTAGAAAAAGATCTAAACAAGTGCTACAGTAATCAGGGTAATGAGTTAGAGTATAATAATACACTTTTGGAAAAATGGAATAGTTATGAAAAACTGCATAGTAATAGTTCAGAAGAAAAGTCACTAACCAGTTTTAAAAGAAATTTAGAAAGAGTTTCTAGTTCTTCCTCAGACAATGAAGAAAATAGCATAAAAAAGAATAGGTTATTAAATATTCCTGATATAGATAATGCTAATAATAGAAACAAAGGTAAAAAAATAAACGTAGATATATCTAAAAAACTACAAACTGAAAAAAGAAAATTAGAAAGAGCGCAGAAAAAGGAACAAGTTGAAAGAGAAAAAAGTTTGAAGCAAGCTCAGAGATTGATTGATAAAAGTAACAAACCCGATGAATGTTTAAAGGTAAGTTCTAGTAAAATGTTTGAATCGCTAATTTTATACTAAAAATTTTAATACAAAAACTTGACACTCATTGGACATGTAAAAATGATTTATTAGAATTCCTTTGATCATTTTAATTTTTTTGGGTTTTTATAACACTACTAGATAACAATCTTTTTAAGTTTTTTTTAATGTTTACGACATTTTCCAATTTATCAGGATTCCTTAACATTTTTACAGTTTTTCGTGAATTTTTAAATCTTATTTTTTTTTTATTTTTAATGTTTTCTTCAGTTTTCGAGTTTTTTTTTCACACAATTAACTATTACACAGTAACTTCTGTAATGCTTTATGGTGTCGGTTTTTAAGGTTTAAAATATAGCTTCAAATAATATATTATTGTTTAAGTATAATTAATAATTTTTTACTTTTACAGTATATTATTGTGAATATGGACGATACTGTTTTTAACAACAAAACTTACGGCGAATTTATAAAACAAGAATTAAAGTGTAAAGATATATCCTACCGTTTGAAAACTTCACTTCCGGGAATAATATCGTGGTCTAGAAGAGTTTTGTCAATGGAAAATATGGTATGTTTACTTAGATTTTTGAAATTATTTCTTTCAAAAAACAGATTTTTCGGACAACTTTCATATTCAGCATTGAAACCCTACAAAAAAATGTTATATAAGCTTCTACTTCACGTTGTGTAGGGATATCCACACCTCAGGATGTCATCAGGCCTAGAGATTTATTATAGGTGATCAGGCTCCCAAGAGAGAATATCCCTCACATCGGCTGGTGTAAGCCAGTACTCGCCCAACAAGGATCTTCTGATTTCAGAAAAAGTAGAGCAGTCATACATTATGTGTTCTACTGTTTCCTCTTCTTGTTCGCAGCCTCTGCATAGCAGCGATTCTCCTAATTTCACTCTAAAGAGATGCAATTGGCAGTGACATTTAACTGTCGTTGTTCAATAATATCACATTGGTTGTATATCTAACTTTTCTTTAATTTGTATGTTTCTTATTCTATTTCCCCGTGTCACCCCATTAAATTTTTCTGTATGATCTATTTCTACCCTAAGTTATTGAAATACATCTACCTGCTTTAATTTTTTGCTTTTCTATTTATATGTTTAGTTGTTGTTGATCTCCCATTATTTCGTTTTTGTTTTTTCTTATTTATTTTCATGCCATATTATTTGCATACATTATTCCATACTTCTAAATTTTTTTGTCAATCGCGTTCGTTTTTGGCCATCGCTGCTGTATCGTTGGCAAATGTTCCTTCTGACATATATATCACATCTAAGTTTCTTTGTCTAATGTGCAGTTTTTTAACCTTTTCACCCATGAAAATCATAAACAGGGATAGACTTAGAGCACCTCCTTTGCTTAGTCCATTCATTGGTAATAATGCCTAATATTTGTTGTTTGCTTAGGGATGTAGTTCACATTTCACGTATACAGACTTTTGATTGTTTGCATTAATTTTTAGTTAAAAGTTTTATTCTGAAGTCTCTTTTTTTTTTCTTGGGACTCTATCAAAAGCTTTTTCAAGATCTATGAAAGCAAAGCAATTGCGGTTTTTTCTTTCCTTCTTTATTTTGTCCGATAAATATAGTAGTGGCTCCTTCTTTTGAGAGACTATGAGGAATCTTGTTTTCGACAATCTCTTTATGGCCTGGGACAGCAAATTTACTTTGTTGTGTTTAGCCAGTTCCTTAAGAGATTGTTTGCAGTTCCAAGATGTTTTGGACTTGAACGTGGTAGACTGTATACCCTTCAAAGCAGCTAGACCATCGGAGAAGATTGTAGGAGTGTTTCTCAGGGCTAACGTTAGGACCTATAACTCCTGTATCTATCCCTTCTTACGTTTTAGATAAGTTAAGCGATTTTGTTTTCTCTTAACTCACACTCATTAATACTAACATTTAGTGTGAGTTCAAAATCTCGTTTTGAGGACAGCTTTTGTGGTAGTTAATTGTTTTCCAAGGTAGGTAACTATATTCCTAGTGCACCAGCATTACACCAACCACATAATTGGTGTACACCCTCTCACGAAGTTATTTTTTTTTTCATGATATCATTTTTACATTTTTTGATCTTTAACGAATTTGAAAAGTTCTTCATTATTTTTTTTTAATTATTTTTTCAGGGATATCTCATTATTTTTTCATTTTTTAAGGTTTTCAAACGCCTGTAAATGTTAGCTAAGACTTTGGTACTGTTTTTCATGGACAAATATGATTCTTTTTTTAACATTTTTTTTTTATCATTGAATTAAGTAATGATTCAAAACTATTCATGATTTCAAACTTTTAGGTATGCAAAGAAACTGAAATACAAGAAAAATGCTTTGCAGCTATCGCAACACCTAAAGTCTTTGATGATCTCCTTGGTTGCATAGAAGGCATCAAGAAACAAACACACTTTACTCATCTCAGTATATTTATTTTTGGCCAATCTAAACCGACGTCAGCGCAAGAAGATGATATATTAAATGTAGAATTGATGTACCATACTTACTGGCAATTCGTTAAGACAAAAGAAGAATTAAGTAACTTTTTATTCATGATAACGAAATCTGTTGCACAAATACCTTATAAGTAAGTTTTTGTTAATACCGAATTAGGTATATGAAGTGGTTCATAATTAGCGACGAAAATGAAAACATTTATTCACTTTTATAGGAAATTATGAGCATTTTTATCAGCTATTCAGTCATATTTGTTGGTTCTAATACTTTGTTTATTAATTTGGTTGTAAAATGTTTGAAACTAGTGTTTATCTAGTCTCAATTACAACAGTTGTATTCCAGATAAAATGTTATAGAGTAACATGGTGCAGTACAGGTACTCCGAGTTACTCCTTTTATTGTAGTAACGAAACTTCTAGTAGAAATATATTGATAGAGTCTGATTCATCTGCTAGCAGTAAAAGCTTACCGGTTATAGATTTTTCATTTATCCTCCAAAAAAAACAGTTTATTAAGAGCAACAAACGAACTGAAGTATACGAGTACATTTCTATTTAAATAAAATTGTATCATATTTTAGTTATAACAAACTTGTGGTGTATGTTATAGAATATGCAAATGATGATGATAATAAATTAATATTTTCAAATGTATAATATGTGCAAGGTTAGAAGATAATGGAGGGCAAACTGTTCAACCAGTACCTGCACCTCTTTCTGTAAACCTTCTTATTAATAACAAAAAGATTGATGGTGGGAGTAACCAAAATCTTATGTTATTTATTTGAGGGAAAGCTATATCAGGGGATCCAATTATAAGAGGTACAAGTCAATTACCGATTCCTCCAATTATAATTGATAACTATAATGAAGGCACGGGCAGTAAATTGTATCTTGGAATTAACAAAGCTATCACGTGTATTAAACAAGGAAGTAGTATTGATCGTATTGCCAAAAACGAAAAAGAATTAAAAAAGTTAGAGCACATTGACAGTTTTTTCGAACCATAGAAATTATTTTTGATAAACGGACATAACTACGAAGAATATAAAAATAAATCGCTAAAAACTCGGCAAAAATGTTTGTTTAAAATGTGGTTGTAAACATATAATTATAGATCCAACATGATTATTATAGAATCTCTGCAATTAGTTAAGCTGTTACAAAATTCTTTGAGAGAAATAAAAATCATTGTAAGGTTAATAATAAAAGTGTAATAGCGTGACACACATTATACTGTCATATGAAAAGATAAATTAAACACATCGCGCACCGTTCGAGGGGTAACCGGCAAAGAATGTTATACTGATTATTATAAAGGTATGGGTGTAGACTTGTTTGAAAATTAGTCTAACGAACATATCACCTAACTGTTTCCAGCCATGGATAAAAAACCGTAAAATTCGCGTCAGCTCTTTTAAATTAGTGACATTTTCTCTTTGCTGGACAATGACATTTTATTACTTTTTCTATATTACCCAAAATCTTTGATGTTTTTTATATTACATTACTCAATAAGTAAGTAAGTGTGTTAAGGCGAAGCTGCTATTCGCTGGTTATGAAGGGGAGGGTGGTAGAACAACAAATCGATCGCAGCGCCCACCGTGGCTAAAAAATGAACTTACAGCGGACGATTTTTCACTTTTTAGTAAGGATTTTACTTATCCGTGCGTCCATTTAAAAAGTAAATAAACATACGTCACGAAACCTGCTGTGTAGTCAACTGCAACAACAATGGCAAAAATAGTGATCACAAATTCTATAAATTTCCACAAGCAAGTAGGAAACGAGAACAACGAATAAAGTGGATAATCGCTGTCTAGAGGAAAAAGTAAATAAGCTAAATTAAAAAGCAACATTTTAAATATTTTATATGTTGTAGGAAGCATCACGTTATATTTTTACGTCTTGCACATGTTGAGTCAAAACTAATTCTTTACCTTTGTTGGTTGTTTGCGGTTGGAAAGTTATGTCGTGAGTAATTGATAACGAAATGATAACGATGTTTCATTGGAAATAATTGTTTGTTTATTTACCTTTCGTAATTACAGTTAGCTATTTGATATTTCGAAATCCGCCGTAATTGTAACCGCTAGGTGGCGCTATCATCGCGTACCCAGCGGATACTGACGTATTTTTTCTATATAGAGCGAATGTTGTATAACTCTGTGTCTTCTAGTATATGCCCATTTAATTTTTCTAAATCTATTTTCAGATTACAACAGGAAGAAAAATTAAAAAACCAAAATGAGTATTTCCAGGACTGTAACAAAAATTTAGTGAAGGTTGATAAAAGTGGAAATGGTTTAGGCAGACTTTGGCGTCAAATGTTAACTATGTTTCCATTAGTGAGATTAGAAGCCGCTGAGGCGATTGCTGCAGTTTATCCATCTCCTGCAATATTGTCAGAGGTAATATATGCCCTATTTATAAATATTTTGTAATATTAAAACATTACTAATTTACTTCATCATCTTGAATACACAACCAATAGGGTCATAACCACTTTAATGGTGACCGAACGCACTTACGGCTAAAGATGGTTTAAAACCAGACATATTGGTTCTATAACCATGTTGGTTAAAGAGTCAGATGTGTCTTTGGTATGGTGGACAAAGGTACAACAAAAAACGTCATGATGAAACTAAGCAAGATTCAGAGAATCGCTTGCCTTAGCATAACTGGAGTAGCGGCATACTAACAGCAGCAATGAAAGTCCTGTATCTCAGCAAAATTATTGTTAGATTAGAACAAAACATCATAAAATAGGTAATTGAAGAATACATCTGTGACATAAAATCAGATCATATGGTTCCCAAATACTTCCACATGCAATCCTCAAGAGAAAATAATTTGAGGGTTCATAAATCTAAGAGGATCAACAAAGTGGTTTCCAAGCTAGTACACGAATACCGAGTAGCCAAGTCTAGGGTTACCAGAAAGTACAGTCCAAAACCGAATGAATGCTTGGAACCATAGACAACACATCTCCGGCTAAGCACACAGCAGAATGTGTATTGACCAGACGTGCCCCAGAAGAACGGAAACACTGCACAAAAACAGCAGTAATTCAGCTAGGAGTCATTAGAGGGTTCATTACGGGCCATGTACAAACTAGTAGAAGGTACCAAGATCCTGGAGGGGGATGAAATGAATTAATGGAAGAAGCACGATAAGCTTACGAGCGGTGACTATATGTCATCTTAAAAAAAAATATAACTACTTTCGGCGTAGGCTATCTTTAGGTATATAATTGTAGTTGTACCAGTTAAAACAATGAAAACGTTAATCGGTAGTTGACATCTAATTTCGGCATCAGCCATGTTCAAATCTTTTATTATAGTAGTAAGTAACAACTACCGTAAATGGCATATAAAATAATGACCGATATATCAAGAGACAGGCTAACAACAGAAAAAATATAAGGAATTATCAATACGGTTTCAGAAAAGAAACATCCACAACAGAGGCTATCCCCATACTAAGACAAATCATCGAAAAGACGTATGAATATGACATAAACCTACAATTACAGTTGTTTCTTGATTTTAAACAAGTCTTTGACAAGCTAAACAGAAAAGAAGTCTAAGAAGGCTAAAAAGAGATCAGAATACACGACAAACTGCTAAGACTGGTAGAAATGATAACGAGGGACTGGCAAGCTTTAATGAACGCAGGAATAATGCACAGGAAAAATAACAATATAAATTTGGCAAAAAAGAAGATGGGCTGTCTACGGCACTGCTTATTAATTCACGAGACGGGATATTTAAAAGAATCGTGACAACGTCATAAGAAAATACTGATGGAATGGTTGCATTTTTCCAAAGAAAATTTTAATTTTATTTGTTTGATAGATATTTTGTATGGATATCATTTTTCATTTAAGCCTATCAGAGCGAGGTAACGCCTCATTTTTTGGTCGTGCAGCCGGCTCCATCGAATTATAAGACGTTGTCACGTCAAAACTATATCAAATGCCGGAACAATAAACAAGAATACCATACAAATAATTGGATATGCAGATATCATAACAATAATAGTAACAGAGGAACGAGCATTAATAAAAGTATTTGTAGGAAATTAAAGCCAAAAATAAACTGAGAAGTCTGGAATACGTAAGTTGAACAAAGAAGACCAAAGTAGCAGCATTGTCAATAGACAGACAAAACTTCGTAAAATAGAAATAATAAAAGCAGATCTAACAAAAATAATTTATAATTTAAGGCTTTTAACAGAATAAAAAAAATTCTGATAAAAAAAGTTTTACCAATAGGTATTATATGCTGCAGAGACAAATATCATGATAGCAAATGAGGAATAACAGTTAGAGGTGTTTGAAAGAAAGATAATAAGAAAAATATTAAGACCAAAGATAGGAACGGAAGAGGTTAAATTACAGGTGTAAAAGTATAATAAAATTTTAATTGGTACTTGACATGACAAACAATTTCTGCAACTACTAGTATCCGCTGGGTGCGAAGGATAGGGTGGGAGAACCACGAAACGATCGCAGAGCTCACCGTGTCTAAAAAAGGAACTTATGGCGGACGATTAATCACTTTTTACTAAGGATTTTACACGGATTTCACTTATCCATGCGTCGATTTAAAAAGTAAATAAACATTCGTCACGAAACCTGCTGTGCAGTCAACTGCAACAACAATGGCAAAAATAGTGATCAGAAATTCTATAAATTTCCACAAGTAAGTTGGAAACGAGAACAACGTGTGAAGTAGTGGATAATCGCTATGAAGAGGAAAAAGCTAATAAGCTAACTTAAAAAGCAACATTTTAAATATTTGCTATATTTAGTAGATACCTATGTTGTAGAAAGCATTACGTTTTATTTTTACGTCTTGCACATGTTAAGCCAAAACTAATTCTTTGCCTTTGTTGGTTGTTTGAGGTTGGAAGTTATGTCGTGAGTGATTGCTTGAAAAACAGTTTTAATTATTAATTTGGCCATGTTTAACTGAAAATACACAAAACGTCTGCATTATTAACGGCATTATAATCATATTATTATCATCTATAATGCGATAATCGATTACATTTATTTATTTTTTTAATTACTTCACGTGAAGTCCGCCGTGATAAAGCCCATCTATAGTCCATTTCACCGTTTTTGGCCGATGACAGAAATCATACTCGAAGTAAATTTAGAGTTACATCTCTCTCAGATACAGGCAAGTTAGAAATTTAAATGAGGACGTTTGTTTTTTAATACAACACTTACGTAACTGCATCTTGTTTCACCGGTAGATAAAAAGTATTCAATACGGAAGTCTTGACTTAATTCACATTCCTAGTAACCTTCATGTACGGCTCGTTGTTGAAGGGTTGAATTTAATAATTATTAATGTCATATTTTTGTAGATGTCAAACCACACTGATAGTTTCAGAAACTTACGACCTTATTTAGACAAAAAAAACTCTCCGCCATTGGTAACTTGGATGACAGTTTAATCTTATTTCAGTGGTTTCTAATATCAAATCGGCCAAAAACGGTGAAATGGACTATATACTACCTAAAATTTAATGATTTTGACATTTTAGACGGAAAATAAAAAAGGTAAATATTATTATCGACGCTATAGATTTACATGATCAATACATTTGGGTAGAAAACTAATAAATTACGATGTTTCATTGGAAATAATTATTTGTTTACTAACTTTTCGTAATGACAGTTAGCCATTTGATATTTCAAAGTCCGCCGTAGTTGTAAACGCAAGGTGCCGCTGTCATCGCGCACCCAGCGGATATAATAACAACCAAAAAAGGCATCGGTTACGAACTCAAAATGTACCTAATTAATCAAGTTAATAAAGTAAAATGTTAACAAACCCATAACGTCAAACACTTTTTAGGAAGAAACTGTAAAAAATCGTAAATTTAAATTTAACCAGTGGAAAATTGATTGTTTTCGATGTTGTGTCTAAGGAATTTTCTAGACACTTAATGAAATATATTACTTGTACATTCGTACATTTAATAAAATAGTTTCAAGATTGTTTTAAAATCTCGCTGTACAGATGCTTTCTTTAGTACTAATTAATAATTAAACTCCTACTATATTTAGGAAGTATATTGCTTGTGATTAAAAGTGATCACAACAAATAATACTTGAAGAATTCCTTTTTTGATCATACCCGGAGTGTTACATCTCGTTTTTTTATTTAAACATTTAAAAATAATTATTTCAGGCATATAGAAATTGTACTGAAAGACCAGAAGAACTTCTCCAAGATTTGCCAATTCGTAGAGCACATGGTCCTTTAGTTTCAATGAAAAGGCTCGGTCCTGAACTTAGTAAGAAATGTTATAATTTTTTTACATCTGAAGAAAACGTGTTTATATAAGTAAAAACGCTTTATTTTGTATATTTATTTAAATAGAGATTTTAATAATTGTATATTATTGACTATTATTCTATTTTATGTTGAGTATTATTCTCTTTTATGTTCTTCCCAATCCAACCATCCTCCAGTGTAATGTTTAGATCTGAAAGTGCATACAATTAATATTTCATAATTGAAATTAAAATGAACTAAATATATTCTTGATTGCTCAATATTTCTAGGGTCATTACGATTTTTCACAATAGTGGTAAAAATGCTTAGAAATGCCCTAAAATTCCAATAAAAAAATAAGTGAGTAAATCGTAAACAAATCTTTTGACGATTTGATATCACATCACTGCTCTCCAAGTCATGTCTGATAATTTCCCAGTATTGTTAACAGTTCTTTTAAACCTATTCAGATTAAAAAGAAGTATCGGTTCTACTTTTATGCTTCCAGGTTTTGCCTTGGTCAGTATTACATGACAGACATACAGTTACCTAGATAGATAGATAGATATTTTTGGGTTGGCTGTTAGCCTATATCACTGCGACCTTTGCAGATCTATTGTGAACACCCATTATCTGTGGAATAGGATTAGAGCACCTTGTCCAGCTCTGCCCTCTTAATGAGACTTAATAGCCTTGACAGTGGCCACTCCGCATAACTTGGAGCAGCCGGTTTCTCCTCTCCCAGTACTAGATACCGCGTCCTTGCAAGGCCTTCACATTGGCATAGGACATGAAATGCAGTTTCCTCTTCCTCTTGGCAGTATCGACAAATGTCTTCATCTGCTAAGTTTAGCTGACTCATGTGTTTTCTGAGCCTACAATGTCCTGTCAAGAGACTGACAATCATTCTGACATCATTTCGCCTTTGTAATAGCAGCTCTGCAGTAAACTTCGCCGAGTATCCCTTTATGAAGAGTTTGGCTTGTCGCTTGCCCGGTGATGTTTCCCACCACTCCTGGGCCTTTTCTAGCCTCCATTTCTCAATGGCTGCCTTTCTGAATGTATTAGCAACTCCGCCGAATGGTTCCGGGCCAATCATTGGAGTGTTAGCTCCCGCACGGGCCAATTCATCAGCCTTCTCATTGCCCCGAAACCCTGAGTGTCCTGGTATCCATGCCAGTGTCAGAGAATTTTGTCTAGCGGCATGTGTCAGGGCCCCACGCAGTCCCACACCAGCTGTGAGCTTATTTGTGCTGAGACTATCGCCTAGAGATGCGAACGTAAACTGTTAAAGGGTTGCGTAATCTTATATTTACATTAATCTGTTTGGGTATTTAAAATATGGCTTTTAAAGATTCTGACTAAGGAATATCTTATGGCAATAATAGGTACATTAATCGAATCCGGGAATTGGGAACTTGTAAATAAAGATTTACACATCCCAACTCAACGCATAACATATACAATTGTTTATAAAAAAAACGTAGTACGCCCACGGACTTTTTTCGTTATTATTATTAAGTTTTAATCGTTTTTGAAACTAATTTTTGGCGATCGTGCTGAAAGTTAAAAAAAGGACATTGGAAAAAATAATTTACAAACTCGTGAAAATAAGAAAAGGTTGTAACAAATTGGAAAAATCGTGAAAAAATTGTTATTGAATCATAATGTTGCGAAAACACGAAAAATAAATATTGTAAAAAATCTTATTTATTCTGGTTATATTTTAAAAGTCAATCTTACTTTTGATATCCAAGTTTTTGCGCCACTTCTTGTGCGTGAGCACTGCGTTTACCAGATTTACAGGAAAATACAACTAAAGATGTCTTCTGTGGCTTTGATCTTCCATATTTGAATGAAAATTCTTCTCTACTTAATTCTTTCAATGCGACTTCCAATTCATCTACTGCAATACAAAATCAATTAAATAAATTTACCAATAAACTGAAGATCATTGATAGCTTAAAGCCCCCTTCTCATTAGTCAACTTTATTTCAAGTTACTCGATACTATAACAACTCAGTATCCAAGATCGAGGCCATCAATCTAACAACCAAACCCATCTTAGTGTCATAATTGAAGAACTTAATCCCGAATCCATCAAATTTGAAAATGCCGGAAGAGTTCTACATGTCCTATCATCCACGCTGATGGATGAGGAGAGGTCAAATTAGATGAAAGAAAAGATATCCAGTATTTCCACCCTATCCGCCGAGATATTCAATTAAAAAGATACACTGAAATGTCCATTCAGATGGATGAAAAATCGTCCAATCAGTCTACTGATATGGCAACCTTAGCCCGTAAAATGTCCAGGCAAGAGGAACTGATCCGGAGATTAGAAGAGCAAGTTGCACAACCGATATTCAATCAGAATAGTCATAAGGATTCGTCAACTCTTAAAATCGGGCTGCTGCAGGCGATTGAAAATCGGTTATCCCGTCAAGTTTCCAGAGTTGAAGTGCGTTCACAATGATGGGTTCCAGAAGATGTAAAAGAAAGAATAAAGCCACCTACTGTCACGCCTGGGGGGATTTGAGGAATGTGCCATAGTGTTTTGTGATGAGGGGCAGCTTACTAAAGGCACTTCCCACCCAGGTCGTGGTTATCTAACCCCTGGCTAGGTATCCAGCTGAAGGCAGAAAACTAACCAAGGGAAAGATTAGATAAACAACAGGAAACAAACAACAAATATATTAACAATGAAACAAATAATAAAAATAAATGATCAAAATATCAATAACGAACTAAATACAATAATCTTACTAATCTTACCAAATAAACTACATGGTGGCATGTCACACTTACTCACGCAAATACGTCAAGAGTCACAACGGCCCAGACCCAAGGGTCTGTTTTAGGGAGACCCCAAAGGGTGACCCTTACAGGCAACCTCAGACTCCGAACTCCCCGTGTCCGACCTCAACAACTTGCTTTTATAGCCAATTCATATTCTACGTGAGAATAACTATTTAAACACGTGTCGAGATCTATCGCAATCACTTTGACCTGGTAAAATGTAATACAAAACAATACAGTAAAATATAAACTAATAAATTAATATCTAGGGCAAAACTGCCCTCTCATCGTATGTGACACTACTTTCGACGTCAAGACTCTATGGGTTGACTACTAGAAAAATTTAAATCCAGCTGAATAGAGTTGGGAGGATTCGTACGTCTTTAAGAAGAAGATTAATAATAAAGTCTATCAAATCACTAAGACCACCAAAGGAAAACCAACAGTAGCCCATTTGGACCGACTTACACCCTTTCACGTAGACAATCGCAATCGATATCCGACAGAGAGCATTCCGGAGGACTGCACCTGAAGGGACAAGGCAGTGTAAAGATTGCGTAATCAAGATCGAGGAAATAAATCTGACGACTAAACCCACCCTAGTGTTACAATACATTATGACAACAAAATCTCTATATTGCTACATTTGCTACATTTTGCTGGTCAAGGAGGAACGGACAAGTTTTTTCTTAATGTTTATGATTCATTTTGTTATTTATACTATTGTATACTATTTATTGTACTAAATAGCTACATTAATTAACCACGAATTTAATGTGTTTTTAGTTATTTTGTATTGCTATTTTAAAGTTTATACAATATGTTCATTTTTTTCTTTCCAAAATACTGATTTCAGTGAAATAATTTTTTATGGAACTGACTTTCAATTTAACCAACATAAATTAAATTTACTCGACTAATGAGAATGGGCTTTAGGATGTGAGGTCAAAGCTGGATAAAGGTAATACATAAATGTCAACAATTTTAAAGAGTGGATAAGGATAACCAAGGTGAGTTGAGTGGAGTTTCTGGAAGAAGTTACTCACTTCCTCGCAGTTATATAGCCGCAGGTTTGCATCATAAGTAACAAACTCTACATCTTTCAGAAGTAAATGTTAAAAGAATACTCAAAAAGGGCATAGTAAAACTACTGCACACATTCAATGCAATACTCAAATTTGACTACTGGCCCAAAGCACTCAAAATGGGACAGATCATTATGATACCAAAGCCTGGAAAAGCTTCTCTAGATGGCTCATCATATAGGCCTACCAGCTTATTACCAATAATCTCAAAGTTGCTTGAAAGACTTATCCTAAACAGAATAAATGCAGAAATAAATCCACAAAATTGGATCCCAGATCACCAGTTCGGATTTCGACAAAACCATTCAACAATGCCATCGCATAATAAACGCCATCAACCAGTCAATTGAAAACCAAGAGTACTGTACAGCGCCCTTTATAGGCATCAGTTAGGGTTTTGACAAAGTCTGGCATGCAGGCTTGTTAAGTAAAATAAAAAGAATTCTCCCTGTAAGATACTACAACCTACTGAAAATGTGAAAACCTACCTACACAACGACAGTTTAAAGTAAAATTTAAATAAGAATAAACTCTTCTTCTAAATTACTGTTTTGTAAAACTAATAAATTATTTACCTAATTAAATAAAGATTTCGCAATCTGTTATAGAAGGCACCAGATACGTATCTAAGATGAAATCGATTTCATGAGCACTTGTAGGCAACGTTTTATTAAAATTGACTCAGATACTTTTCCAAATATTTTAGGCAAGGAAGATTCAATTAAAAACAAAAAGTAAAATTCGTCAATCACAATTTATGGACGATTGGTAAGCTTAATAGGTATGTGATTTTCAACCGATCAGCTGGTATTGCAGGTGTAAGAGGGAACGGTAAAGGGGTACTAAAGATCTGCTATGCTTATTCCTTGTTTACAACGCAAAGCAGAGCGCACATTTCTTCCCCATACTCAATATGGGAAAAATTAATGCAAATTATTGTTCTGCTTGCGGCACTTATTTTATATGTTATAGTGTAGGAAAACGAATAAACTTTAATTTGATATAATTAAACTTAGCAACCCATGGATTGTAATTTTAATTAAAAGTAATTGGTGCATGTATTAATCTTAAAAAATAAGTTTCATTAGAAAAGAGAGATACCTACAGATTTAAGCAGCCGGATCATAGAATATTTACATCATTTAAAAATATTTCATTAAAGTATGACAAATACCATTTGAAACGTCTTAGTTCATAAACAATTATGAAATTTTCGTAATGAAAAACCTAGAAGTTGCCATTGGAATAAAATTTTCTAGCAGCAATTAAAAAGATCAAAACATGCTTAATACCCCATAGAGAAACGTGTCAAATTTGAAACATGATAAAAAATAAATAATTCTTACATGGTACATTTATGCTGCCCGGTATAATTCCAGTTTCTTTAAGCTCTTCTGGTTCCCTTACGTCTATAATAAACTCATCGGAGTTCCTTTCCTTGCCGATTTGTTTAATTTTGTAATAATCAACTTCTCCTTTATGTGATTCTATTGAATCTTTATCTTCTATGGAATCTTTATCCTCAATGGAATCTTTACCAGTAGATTTACTCGTCTTAGTGCTAAAAAAATTAATAGATGGAATGTAACTGGACTGCGGCAAATCTGTAATAAACATAATATTATTCTAAATGAAATACTGTCACAAATATCTGTTATTACCTTTACGAAAACTTGGAATATTAAGCTTTGGCGATAAGTAGATGGATCGAACTGATTTAACAAACACGTAAAATTTACCACTCATTATTAATTAAAAGCTAACTGTGCTGACTGCTGATAATTGAAGAGGTTATGTGATGTTATTTAATTTTTGTTTACATTTTTAGCACAGATATGGAGGGTAGAGGTAGCAGAGATTCTTCTTCTTCTTCTTCTTTTATTTTATGGCTTGCATACTAGTGCATCTGCCAGCGCATTTATAACGTTGCATGCCGTCTTGCTCGAGGCAATGATGCAACGCTTCTTCTATATTTTTTCCTTCTCTATTCAATCTGATTCAATATTCAATCTTCCTTTTTGTGGCTTATTGAACTGTAATATAAATGTAATTACGATTGACTTATGTCATTTATTCATATTTCGTATGGAATTTGATATTATTATATTTGATTTATTTTTATCATCTTGTTGTGTGTATTATTTTTATAATTGATTGTCTGGATTTAAAGAATGTTATACATATAAGGAAAAGACTTTTCTCGCTCCGGGGCAACGGCGGAGCCTTACACAACCCCCAAGGATGTTGCCTCGGAATTGTCCCAGGAATGGATGGATAAAAATTGGTATAAGGAATTATGTATATTTTCCCTCAATTAAACTTTAAATATTGATCTTATTTATACTTAGGAAATGATTTATAAGTTTTATTTGTTTTAAATTCAAATTTTTTAGTATTGTTTGCAAGTTATATGCTTCTCTTGCACCTGCTTTTTTTAGTTCTTCAGTGAGATCCCACGAAGGACTTTTATTTATTGGACAATGCAAAATTAAGTGATCCAAGTCTTCCAGTTGTCCACATTCACAGAAGGGATTGTTTTTGATGTTTAATCTATTTAGATGTTTAGAAAAGATACCATGACCGGATCTCATTCGGATGATATTGGTGAGATGCCTTCTATCTATGAATGGATATTTTGTAAACCATGGTTTATCTGGGAATGTATGTTGTATTTCTTGATACCATTTTCCTTTATACTTGAAGGATTCTATCCAATATTCCATGAAATTATTTTTATTTTTTTTTTTCAGGATTGACAACAGTTCCGCTCTATTGATTTTTTTATTTGCTGGTATATTTAGCGCGCAACCTATTTTAGCTAACTTATCTGCGTGTTCATTTTCCTTTATATCTGCATGTCCCGGTATCCAAGCTAGTCTATAATCATTCCCTCTGGCATTGGCTTCTATCAATAGTTTTTTTGTTTGTAATGAGGTTGTATCTGCTTTAGCATTTATACCTTTTTGGGATATTTTATCGATAGCACTCTGTGAATCGGTAAAGAAAATGCATTTTTTTTTATTTTTTTTTATTGTTGTTTTAATAGCTTCATTAATTGCTATAATTTCAGCGGAACAGATATGGTTTTCCTGGACCAAATTGGAAGAAAAAGAATAGTCTAATGCTGGTATATATACACCGTAACCCACTCGTGAAACCCCATGCCGCTCTTCCTGTTTAGAGGCATCCGTAAACACAAACGTGTAGTCTTTACGATACCTTTCTGTTTTTTCTTTGAACAATAAATTCGCGAATGAAACTTTTTTGTTTATATTGAGATTGATTTTCGGTATATCTTGAAATTGTATGTTATAATCAGTCAGATAACACGGTATGTTATCATATCTCTCGATCATACTACCATATGGTTCGATCATATTGAGAGCGTGGATCAAGCATATTTCCCTACTGACTCTGGATGATAAATTACCTCGGTTTTGTATTTGTCTGATATTATTGATTAGTTCCAACAACGAGTGTTGATTATAACTATAAATTTTAGACATAAACTTTAGCGCTAACCACTTCCTTCTGAAATCCAAGTTTAACTCTGCAGTTTCCCCTAGTAGTACATTTGTTGGCGTAGAACGCATACATCCTAACACAACCCTAAGAGCCTGATATTGTGCTGTATCCAGTTTTTTGAAAGTTGTGGTGTTATTTGGGTTTATAAATATTGTACCAAATTCTAAATGCGAACGAACTAGTCCATAATATGCCAGTAATAGTGTTGTTGGGTCCGCCCCCCACCAAGTTCTACAAAAAGTTTTAATCACATTAATTCCCTTTATTGCCCTACTTTTGACATTTTCAATATGTTTGTTCCAGTTTAAGTTGCTAGTAAATGTTACTCCTAAATATTTTATCTCTTGCTGAAAATCTATTATCTGCTGGTCCAAAATTAAATTTTTATTAATTAATGATTTGTTATTTTTTGAAAACCAAACCGCCTTGCTTTTGTTTACCGAAACTTTGAAATTGTGTTGTTCTAACCATGTGTGTAATTCAGCTAACACTAGATTTGTTGCTGAAATTGCCTGTTGACTATTTACGTGTTTACTCATTAGGACCAAATCATCTGCATATGATAGTAGAATAAAATGATTCGGGATTAATTTGTATATTGAACTAATGTATAAGTTGAATAAAATTGGGCTAAGAGGTGACCCTTGCGGGAGACCCTGCGAAGTGGTAGAGGGTCCTAATATTTCTTCATTACAATCCTTAATATATAGGAATCTTTCATTAAGAAATTGAAATATGAGATTTATTAACTGAGTAGATAAATTTATACCCAATAATATTTTATATAATTTATGTATATTAACTTGATCGTATGCTGATTTCAAATCCAAAAAGACCCCTAGGACGTTTTTGTTTTCCATTAACGCTGATTGCACATATGATGACACATACGCTATGTTCTCCTGAATGCCCATGCTTTTTCTAAACCCCGTTTGAAAGTAATTAAAAAAACGTTTATTTTCCACAAACCATTCTACTCGATTTTTTATTAGGTGTTCCAGTATTTTCCCCATACAAGAGGATAAAGCGATGGCCCTATAATTATCCTTGTTATTCGGTTCTTTGTATGGTTTTAGTAGGGGTATAATCATATGTGTCTTCCAGGATTCTGGTATTGTTGCGCCATTTAGATTGTTATTAAAAATTTTTAATAGATTTTCCAGCGCTATTTCAGGTAAATTAAGAATCATCGAATATGTGATATTGTCCAAACCTGTTGCTTTATCCTTTTTTTGTTGAATGCAAACTTTGAGTTCATTTAGAGTGAACATATTCAGTTCTTCAATTGGTAATGATAGGGTGAATTCTGGATCTATGTTGCAGACTGATAGATCGCTTAGGATTTTTTCACATATGCTTTTTTGTGGTAATTTTTTGTTATAAGTGTTATTATTTTTGTTGTGAAATTTTTTTATCGTATCCCAAACGTGACTTGGGTTTGACTCTCTGTTTAGAGTTCCACAGAATTCCTGGAATTTTTTTTTCTTCTTAGTTTTTAAAGTTAATCTAGCTATGGCTATGGCTTTTTTTGCTAGTATGTAATTCTCCAGTGTGAATGAATTTTTAAAATTTTGAATCGCCATTTTTCTTTTTTTCACAATATCAGAACATTCCTGGTCCCACCAGACGCATCCTGATTTCTTTTTTGAGTTGTTTTTATAGGGTATTGCTTTGTCCGCTGCTACATTTATTATGTTTTCCAATTCTCCATATTCCATGTTTTTATTATTATTCACCATTTCCACTATGTTTGCATGATAATTATTCCAATCAGCTAGTTTTATGTTTCTTCTTGGTGTTATATTGGTAACATATTTATGGGGATCCACATTCAAAGTTAGTATTGTGGGGAAGTGGTCACTAAAACCTACATCCGGGTAGACCTTCCAATCCGATTTACCGGCCAAATCTCTACTAATTATTGTCAAGTCCACTGCACTTCTTCTTTCATCTGGTGGTGTTAGTCTCGTAGGGGTTCCATCGTTTAAATAAATTAAATTTTTTTCATCTATTATGTTAACGATAATGTTTCCGTTATGATTACAAATTTCACTTCCCCAGGCTAAGTGATGCGCATTTAGATCACCCATTATTATTATTGATCCTTGAAGTGTATCAATTATTTGCTTAAATATAATTTCCGATATTTTATTTGTTGGGTGTGAATAAATATTTACAATGTTACAATTATTTACTTTTATAATTAATAATCTGAATTTATTTGTTTGCCAATGATTTTTCACTTTAATAGTTTCAAATTTGATGTCTTTATTTATCAATGTTGCTATGCTTGTTCCACGCTCCAAGTCGTTCCTAATTAAATAGTAGTTTTTTATTTGTAAAGTATGTTTAGATTTTAAAAAAGTTTCATTCAGAATGACTATTTCTGGTTGTTCATTCCTCATTAAAGAAATTAAGTTTGAATGGTTTGAATTTATACTCCGTATATTCCACTGAATAATTTTTAGTGGTTTATTTGCCATTTTTGTTTATTGTTTCGTTATTATTCTTTGTATATAGTATTTTTGTTCTGTTTAATAAGGATTGATTTTATTTTTATTGTTGTTCTTATTTTTTATTTCTTTCAAACCGTACTGAATATATACATGTATAATACACCTGTATATAGATCTTTTTTCTATAAAAAAAGAATGAAAAAACGAGAAGAAAAAAACTTACTCCTTTGGTCTGTCTAAATCCAAAAACGCTCCAGACAGCTCAAAGTAATTGTTTATCAATTCTCTTATTTTATGTTTAGATTGTTCCGGTGTATTTAAAAAGAAGTTGTAAAGTTCTGTAACTGTGTTCAAATTTGTATTTTTATTAAAACTTTGATCAAAATTTTCCATATTATTTTTACTTGTAGATGCTTGTTGCAATGTTTCTGAATTTGTAAAATTTTTCCCGAATTTGAAAATTACTCCGTTTCCAGAGTCTGCAATTCTCCCGTTAGGATTAATTAGAGCGTTATTATGTTCTTTTTTATCGTACCCTGGGACGGTCCTCTTTGCCGGAGCGCTAATGACCGAGTCCGCGTATGTTCTTTTAGATTTAACTGTATTATTCGTATGAAGCATTCTTCTTTGATTTATTTGAATTTGATTGTCATTATTTGAATTTTTTGATTTTATTGTTGGAAATTCTGTGCGTGATGGGTAATAGTTTCTTTCATTATTAATCTCATTATTATTGTTGTTCTTTTCTAAATACGTTTTAGGAATCATTTGATTAGCCTCATAAAATGAAATATTTTCAAATGCCATTGTGTATTTAATTTTTTTTTGTCTTTCGTACTCCGGGCAAACATTATGATCCGTAGATATGTGTGTTGATGATTTACAAAAGCGGCATGAGGTTTCACATGACATCACGGAACCTTCCATCAGCTCATGTGCTTTTCCGCAATTTTTACATTTTTGTTTACTTTTACATTGCGTCTTAGTATGACCGTAAGCTAAACAATTATAACATTGAGTTACCCTAGATACGTAGGGTATTAAAGGTAAATTAATATGGCACAATTTTACCGATCTGGGAAGGACCGTTCCTTCAAACGTTACCAAAATTGTACCTGATGGTTCATATTCTACAGTGTTATCTTCTTTTGTAATTTTCCTTTTAAATCTTTTAATTTCTGAGACTTTAAAAGGGCTTTCACACATTTCTAGAATATCTTCATTAGAAAATAATGGATTTACATGCCTTGCAATGGCTTTAGAAGTTACATAGTTTCGTGGAATATATTTATTATATCCATCATTTTTTAACGAATCATTTTTCATAAAATTATTTGCTGCCTGAGCTGATAGAAAGTGTATCCCTATTTTATTTTTGCCCATAGCCTTTACCTCTGAAATATCTTTTAATTTTAATTTAAAAACTTCTTTAGCTATTTTCAAGTGATTGTATCTACCGATAAAATGTCCCTTATCTATACCTTCAATGACAACAACAAACGGACCTGTTGACTTGTTAGAATAAAAAATTGTTTCCATTACTTTTGGTGTTTTTTCTTCAACCTTATCGTTGGTTTGAATTGAATTTACTACGTTTTCATTAGTATTTAAATTCATTTCAACATCATTTTCCTCGCATGCAGAATTATTTAAATTTATTATTTGATTTATATTTAATATAGGAGGGGGACCCTGTCCCCCGCCTGGGTCCTGCATAGTCCTACGTATTATTCTCCCTTTTCCTTATGTATATCCGGTCACAATAAAAATAAAAGAAACTTACCGATTAGGTAACACACAAAATAAAAGGGTAACGACACAACAGGTGTTAGTAATTTCTCACCAGACCAAAAATTTAATTTATTATACCGGCTTTTATTTTAAATAAAAAACCCGTTTCGCGCTCTTCACACAACCTTCACTATCAAGCGTTGAACGAAGAATCCTCGTAGCAGAGATTAAAGTTTAATCTTGGATTTTCAGGCTACATTTTTAGCCTTTAACTATTACGCTCATTCAGCGACAAATCTATGAGCATTTTTTTAATAACTTTCACTAGTTATCAAATTATTACAAGATCCGTACATCATATTAACGTACAGTGTTTGTTTAAATAAATTTAACAAAAAGGGAAGATACAGAGATAATAAAATAAAAATTTTATCTACTATAAATAAGGTAAGGCACTATAAACATAGGTATTATCGTCAGCCATGTTTAGTCCAATGTCAACCACAAAACTATACTTCATTTAAAAACTAGGAGGAGTGATTTGAAAAGCCAGACTTACAGCCAAATAAGTTACTAGAAAATTTACAAGGCGGCAAATTTAAATACATTTCTTTCATTTAAATAAAATTGAAAATAAATGTTTATGGACACTTTATATATGGTCTAAGATGGTCACAAAGTAAACTTACAATAATTATATTAAAAAAAGAAATCAATTAACAAAAGTCACCATTATAAATATTTCACACTTTGAAAACATAACCTATAAATGTCACAAATTACTTGATAAATGTAAGTGGCAAATTTTTATAGTGTAAACTTGCCTCCAAATTAACCAATAAACAAACGCGAGTGTTGCCAACTTAAATTCAAATCGCTCCTCCTAGTTTTTAAATAAGGTATAGAGATAATAGAACAGATGTGTTGATGGTTAATATAAAGTTGGCAACAAGTTCCGACATCAGCGCACCATGTATTTGTTTAAAATTTTACTTTAACACCCTTTTTATGCTTAAAGTACCTTACATTTATTTTAAACTAAAACCGCTAATAGTACTTACTCTGCTACTATACCGTTATAAGTGCTTTTTCGCTTTTCGCACTACCAGCTAGTTTAGTTCCCATTTTTACTACAAAATACGATTGGACGTGTCTCTTTAAGTTGTCTATGGTCTGACACGTAAATTGATTGACATTGGAATAAAAATGGCTGATGATAATACCTATATCTATAGTGCCTTAAATAAGGCACTATATCTATAGTGCCTTACTATAAAAGAAGATGATATCTGGTCTCTGACTATTTTGGATAGTACTTATCCATTTGTTGACAACTTAAAACTTGACACTTGACCAACCTAAAGAATTTAAATATTTGATTAATAACATATTTAAACTATTTAATAAACAATTCTTAGAAACCTCAGATTTCCTTTTTTAAAACTATATAGTAAATTTTAAAGTTATTGAAAATATTTTAATTTAAGCTGGGTTCATTTCTAATAAATCTTATTGTTTTCGTGCATCCTGTGTCAGAAAAAATAAATTTGCATTACGTCACCAGCGGTTGAAAAATGGTGTAGATGACAGTCGGGCGTTGTAAAATAATTTATTTAAAAAACCGAACTGATTTTGATACATAACCATTTTTATTAAGTGCAATTTTAAAAAAACACCATTTATAATAATCCTTTACATATATACTTAGGTAAGTATTTACGTAGATGTATATATTGAAAGAAAAAGTATAACGGTAGTAGTTTGCATGTTTGTCATGTAGTTTTAACTCCAAAAATCACAATATTTATAAATGTTTGCTCAGAATTGAACTATGTGTGTGACTAGTGTAACTCTCATTTTCAACTAAGCTAGAAATCGGTCAGACACTCGTTCAGTGTCGGCTCAGAAGCATTGATTTTTCTTGCAATGTCAGAAACGCATGTGTATTGCCCTCTGAACTGGTGTCTTTTTATTCTAATAACATTTCTATGACTCACAAGCTACCATAAGTGCATTTCTAGCTAGTCAAAATGGACGTGATTTTAGATAGACCAAAACCTAGTATGGCAGATAGACGAGCAGAATTAGAACGTAAGAAAGCAAAACTGCAAGCGCTTAGAGAAGAAAAAGATCGACGTCGACGTGAAAAAGAACTGAAAGAGGTTGAAGAAGCTGCCAACAGGACACTACTTGGAGGAGGTGGTGACAGGAAGGAGTTAGATGATTTGCTTCGAGAAGTTGGTGTAGCACCTGTTTCTGAAGTATTCTCCAGTATTTCCAGTGCTAATTCCTTGACACCCGAACCCAGTAGAAACCACACACCTGATACTTCCTTACAACCACATAGTCTGCCTAACAAGTAAGTGGTGTTTTTGTAATATTTATATTATATATATAGTTTTGATTAGCATTATTTCAATAAAATTGAGATGTAGTTTGATTAAATTCAGAGTAAATAAGAGTTTAATACGGAAAATATTTAAATATTTCATATAGGTACTCTGGCAATATTGAATATGATAATACAAAGACTCAGAATGCAGTCCAATATTAAATTTTAAAAGAACGGTACGTACATACTTAACAAAGTAATAACTTCATAGTTAATGACGACAAATATATACTTTTTTTATATTTTATATAGTTACAATGATTATAAATGTGTGCACAAAAGACAATGATAGTAATAGTTATCAGTTCATTTGAAAAAATGTTTTAAATCACGTATTGAGTAGGTGTAAATAAAATGAGGGTTAGACAACATGTTTTACAACCAAAAGTATATATGATTGTAACGGTGATATTACCACATATGTACTTAATGTATTTACATACAAATAAGTATTTAAGTGGTCAGAAGAATAAAAATATATAAATCATAATATTTATTTCACACACGTTCATAACCAAGAACGAAATGGAATATACATATTTTTAATTTAAATAATAAAAAAAGGTACGCACATCATGTACCGGTTTATATAATCTATATAAGTGATAACGAAACATTTAGTGCAAAAAAATCTGTAATGTTTTATTGTTTTGGGTTTTTATTTTTATAATAAGAAGTACAAATGAGACAATACTTTTTATTATGTTATCTTCAAAAGTAGAATACACAAACAATTTAGCGCTTCTGCAGCTTTTAGATCTTCATGTACACTCGGGGTAGTACAATTTTCTTCTAGGCCATTATTAGAATAGCTTTCAGTACTGTGATATTCGGATGTTTGACACTGCTGATGTCTTCATTTGTATAAAGACTGGTGACAATTTTTAGAACCAAGTCCATAAGTTGTAGTAGAAATGTATTAGGAGGCAGGAAAATCAGAGTTATGCTTTAGTTACTGGTTGAGGCCGTTGAGGGATTCGCTGGACAATTTTCGATCAGCAGCAGCATCTCTTCCTTCTGTTTAGACAATTCACACTCTCAGGGGCGGTTTCTCTAAACTAGTTTAAACTACCGGGATCGTTTAACCGAAAGTTTAACTTCAAAATCGATTTCTCCAACCGAAAACGTTAGTTTAACTGCTGGCGACGATTAAACTGCCTCTCCACTTGGTTTAAACTCTCGATTGTGGGTTAAGCTACTCCTGTCGGCTGTCACAGTAAACAGACGTAACAGAACCTAGAATATTACTTCGTTTTGCCGTGTTGTGTAAAGTAAATGAATAAAAGAAATCTTTGATAATTTGAATGCGGTGGAAGATGAAGAATTGGAAATACGAACCCCTATTAGACGTGGTTCTAGAAGAATCCGTGACTGGGTTGATCATTTTCAAATATGGGAATTTTTTAATAGGTTTAGGATGACCAAGAACACCGCTAGCATGGTTTTAGAACTTATTCGAGGTAACATACAGTCAATAACAACGAAGAACCAAGCTGTTACTCCTAAGGTTAAGTTTTTCACTACCCTTCGATACCTTGCCTCTGGCAATTTTTTAATTAATGTTGGAGATTATAGTAGTATTCACATTTCTACATAAGGTAGTCAAGGAAGTGTGCAACAACATGGCTAGGCTCTTTCCACAGTTCATAAAAATGCCCTCCACTGAAGCTAAAATAAATCAGCTTAAACATGGATTTTACCAAAAAGCAAAATTTCCTAATTGCATCGGTGCTCTAGACTGTACTCATGTTAAAATAAAGTCTATGGGAAGGGAAACTGCAGAAACTTATTGCAACGTAAAGGTTTGTTTTCTAGGAATTTGTTACAGTTCTGTATTATTTAGTAACGTTGTTGCACGATGGCCTGGATCTACGCATGACTGTCACGTATTTAATTCATCAAGAGTTAAAAAAGATTTTGAAAATGGTGTATACAGGAACAGTATATTAGTAGTTGATAGTGGTTATGGCTGCACTAACTTCTCCATTCCACCACTAGATAAAGTAGTGTTGCGAGAGGAACGTGTTTTTCAAGAGGCTCGAGTGCGTACTCGCAATCCAATTGAAAGATGTTTTGGTGTTTGGCTTTTAACGTTTTATAAATGTTAAAAATAACTTTCCTTCAAACATCATCCTTCTCTCTTTGCGAAATATGATCGGTCTTCTTACATTCGATCATTTCCTTAAAATTGTGAACTAAATCCAACAACATCTTCTGTTTGTTTAAAGTTTTTGTTTCTCTTAAGTACATTTTTTTCTACTTGTTCTGTCTTCATTATGCCAGAAAACTAAGTTTAATTCAATCAAAAGCTATAATCACAATGCAACTAACCTCTAATAGCAGAACAAAAACAATGCCAATGTAAACAAACAGGGCAGCCAACCGAGACTTTTGAAGGTATAAACTAAACCTTCGGACAAATTTTGTGGAGAAATTGGAAAGCAGTTTAAACGTTCGTTTAAAGAAATTCTCAGTTTAAGTTAAACCACATTTGGAGAAACCGCCCCTCAGTCGCGTATTAATCGGATACAAATATCAGATAACAACCTCATTTTTATCGTGCCACTCAGTTTCCTCTTGAGCAGTTTTTACCTCTAAATTTTAATTTTTTAACTGGCGTTAGTTTATATAATAATCCAGTTTGTTTACCACTCGGTCACATCACTATTTTCAACTGATAAAGACTCTCCAGCAATTTTTTCGGCGACAATATTGTGCCTACTCTTCAAACGGTTAATCCAACGCCGAACAGTTAAAATTAAAAATGTGTATCTCTTTACCAAAGATATCATTTTGTTAAAGCGTCGAGTATCCCGTGATTACTTTGTAGCTTACATCATTTTAAAAGTGCCACATTCATTGTTCTTGATACGTACGCGCTTAGGCTTTAAAACATTTGCTTTGAACAAAGGTTCTATCTTGTGTTTATTTATTTTTTATTATTGATATTGTTGAGTGATTTACACCGAATTCGTTAACAATCGTTACGTTTGACACGCAAGCAGCTAATCGCTGTATGATAACACTCTTTTCATCAATGGAGAAACTTTTTTGTTTTGTAAAAGCCATTTTCGTATGTATGCTCTCAGGATATTCTCAAATAATTTACTTCCATGAAAAAGTTAGTCTCAATTCAATTAGCTATGTGCAGGCAAGGGGTGCGTAGGGCGCACATACCTTCTTATCTAAGATTTATTTGTAAACCATCACTGCCGGTTATAACCGAAGAATTATGTTTGAAATAGAGTCGTTAAAATGAGTCGGTAGTTATTAGCGAAGTCGTAATAGACTCATATTAAAATCTACTAAATACTTACGTCGCTAAAAACGGTTGGTTGTTATATGCGAAGTCGTACTGAACGGACTGCATTGTAATTCTAAAATGGCTCGTTACCATAGTATTTTTGTGCGATTCTATTTTCATTTAAAATATATGAAATTTTCATTATTTTTTTCAATTTCTTTTTCGACATACTTTCATTTCCAGCTAATTTTAACTTCAGCTCCCTTTACCCATATAAAGAACAATTATTTTCAATTTTTTAAATTCTTTTATTAGGATTTAATATTAAAAATTTAAAGTGTTTTCAGAATTAACGATGACATCGTTTGCCAATTGCTTTATGCTTTTCTTGTTGAAGATAATAATTTTTGCTAATTCATAAAGAGATATAAGCGACAAATTAATATAAAGCATGCTGTTACCATTAATTAAAAATTTTAAAATAAATTAAAAAGTACAATAGTATGTACTTGTTTATTATGAAACTCTTATTAGTATGAACTAGTTTGAATAAAAGGAAAAAAACAATAGGCTACTTGACACATAACTAATTTCATACAATAAATGAGTATTTCTTACAGTATTTAGCTTACGAAAACGAAATATATCGATTTTAATAACTAAATGCGTAAGATTAATTTAAAAATTCAATTTAAAAAATGTGTTTAATTTGAATCACCGAAAACGCTGTCGGCCATGTTGTGACGTCATACAAATTGTAAACAAAACGAGTAATTTGACGTGGTGTTATTACAAGTATAAATATTTCGATAAAAATTCCTTATCACGTTCTTAATTTATTTGCTTTATTGAAAAACAATAATAAATTCATTATGGACGTTGGTTTCACAAAAGCAGACAGCACAAATTTGCCAAAAATTGATACATTAATGGTTCGTACTTTCTTTGCCTTAAATCCAGATTTCTGCTCTGCCGAGCTAAGAAATGTCAAGACTTCTATGTAAGTACAGTGCATTTGTTAAATAGTAGACATAAAAAGAAAGAATGAGTGTATTTATTCTTTTCAGAAGGGATTCAAAAGTACCTACTCATTTATGTCATAAGTATCCTAACCTCTGAATAATGTAACTAACATCTATTTGTATTCCTTGATGTGTTTTTGCATTCTCGGACGATGCAATAACGATAAATACTGTTTTTTTTTATATGGAAATTAGTTGAAATCATGTTTTTAAAGTAAAGTAAACTGGAAAATTGTCCGTGTTTATATGTCAAATGATTGTTTACAATACGTATGACGTCATAAAATGGCGGACAGCGTTTTCCCACCTACATGAAGAGATGGGTTTTAAATTACAGTTTTGTGGTTTCATAGGTGTTGAAAAAATATAGTAATATTTTTTTTACCTTAGTAGCACAAATATTAACTATTTAGGACCTAGTTTAAAGTCTTTAAAGTATTGAAGCCTCTTTCATGGTATATTAAAATAGTATTATACGTTACAAGGTCGGTAGGTGACTTATTACAGTACGAGTTAGCTTACGGACGAGGCAACGTAGGAGCCGAGTCTGGAAATAAAAACTAGTACTGTAATAACACGTAACGACCATGTATCCTATTAAATTTTATATCATCCTGTTTTTATAATTTAATAAATTGATAAAAAATTTAAAAATAGTTCGTAACTTGAGTAGTTACGTCAAATTACCTTAACTGTCAGTTACTGTCAAATATTTTAAAAATTTTGTATTAATTGTTAATTCGTGTTTTAAATTAAAATAAAATAAAAAGTAAGTAATTAATTATTATATTTTTATTTTATAGTCATTATAGGGTTTTAAAATGTCAAAAATTAAAAGTAATTATCTTCCCTTAAGCAATCAGAGCAGAGTTGCTAGGCAACACATTACAGTACATGATACCGTAATATTTTACTTACCATCGCCAAATTGATTATAGGGAAGTTTATTTACTGGACAGGATGAAATAAAATAAATATGTTTGAAAGTATTAGAAAGTATTAGCGAACAATACGGACTAATATTTATATTTTTCAAAACACTTTATTAATTTACTTTTATGTTTCATATCGACAATGAATGTTGTAAATGTTACCCTTGTCACTGACAATTACATAACTACTTTTTAATACTTACAGTGTAATCGCCATAAAACGGAAAACCCCTCAACTTACTGTAGTTCCAGTGCAGTCGACAAACATTCCACCTAAAGAAGTGGTTCTTTACACTAAACAAACACAAACAACAACTTCTGGCCACCACGATGTTAGAGATGGTAAGTACAAAAATAAATTAATTCTAGTATTAAATTCATATGGAAACAATTCGACGGTTTGTTGCAAAGAATTTGTCGATAGTCTGGTTTAATAAAAATACATAGTTATGAATATAAAAAATATTTTTACATTTACTTATATTATTAAAAGAAATGGAAAAGCTTATTCGCCAGTTTTTTTGGATATTCTATAATGCAGTTCTTAAATCATGGGTTGTACTTTATAGACAGTAGTAGATTCTGACGTTTAAAATATTACGATTTATCCAACCTTTTTATTCTAGTTGAATATTAATTTTCGCCTTTTAAAATATATAACCTACTTCTTAAATTTAGAAATATATAAATTTATTTTGACACGCTTGGGTTTAAATTTTAAAAAAATGCGTCAGTTAATTGTCAAAACGATATTTTTTCTATACCAATCCGAAACCCAAAGGGTCGCATATAGCATATAAAACTAGAAAAAACAGTGCACTGTATCAGCAAGTAATTACACTTGCTTGTAATGGAGTTAATAAAGAGTGTCTAGGTCATGTATTGCTAACAGTCATCCAAGAGCTTAATCTTGTTCACACGAAAATATTGTGTAAATATTAAATATAGTGTAACAGATAAAAATAAATTACATTTATCAATAACAATCATTTTCGCCCATAAAAAATATAAAACTCGATCATAACTTGATTCATCGCCACATATCGTGTCCATAATGTGTGATTCTTTTTTGGCACTATAACTGTTTTAATTTGATAATAAGTTGACTACAGCACCGTTTATTTGATCATAGTATAGCTTTGACCCATCAAATATATTGGATCATGTAGAAGTTGTAAACAAGTATATTATGTAAAGAGATGCCAAAGAGTTTACAAATACCTTGCTAGGACCTTTGTTTTTTTACGAAGTGTTAACGTAAATCATTCTCGGATTTGACATTATTATGTCTTTCGAGTAGAAGTTTTTTACATAACGGTAAATGTTTTAACATACACTGCTGGTCAAAAAAATCCTGACACTTATAAGTCTGTCTGTGTTAAGGGGTGAAAGTAAACGTTGATAATAGAAATCGTGTATCTAAAACACTAAAAAATAGTATTTGAAAAAATAATCAACTCAAAAGAAAGTAATAAGTAACACAAAAAAGATTGTTCGTAAAATTAAACACAAGAAAAGTAAAATTTTAATTGCCCAGAGTTGTCAGTTCTTCAGGTTTAGTATCGAATATCGCCCCTCTACACCTGCGGAGGATTTCAATACACTTGATAAAGATGAATTTGTTCCCATTCTTGATTCAAGGCTCTTCTTTCCTAAAATGTCCCATAAATTTTCTAATGGATTCATGTTAGGACTACAAGCGGACCACTCCAAAAGAGGAATTCCGACATGGTGATTCGCGCAATATGTGGACGCGCATTATTCTGCATAAATGAGAAATTATTTTCAACAAAAAGGGCGTACTACATACACTGTCGTATATATCTGTCTGCTGTTAGATTTCCAAGTTCGATTAAAATTAATACGGAAAGAAATACCCGCCCATCTCCGCCACCAAACAGCGTTTTTTTTTCTCAGTTAAGACATTGGGCTGTAGTTCAATCATTGAGTTTTTGTTAAGTGTTCAAAAGTTAACCTACGCATAAGTTACAATTTTCATGTCATTAAAATAAATAGTTCGTTCTGTATGCATCATTTTTAGACAAATAAAATTGTTATATTTGAATCTACTGCTGTTCTATGTAATATTACTACATAATAACAAATATTCTTTTGTTAATATTTTTACGTCGTTTAAAATTAAAGAATAAATGTTACTGATTTGTAAACCACTTTAATAAAACAGTGTCTTAGATGCATAACTATGTGATTTAACAATGAAAGCGATAGTACTTTTTAGTCATTTTATTTTGTCAACATCGTCTAATGAACATTTCAACGATATTCTAAAATAGCAATGCCTTTCTTGTAAGTCCATGAATTTAAATCAACGATTACCTTGAAATTAGATGAAAATCTCTTACTGCCGAGCTATTTTTTAGGTACCACCTGGAAACGAAATCTGAAAAATGGGAAAAATGATACACTAATTCAAAACTCAATTTATAGATTGTGACTATTACAATCACATACTTGTAGGCAAATGCGTTATGCTGATGGACGAGCACTTTCTTTTTTATAAAACGAAAGCGCAATTCTTGCCATTTATTGTTTAAGTACCTGAAATATGATAATTCTATCAGAATACCAAAACAAAGATGCCATAATCTATAGTACCTACTGACAAAACCATCTTTGTCTTCTCTGGTATTCATGTTCATAATTTGGACTATTTTTTGGTTTCTGGAGTATAATGGTGGGCACAGGTTTTATGGATTGTTATCAAACAAAAATATTTCAGACCGTGCGTACCAGAAAGGTTACGAGAAAGACTTTTTCCTGTGTGAACAGAACGTGACATTTAATTCACTTTTTTGTTTCATTACTAATTCTTTAGTTAAAATTCTATATAATATATAGAATATCTCAGTATATTATACTGAGATATCCACTTTCTGCTATTTTTTAAACCACTTGACAACCATACACATTTCCAATCGTAGCGCGGATGCGGTTTTGGATGTCCACTACAATATTTCTCATTTGTGCTTCAACAACCACGCTAAAATTCATTTCTAAAACCATTGAAAACCAAGGACTAGATTTGTATAGTTATTTTCAATTCTGCTTTTGATTTTATTATTGTTTTCATTTAAGTTTTTCATTCTTATAAAATCATAAGAAATGTTCATTTCTGCTCACTATCAAAAACATATTTAATTATTACTAGCATATTTAACAAATCTGATCGGGATCTGAAGACCTCCGAATTTGCGACATCTCTTTGTTAGTATAGTAGTCACAAACAATTCTCGTACATTTCTTTTTTTTATAAATACATTTATTGTTACTTACTAAACGTTTAATGTGAGAGTTTATTGAAATCTTAGCTGCGATACTAACTATCCATAGATCTTCAGAATTCTTCCAAATTTAAGTCTGTTTCTCTGAACGAGTTTTGAGTTAGTGTTACAAATTAGTATGATGAAATAGTCACGAAGGCTGTATTAACTTTTTCTTCCATTTGCGAATCTTTCTTTTTATCTACGCAGTTGCGGGGTCCAATCATCGCAATGAACTTGGAAAGTAATTTAGAGGCCATCGAGCATCAAAAGAACGACAAACTTTACTTTCAAACATGTACTGAGGTGATATTTCAGAAATAAAGTCAAATTTCATTCAGACGACATACTAAAGAATACAAATATAATCGGTCTCTTTCTATTGCGTTTAGAAAAATAAAGAAAACTACTTCATTTTGTTGTGAAAAAACCTTACAGTGGTAAAAAAATCGGCAGTATGGGCAATGTGAGAAGTACAAAAAGTGTTAAGATGTAGTTGTATTATCGGTCCTAAAAAATGGAAATCCAAAAAAAAACAGTCCTCGGAAAATATTAATTTCACAACTACAATGCAAGAAGTAAAAAAGAACCATCGGATTTGATTTGAACACATAAATGGAACTACATTCAATATTTCAAAATAATATATTGCTCAAAATGGTACACATATGCATTATATACACGAGTTTCGGAAAACTGTTAAAATTTTCCGTTATGGGTATTCGATCTGAACCAAAGTCAAAAGGGTTCTTCCGCATGACATGAGGATTCTACATACCAAACGGTCATGACCCTGTAACCTTCCGTTGAAGAGTTATAGCGCACACCGACGGAGGACACAAGCCGATCTTAAAAAGTATCGATGGTAAATGATTGATATCTGATTACATTTTTTGTTATTATGTAGATATAAATTGTTTAAATGACACAAAAGTGTTATGAAAGTATATTTGTTGTATATACTATTTTTATTTTGAGTTGATAAACTGAGTTTTTTTTCAATTATTACTTTATACATAGTTTATCCAAAAACATGGTGAAATAAGTTAATCCATTATTATTTTATTTATATTTTAGAGTAGAAATTAATTGTGTGATTTGGTGGCTCAAATTTTTCATTGGTTTATTATTTGTGTTGATTTTTTTTGGGATATTGTAGTTATTATATTTTCTTTTTCTTTTCGGTTTACTATTTTTATAATATTTGCTTGATAAATGTTTTAAAAACTGATTTTCTTTTGTGCTGCCAGATTTGAGTATTTGGAAAAAATCTTGTGAGTATGTTTTACTAATTCAGTTTTTAGTTCATTTTTCAAGCCTTTTAGTTTAGATTTTCCTTAGATTAGTAGTTCGCTATGTTGCTTTAAATTGTTCTTGTATAATATTTTGGTATTTGTTTCTCTCAGTTTTTTTTTCTGTCAGATATACTTGCCATCATTTCACAACACTTAATAAATAAAAAATAATTTCTTTGTACCTGAAAAATGTAAGATTAAATAATAGAATTTGTCCCGTTATATTTAATGCACTAATGGCAGTTTTCTTTCGTAAAAATGTTATATTAAGTAAAATTAAATATATATTTATCCACAAAAATAGAGAAGAGTTGATAATCATCATTTGACATTTTGTTTATTGTCTTGATTTGTAACTGTCCTCCCTTGCTTTTGATTTGATGTATAAAAAAATTCAAGTACTCAATACTGCTTAGTATTTGATAACGATAGTTTACAGAAATATGCTTACAATGTTACTGTTAATAGTTCTTTGGCAAAGAATAAAAGTCAAATATTTATTGGCCTATGCTTTTAAAGAGTTAAGGTATACAGGGTGTTTCAGAGTTAAGTGGTCAAATTTAAAATTTGAGTTCAGTACCTAAAAAAAAAAAACTAGTGTGGCAGTCAGTGGGACTGCCGGCAGAAGTTATACTTCTATGCACGCGCATGGATTCATAAATTTGTATGCGAATGATTTAGCAAACTCATTATATTGTAACGGGATAACCGTAAAGGAAGGGTCCTTAATTTGAAAGATTGTTATTGACAGTTGATTTTTAGAAGTTTTTAAAAATCAACTGACTAGATTAAATAATGTTTCTAGAAAATTCTAGAAATATCTAAACACACTAACTAGATTAAATAAAGTTGTATATAAGGGGATGTATGGGCAGTTAACGTCAGTTCAAGTTCAAGTATTCACAAGAGTTCATTGTATTGTCAAGTAGTTAGACGTTATCCAGCAGAGTTCTGTGTGTATCTTAAAAATTTTGTAAATAAATTGTGTAAAAGTCCCCATAAGTGTTTCAATATGATATTCGTGGTAAGCGACCCCAAAAACCTCCTAGTACCGTGTGCACACTCTTTTTGTATCGAGTTTGCATTAAATTCCTGGAGACGAGGTCCGTCTTACGCACCAGGTGTTTCGAACACCATCGCCCTTATTATAATCGTATTTAGCGACTCAAAAAACCACCGAGTACCAAGTGTGCACTGATTTCGTACAGAATTTACATAAAACCCCAGGAAAAGAAGTAAATCCCTTAGACACCAAGTGCTGCGGAGACTTTCGGAATCGTGATATTCGTGTTCAGCGATTCCAAAAACCCCGACTATATAAATTGAACCCATTTCCAGCAATACTTACCGAGTTGTAAGTTTTCTCTCTATTTTCTGTTCGGAATGTACTTTTCGAATGCAGAAATGCAATTTTCATTTTAACGTTATAAAATATAGCGACAAATTTCCTGATACTTTAACGAATCCAATGCAAAAAAAATGCATTCCGATCCATCTTACGTTACAAAATTCGGAGGTTTTGGTGCTTTATTTCCTCGACTATTCCTAAAAACTCTGTTTATGTAGCCAACAACCTCAAGCTTAGTGCAGGATATACTGCAACCATGTGACGGTATTTTACACTACAATACAATACTCATTACTGAATATTATTAATATAAAATACTAAACCTAATATGTTAACTTACGTGACAGAATTATAAAATAATCTGTCAAATAATCATGTGGTCCGTCACTATGATATTCATACATTAGTTCAGACTGTTTTTTGTATATCTATCCCTTTTCAATGTACTGAATGTTGAAACGGTATTCAAAGGACTTATAGTTATGACTAATAACATGTGATAAATATTTCATCTTTGTTTTTACCGACCAATATACCTTATAAGTGTGTCTGTCTCTCTCTTACTCACACCATTACGTATGTAATGATTTTTCCCATTTAAAACTGTACACAAATCTTTTCCACCGAGTGCATGAATAGAAGTATAACTTCAATAAGAAATAAAGTTTTCTATGGAATAATATCTAGAAACGTGTCGTTTACTGGTTAAGTTCCTTTAAATTTAAGTATTGAATTTATTTTGTTTTATTATTTTTAGATAAAAATACGAACTTTGATAAATATAAGATACGTTCAATCATTTCGATTGGAATTGGGGTAATGACCCGAGTAATGTTGGATTCCATTTCATTCCTTAATCCTATTCGTATAGATTTTGGACTTTACGTACCCTCAAAGAAAGAAGTCTTAGAGGTGTGATATCACAGGATTTAGGTGGCCAATTTAGTGGTCCAAAACTTAATATTAACTGTTCATTAAATTGTTCTCGTAATAAATCTATAGTTGACAGGCTGTGTGGCAAGTACGAACCAAATATCATGGAGATTAAGTACTTCTAGCCAGGCAACAAATAGTCCGTTATCATTGTACGATAACGGGTGCCAGTTACAGTTACGTTATGGTCAGATTCATTAAAAAAATAAAGATCGATGATTCCACCAGCCCATAAACCGCAACGTTTTTTTTGTCTGTATGTAATGGCAACTTTTTCTGGTTGTTATTCAGCACCAATACGGCATTATTGTTTATTAACATAGCCATAAAGCTAAAAATGGGACTCATCGCTGAAGAAAATTTTAATCTTCAAGCTTTTTTAAAGTCCAATGACTAAAACGGAAATTCGGTCGGCTTCAATTGTTGAACGAGTTGAATTTTGTATGCTTTCAAAATAATATTCTTATGTATAATACGTCTAGTTGTTTAGTACGACAAACCTAGCTGTTCAGGACGAAGCCAAGTCGATTCATCACGATCATCATATAGACTCTCAGCTACCGCTGCTATATTTTCTTCACTTCATGATAGATGCCGGTCTATTTAGTCGCGTATTATTGAATTGAAAACTGAATTTCAAATTTCTCAACGGTATAGCGAGTTATCTGTTTGGTAGGCCAATTATGTACACCAATAAGTTGCTCTAAGCGTACGAAACACGCGCCTTAAAGAAAGCTGTGTCGGGCTAAGTTTTTCCATAATGAAATGTCGAGCAGTACTGAATAAAAATTCCACCATATGGAATAATTAAAAAATAACCTTTCAAAATGTTTCTACAAGTAAAAAATATTTATCAAAGTTTATTTTTTAAGTTGTTTTTGGTTTTGAGATTTGATCAATTTGACCAATTAACTCTGAAACTGGCGTTTATATATATTAAGGTGTCCGTTGTTTACCAAGTTGGCTATTTTCAATTGGGTATCATCAAAATAGTGAAATGGATCCTCCTTCCGGAACACCCTTCTTCAATAAAATTCTTGGTCGTGGATTCAAAATTTTCAAATTGATTGTCCTAAAATAAATTATAAAAATTATAAATAAAAAAATAATTTATCTTCTTTTAAATCTTTCTTTTTCCAATATTCAATTCTTACTCCATATCTTCCTCTTCTTACTATTTTCCAACTCCTTCTTGCTGCTGCCTTTCCATCTATCGTAATACCTTTCTGCTGCTCAACTCTTTCTCTATACTTTCCTCTTCCTACAATTTTTCAACTCCTTCTTACTGCTGCCTTTCTATTTATATATTAACTTTTGGATTTCTTAAAATTTCCAACTCTCTCTGCTTTTCTGTTGTGCTTTGCTTTTTATTTAATTAATTAGTAATCTCTTTTTTATTTAAATTCAAAAAATTCTATTCAATTTAGTTTATTCAATGACAATTCTTTTTTTTACAACTTTCGTCTGACAAATTTATACATCATAATCATAAACACAAAAACAACCTATAATCTAAACAAAAACAATCCAAATAAAAAAATACTTAATCTAGACAACCAATTTAAAAATCATGGATCACGTTCCAATATTTCATTGAAAGAACATGCCCATGCAGAAAAATCCATATCAATAGTTTCTTGATGACCTAAAAACAATTCTAGAAAAAAGAAAAAAATTACGATGCCTTTTAACACTGCTTAAATAATGTTACATTTTCCATTTAAATAACATGCAGTTTTTACAAACAATTTTTAGCAAATAATTTTTATTTCGTTTATTATACTCTTCAACTTACAAACAAGGCTTGCTTCTATTATGATCCTTTTAGAGGCGGAAATTTTTCATATTGGTGCAAAATAATTATTATTATTTGAAAGGATTAGAGATGATTAAACTTGTTAAAATTGACTCCAGAATACATAAATGTGTTAGGGAAAGATGAAAATCAAAAATAGTATAAAAAAATAAATAAAATGAGAGTCTTTCGAAATATTTATTTATGTTGGCGACTTTTGACACTTGACAGTTTTAATGATTTTAAATTTGAATGTTTGTCAAATTTGAATAAAAAATTCTGAATTTCGCAATATCGCTGATAATGTAGTTAATACAACATAATTCTTAATTTACTACCTGAACTTTTTCATCTTTCGTTTATAATAATCAGTGCAGTGCAACCAATTGTGTAAAACATAAGTTACCAAAAACAGTGTTACAATGAATCTATTTCGATACTGTTTTTAGTGTCGAAATAGAAACTTTGTGAACGTGAATTATAAAATAGTATATTGTAATACAAGTGTTACAATGACAGAGGTTTCGTAGTACGAGTTCAGTTTGTGAAACGAACCGCGAAGCGGTGAGTTTCGCAAAGAACGAGTACTACAAACCGTCATTGTAATTCGAGTGTTACATACTATTTTTTATAATGAACTTTTAAAAGTATAAAAAAAAATAAAATGAGTGTTTTTCGAAATATTTATTTATGTTGGCAATCTTGACAGTTTTGACACTTGTCAGTTTTAATGATTTTAAATTAGAATATTTGTCAAATTTGTATAAAATATTCCGAATTTAGCAATAACGCTGATAATGGAGTTAATTATTTACTACAACATACTTTTTGATTTACTACCTGAACTCTTTCGTTGAAAATCAGTGCAGTGCAACCAATTGTGTAAAACAAAAAGTTACCAAAAACAGTGTTACAATGAATCTATTTCGATACTGTTTTTAGTGTCGAAATAGAAACTTTGTGAACGTGAATTATAAAAAATAAATTTCCAAATTTTACTAAGAAATGCTGAAAAAAAAAACTTTTAATGATCAGCTTAAATATTAAAATAAATTCAATAATAATTTGTGGGTTTAAATTTACATTTAGAGCATTTAAAATAAAAGATTTTACACGAAATTCAGAATAAGATTTAATAATTATTAAGTACATTAAGCAAACCACCAGAAAAACCAATATAAATGAAACTTGCCCTTTTCAAAACTTATGTAATATTTTTTTCGCCAATATCAATATTTCCTTATCTAAAAGGATCAGAATAGAAACATACTCAAGCATTGTGTCTAAGATTAAGAATACAATAAAATTATTTGTAAAAAGTGTACAAAAACCCTATATTATTTAAATGGGAGGCAGGTTAGCAGCATCGTATTCTTTTTCTTTTTTCTATTATTGTTTTTAGGTTAAAAAAAAAAGATTTTGGCGATACCCAAGTAAAAATAGCCAACTTGGTAAATAACAACATCCTAATAAATACTCAGCCAACTGATTAAAACAGCCTTTTAATTGTAGCTAGTCCTTTCATAAAGAATGCTGTTTAACTAAAAAATCAAAGACGCGCAGCCAACTGGTTGAATTTTAATTATTCATGTGTTAAAAAACTTTTTGATATTTTAAATGCTTTCATTTTTAAATATATTTGTTTCTATAATTGCAAAACATTTAACTTCAAGGAATAAAGCTCGGATCGCAATTCTAGCAGAAAGACTTTTTTTTTATTTAAATAATCAACTTTACTTAAAATTTTGGTCATTTCATTTTAAAATTATAAGCGTTTATAAGGTGATTGCAACTTAAATTAATCTTCTGCAATTTTTTGCTTTTCTTTAAGCATTGCAAATTTAACAAATGGATTAACAAATGAACTTATCTCAACAACAAATTAACTCATCGGATCGCATGAACTGTCATTCGAATTGAAATTAAAAGGACTTTGTTGTAGTACCTTTAAAATTAAAAACTAATTTTATAATAAATATTTGGAATTTTTTAATTTGAACGTTTATTCGATTTTTTAATAACAATCGGATAAAACCAAACATGTATCTACTTAAATTATGGGTCTTTTAATGTTATTAGAATAGTTTTTCATTACCACAGTTGTCTTAAAAAAAACAGAAAAAATACCTGCTTCTTAAAAGCCTAAATAATTAATAACCAACTGTTTGCTATTGCAGGGAGTGGGGTGTTACTTCTGGCATTGCTCTTTATAACACAGAGTAGGTCCCAAAAATTCTTGAATAATAAGAGTGTTTTATCTCTGTAGCCAGAACTAGATGCAATTTAGTTTTTTCATACGAAAATAAGCTTTAAAAATGACACTACACACAAACGTTTTTTTAATCTCACATTATATACTTTACTTTTTAAATTAAAACATAAAAAAATTGTACAATTTGCTCCATCTTTCGACGTCGGAAACTTTCCATCTCGTACTGATATTTAACTCTTATTTTTGTACTTAAATTTTTATTTTTTTTTTATCTCACATTATAATTATGTGCAATTATGAAAAAACATATTGAATTCTAATTTAATAACTAATTTAATTAACCTGGAAAACTGCCATTCTTATCGGCGTTAAAAAAATATTAGATATAAGTGACAAATATTATATTGTGAACGCTAACAAGGATCTTCATGTTCTTCTTCCCCGCTTAAAGGCTACATGGAGGACTGGTGGAGGCCCAGGAAAGGTACGGTGTGCACGTATTTTTTTTATAAATGTTATTTCTTGGATGTTGTAATATTCGATTTTTTTAACGGTTCTCCATATTGCACAATGCATATTAAAAATATTTTATGGCACCTAATTTTTAATATTAATTTTCTAAATTGTTAACGACAACTAACTTGTTTTAGAAAAATTTAATTTCTCTATGAAATTTAAATTTTTTTAGAAACGCGCGCTGATTTATAATTAAAATAATTTTTTATTATAATCTAAGCAACAATCATTAATCTTGGCAGATTCTATAATATGTTATTTTAATACATTTCTACAAAATTAAATCAATAATTTTATATACAATTTGTGCATTCAAATTTGTACGTTGATTTTACTTTGAATTTATGTATACAATGTTTCAGAACTTATCCAAAAAAATCTATTTTAAATACATATAATCTAATTTTAAATAAAAAAACTTGGACAGTTCTTGTGGATTAAGCGACAGAGGCTATGAGTCACAAGAACTCCCTGTAGTCATTTATATTTTTAGATTTTTCAAAACAATGTGATAACAGTTTTTTTAATTTTGCAAGATTTCTTCAATTTTTTACGATACACGATACAATATTTAAATAGATGAACATCTTTGTTGTGAAAATGATAAAAAATTGACAAACGTTTTCCAATGTTTGATGTCGAATTTCCCTGTGGAAACTTAAAAGCCAAAATAAATTTCAAGGAACTTAATGTACAGAAAAGGAATATTATATTTTGTGGTATAATAAAATGTTTATTTTTATAAATAAATAAAAAAAATTGTGACAAAGTTTATAAAAATTTCAAAAAGTTGTTTTTTTATGTAAAAAAATAGATTTTTCTTATTTTTAATCAAGGAGTAGCACCAAAAAGTAGTAGAATAATAATGTTATTTGGCAAAAACTGTTTTAATTAAATAATTTAATTTTTATCTCAATGAAGATGCTTAATAATTTCAATAATTTTGTATTCGTGCATATTAATTATCGTATTTTTAAATTATTTTGAATACGTTCTGACACACTTTGTATATTTTTGATTCAAATTCAAAGTACTCACAAAAAGATTGGTAGATACACAGACTCATGAGATAAAGATGTTTTATCCAAACAGATTTACATGTCCTAAATCGTTTGATTGACATAATACGTAATTAAAGTTTTGACTATAACTCACGTTTTAGACAATTTTGATTTTTATCATTAAGTTGTAAGTTTATTAAACAAAAATCTTTTAGTATAAATTTGGCTATAACTTTTAAGTATGTTGTTACGTTAAAACGTCCTAAAAGGCGTTATTCCCTTACTTGTATTTAGAACGAAGCATAAGAAGCAGATTGTTTGACGTATCATCTCTTAATAGAACGAAATATCTTTTCAAAAATCCCATGGAAGATATCTCAAAAATAATTGTTTAATTAAAATTTACGGTTCCGGTCTTCTAACCGAATAAAAATATAAGACAGGACACAAAACAAGTGACTTAAATTTTCATGTTTCATTACAGTCATTTATACATATTCTTAGGAGGAAGTGAGTAAGTATCACATGTGATATAAGTTGAATCTAGACGATCAAAAAGACGACTAACTACTAATGCATCTGTGGCTAAAGCAGTTAGAGTCGATCGGGCTATAGGTTAAGATTGCAGGTTCGGATGATTCGACATTTTTTTTTCTCCTTAATTTCATTGTTTGTGTAATTTAAAAAATCCCATGAGATGTCTTAAAAATTGGTTCACTATTTTTTATATTTTTTAACAATTCGAACCATTGTAGCCAGTTATTGAAACAAATAAAAAATTCGTTACATTATGAGCTATTACACATCTTAACTTAGATTTGAAAAGTGGTAAAGATTAGATATCCTTAATTTAATACGTTAATGAAAGAATCAAGAATCAATAAGATGTTAAAAAATATAACTTTTATTTCAAGAGTCTGTGATCAAACTACCAACTTGTTGGTAACATTTTATTAATGAGGGGATTTCACTCACTGTAACTGTTCTAAAAAGCAAAGCGTCATTTTGCAATCTACAGTGAAACCATTTGTATTTACAGCATGTAGTAGACAATTTTCCACCCCAGTTGGAACACAAGTCCTTGTGGCTCCACCATATTAATTATAATTATTTCTTTTTGCTAGAAACAGTATTTTTTAAATTAGTTTGGTATTTTTAAAATCCAACCAAGATTAGTTACTGTGTTATGTTTTAAATGTGCCACTAAATTTAAATAAAAACATGTGCACCGAATTCTTCCAGTCTGTATTTCACTTCTTTTTCTTCAATATTTCCATATTAGCATCTTTGTAAATATCTGTTTATTTCTGTGTAAGTTCTGTGTCATCTAATTTCATAATGGTCTTATGGGTTGCACATCTGTCCGTTTTTTCACTTTCTACACTTTTTGTTGGTTACTTATTTTCTCAGTGTTTTTTATGTTTATATTTTTGGTACAGATGTACATTTTTTTGCAATTTACGATGTAGATAAATTGCAAGAAAAGAACGTTTTTAAAGAACTTTATTAATTTTTAGTCTATGAGAATATGTACTGATTACTTTTTTTAGCTCGGCAAGTCTAGATTATAAGGGAAGAAAGATTCCTTAGATAAGGAAATTTTTAAAGAAATAAAACTTGTTTTAATCTTTTTATTCGCAAGATGTACTAACTGAATATTAGAAAATACTTAAAATTAGTTTTATACGTAGTTTAAAAATTCAATACAGAAAACGCCAATTATAATGAAATTAAAATTATATATGATTATTAATATTATTAATATTCACGGTCAGTTTATGCGTTATATATATTTTCACATACATACACCTAACTTTAAATAGAATGTATCAAAAAGTCTAGATGGTAAAGATCGTCAAAATTGTCCAGACTGGTTGTGAAAAACAAAAAATACCGATATTGTTCTACAGCCAAAAGCACACGCAGAAATATTACGCTCTTAGGCACTCTCACATAACTTTACAGAAAAAATAAAATGATCGTTTTTTTTTCGATATCTCTAATAAACAAATAAAAAATTGTTAAAAGATTCAAGAAAAGTTTTTTTAGTTTAAAAAGTACATATACAGTACATTAATATTATATTTTAATTTCTGTATTTTACAATATATTGCATATTGTCTTATTCATATTATAGTTTTATGATAGTATTTAAATAAAATTTATTTGTTCAATGAATTTTATTATTCAAAAATATATTTAAATAAATAGTATATTCTGTATCTAGTAGGAAAAGCGATACATTCCCGGACGACAATGTAAATTGAAAGTCCGGGAAGTTGCTTTTACTACGAGATACACATACTATTTTTTCTGAAATCGCATTAAATCGTAAATTAAGAAAGTTTTATTAATGCACTAGCTTTACCCGGCGCGCGTTGCTACGCCATCAACTAATAAAATTAATTAAAAATAAATAAAAGAGAAGAAGAAATAGGGAAGGAAAGAAAGTTTATAGTTTTGTTTAACTTATCGCACCAACAATATATTTTAAGAACTTTTATTTGTACGAATTAGTATAGATATCTATTAAAATCAGTATTGAACTTGATACATGGAAGCGCCATCTAGTGGTAACTTCCATTAATACGAATATCATATTCATCTTACCCATTAAAAATACATCATCATACTGATTTTCGTGACAATCGGTTGAACAGGGCAGAAGTTGCTACTTTGCAGCGCCACCTGGTGGCGAGTGGCATCAATGAGCATATCATACAAATTTTCTCCGTGGAAAAATACATATACATACCAATCGGTTGAACGGGACAGAAGTTGCTATCCTGCAGCGCCACCTGGTGGCGAGTGGCATCAATGAGCATATCATAAAAACCTTCTCCGTGGAAAAATACATATACATACCAATTTTCATAATAATCGGTCCAGTAGTTTTTGAGTTCATTGAGTACATACAGACAAACATTCATTTTTATATATATAGATTACTGTTTTTGATATCATCTTATTTTCTATGAAACCGTTTCGTTGACATTGTTTATCATTGTTGATTAGTGTCACAAAACTGTCAGTTCGGTTAGTTACATATTGCTTAAAATATTTTAAATTATATTTAAAACGCCTCCAGAGTTACTAAAACACTACTACTAATGTGGTTTTAAATTTATTGCCAAATAAAATCAAGGCGCTAAATATGAATTTGCTTATATACGTTTTATGGATCATTCCCGTACACAGGTACGGAATAGTATATTCTGTAACAAGGTTAGAATGAAAATTCGATACGAGTGGAGAATTCCGAACGCGAGCGAGAGGAACCACGAGTTATCGAATTTTCATTCTAACCGTGTAACAGACTGTATTTTCTCCACGACCATGTAATAATTCTGTTTATTTAAATTGAAATATGTAGCAAAACAATTAGAACGTCGCACTGACAAACTGAGTGACAGTTTTAAAATTCGCAGGGCAATCTATGTTTTTGTTGAGCAATTACAGAATGTTATTCCGTCACTAGTTATAGAATGGAAATACATGCAAAACACATAAGAAGCAAGTGTTTTAGAATGAATATTCTATCTCAAGAGTGAGAATGAACACTTTCTATTATTAAAAATGAAGTCGGAATTATTACATTCATTAATGGTTGTGGAGAAAAAATATTCCCGTACAGTTGGTTGCCCAGTAACGAACTAAAATACAAGAATAGTGTATTTTGCGGCTCGAATTTGATCCGAGAAACTAGACATTTCCAAGCGATTTCAGAAAAAAATATTTTCCGGCTTACTCCTCTGTCAAAGATAGCATAGAAATTTTCGCTTTTATCAAAATATTCCGATTTCCACATATATGCCTTTTTTTGTCTTTTATTTTATTGAATTTTAAAATTTTCAAACGAATTGTTTTTACAATCCAGCGCACTCTTTGAAGTGTCATTTTTTATATTATTCACTATAAACTACTTTCGGTTTCATATTAAATTATATCAATTTCATATTTTTAAAATGCCCCTCCCATGTATGTATTTAATAACTGGAATACGAATATATAAAATGAAACTGTCAATTGTAATTCAACTATCATTTGTAGTTTTCTTGTCATTTACAAAATTTCTCTTTTTATTAACCGACTTCAAAAAAGGAGAAGGTTATCAATTCGATCATATTTTTTTAACTTCCCGCTAAAAAAATTAAATTTTTATTGGTTTTACCCCGTTTTTCGAAAATCGAGTTTTCATCGGATCTCAACGTTTTAAGGTATTTGAAAGCTCCCCTGACTATTTTTACGGGGGTGTCTGTATGTATGTGTGGATGTATAAGCCATTCACTTTTTATTTCCATCTCAGTAGGCTCTGTTAGTTACATGAAATTCGCCCAGTATAATACACGTCTGTTCATATTGTTCTGTGGTCTTATTAATTGTAAATACGATGTTGTCACGTCTTCAATAAAAATATGTGTATTCATTACAAATATCTTAAGTAATTAAATCTGCAAACCAAATTTAAAACTTGCCGAAAATAAGTCAATGTATTTAATATTAAATTGAATAGGTACTAAAGTAGATACGTCAGTTTTCGCTGCAAGTAGGTACTATTAATATCCAAGAATGGTCTATTTAAATTCACATGAATTTTGACTGATATTCAAAATAACACATTCCTTTGCACAGAACAGATCCCTGTTTATAGTCAATTATCATATTATATTATTGATCTAGAACGAAAATAGTTATTATCCTATCAAGTGCGGAAAGTTATACTTTCCCGCAAGAGTTAGGATCAATATTTTTTCTACAAGCATAAAAAAGATACTTTATTCATTTTTTAAATTTTATTTTCAACTCCTAACAATGTAACAAAATTTTAATTTGTGACAATTAAAGTTTGTTGTTGCTTTGAGTAACGTTTACAGAGGTGTTTTAATAAATTATGATTTTTTTAAGAACAAACATTTTAAAAATCTCTATTTTTATGAAAAATAATCTTTTTTTTACTATTTGTATGTAGTAGGTACAACAACATAAAAGTAATAATACAATAATTTTCCAAAAGGTTATTGAAGGACATATTCATTTAATAAAAAAAGAGAAAGAGATATTTTCTGAATTAAAATGCGTGCGGAAAAGTGTTGTGTTACGCATGCTTGTAGAAAAATATACTTTTATATTTACATTTTATTACAAATAAATAATATAAGTAAAATTCAAAATGTAGCACATATACATATATTAATAAAAACGTTTAATACAACTTTTAAATTACTCAAGCAATAGTAAAAGATCCTTTTTACAAATGTATAATAAAACTTTTAAATTATTCAAGCAGTGGTAAAAAAATTATTTCATCAGTTTTGAGTTTAACATAAAAACACAGTACTCAAAGTCTATAGGTATCCATCTTTTTTAAAGTCTTCTATTTTACATCCAAATGGCATCGTAGTGTAACATTATTGTATTAGTGGCTGTAGGATAATAAAATTTCACATCCAATGGGTTAATTGAGGAAACTATACTCCAGTAAAAATTTGATTTTCCTGGTCCGCCCCAGGTGGTGTCGCATTTGACTTAAATATGCTGATGTTTTAATAATGTTCTTTATAACAGAAATTTTTTAGAAAAATTAAGATTTGTTAGACATTTCAAACCGATACAATGAAAAAAATATTTTAATAAATTACATAAAAGCAAATAAAAACAAATACAGATGCAGATTTAGATGTAACATGTAAATGTTGTCGGTGTATTTGTATGATCAATCCTCTTCCATTATTTCACTGGAAGAATCAGAGTCACTATCAAATCCAAAATCGGAATCGTCAGAATCTGATTCCTCCAATGAAATAATTAAAGGAGGAATATTGTCATGTGAGCAGTTTCCCATGTAAGTAGTTCAATCTGCCAAAATAAGTTCGTCTGTATGTCTACAAAAATTTTGCCACATGTCTGGTGTACATTTAGTCAATGCTTCTGTCCAAGTTTTTTTAACTCTTTCCTGGTCAAGATAAGTAGATGTAATATGTTTGTTATAATATGTCTTAGTAAACCCCCATGCTAGTTCTATTGGATTGTAGTGACAATGGTATGGTGGTAGTCGAAGTACTTCATGTCCTCGTTGTTTTAAAATTTCATCCACTACATATGTCTTTTCGTCAGTTTTATAAGGTAAGATTATAGAGTACAGTTGTTTCTTTGTCATTTTTGTGTCAAACCTAATGTTATTGTTAATCAACCATTCCTGCATCATTGCTTTTTTCGCTAAAAAAGAGGGTGGTTTGTTAATTTGAACTAAATGGTATGGCGCGTTGTCCATGACCACCACACATTTTTCTTGAAATACAGATAGAGCAGGAATGAGTTGATTAACAACCCAGTTTTTAAAAAGGTCACCATTCATACTTTTGTGATAGTCAAGGTCTGTATTCGAAGAGTCTAGTAACAAGTCACATCCTTCCAAAAATCCAGTATCAGTCCCTGCGTGTAAAATAGTAAATCGCTTTCCTTCGGATTTTACACGAGCTGGATTACTTTTTAGGTCAGAATCGTGCACCCACTGACGCACTGAACTACCATTTTGATAGATCCATGTTTCATCTAGGTACACGAATCTAACTCTCTCAGCAAGACTTTTTAGTTGTTTATATTTCCGAATGAAAGCGATCTTTCTAATTTTAACGTGTCGTTGTTCACATAAAATATGTCGTCCATTTACTTTTTTAAATTTGTATCCCATTAATTTTATAAGTTTGTATAGTGTCGTACGTCCCCCTTTAAAATCAAAATTTTGTTTAGCATCAGTCAAAAGTTTGTCTAAAGTAAAATGTTCAGTTTTAGCATAGTACATCCACATCTGTCGCTGTAAGTCTTTTTTTAAAATAAACTTCTCAAATGTATCAGTTTTACATCCTTTATCTGCGACTTTCTCATTATTTTTCAATCCTTCCTTAATAATCTTCCGTATTTTCGATACACTGATCTAAAAAAATTAAGCATTTAGAATGTTTGTCATATTAATTAGATTCAAAAAATATACCTCAGTTTCACAACGGTAGTTAAGAGATTTAAAAATATTTAACAAAATTTTGAATTAAATTATAGTTACAAAAATGTATAATTTCGAAATTTGAAATCTGACAACATTGTATATAATTTATTATGATATCTGTCAAAAAAAGGTTATGTGTTCTTTTAATAATATAAATTTTATTTAAAAAAGTGATACATATTTATAAATTCATTACAAAAACCTCTCTCAATTAATCTAATGCAAAATATATAAGTTTATGTTAGCGACTAGCATTGATTTAAAAGAAATACACATAAAATCGTACTTACTTGAAAAACCTCGGCCAATTGATTTAAATAAATAAACACTCTCACAGCTGTTAGCTTGTTTCCTAAACATACCATAACATCTAACGATGCTGTTGTGAATTTCTGTACTTATTTTTTTTGGCATTGTATATTGAATCTAAGAAAGCATCAAATATTTCGTTATTGAATCTTCAACAATTTTACCTTTGACAATGTGCTGTCAATATTTCGACAGTAGGTACCAACCCAACAAATTGAAGTGCCAATCCAAGAAATAAAATGCATAGTCTACTGAGATTGAAATAAGAAGTGAATGAATTATATGTAAACCTCTTATCATTTTTGAACGGCTTGACCGATCGGAATGAAATAAAAAGCGTTCCTAAGAGTTCCATCTAACTTAGATTCCCTGTAAGTTTAAACCGATTCGAACCGGTAGATTTCAAGAAATTTCAAAATAACCGAAAAAAACAATTGGTAAAAATGATGTATTTTGGGACCATCTTTTTGGCCATTACATCGATCAATTTCATAACCTAATCAGCTCTTAAGCTTAAAAAGCCACGTCGAATGCCGTTTTGCAAATTAAAATCGGTTGATTCGTTCGTGAGATATCGTTGTCGAAAAATTTCAAAAAAAGTGTTTTTTTTTCAATAACTTAGAGATTTTTTGACTAATCGATTTTGCACTCCTAGTAACGTTTTTAGGTCTCAAAAAACTGAAAGTATGCTTTTTGCGCACGCACGCGATGTTTAGAGCACGAGCGAAGCGAGTGCTATATATCGCGTAAGTGCGCAAAAAGCACTTCACGCACAGTTTCATACAATATTTTATCTACGATAATCAAATAAAAAATAATTACAAGAAAGCAATTTATTTTCAATTCATTTACAAGATACTAACAAAACTAATGCTCTCATAGCAACACCATGGCAACGCAAATGCTAAGGATATTTGATTATATGAAGGTGTGTCAAAAACAGTGCGAAAAAGTAAATCCCATTTAAAATACATTGTTACTTCACGCACACTTTCAATCCTTCACGCACTGCTGTCTATAATGACAGTTTTCACGAACTAAAAACTGATACATAATATGAGGTAGAGGAGATAAAATTCTTTTTGCATTCAAAAGAGTGAGTTTTCCATTGGTCCCATAGAAATTTGGTTATGGTCATCAATGTGAAAGATATTCCAGGAAATACCACAAAAATTAACAGAATAAGCTCGGCAGTTAAGTTAATATGTAAATAATGATGTATAACATAAAAACATAATAATTGGCTGGATACAGTCCCACATTAACCGATTTAAAACAAGAGGGGGCTCAATTCGACCATAGTTTTTTATGTTACCGAATATCTCCGGTATTTATAATCCGATTTAAAAAAATCGTTTTGCATTTAAAAGAGTAGAGTGTCCGTGTGATCTTATAAAAATTCGATTAGGGTCTGGTCATCAATGTGGAAGATATTCCAAAAAACACCACAAAAATCAATAAAATAAGCTCTGCAGTTAAGTTAATATGTTAATAATGATGTATAACATAAAAACAATAATTTGGCCGTTACTGTCCCACTCTTAAGCCAAAGACCTCTTCTCACAAGAAGAAGGAATGAGCATTTCATCAATTCGCTTGCTCACTGCGTGTTGGTGATTTCAGACAATGAAGTCCACGTTTTATCACGATGTTTTCCACGTGCTTCGTGTTTCTAGGTGTTAGACAATTTACTTATGTCTCCAAAAAGTCACATTGGTACATGTCGGAATTGCTGGAGATTGAACTCAGTACCTCTTGCACGGTATTTGGAAGGTTTTGAAAATAGTGAACATGCTTCAAGTAACAACTAAAAATGATACAATAAAAACTTAAAAAATAAAAATAAACCTCCTTCAAAAAAAATGCCCTAAAAACCAGAAATAAAATCTTTATTTCTTAAAAAAATTAGAAACAACTAGGCATCTGATTTCGATTTCCTTGAAGTCGGCTCCAATGGCAAATTACCCTCTACCTTAATCTTAGCTATTAAATCTAGATTTCGAATGGTAGTAACTCAAATCGTTTACAAAGATATAAAATATAAACCGACTTCAAGGAAATCGAAATCAGATGCCTAGTTGTTTCTAATTTTTTTAAGAAATAAAGATTTTATTTCTGGCTTTTTAGGGCATTTTTTTTAAGGAGGTATAATTTTTTTTTTAAAACTTTTTATTCAAAAGTTAGTTCTACAAACTTTTTTATGTTAAAATATATCTATTCTTGATACAATGTTTACAACAAATATGAGTAATTTAAAAAAAAACTGTAAGACTTAATTGTATACTAAAGTTAAATGACATTTGGCAGTTATGTATTTCCACTTCTATCTTTTTGATAGTAGTATTAATTTTTGGAATCAACTTGTAGAGTATGGCATACATTTCAAACAAAAAATTGCTAAAATTAAAATTTTATTAGTGTTAAAATATTCCGTATAAACTTTCCTTTAGTCCTGAATCCGCCTATAACAAACTGCGCAAAATTAATTTTAATTGGTGTTTTCTGTATATTCTTCCCTTATAGAATAACAACTAGACAAGATTTCGAATCGTATTAAAACACAAAAACCAGAGGCGTTAATGTTTCTTGGTGATAAATTTGAGCCTGGTATTTTAAATTCCAATTACTTATATAAATACAGCATTAGTTTGACTTTAAAATACATTTTTCTTATCCGAAAATGTTAAATTGTAATATATGTCTGAAATGATTTTTTTATTCACCCCCAGCCCACGCAACAGACTACTACGGTAAGTCCAGATTTTTTCTTAGTATGCTTCTTGCAATTCCCTTCCTTTGTCAATCCACTCAGTTTGATTTAAGTGTGTGAAATAAATTCCTTGGATCATTTGAATGATTGGTGATATTTAGTAAAATTTTGAGATTAATGATATTATTAAACGTTCTGATTTTAAACTATACAAGTTGTTAGTACCCTGTAATAAAATCTTAGTTTATCTAAAGGGTATTTACTAAATTATGTATATATTATAAAATATTTTTATTAATTTAAACTCAAAACTTTACATCTTCCTCCACTCATTAAGTATCCCTTGCTTTATTTTCAACACTGTTTCGTCTATTCTATTTCTGGGAACAAGGAGCACATGTATATTACTAATAGCTTTATTTGTGACAGAAAATGCTTTTGGTTTATTTTTAACAAAAACCAGGGATTTATCGGGTAGTGTTTATTTGTTTTATTTTATTTTTTTATTTTTAATCGTGAGTTATCGATGTTTGTAATTAACCAACAAACTAATTGATTAACAAAATGCTTAACTAATTGCATGCAGTGTGTAATTAAAAAATGTTATTATACAGGGTAATTATGAAATATTTCATGTTATTTTTTTAAACTCATCCATATGGTACCCTCGTTGTATGACTGTTTAAATGAATTTTCACATGTCTGGAAAAAGCACAACAGGGCAATAATAATGTGTTAACAACTATGTTAAATTATAATTTGAACTATTTTAAATTTCTTTCTACAGATTTATAAACTTCCTCTATTGCTTAATATGCAGGAAAGGAATAAAAACAAAAAGATTATTCTTTCGCAAATGTAGGACTACTAAATATAAATATGTAAAGGAAAACAACAAGAATGTCTTATTTACAAAAATATTTAATTTTTGCGACAGTCGACTACCAGTTTAAGTCTTGCAGTCATTATTAAGTTTACATGGCGGGTCGGAACCAGCAAAAATTAGAAGGTTTTTTCTGGTTGCAGTGTTTTCTGTGGGTCGTAAAAACTCATTGAAGCCTAAAGTTAAAACAGCTCTAAGTTTGTTCACAGTTGTACAGTAACATGAGCAAAATGAATTAAGGATTTGGACACATTTTAGATTTTTGTCATTTGGTTATTTGGTAGGCTAATTATTTTGTTTTTATTTTTCTGTTTTATTTAGGTCCGGTGTAGGTTGCTGACTCTATCTATATAAATCTTTTTCCAGAGTTATGGCGAGAAGAATAATTTGTTACCGTCCAATTAAATTTTGGTATGGCTTTTAAAGTGTTTGGATGATTAGTAATAAAAAAATGGCAATAATCGTATTTCGGCCATCCTTTGACACATTATTTAGTGTTTGAGATAAGCCCCATACTTGTAGCGAGACAAGGCACTTACTACAGCGAAAGAAAAAGAGAAAATTTTAATCGTTGTTAAATGTATTGGGTCATCTTATTAAAAATAACAATGGTTTAAACATTTAAGCTCAGAACCAGTCCAAACTATGCAAAAAGCAAATTTTGAAGCGTGTTTAAAGGCCAGCGTTAAGCCATAACAACAAATTCAAGATAAAGAATAAAAACTTAAAACAATAAATAAAACTGTGAAAAATTAACAAAAAAACAAGTGAAAAACTATAAGCGTTTCTCTTAGACAATAGCAATAGTCAAGTCGGCTGTCATAATCAGTATTGATAAAGCTTGATATAAAATTAGGTTATACGGATGCAGCTTAAAATCCCTTAAAATTCTAAATACAGAAGCACCACTTATACCTAGGTCTATGGAAATCTCCTTGATGCCTATATGAGGGTCTTCTTATACGTACGCAAGAACATTTTTTATCAGACGTCTTCTGATTGAAACTGGAATAGGTAGTACACTTCCTCTTTGTCTTTATTTGAAAACTTTTAAAATAAACGTCTTTTATTTTTTACTTTAATAGTCGAGTTCTTATCAGCAATCGCTTATTATGACCCTTATAACCAGTATTGATGTGTTCAGTATGATTTCAATTGCCATAAGTCAAATTTGATTTAAATGCTTGTAAAGCGCAGTTGTAGAATGAACTATCAAAAGTTTATATAATAGCTATTTTCGCGGAGCGAATCCTTGACGTATCCAGAGTAAGAACCGAGCATGTACTGGATGTCCTTAACGCGCAAGTCTCTCTACAGACATATCCTGAATTTTTAACCCAGCGCGAACGCTAAAGTGTACCTACAAATTCTAGAAATATAATATATGTAGCTAAACATTTTCATTTTTAGGAACACTAAAAACTTCTAACATCTCTTCTAAATCTTCATCGCTTGAACTAAGGTTCATCACCTAAAGAATTTTTATGAAAAAAAAAAACAAACAAACTAAGAGTTATGAAAACTAATTAAAATTTAAAAATCTTATTATTTACAAATACACGAAACTTGAAACAAAGTACTTTGAAAATATAAACACAAAATTTTTAGATTAAAATCTCTTCTGAAAACAAATATCCCTCGTTAGGACCTAGAACACAGGATTCGCTCCGCGAAAATAGCTAATATCTATCTATACATACAGGGTCATTCAAAATGAGCGGAACACCTGATTTATGGCTTAACTATGAATTATACGATAATTTGACTTAGATAAAAGTTTTTGTACATTTAATTTACTATTTATTGATCTTTTCACATTTTCCGAAAAAGTAATAGTTTTCAAGATATGACGTCAAAGGACAATATTTTAAATGGATCACCCTGTATTTATATTTTTTTTCAAATTGGTAGGACCTGTCTAAATTCATTAATGGTACATTTAGTGGGTCTGAGACTTATGGTTTTATAAATATCAATTATTAAAAAAAATTATTTGACACCATATGAACCATAGGTAATAATTTAAACTTAAATAAAACACATTTATTTGAAGTAGGCGTTGTTCAAATTAATATGGTTCATTTGGTGTCAAATAATTTTTTTAATAAATTGATATTTATAAAACCATAAGTCTTAGACCCACTAAATGTACCATTAATGAATTTAGACAGGTCCTACCAACTCGAAAAAAAATATAAATACAGGGTGATCCATTTAAAATATTATCCTTTGACGTCATATCTTGAAAACTATTACTTTTTCGGAAAATGTGAAAAGATCAATAAATAGTTCATTAAATGTACAAAAACTTTTATCCAAGTCAAATTATCGTATAATTTATAGTTAAGCCATAAATCAGGTGTTCCGCTCATTTTGAATGACCCTGTATAATAAAACTGTAGAAATGAAAATTCTGTACATTAAAGATATTAAAAAATAATCAGCGGGGGTGTTAGGGGCCATTCATTAATTACGTAAGGGTATTGAGGGGGAGGAGGGGGTTTAGAAAATCTCTACAAGTTCTTACGTTGGGGGAGGGGGGGGGTTAAATTCATTCTTACGTAATATTTCGTGAATCAAAATTCAAGATTAAAAATCTAATTCCATTTCGGATTCCAACTTGTTTTCTTAATTTTAAAGTGTACAGTCGAATTTTTATTTTATTTAAATAATTTTTGTTGTTTATGGAAAAAAATAAAAAATAACTTATTTTATGAACAATGTTATGAGTTTGTAGTTTTACTAATTTATGTTTGCCAGTATTATTTAAATTATTCCTTGTTAAAAAATAAAATTTATGGATCCACGTTGAACTGTAAGTTTTAGTGAAACTGATCCTTTTCTCACATAACAGTTTATTATTTAGAAGATCAAGATAGAATCTTACGTAAGAAAGGAGAAGGGGGGTTCGAGAAATCTTACGTGTACTTACATGGGGGTAGGGGGTCAAAATTGACCCAAATTGTCCTTACGTGATTAATGAATGGCCCCTTACTACATCGATATAGAATCCAAAAATGTGGTTAGATTTTATTTATTCTGTCTGTATGTTTGTGATCGCATCACATGAAAACTACTGATCCGAATCGAATGCGGTTTTCACAATTGTATTTGTCGTCTTTCAACTCAACATCTGGTGTATAAAAATGTCTCCCCCACCCCTTTAATGGGACTATAGCGGGGTTCAGATTTTGTATGAAAGTATCTCATTGATCCATTTAAAAACACCACTGAAATAATACACAACATACATACGTGCTATAATTTAGTTTTCATATTCGAAACTAGATGGCGCTACGAGGTTATTAAAACGCGCCATCGTTGTTTTTTTTATCGCAAGTACCTATACAAATTACTCACAAATTACTAATCTACAGATGACTAGGTCCAATGTAGAACAGTCATCACGCAATCCCTGCACTCCAAGTGTTTGGAAGAAAAACTAAAAGGATTTTGAGCGGAAATTTTGAATCCAGTTTAAATTTTTAAAACTGTAGAATTTAAAATTCTGTACATCCTATCCTATCCTACTCCTACTAATATTATATAGGCGAAAGTTTGTTTGGATGGATGTATGGATGTTTGTTCCTCTTTCACGCAAAAACTACTAAACGGATTTTAATGAAACTTTACAGTAATGTAGCTTATAGATCAGAATAACATATAGGCTATAATTTATAAAGATATTGTGTGAATTGTCCAAAATATAACGATAAATGTCATTTAAGTCTGAAAAAATTCTGCAATCTGCGAGCTACTCAGGCGTGTGCTTACATAAAGACCTTGATTTTATTCGAATTACACGCAGACGACGTCGCGGGCAACAGCTAGTTAAAGATATTTAAAAAATCAAACGACGTCGCGGGTACAGCTAGTATACAATATTTTTGAACCTTTTACCTCGTTTGTCGCTACGTCCGTTTGATACTCTGGCAAAGTCAAAATCTAGATATATCTAGCCTCCGTGATCTAACTTAAAAAGATGTATATAGATATTGTCAGCAAACTAAACCGTACCTAAGTAAAATAAAAAAATAGAAATACAATAAGTTTTATGACAATTATTCCACCAAATAAGCAAATAACAAAAATCTAAAATGTGTCAAAATCCTTTTATTTATTTTGCTAGTGTTACTATACAATTGCGAACAAACTTGGAGGTGTTGTTTGTCAGAAAACATCTTCATATTGTGTGATTACTATTTTGTAGGCATTTTAATTTATCTAAATATTCTCCTTCATATATTGCATTAAATTCATGGTAAAAAATATTTTTTAATTGAAATGTATGAAACACGATAATTTGAAATAATTCATAAACTAATTTTTATAAAAATCTTTAGAAAAAATATAAAAAACCTGTTATTTCGTTGAACTGTTTATAGACTAAGGAAAAATGAAACACAGCTGTAGAAAAACTCTCTCAAACATAAAACTATACTAAAATGAGTAGAAAGTAACATATTTGTCTCAAGACATTTTTATATACAATTTGTCTTAATTTATTATAAAAAAAATTAGAAAACAAAATTAAAGGTAGAAGAACCTTGGTTTTTATTGGAAACTCGGATTCAAAAAAAAAACTTTGATCAAATGAACCAGAAGAAAATTTCACTTAAGCCCTCACTATACATTTAGTGTGTCCAATTAAGTAGGCATGATATGGGAAACTTTTTTATCAACTATCAATTTTTTGAAGCCGTATACGAGGTTTGTCTAAAAATATCAATTTTAATCAAGATTAAACTACTTTTATTTTTGAAAACAGCGACAATTCTAAACCATAATTGAAAATTATTGTCAGATATCTCATATTAGTCATCCGCCATGATCTTGAATTATTTTCGGTACCTATATATAAATTGTGTAATGCTAACAAATATTTTATAAAAGTAATAAAATTTGTTTTCTCATGGCAGATTGATAATATTGGATATTTGGCAATAGTTTTTAATTATGATCAACTTTTCTTAATAAAAATTTTCGCTATTTAATAAAATAAAGGTAGTTTACTCTTGAAAAAAATTGATATCTGATGTTTTGAGTTTTAGAAGTTGCCGAACTTTTTATAAACAATAATAGAGAGTTACAGCCCTCTAGAGGTCTTAGGGCATGGATAGGGCGGTCAAAGGTTCCATATTTGACAGACTTTATCTCGGAGCCCAGCTAACCGATTTTGAATCACCAAACATCATTCCTTTATAATTTTTAAGTAATTTTTTCAGTAAAAATTTTAAGTCTCCAGTTAATAACGCTGTATTTTGGGAGCATTTTAAGTAACGTCAAAAATTCGAGAAAACCAAATTTTAATCCAATAATTTTCTCCACGACATTTGAAATGTACTAAAAAGACCTTCAAAATGAGATTTGATGAGATAAAATCTGTTCAGTAGATTCCATAGATATAGAAACAATATATCCTATATCTATGGTAGATTCGGAGATACAGTAATTTGAAAATGGTAATTTTTGTAAATATCGCGTTTATACGCTGGTATCTCTGTACATAATTGCTAAATTTAATTTTCTTTATAGATTCTAATCGCCTTAATCGTCTGAAACTGAATAAAAAATCATTGTTTTCATATCGATTGGCTTTATAAATTGTTAACTATATTGCCCTGTATAATAATATTATTTAAGATTTCATAAGAAACGCGTCAAAATCCGATATTTGGTTCGTAATTCTACAGTTTTGCTAAAAAAAAAAGATAAATTTAAGCCATCAAAAATGTAGAATTCCTGTTTCGTTTTTCTAATATCTCGAAGCTAATGTTGATTGTTCTTTTTCTATCAAGACGAATACAATCTTAACCCTGGTTTAGAATGGGAGGATGAGTTTACAGGTAGGTTGCGCTTCAAGCTGTTTTTTTTTCTATTTTTATGTAATTGAATATTGTACTCGGTTTGTTTTGTTTTTATAATAATTTTCAAATTATTTTATGAAAAAATTTTTAATTTTATTTACTACAACAATGTATTTGAATAAAATAGCAGATAACTACATTTTGTTTAATCAGATTAACGAATTTTTTTATTATTACGACAACTATAAATTAACCAAAAATAACAAAACAGATCGGTGTACCTTTCTTACGTTTAACGGTTATGGATTTTTTGTCGCATTTGATATAAAATAGCAGCTTCGGTAGATTAATTAATTAGCTTATAATCATGCATGAGTTCGTTAATTGGAAGGTTGTGTACGAGAATTTAGTTAACTAAACTTTTAATACTGTTAAAATGTTTGTCCTATTAATTTTCAAATTTATTAAACATTTGATCATGCTAAACAATAATTTTGGGCTTCCTAAAACATTGGTTATTTATTTTAAAATATGAGAATTATGAATACGGGCCAAAATATTTCTCTCATCTTTCGAATGCGGGGAAACACAATAGTAACCATCAGCTTTTTCCTCAATTCTCATCATCGCAGGTTTTGGGAATTGATCTTGCGAGATCGTTGTTGTATTGTTTTTTTATTTCGTACACAATTATTATACGAGGTAAGTACAATAAATAAATCATTTATTTTCAACGGATAAAAAACATTTATAAGTAAAAATTACTCACTTCTAAAAATGTAGGCCTCTTCGTAACTTATCTATTAAAATTTATAAATTGCATTCCAAAAACTAACTAGTGTGTTGAGTTAAATAAAAGAATAGGATCAATATACAAAGATAATATAATAACAATAACTCCTTTCCAAAAAATGTATAATAAAGTAATGCCCTCATAATTGATCACTATTATTTTACTATTCAAATCCCAAGCCCTTTCTTATTAAATGCAGATTGTTTGTTAATATTTAATTATTACATTTATATAAAAATTATAAGTTTAAAAAATTTAAAAGAAAGATGAATAGCTTCTCTAAAACCAATCAAGCATAAAATCAAATTAAATCATACACCATCAGTTTAATAAAATCTTCATTGAAAGATTAAATAAATATAATTTTTAAACGCGGTGTTGCCGTGCGTTCCTTATAAAGAAACATCTCGTAGCCACAAACTTTAATAATCATTCTAAGAAATGTGCTTTATTGATTATAATAGGTATAAAACAATTTAATAAATTATTATTATTTAGTAAAAGGATCATAATTTATATTACTACTAAGTAACGGTATAAGCAGCAAATTAACCACTGGTGTTTTCTGCTAATTTATATGTTAGGTTATTAGTTTGCGTTTCCCCAGTTTGGGAGCAGCACTTGCAGCACAGCGGTTTAAATTATTTCAATTTCGTGGTTCTCAATAGAGGACAATAATAATACTTAAATAATGCCATTATTGTTACAACACTAAGGCAGCATTTCTTTAAACCAAACCAATTAAGAAAATTATTGCTCTATATTAGAGCAATAATTTTCTTAACTGGTTTGGTTTATTTTTGAGAAAACTTTTTGATCTTTTGAATAATTGATGGATTGTAAAAGTGTTTTTGACGAAGTCAGTTGTTTTAATATGAATTTTGCAATTTAAATATTAATCAAATAAAATAAAATATGGAACAAAGAAAAAATATATTTCAAAGTAAAGACACAAACTCATACAAAAAGAATAATATGCAAGTTGTGTTATAAAATTCATTTCAAATACTCGTTCTTTATAAACTGTCCTCTTTGGGTATTAGAAAACCGCCTGATTTTTTACAGATATATAGTATATTTTCCAAAAAAATAAACAAGGCACTATAGGGAGTAGCTAACCATATGCCAGACAACCCCAAAGTCGTCAATTTTATGACACGTCTTGGGTAATATGAAACTGATTAATTTTTTCACTATAATTTGTATTTTAAAGTTTTATTTAAAAATAAAATAATACCAGACACCATATGAAATTATCATTCGTGTTTAATAAAATACATTTTTTTTTTAATTATCAAAAGAAAATTCTGTATCTGCGCAAGAAAAAATAACATAACATCATAGCGAATTTATATCAATTTTAAGTTTAATCAGCGCACAATTTACCAAGAAAAATACTTTTAATGAAGGTCTTTATTTACTTCATGTATCTTTAAAATTAAGTTTATTTACAAATATTTTTAGTTTGATGGCCTAGTCCTAAGGTTTTCGTATACAATTTATCATAATTTTACTTTGTTAACAATTAAATAATTTTCTTTCTTAATATAACAATGAATTTATGGCTTGAGGAGAAGATTTTTTTATCAATAACAAATAAATCATAACCTTTGTTGAAAAAACACGTTTAGTATTGTACTCGTATTGTGTTTAACATTATTTTGTAATATATTTTGTTCTTATACTTGTCAGAATTAAAAAATATCTTGATTTTTTAAATTATTTTAAAATTTTGGTAGACACTTAAATTAGTATAGATCGCCCAACGAAAGTTTGGGACAGCCACGTGGCGTCTCGTTCAATGCGCAGTGGTTTTTTTACGAGTGTTACGATAACAACGACCGTTCTGAAAGCTTGTCAGTGTGGTAGCTAGAATGGTTTTGTAAACTGTATTTAGCTACGAATATGCTGAGAGAGTTTCTGAGTTGTTTTTTAAATGTATGTATTGTTTTAGTTTAAAGTGGGCAGTAACAAATTTATATAAAATAAATTCTTCTTAATTATGTTGGTATCATACATTAAAAATTAATTTAAGATGTATAATATATTTTTATTTCCGTCCGCCACTGATAGAAAGACTCCGCCTACCTGCGCCGACTAACACGTGGCTGTCACAAACTTTCGTTGGGAGACCTATATCATTTTGCACGGACCGCAACAGGTAGCGGATAATAATAAAACATTTATTAAAAATGGATATAAAATTATCGCTTGATCTCCCAGACAATTATTTCCTGCTAATACATATAATTGTAATCGAACGAATCAAATTCAAACATATCTGCATTTATAAGAGAGATGTTTTTAGTCTCTATTCGTCTGTTATCGTATTTCATGAAATAGTTTCAATTACGATGTAGAACTTAAGTGGGGTTTAAATAACAACATTATAGCTTTGAAGTTCATTTAATTTAAATAAATAATGCACAATAAAGTTTTAATATTTGCTAAAATATTGTTTACATACAAATTATATTCTATTTTATATATCCAATAAATATTCTGATATTTTAGCAAATAATTTTGCATGAAAAACACGTAGTAAAATCCTGCATGCATTAAGTTTTTTATTTAGCACGTTTTTTTGCGCATACATTGAAATCAGACTCTCGATTAAAAATTTAATATTATTTTTTGTCTTATCAAATTTCCTTTGTTTTCCCACAAAAACCACATTTTCTTTGCTCCTTGCTGCTTTCTAAGTTTTTTTACATTATTTGTTGAATATTGAGAATGTTTTGTGAATGTGTGTATGTTTATTTATTTCCAGGAAGAAATAAGCTAATAATTTTTTTTAACTAAATTTCATTATACACTAATAATTTAAATTTTTTCCAAAAAACCATTTTTCTGGGAAAGCACACTACAGATGGTGAGAACGGTTAGTTATTATAAACCTGAACAAGTAACTGTATTTAAAATTGCTACTCAAAAACCTAGTATCAGTATATTTTCTATGGTATAATAATCAAAAACACTTCATCCATTGCCGGACAATTCCTAAGGAGGAAACTTAAAAGAGATTTAAAATTTAATAAATTCTACTTGTATTGGAAGGAGAGTCTAGATCGCTGAAATGTATAATAATAATAATAATAATAACCTTTATTTACCCTGAACTTTGTAACATTAAAATAAGATAACAATTCACAATTAGTGCTGTAAGAACAACAATAAAATTAAGTAAATTATTCCACAAAGTGCCGTGCGTGGCAGTAAATTAATTTAAATTATTGGACGCTGCGGATACAATAATTAGCTAGTCCATAAAATGCGTGGAGTGAGAAACTAATTATCTGTGTGAGTTCGAGAGAGAGATAAGAATGAGAAAAAAAAAAGAATGAAATTGAAGGTAACGGGTTCTATGTAAAATGCTGGTATAAATTGTTTTTTTCAGAATTAGATGCTGATTTTAGCCATTTTTTAATTATTGGATTTATGTTACAAAAATTTTTTTGTATGGGACTTGATGTGCTTTATGGGGTTGGCTCTGCCCTGAGTGACATTCCTCGTGAGATAGCCGTGTTCCGAAAACTTTAGCATTTCCGGATGGCGGTATAAATGTTTTACGATTTCAAAAGTATATAACCTTTTAAGGTCAAAAACGCCAGCAATGTCAAACAAAGCGCCCGTTGGGAAGTCCATAGGTTTAGATAATAATATCTTTAAAATAATTTTCTGAGCAACCTCAATATTTTCAACAAGATATGTTGATGCTCCCCCCCAGGCCAGAATACCATAAGTTAAGATGGATTGAACTAGTGCGTAATAATAATTTAATAGTTGATTTTTTGACAAAATTTCTCGTAGTTTTCTGAATATAAAAAATAGTTTTCTAATTCTGGAGCATAAGTTATTTATATGTTCATCCCAACGTACGCACTGATCGACCACAACACCAAGATATTTAGTGGATCGGACCTGCTTAATCCTATTTGAGCAGATGCAGACACGAGACGGGCAATCGTCTGCATGAAAGGATAAATTATTTAAGGTAGGAATACTGGAAGAGTAAGATGAAAATGCAATGAAGTGTGACTTATCTGTATTCAATGACAATTTGTTCCTATTTAACCAAGCCTTCATAATTCGTAAGTCTCTAGAAGCTCTCGCTGAAACCCGATCCCAGGAGGAATCCTCAGTGATGAGCACCGTGTCGTCGGCATAAGCAATTATTTTTGACTTCAGGCCACTGTCAAAGATGTCATTTATATATATTAGGAAGAGCACAGGGCCTAAGACCGTTCCTTGCGGTATGCCACAAGTCACGAGCCTTTCCTTGCTGAGGTTTTCCATAACCCTTACTTGCTGGTATCTGTCGGAAAGGTAGCTTTCGAAGAGAGATAAACATACACCCCTGCATCCAATGTCCTCAAGTTTGTTCAACAATATTTCGTGATCAACCGTATCGAATGCCTTAGACAAATCTAGAAAAGTGGCAATACAAGGCTGAGATTTATCGATACAGCTATAGATGGATTTCATTAGGAGAGATATGGCATCGTTAGATGAGCGGTTTGTTCTGAATCCGTATTGATTGTTATTTAAGATGTTATTACTATCCAGAAATGACATTAGACGTTTTTTTAAGAGTTTTTCGAAAATTTTTGAGATATTGTTGAGCAGGGAAATAGGTCTGTATGAAGTATGAACTCCAAAAAAAAAAGAACTATTCGACCCGAACACACAAAGAATTTTTTAGTCATGTTTAACATATTCATTATAATAATTTTCATTTGGAATAAACATTTTTTTTATAAATACAATTTATGTATAAATCCAATCAATAAGATTCAGTTATTTATGCTGTTACTCAATTATATGACAATAACAATTTTCGTGGGTTAGGCATACAATCATATCCCAAGTTCTATTTAACAAAATAAGATAAATGCAATTACAATTTATTAAATTTAAAGTGTCCTTCATACAAGTGTCCGACAAAAATATCTTGATTTTTTAAAATTATTTTAAAATTTTGTTAGACACTATGTTTTTGAGCAGTAATTTTATACTATGATGTAGATCTGGCATTCACAGAGTACACTAAAAAATTTGTATCTGCTTGTTCAAAAGCAATATAAAATGACATCAAATTAAAAATATCATAGTTTCTTCTTCTTTGGAAGCATTTGTTTAATTAATATAAAGTGCTATAAAATTATAACAACTCAATGTATTTATTTCGCATACATTTTGCTCTAAAATTAATTTTAAATATTAATACTTTATATTTTTTGAACGAATTGAGCACGTGTTGTTGATGTGCATGTGTATGAGTGTTGGAAAGAACGTACCCATTATTCACCACAGTTTTGACGTATGACGATGGGCAAGAAGGAGAGGATGAGGAGAGCAGCTTGCCACCACATCTTGGAGGTTATGGAGGAAGTAAGTTGCCGCCCGGTATCCTACCTCATGGTTTACCACAAGTCAAAGATGTTCAGCCCGCCGTCACCGCTCTGGAACAAGAACAAAAAAAAGAAGAGATTAAAGAGAGTAAGTTTTATCTGATTTGTTAATTAGATATACTTTTGATTTTTACACTTAATAATTACTGAAATAATAATTTTAATGTATAAACGAATAAAATATATACAATTAGATAACACAAATACATACATTATAGTGGTGGATGAGACACTTTTTAGCGTGCTTTAGAAGTCCATACTATAGCACATTTATAATTTTCTGTGCTTTACAAATTATTTGATGGGTTGACAAAAATCAAAATTCAAAATAAAAAATGTACTGTATTTTATTTTAATTTGTGTGATTCCTTTAGACAGAAATCAGTGCGACTATTTGTACGTTAATTTTTTCATGTCGTATTGTCCAAAAAAAACTTTCTTCTCTGCCTTTTCATGTTATTAAGCGAATGATTTAGTAAATCTCATCCCTTTTTATTTTTAGATATCCATCACTGACCATGTTTAATCAAGTACAATTTCTTCTGTTTGGCTCTTCTTTTTCAAAAATGTTGTGTTAAAATTTCCAACATGAATTTATTTTCCAACTTTCTACCATGTTTCGTAATAATTTTCTTAAATAAATAAACATTTTCAAGGCATAGTTGCTGTTTTCAGATCCAATGACGGTACTAAAGAAATTATAATTATCTATAATCTACATAGCTGTTACAGATCTGTTTAACATTTTATGACCACCATTAAAGTTGTTGATTCCATGTTTGTTTGTCTGAAGATACTAAATTTTCAAAGGGTTTTGCTATTAAGAGATTCATTAATATAAAAGATACCATAAAATCCATATTATACGTCTTAAATCTTATAATTTAGAGCTAAAGAGATACCTCTAATTAAAAGTTTTATTATATCTTGTCACAACAACGCTACAAAAGTAATAAGAGAGTTGCAAAATGTGCAAAGACTCGCTTGTATAGGGATCTTTGGTGCAAAGGGATCGTGTCCTAATGCGGCATTAGAGGTAATTCTATACATTCCTCCCTTGTATTTACATGTAGAAAAGGTTGCTGCAAAGTGTCAATAAGTTAACAAGGACTAAGTCTCTAAAACCTGGTGATCTTACACAGAACATCTTGGGATTCTAAGGGTCGGAGCAAACCAATCCATGAAGATGCTTACAGGCATTGTCTCCAAAACGAGATTTCGAAATCATACTTAATGTTAGTATTAATGAGTGAACACCTGAAGAAGTAGGTATAGGGGTTACAGGTCCTAACGTTAGGTTCTCAATAGCCCTACAATCTTCCAAGCAAAGCTTTAGCGATATACTTGTGTGCTCAAAAGTGCATTAAAAAACACCTCTTCCGCCAGAATATTTATTGCCTCAGACAACCAAGCTGCTTTGAAGGCTCTACAATCTGTCACATTCGAGTTCAAAACAGGCTGGAACTGCAAACGGTCTCTTAAGCAACTGGTTAAACACAACAAAGTAACTTTGCTGTAGTTACGGACATAAAAGAATTGTGGAATTGAGTTTGCTTATAGTCTCCCAAAAGAATGCGTAAGTACTTCTTTTATTGGACCTGAATTTTGCTGATGCATTTTAAAATTCTCAGTGCAGCCACTATTGGTAAAACACTCTAGGCCAAAGATAAGCAAAAAGGTTGATATCAGCTTTACTGCACTACTTTAAATTACTGTTAGAGCTTCAGGAACCTGAACTCAGAATAATCACAGGAATTCTCAGAGTACACTGTCCTCTAAGTTACCATATCTTTCAAATGAGCAAAGTGGCCAGTGGAATATGCAAATAAAACCGCTGAACATATCTATAACTGCAGAGTAATTGTTCGCCAACGATATAAATATCTAGGATAGGTCTTCTTGTTGTTCAGGTCATAAACGTACATCCTAAGCGGATAATAGATTTTCTTAAAAATTTAGACCTTATGAACTCATAATTAGATGTAGGGTATACACAAAAGATTTTTTAGGTCGCAGTGTAGTAAGAGCACCTGGGCCAATTTACCTCAATTATAATCTACAATCTATATCTTGATTTAGTAATGTATTAATTATCTACGTTTAGTAACCCAAATACGCAATAAAAATTTTATCTGTTTGAATCATTGTGTAAATCTCCACTAAATTTCATACAGTCAAACACAACTTTTTCTTATACTCTCTCACATTTTACTTTGCCCTCCACTGTGATGCCATATATTGCAACGTACACTCACAAAATTCAAATTAAAACAAATATAAAAACTAAGAATAATTTTTGTTACGTTTTTATTTATTACTAATAGTTTAATTTTAAATCAGTTCGCGAACTTAGCGAAGAAGAGAAGCAAATGATCATTTTATCTGAAGAATTCCAGCACTTTATCGATAGAACAGGTAGAATTATGGAAAGAGCTTTATGTGAAAGCGTGGATATTTATGTTGATTATACGGGCAGTTTAGGAGAGGAAGGACTGTAAGTATAAACTATTAAATAAACTATTTTTTTCTAATATGAATATTTTGTCAAGGGACGAAAAATCTCATCAACGTATCTCATTTCACCGACAATTTTTCGATGAACGTTGGTCACGTAATAGGACGGTTACCTCTTTGGATTGGTCTCCACAATTTCCTGAACTTCTTCTAGCAGCTTATAATAATAACGAAGAGTCACCGAATGACCCTGATGGTGTTGTTCTAGTTTGGAATACCAAATTCAAAAAAACCACTCCGGAATATGTTTTTCACTGTCAAAGTGCTGTTTTGTCGGCTACTTTTGCAAGGTTTCATCCAAATCTAATCCTAGGCGGTACGTACTCAGGCCAAATTGTTCTATGGGATAACAGGGTGCAGAAGAGAACACCGATTCAACGAACGCCGTTATCTGCATCAGCACACACTGTGAGTATATTATCTTCTGTTGTCCTAAACATTAAACATAACATACATATTTAAATATTCCTTTTGTTTTGAACAAACAAGAATAAAAATAAGAAAAAAAATTAAAAACTCTTGATATCTATTTTTACGTTACAGTAATTTTAACCAGTGTGTTATGCATACACCAAGTGGTTAGTGGACGATTTAATTATTCCTTATGCACATCTATAACTTTATTCATAGCAATATTATTATTTTGTGCCCATTTTTATATTTTATTGGGTTCGGAAACTGAAATTATATATTTTAGTATTTTAATTATTTGATACATATCTCTCATGAGATTTGAAGTTAAAAATTATACAAATAAGAATGTAATAACGGAAAAATTGCAAAAATGTTATATCCGGCAGTATTCAAACCTGTGTTTGTATTATTTTTAAGATAAATTACAGCTATTTTTGAATTACTAATTTCTCATATGTTCCCCAACGTTCATTTTTTTACTGTTATTTAAATGGCATCTTTTGACACTGAAACTAATAATTATTATTAACAATTTCTTCGGGTCCGTTTTCATTTTTTTTTTTCAATTGCAATAATTTATTTTATAATATTATGGGTTATTTATGTTATAACAAACAACTTTGGTCTAAATATACATAAACATTTCTACTCGAACACAAAGCTAACGGATTAAGGCCAATTCCCTCATAGCAGCGCGGCGCTGCAAATGCGGCTCCATAAAATATTCATCATTTTAAATGAAACAGTTCCCACATAAGCAGAGCAGTGCGGCAGCAGCGCAGCACGTCAACATCCAACGCCTTCGAGAGCGTTGTATGCTGCTCTGTGCCGCGCCGCGCTGCCACGTGGGTATTAGAAAGCAGCAAACACTGCTGAGGTTGATGTAATTTGGTTAATATTTGCCATAAACTACAGAAAGCTAAATAAATAAAAAATAATTTTTATGAATGATCCCTAAGAAAACAACTAGATGGATTTTGAACAAATAACGACACCTTTTATAGATTTCTGTAGAATAGAGACAGATTCTATATTTGTTTAGTGTTAATATTATTAAGTAGATGTCGTTAATTTATTAGAATGTTCGTTCGGTATTTCACATAGTCAGCATTTATTATACCCTATTTAAAAAGTAGGAGGAGTGATATGAAAAGCCAGACTTACAGCCAAAAAAGTGGCAAATTTTTATAGTGTGAACTTGACTCCAAATTAACCAATAAACAAACGCGAGTGTTGCCAATTTAAATTCAAATCGCTCCTCCTAGTTTTTAAATAGAGTATAGATATTTCCTTTTTTATGCAAGGGTGTGGTTTTATTTTTTATTGTTGGATATTGAGTAGTTCATTTTTAGTTTTTATTGAAAAATAAACCTAGTACATATATACGTATAAAGGGTACATACAGGTACGTGATCTAACAACATCAAATCGAATGTTGATATTTTGTTTTTGTCCTTTGTTTAGTTAGATATTGTTGGTAAAAACAGAAGATGGAAGGCAAAATCGAGTCGTGCACCCAATAGCTTCTTTTTTTTTTCTTTTTTCCTCTTCTGATAACAATACGGCTACAGCAAATACATCATCATCACTAGACGAGGAGCTCGACATTTTAAAAATCGTTTGTTGTTTTAAATAGTCTGAACAGTACTGGGACAAATGTTTCGCAACCGCTACGCTCGTGATTCTGCTGCTGCTGCACTGCTTAAGTGGGAATGCCTTCATGGTTTTTGCATCGCGGCGGAGCTGTGAAGCGCTGCTGCGGCGCTGCTATGTGAGAATCGGCCTTTATTCTTTTCTATTTTATGAAGTATAACAGAACGCTATCTGAACTATCGTAGCTTTGTAAATCTATTTGTTAATACAACAATCTCTTTGATTAAACTCAAAAAAAATGTAATGTGTTAGTAATTGTATTTTACTATATACTATTTTCTATTTTCAGCATCCGGTTTATTGTATGAGCGTAGTGGGTACTCAGAATGCGCACAATTTAATAAGTATCTCAACAGACGGTCGACTGTGTTCATGGTCTCTTGATATGTTAGGCCAGCCTCAAGAAATCTTAGAACTTCATCGGATGCAATCAAAACCTGTAGCTGTTACATGTCTTGACTTTCCTCATTCCGATGTTAATAATTTTGTTGTTGGCAGTGAAGAAGGATCGGCGTATTCTGCGTGTCGGCATGGTGCTAAGGCTGGTATTACTGATACTTATGATGGACATCAAGGTCATGTCACTGGTATAAGCGTAAACGGTGTACAAGGTGGTATAGATTTCTCCCACTTGTTCCTTACTTCATCAATTGACTGGACTATAAAATTATGGAGCTTGAAGGTAATATTTTTATTTATTTTTATTGTACCTTGTACTCGGACAATAAACCATCCTGTCAATGAACGGGTATCCATTTCATTTAAAAAAAAAATTCGAAAAGAGGTTGACCTTAAAGGCCAACCTTGCAACTTCCCGCTAATTTCAACCGCAAAGCTATAGTAACGTGGCATATTTTGACGTTTTTGTGTTGTTTTTGGAATGTTTAAAAAGCCATAACTTTTTAACACGTTATTCGATTCTGATGATTAAGACACAATTGGACGCAGTTTTTTGACACCTAAAAACGTTATTCGAAGTGCAAAATCGATTAATCAAAAAATCTTAAAAATTTCAAAAATAAAACAATTTTTTGAAATTTTTCGACAACGATATCTCACGAACGAATCAACCGATTTTAATTTGCAAAACGGCATTCGACGTATTTTTTTAAGCTTGAGAGCTGATTAGGTTATGAAATTGATCGATATGTCCAAAAAACATCATTTTTACAAAAAAACACCCTCATAAAAATAGTCAGGGGAGATTCCAAAGACCTCAAAATGTTAAGATCCGATGAAAACTCGATTTTCGAAAAACGGAGTAAAACCAATAACTTCTCGATTTTAAAATAATTTTTAATTTTTTTAGCGGGAAGTTAAAAAAATAGAATCGTATGGATCTTTAAAATTGAAGTAGTTTAACAACCATTTTTCGTCATTTCTTCAAATCAATTAGTTAATAACAGGTTAACTAACACATTTGGTATCTCCTCCGTTCAATAACCAGGTATTTTACCTGGCTACCCACTAAAGTTGTATAAAAGTCGGGTTTACACACAATAAAGGGACAATACCTCCGAATTCTTTATAACTGCATCGATTTTTCTGAAAATTTAAAATGAAACTTGTCTACTTCAAAAGTTATATACGCTTTATGAGAGCTTGTTGTTTTAACAAAAACACGAATTATATTATTTTCTATTGTTAAATCGCATAAGGTAAATATATTAATGTGTTATTTAATAAGAAAATTAATTATTTCACAATTTTCAACCCTTCAAACAAACCCCTTAAGGGGGCGTCCATAAATTACGCGAGGTGTTCAGAAGGGAAGAGGTCAAGCTCAATCTTTCTAAATCTCAGTTGGGGAGAGAGGGTTTTTTAGCAAATCTCACTTAATATTTTTTCAAGTAGAAAACGCTGTAAAATTACGTGAAAGTAAAATTAAATTAAAGTATAAAAATGCTTCTAGAATGAAAATATGGCGAAATTTCACACAATAGTGTTTGTCGTATTTATCCAAACTTTGCAGAGCAGCACCAATGTGACTGTGCCCATGGACTGAATTAGAATAAATATTTTTGATTTTTATTATCAAATACTACTCATTGCTAGTTTTTAAAATAAAAGTAATGGAATAAATTATGCTTTTGTATTTTTGAAGTTATACTTCTATTCATGCACTGGATTTGTGTGGGGTAAATGGGAAAAATCATTACATATGTAATGGTGTGAGTAAGAGAGAGACAGAAACACATATAAGGTATGTTGGTTGGTAAAAACAAAGATGAAATATTTACCACATGTTATAGGTCATAACTATAAGTCCTTTAAATACCGTTTAAATATTCAGTACATTGAAAAGAGATATAAAAAAAAGTCTGAGCTAATGTTTTGGAATATCATAGTGACGTATTACATTGTGTTTGACAGATTATTTTATAATTCTGTCACGTAAGTAAACATATAAAGTTTAGTATTTTACATTAATAATAATATTCAGTAATAAGTATTTTAATGTAGTCCATTCTACCGTCACATGGTTGCATTATATCCTGCACTATGCTTTTGAGAGTTGAAACAGAGTTTTTAAAAATAGTCGAAAAGTGCATTCCGAACAGACAATAGATAGAAAATTTACAACTCGGTAAGTATTCCAAATGGGTTCAATTTATGTACTCGGGGTTTTTAGGGTCGCTGAACACGATTATCATGAAAGTCTCCGCGGCACTTGGTGCCTAGAGTATTTACCTCTTCTCCTGGGGTTTTATGTAGATTCTGTACAAAATCAGTGCACACTTGGAACTCGGCGGTTTTTTGGGTCACTGACCACGAATATGATAATGGCGATGGTGTCCGAAACACCTGGTGCTTAAGACGGACCTCGTCTTCAGGAGTTTTATGCAAATTTGATACAAAATGAGTGTGCACTCGGTACTAGGAGGTTTTTGAGGTCGCTGAACACGAATATCATATACAAATTTATGAAGTAGAACTTCTGCCGGCAGTCCCACTGACTGCCACACTCGTTTTTTTTTAATCTAACGCGATTACAGTTAAAATACCAATTTTAAAAAATCTCACGTGAGATTTGGGGAAGGAGGGAGGTAGTTAGGAAATATCTTATGAAATCTCACCAGTGGGGGTGGGGGTCGAAAAATCCGGAAAAATTACTCACGTAAAATAACATGAAAAAAAGCTGTACCAGCTTGAAACATTTCAATTATGCACTTAAATACAAATATAAATTGTTACCCTAAATATAAAATATCTTATTTATTGTAAATTTTTAACCCTTACAATCACCAATTTTGACAAAGATGAATTAATTTTTTTATCAGTTTGAAACATTTCATGAGTGCATTTTATTAAACAAAAATTAATTTCTTGTTTGTAGATTACTTTTTATAAATTGCAACATTTCAACCATAATAAACAACCGTTATAAAAAATATGTATTTTAACGTTTTTATCACATAAAAACACAGGTTCCATTTATTTTTAAGTCGATTTATTTCTAACGAACAACTACACTAAACTATAACACTACTAAACACTACTTAACAATCATTTATCTATACTTTTAGTTATTGCACTATTCGAAAGGTTAAATATTCGCGCGATACTGGATTCTAACTGTCACCTCATCTCCACTCACGATTTTATATATACTGCGGCGTCATCTCTCGATCATTCCAGAGAGTTCGAGAAGGACTCTATTCTCTTTATTCTTTGTGGTACCAGAACATTCGCCTGCGGCGTCATCTCTCGATCATTCCAGAGAGTTCGAGAAGGACTCTATTCTCTTTATTCTTTTTGGTACCAGAACATTCGCCTGCGGCGCCATCTCTCGATCATTCCAGAGAGTTCAAGAAGGACTCTATTCCCTTTATTCTTTTTAGTACCAGAACATTCGCCTGCGGCGCCATCTCTCGATCATTCCAAAGAGTTCGAGAAGGACTCTATTCCCTTTATTCTTTTTGGTACCAGAACATTCGCCTGCGGCGCCATCTCTCGATCATTCCAGAGAGTTCGAGAAGCACTCTATTCTCTTTATTCTTTTTGGTAAAGGACGAATGTCATAACAGCCATATGAAATAAGTTGTTTATAATACTTTTTATATTTTGCTATTTTATTGCTTTTTTAAATAAATTTAAATTTTGTATTTTATTTTAGTTCTTTTTAAATGAGTTGGTAGCAAACAAACAAACAAACTTTTCCTTGTTTGTTACGAGGTTATCTTCGTGATGTTTATTTATTTGACGTATCATACTATCCAATGCTACCAACCGCATACAGGAAAAGTTTCCAAAGTTGAGTGCTTTAATGAAACATTATAGTACTCATTTGGGTGTCATAATGAAAAATATTATAGGTGCAAAATATAAAAAAATTAATTAATAACCCCTAAAAACGTTTAGTATTTAAAAAAGTAAAAATATATAATATTTGTATAAAGAAATGAATATCTATTCATTATCCGAATCATAATTTTAATTGTCCAACTCTTCCTTGTATAGTGGAGGATAATTTTGGCAGTTGTCGCCAGAGCATGTCCTGCATGTTGCATTACAAAATAACCTCAGCTTCCGACCGTCACACGCTTATCCGTCGGGAGCAGGTAAAGTTTGCATTTTAATGGGTTCCAAAGAATCTCCATTTTAACACGCTTTTATTAACTTCACCTGTATGTATGTATGTTTGTAACTCCATTCCTTTGCGCATGTCTGCAGTTTGGGTTAATATTTCGCTCGGACACTCGACACAGCACAAGAAGCCAGAGACTCAAGGCAGCTGTGTACTCATCTTGTTTGCTTCTTATCAAAATGATTTTAAATGTTGCAAGAAATTATTACAAAAGATATTTAATAATACAATAACATAAAAAAAACAATATTTTTAATCTTTAATCTATGTACCGCTTATCGTCAAATTGTATTAACTTGGTGTATAGCTCAGATGGTAAAGCGCTTGCTTAGCATGCGAGAGGTACCGGGATCGACGCTGGCAACTCCATTTATTTTGTTCTGATTAATTTGGTAAAGATGTGATTATTATTTTTAAATATATATGACTACCCGTATTACATCAACTTTATCGTAAAAAAGATGACGAATAAATTCAAGGTCGCTATTTCATATGGTTTCATCCAAATTTTCGAATTAGCACTTGTTTTAATGTTCATCAAATTTTATTGTGAACTTTAACAAAAGACAACAATAACAAATTTTGTAACACGAATGTGTTTGATGGTTGATTTATTAATAGTTAATTAATATTCGAAGTTTGATGTGAGTTTTTATTTCGGGGATTGAACATGTTCACAATAAACTTTTAAACGCCATCGTGAAGAAGTTGGTCAAACTTATTCACGATAAAATTGTAGATGTAATACCGATATAAACTATATAAACAAGTTCTATACTTATTTAAATTATTTAAGATACACTGTGCGCCAAAGAAAATGTGGTCTTAAGAAATTCGTTAAAAAACAAACTATCCAAAAAACTAAATGTATTTTTGATTATTTATTGTTAAAATGGTTGTCCCATAAAATTGTCAATATTGTCCCACTTAATTTCTACACGCAATATACTTATACATATATTTTTTAATCTAAAAATACGAGGTGTCCAAATAGTGTAGCAGGGGTTTGATATTTGAATAAAATAATAGTTTAAAAAAAACTAAAAAAACACGCTTTTAAAATTACTTGAACTAAAAAGTTAAAAATAAATAATAGTTTTAAAAAACTAAAAAACACGCTTTTATAGCTAACCGAACTAAAAAATAGAAAATAATTCTCAATTACAAAGAGTTTATATTACAGTAGTAGAAGATCAAACAATCATTTATAGTTAATCACCTCAAAATAAAATTATAATAAAATTTAAGTTAACGAAAAATAATTCAATTCAGAGTAAACAGCGTGGGGTGTGCTTAATATATTGAATGTTACAATCATTCTATTGGCAACTACCTATGAGAAGAAAGTTATGAAATGTAGTAAAATGCACCCTACGTTTTTTACTCTGAATTGAATTATTTTTCGTTAACTTAAATTTTATTATAATTTTATTTGTTTGTAACTCTCCACTCCGCGGCTGCTGCCTCGGATGAGTCCCGTATCGTTATTTTTTTTAGTCACGTTTAATACGTTTAATTATAAACGATATGAATGAAATTGTCTTAGAATTAATCTAACAATTCTTTAGATTTCACAATAGTAATTTTTTTCCAAGTTCTGAAAACAATACGTTTAATTATAAACAATATGAATGAAATTGTCTTAGAATTAATCTAACAATTCTTTAGATTTCACAATAATAATTTTTTTTTCCAAGTGATTGAAACAATATGTTTAATCATCAACAATATGAATACAGACAATAAATATAATTTGAGAAATCAAAAAAACACGCTTTCAAAGCATTTCCAACTAAATAAACGAATAATGATTGAGTGAGGGTCTTGTAACCGTCACAGCAAATTAACGAATCTATTGAAATAAAATAAATTGGACTAAAAAGTAAAAAATAAATATAGTTTAAAAAAACTAAAAAACACGCTTTTATAGCATATGAAACTAACAAGTAAAAAAATAAATGTAATTAAGGAAAACTAAAAAGCATGTTTCTGAAAAACATCGAACTAAAAAGTTAAAAATAATTTTCAAAATAAAATTAAAACAAAAATAAATGAAAAATACTAGTATTATTGTGAAAAAAGCGTGGGCGCTTGACATTCGAAAAATATGGTATGCAGCGCCCACGCTTTTTTCACAATAATACTAGTATTTTTCATTTATTTTTGTTTTAATTTTATTTTGAAAATTATTTTTAACTTTTTAGTTCGATGTTTTTCAGAAACATGCTTTTTAGTTTTCCTTAATTACATTTATTTTTTTACTTGTTAGTTTCATATGCTATAAAAGCGTGTTTTTTAGTTTTTTTAAACTATATTTATTTAGACTAATCCCAATCGTTAATATTTAAATTGTTATTTCCTGGTCATCTATGGTTTTTAAATAAACCCTACCACATACACCCAAAAACCATTTTACATGTAATTTAAAAGGCTAGAAGATTAGAAATGTAAATACATTCTACAGTCTTTCGTATTTAAACGGTGAAGGGTCAAAGGGTAGGACACCTGTGATCAATCATATAGTTATTTCTTAAGCTACAAAAAAATAAAATAAAATTTTTGCTAAAGAAAAACCAACTTTTTTGTATTTTATTATCATTTATTTATCTTTTATAGTTATTTAAACATAAAGATATTTTTTGGGGTATTTACAAAGAAAAATTAAACATATTTGTTTCAAAAACTGGGCATTCTAAAATGGGCAAATTTTATGTTGTAAAACATAAATTTAAAAAAATCTGTTTTTTATAAGCTTTAAATTTCTGTATTATAATTTTTTTTGTAAAACTTTCTAGTTTTAGAGTTTTTCTCAAGAAATATGTGAAAAAAATATTGATCTAGCGAAAAAAATTTGTTCATTTTTTTTTTGCTTTAAATCTATCGAATCCCGGGTTTATATTAGGTTTGTTTCAACAGACCTCCTGACTGTCAGAAGGACGTTAGAGGCATGCGCAGTAGGATTAGACCGTTCCAACAGAGCATCGAATAATCCCATGTACTGTCAAAGTGCCGTTCCAACAAAGGTTATGATTCGTGCATGAACGCGTTTATGGACGGTCAAATCTATCCTTGGTTCGAGGCATGGATAATTTGTCAGGACATGCGCTTTAGGTACTTTGTACTATGTACTCTCTATAACACAGATTAAATTAAACTTTACTTTATAATGATAAACTCTGCAAGCTCAAAAACTTCTGTAAAAAATATTATTTAAATAAAAAATACTGTGTATAAAAAAAAAGTGAGAGGTGTCAAGGGACACCCGGATGGAACGAAGTTCCTTTTGATTAATTAGTGAAGGAATTGTAATTTGTAAACACAACAGAGTGTTTATACATACATAAGCATTTATTATTGTCTGTATAAAATCTCTACTTACCTAACTCCATCAGCAATATCCGGAATTTTTGGAGAAACACTGTCAGGATACATTATTGTTATTATTTTATTATTTATTATCTACAAAAAAACCTGTATAAACTTTTAACAAAGTCGCGACACTACACTGTTCAAAGCAAAATAGAAAATAGTAAATCCATTATTACCTAAATATTTTCAACAGTTCGTTTCTTTTAACAAAAGTGTCCATTCATACAATACCAGAGGTTTAGATGACATACATATACCAAAAATTACTTTTTATTTTAATTTAATTTAAAACAGGAATTAACAATTTAATACAAAATTTTAAAATATTTGACAGTAACTGAGAGTTATTTGACGTCAAGTCAAGTTACGAAATATTTTTAAAATGTTTATGAATTTATTAATTTATAAAAACAGGATGAAAAAAAAGTGAGAGGTGTCAAGGGACACCCGGATGGAACGAAGTTCCTTTCGATTAATTAGTGAAGGAATTAGTAATTTGTAAACACAACAGAGTGTTTATACATACATAAGCATTTATTATTGTCTGTATTAAATCTCTTCTTACCTAAATCCATCAGCAATGTCCGGAACTTTTTTGCAGAACAGAAACACTGTCAAGATTCATTATTGTTATTATTTTGTATTATTTTGTTATTTATTATCTCCAAAAAACCTGTATAAACTTAACAAAGTCACGACACTACAGTATCAAAGCAAAATAGAAATAAAATTTATAAACTTGTAAACAAAACATAACCTCAATTCCACTAAAATGTATATAAAATTTGAACGCTTACACTAACTTTCAATGTTTATTCACTATCACAAATTGAATACAATAGGTCGTATGAAAAGTGTCCGAAAAAGCTAAGATTTTTGATTAGAAACCACTACAAGTAATAGAAAAATCTTTTATGGCATTTTCAATGCAAATATGTTTTTTATAATTCACGTTCACAAAGTTTCTATTTCGACACTAAAAACAGTATCAAAATAGATTCATTGTAACACTGTTTTTGGTAACTTTTTGTTTTACACAATTGGTTGCACTGCACTGATTTTCAACGAAAGAGTTCAGGTAGTAAATCAAGAAGTATGTTGTAGTACATTATTAACTACATTATCAGCGTTATTGCTATATTCGGAATATTTTATACAAATTTGACAATCATTCTAATTTAAAATCATTAAAACTGACAAGTGTCAAAACTGTCAAGATTGCCAACATAAATAAATATTTCGAAAAACTCTCATTTTATTTATTTTTTATACTTTTAAAAGTTCATTATAAAAAATAGTATGTAACACTCGAATTACAATGACGGTTTGTAGTACTCGTCCTTTGCGAAACTCACCGCTTCGCGGTTCGTTTCACAAACTGAACTCGTACTACGAAACCTCTGTCATTGTAACACTTGTATTACAATATACTATTTTAGTTTTGTGTTTTGTTTAGAAAGATTTGTAAGCTCCTCTCATAGCTGACGTCACACTTTTGTATCCATTGTAATATATCTATCTATGAGAGAGAGGGAGAGAGAGTTATTTATTTTTTGGTCTGTGAGAGAGAGAAACATGCGTGTGTCGTGTCATAGTGTCGTGACAACTTTTGGTATGAATTTTTTTTGGCTAGCTCCTAGCGTCAGTCGTTCGTAACTGTTCGTAACGCGCGAAAGGGAACTTCGTTCCAATAAAATATAATACTATTATAGGTACCTACTTATTTTTTTTATACAGTATTTTCTTGTTAATGTAAATTTTCTTTTAATTTAAATTCATGTCTTTTTAATTGTACTTTTATTAGTATTTACGTATATTAGGGTTTCCTATTTAAATAAAGATATATCTATCTATCAGAGAGAGAGAGAGAGAGAGAGAGAGAGAGAGGGAGAGACAGAGAGAGAGACAGACAGACAGAGAAACATGCGTGTGTCGTGTCGTGACATTTTTTGGTCTGAATTTTTTTCGGCTAGTCTCAGTCGTAACGCGCGAAAGGGAACTTCGTTCCAAAAATTTGTTTATTATCTGACATATTTATTCTTTTTTAAAATTATGTTATAGTCAATATACCTCACACTATTCAAAACCAAAAACTATTGCGTTACTCAACAAAGAATTAATTTATTATTAGTAATAAAGATAAGAGAGTAGAAGAATAGAAGCGTTCCAACAATGACCATAAACCATGGACTAATACATGTTACTGGACTGGCGCATTTTATAGTCTATGAAAAAATTACCACTCTCGAGAAGGGGTAACAACCACACCCAAGGTGGAAGCTATGTAACTTTTGTTCATTGAGTGATGCAGTTATAAAAGATTAAAACAAGTTATATAAAGAATTCGTTGGTAAAACCCCCCCAGTAACTGTACTATAAAGTATTCGTTGGTAATTCGACATTTAACAACCTGTTCAGACGGCAGATCCGGTCCGGTTTTAAATTCTAAACTGTATTTTATTCAAATCTTGACACTCATTCACACGACACACTGCGAAACGGAACGATATTCTATGTTCATGTGTTTTTTTCAATCATCTTGGTTCATTGTTTATGGATTTAAATAATTTTTATATTGAAAAACTTTTTAAAATGTTTAATTTTTATTTTAACTAATTTTCTTCAAAATGAAATAGAAAATTTTTATTAACAAATAAGTTGTTCGATTTTTGTAATTGTTAAAAAAACTGAGCAAAATTAGTAGTGTGTATACGCATTTTTATCTACTACCTTCCAAATACCATTTAGAAGCTTCAAATGCCAAGATTTTTTTATCTTGTCACGGCATGGCATCCGGTTTGCAGTGACAAAATCGGATGTAAATTTGGCCGGATCCGGTGAAATTTCCTAACCCGATAGACGATCGAATCGTGTGAAGATCCTCATTTAAAACTATGCTCCTCCACGACATTTTTATCGTTCCGACGCGGATCCTTCCGTCTGAACGGGCTGTAAAGGTATAAGAGACAAAATAATTTGTAATTTCTTTTGTTATTGTAAAAAATAGCAAAGATAGTAAGAGAGAAAAACATAATTCCGGTTTGAATTAATTTACTAATATTTTGGTATGGATAAAGTTGTTTGTTGATTGTTAGGTATTCTGTTGGCTTATATTTTGCTAAATATTTAGCATTGTTCAACTGTTTTTTATTGGAAGAACTTTATCACTCTCCATGTGCTAAGCTCAAATAGTGGCATCATCAAATTGAATAAAACGAATAATCTTCCAGATGGGTTGATGTTCATTGTTTCACTATACAATGAATATTAATGCGACTGCCACATTTCCCTTGTGTTGCCAGTATCTGAGTTGTTGGTGGCAGAAATTATCGAAACAGCTTAGAATGCATAAAATTCATGCAAATTTTTCGACACCAGCTGTTTTTTCATTATGTGCTGCGTATGTTGAGTTTGTCATTTTATTAGTATAACCTACTTTTAACAATATCAGCAATTTCTGGCGTAAAAAATTATTTGATTGTGTCGAGATTTGACAGCATGTTGGTGTTCCTATTGGGTCCACATCTCTCTCGTAAAATATTATAATTTAAATCTCTTTAAATATTATAATCTCATGTCACGGTGTTTGTCCGCGATAGACACCGAAAATGATTAACAAAGATAAAATTTCCTTGTATAAAAATTCAGTCATGTTTTTTACAGGATTCGAAACCAATTTATTCATTTGAGGATAATGGTGACTACGTTCTGGATGTAAAATGGTCACCCACTCATCCAGCTCTGTTTGCAGCGGTGGATGGAAGTGGTCGTTTGGATTTATGGAATTTGAATCAAGATACTGAAGTGCCGGCTGCTAGTATCAATGTTGAAGGTAATCCTGCCTTAAATAAGGTTTCTTGGACTCCAAATGGACTTCAAGTCACCGTTGGTGATAATCAAGGAAGAATATGGGTTTATGATGTAGCTGAGGTAAATCAAATATAATTTATACCTATTATGTTTTATAATTTCTCTGTTGTTTTGTATTTATAAAAAGACTTTACTTAGAAAATATTTATGTGACGTGTTGTAATCCCAACGATAGTTGAGATCTAAAATTTATAAAAAAGCGAAAACTTAAATATTTTAAAATAAGATATACTTTCTCACACTAGCTTAATTGGTCTTGGTTCAAATTTTTATTTAATTTGTAATAATTTAGCTTTATGGAAATAGAGCTGCAATTATAAACATCACAAATTAAAATAAAAAATTAATTTGGATGCAACTGATTTATTGAATCAGTAACAATTAAACGAATGAACTAAGATTACCAAACTCAAGGTTTTTATTTGGGTATTCAAAAATTTAAACGGTTGTAGCTCTACAAATTTCTTAACTTCAATTTCCTTCTTCACCAGTGGCGACATAGGTTCGTACTAAGATAGTTCCAAATAATAGCGACCGGTGAATACTAATTCTAACTGACCTAATCAGGTTTGGACCGTGTGCTTCTTCGATATATTCAACCCGATGTTTGGATGGTTCTAAGAATGTTATTAAAAAGTGCAGTGAAATTCCAGTCATATTCTAAAGATCATCTAATCTAAGGTGATTTAAAGAGATACAAGGTCCTTCCCCAAACAGATTTGAATTTTTCCTTTATACCCGGAAGATCTTTACTAGACTTTCTTAAACAACTGCAAATACAATTTTTTTATACATAAAATTGTTTCTTTTTTAGAAGTAATGTCAATGCGAAATGCTTTAATTATATACGGTTAAATTTGGAATTACTAAAAATATTTTTTAATTAATTAACCCGACCGGAAAGGTATAGTCATGTAGCCGACCTTGGTTCTAAGCTAGTAATTAAATTTTAAAATAGATAATGAATTTTAAATTTATAGACAGCTTTACACTGAGCCATTCGGCAGTAGTTAGTGTGACGCAATATAAAATAAGACTGTTTAAACTCACCTTAAAATCAAACGTAGACTATGAATTTGAAAAATTTAATTAGACGGTTTTATTACGATTGGCACCGTTAATAAAAATAGTAACCCATTTATTTATTTACAGAGTTTTGCCCATCCCAGGCATGATGAATGGAACAAATTTCTCTATACGACGCAGGAGCTACGTAACAACCAAGTAGATGATGAACTAGAAAAATTAAACAGTAGCGTATCAAGTCAGTCGTCATTGGGTAGTATGTCACTCACGCCTCTTCGATAGATATCCAAACTTGTTTAGTTTAATTATTTAATGAAAATTAGCTACTAGAACATATTTCTTAGGTCATTATAATTTTTCACAATGATTGTATAACGGATGAGGGTGCAATTAATCGTAGTAGCATTTTTACCACTTCTTGTTGTTTTTAATTTTAAATAATTTTGATTATCTAGATATTTAAGTTTAAAATACTTACAACACTAACTCTTATATTTGATTTCGTATTGAAAATAATTCTAATTGCAAATTTGAAACGCACTGTTTTTATTTTCGTTTTATATGCATTGTGAAAAACTACAATGATTGTTGTATAACGAAGCTGTGTCATACTTTCACATTGTTTATCGTAAGAGACGGTTGGAGAGAGTTGAAAACAAATAAACCGTCATTGACTGCTGTTTCATGCCTTTGTTGAATCTTTAGAAACTGTTATCATTAATTTTAGGTATAAAAACTGACAATGCACATATGCTTTATCTTTGTTAATTATTTTAAACAATGTTTCCAATACCACTGTCAGACTCAGTATATTTAGACAATGGTATTATAGTCAGGCCGTTCAAAAGATGGAATGATCACGAGACAAATGTACTCATTTATTTGGGCCCAGAGTTTATATTATCACTGAGATAAGTACAGTCTAAACTGTCCTTCGTTTATTGCAGTTCAAAAGGCGTAAGATGACCGTATTCACTGATCACGCGTCCTTGAATTCCATATTTTGAACGGCTCGACTATAGACATGCTCAGGTGGTGCTCAAACCGGTTGGCATTGGCTCTGGAAACAGTAATCTTAACATTAGCAAGACACTGTTAAGTTATAATTTAACACGTTTCATTCAAGTGTTAGGTCATATCGCTGAATTATTCAGTTGCTTTTTTAAAAATTTTAATTGTTACGATATTTGTCATAGGTTTGTTCCAACAGGCCAAAGAACCATTTTAGAACCGTCCGGGAACTGCGCATTAGACGGAATCTCGATACCTTTAATATGCTGAGTTGTTTCGTAACGGTTCTAGAACGGTTTTTTGGTCTGTTGGAACAGACCTTATATAAATAAGTTCGTAGTGCTTTTTCCTAATTTTTTGTCTTTGTTATAAATAATTATAAAATTGTCACTTTGAATTTTATTCGATTTATTGGTGCCTAAAATTAACATTGTTTAAGTTTCTAGAGATTTATTTGAAAAGGGGTTGATATTCATATGTAATTTTAAAAACATTCAGTTTAGTATGATCAAGTAAAAAGTAGTTTTTTATAATTTTTCCTCTAATTCACTTAACCGCAAAATTAACTCACTAATGGTACATTCTGAAAAATACAATAGAAGTAAAATGCACAAACAATGCCATTTCAATTATTAAATACCAGTAAATATATTTAAAAATTAAATAGTTACGGTTACAAATCCAAAAATACATTTTACTTACAAAATACTAGTTGTCAACATCTGTTGATAACATCGTGATAGGGTTTCAATAATAGTATATTTCGTATCAAGAGTGGTAAGTAGGACATTACGTATGAGTGGAAAAGTTACGCACGAAGCCGCGTAGCGGCGAGTGCGTAATTACACGAGTACGTAATACCTCTTACCACTCGAGTTACGTACTATGCTTTATCTACGACTCAATATTTTAATTTTAATTCTAAATATTTGAAATCTCTAAAAAAATATATGACGTACGTACTATACTGTTGTCTACTCCTTTGTCAGTAAATGTCATTTATACTCATTGTCACCATGCAGGGTAAGTATAACTGAAATTTACTGTCAAAGGAGTAGATAAAAAATGTTAATGGTTTATTAACAGATAGGTATATCACAGAAGCGAATGTTTAATAGGATTCAATTCGGGGTTGAGACATTTAAAATCTATCATTTTGTTTTCTATTTCGTCTAGGATGACACTCGCTTACATGGCCTATAGGTAAATATCTCCCGCTCCCAATAAACATGTATTTTAAAATTGAATTTGTATCTTTGGTTGTTCAGTAGCTGTTAATTACCCAATTTCTATTTTAATAATTAATGAGTCTAGGTGAATCTGGAGCAATACTTTCCGAGATTTTATTACCACTCAACCCCAACACGCTAAATCTGTTTGAATTTCACATGTTCATGATCCTGGCACGAGTATAGAACCAACAGAAAATTTTCTCGTCAAGCTTATGTTTTGCCATTTGTATTTGTGGATGGGAACTCAACATATTTATAAACTAAATCTCACTGAAAAAATTTGTTGTACGTGTTAAAATCTTGTTCTAAAACTTCCATAACTTTTAGTTTGTGCTTCGAATGTTCCAGTGTATTTATACTTTATCTATTTCTAATTGAACCCGCAGATAAAGGTGTACTGGAGGTCACCTCTGGCCAAAAACTTGAAATTAAATTTCAACTATAATGTTTCTAGTGGTTTAATAAGAAATAGTATAAATCGCAAATCTTATTTAAATTTTGCCAAGAGAGATAACCATCCGATAAATAAACTTTTTAAGTGAATATTACTATTTATATTAATAAAACACAAAATAACATACAAGAGAGTAATGCGTTAATTTTTTGGTTAAGTCAATGAAGGAATCAGCACTTTTTTTGATTAAAAATTAGCGGTTGTTGGTTTGTCATTCTGTGTTGATATAAAAATTAAATTAATATAAAAACTAATTACCTACTTAAAATGTTTCCTAAAAAATCCACATAGCTAAGACACTAAAAACATTTCCGTTAGTCATCTTAAGTAAATTGCCACTGTCGAACTATTGCTAGAATGCATTTAAATTACTTGAATAGATTTTGCGCTAGTCAAGTACATAGTACCAGTCAATTAGTGATACATACATACATATATACATCACACACAATAGAGAATGATGATAAATGGGTTTTTAGTGCTGAAAATTTACTACTTAGGATTGTGCTTGATCATTGTTTTAAATTTTGATAGACATACCAACAGCAGTTTTATCATATAATTTATAAAGTTGTTATCCTTGCTCTAAACTGATATATAAATTGTTTATGAACATATTTTTGCAATATTCTGGATTTTTTTTTTAGATTTGTGTTAACTTTTCATTAAACAGAATTTTATTGATTTGTGATATTTTAACACAATGGGTGGTTAGATTGAAATCCACCATTTTTTTGTTTTATATATGGGTGCCTTTTTTTCTGAGATTTTTTTAATCATCCTGTAGATATTATTGGGAATTGTAAAATAATCGAAAATAATGTATAGAAACGGATTGAGATATTTTATCTATATTCTGTATGTGCTTTATTGATTCTAAATTATTACTTCGATGTTAAACTACAGGACGATCTAACTTTCATCGCTTTTGCACGAATTGTGCCATTTTGTCAAAATTTGTAGACATCCTGTATATTTTTCATTGATACTACAATTAGTTTGTTACTTAATCTTTTCTGTTTATTGTGCTTGTATATAGCTATTTATTATTTTTTGTAATAACAAAATATTTAATATTTTTTTATACATTCTCATTGTTATTTTTAATATAATGCCAAAAACGTACAATGGCATTAAAAATCTATTTATCGATCCATTTTTCAAGGTTTGCAATGTTTTAATGTATAAATATTTTTTTGATAAAATCGATACATATTTTTGCATACAAATTTATTATTTTTTGCTAAGAAGTCATCTGTGATTAATTGTAAGTTTATACTGAATAGTTGTTTTATTCTATAATTTTAATGCCACTGTATATATACACATTATTTAATTAAAGCATTTACTTGCATTTGCAGTTTCCTTTTATTTAATTCTAAACAATATTTTTCTAGTCGAAACGTGAAATTATCATGTGATTACTCATTAAGAAGGGATAAGTAATTCAGACTATAAAAAAAATATTTCATTGTACACGTGTTTCATGGTTTATTAGAATACACCCTCTAAGGGTGCAAATAAAGAGTTGAAACTGTGTACGGATAATATTTAAAAATTACTCCGTTGTCTATGGAAATTATTATGGAGACTGCTACAGACAAGTTATGGAAACGATAAAAACACTTAGGTACCTACTATTAAAACAGTTAGATAGGTACTATTATCCGTTCACTTCTTATTCCTATCACAGTAGACTATGCATTTTATTTCTTGGATTGGCACTTCATTTTGTTGGGTTGGTACCTAAACTGAAATAGTCCTGTCCCTGGTTCTGTCCTACTGTCGAAATATTGACAGCTCATATTATCAAAGGTTAAAATTTTTAAAGATAGAAATATTCAATAAGCAATGCCAAAAAAAAAAGTATAGAAATACATAACAACATCATTAAATGTTATGGTATGTTTAAGAAATAAAGCAACAGCAGGGAAAGTGTGTATTTAAATCAATTGGAAGGTAAGTGCCTACCATTATGCTATTTCTTTTAAATGAATCCTAGTTTGTGACAGCTAACATATAGTTATATATTTTGCGTAAGATTAATTGAAAGCGGTTTTTGTAATGATTTTATAAATATGTACCACTTTTTAAATAAAATTTATATTATTAACATAATACATAACTGTTTTTGACAGATATCATAATAAATTATAAACAACGTTGTCAGATTTCACATTTCTAAATTAAACATTTTTGTAACTATAATTTAATTCAAAATTTTGTTAAATATTTTTAAATCTCATATCTACCTTTGTGTAACTGAGATTTTTTGAAACTAATTAATATGACAAACATTCTAAATGCTTAATTTTTTTAGATTAGTATTTGGAAAATACGGAGAATTATTAAGGATTGAAAAATAATGAGAAAGTCGCAGATAAAGGAAATAAAACTGATACATTTGGGAAGTTTATTTTAAAAACGACTTACAGCGACAGATTTGAATCTACCATTCTAAAAATGAACATTTTACTTTGGATTGATGCTATGATGCTAAACAGAATTTTGATTTTAAAGGGGAAAGCACTACACTATACAAATTTATAAAATTAATGGGATACAAATTTAAAAAAGTAAATGGACGACATATTTTATGTGAACAACGACACGTTAAAATTAGTAAAACCACTTTCATTCGGAAATATAAACAACTAAACAATCTTACTGAGAGAGTTACATTCGTGTACCTAGATGAAACATGGATCTATCAAAATGGTAGTTCAGTGCGTCAGTGGGTACACGATTCTGACCTGAAAAGTAATCCAGCTCGTGTAAAATCCGAAGGAAAGCGATTTACTATTTTACCCGCTCACACGATACTGGATGATTTTTGGAAGGATGTGACTTGTTACTAGAGTCTTCGAATACAGACCTTGACTATCACAAAAGTATGAATGGTGACCTTTTTAAAAACTGGGTTGTTAATTAACACATTCCTGCTCTATCTGTATTTCAAGAAAAATGTGTGGTGGTCATGGACAACGCGGCCGCGCCATACCATTCAGTTCAACTTAACAAACCACCCTATTTTATCGAAAAAAGCGATGTTGCAGGAATGGTTGATTAACAATAACATTACGTTTGACACAAAAATGACAAAAAAACAACTGTACTCAATAACCTTACCTTATAAAACTGACGAAAAGATATATGTAGTGGATGAAATTTTAAAACTACGAGGACATGAAGTACTTCGACTACCACCATACCATTTTATTACAATCCAATAGAACTAGCATGGGGGTTTACTAAGACATATTATAACAAACATATAACATCTACGTACCTTGTCCAGGATAGAGTTAAAAAAGACGTGGACAGAAGCATTGAGTAAATGTACACCAGACATGTGGCGAAATTTTTGTAGACATACAGACGAACTTATTTTGGCAGATTGGACTACTTACATGGGAAACTGCTAACATGACAATATTCCTCTTTTAATTATTTCATTGGAGGAATCAGATTCTGACGATTCCGATTTTGGATTTGATAATGACTCTGATTATTCTAGTGAAATAATGGAAGAGGATTGATCATAAAAATACACCGACAACATTTACACGTTACATCTAAATCTGCATCTGTATTTGTTTTTATTTGCTTTTATGTAATTTATTAAAATATTTTTTCATTGTATCGGTTTGAAAAATTTCTGAAGAATTTCTGTTATAAAGAACATTATCAAAACATCTGCATGTATAAGTCAAATGCGACTCCACCTGGGGCGGACCAGGAAAATCAAATTTGTACTGGAGTAGTTTCCTTAAATAACCCATTGGATGTGAAATTTTATTACCCTACAACCACTGTTACAATAATGTCACACTACGATGCCATTTGGATATAAAATAGTAGACTTTAAAAAGGATGGATATAAAATTTGAGTACTGTATTTTTATGTCAAACTCAAAAATGATTAAATAATTTTTTTACCATTGCTTGAATAATTTAAAATTTTTATTATATTATACATTTGTAAAAATGATTTTTTCACTTTTGCTTGATTAATTTAAAAGTTGTATTAAACGTTTTTAGTTGATATATGTATATGTGCTACATTTTGAATTGTACTTATTTATTTGTATTAAAATGTACATATAAAAGTATATTTTTCGTTATAGATCAATAAAATAATAATTGACTATGAACAGGTACTCTAGTCAACATCTTCAAAAACGTGAAAAATTAAAATAAAGGTCCTAAAAATATGAGCAATAGCTCATTGGATTCGGAATCACCATTAGAAAAATGTTTTTGAAGGAAAAGTGTGCGGGCAAAAAATTGCAATTGTTATTAACAAAATAAGATGAAAAAAAAAGATATTTATGTTTTTGTAAATAACTCGAAAAATATTATTATTTAATCAATTTTGAAAAAAGCTCGTTAAAGAGGAGGAAATTTCCAAAAAAAAGTCCGTCCTCCCGGAACTCTATCTCCATTATTTATAATTTTAATTTGACGTTGAAAATAGGGCTCCGCGCGGCTTTTACGGCATGCGCACGTCACCGCTAAACGGGGTTTTTCAGATAAAATATTATTTTTATGACATAAAATGTTATTTGAAAAATTTGAAAAAATTCTAGTATATTCCTAACACTTGAATGAATCTAAATCAGTTGGAAAAAACATTTTATCACTGTTTTTCAAAAAGTTATTCAATTGTTAACTGACAAATTTTTTCCTAATCTCTGTTGATATAAACAATGGGATAAAAGGTATAAATAATTGGCCTAAAAATTTGAAACTTCGTGGAGCCCTTTTCATATGTATACTTTACAAGATCCTGTGATAAGTGTTCATAAAAGTTTATTAATTTGTTAATTATGATTGTTTATAACTATTGCAAAATGAAATATCTAAAAAAAGTTGATATTTTTTTTTTAATTATTATTTAGTCATGCCTGTTTTAATATTAAACAATTGCAGTAATTAATATAGGTTTTTAATTTTTTACGTAATTTGTTTATAAAATTGTTTTAAACAAATAGAAAAATTGAACATTTTTGAATTTTTTTTTTGTTTATTTGTTGTACATAAGATACCATGATTTTTTAAACAAAAATTTTTTCTTAATTTTAATTTTTAATTATTTAAAATCGTTTGATTTATATTTCGATTGTTTAAATAATTTATTAAGAAATTATTTTGCTTTTAAAAAACATTATTTATACTTTTAAACAGTTTAGAGAAAAAATATTTTTTTTTATTAATTATTTAATTGTTTATTCGTTTAATAATTTGTTATAAACAAATTTTTACCAAAATATATTGTAAAGTGCAATTTTTTTTTATTTATTTATAATAATACTTTCTAATATCAAACGTCACGGTAACTGTAGCGCCTACGTAACTTGTCAATTAAAAAAATGATATATCTTTTAAACTATTGCATATATGATAAAGGACATTCAGGTCTTTTTTATAGAAAATAAATTTCTCTTTCAAATAATTCTAAGACCAAGTTCGTATTTATTGTTTATTAGATACTACATGCATTTATTTATAAAAAATCTATTTTTTTTACTTTTTCGTATCTTTTGTGATCTTTAACTTGTTAAATTATGTAGATACAGCAATAAACCGTGACGTTATTATTATTAAAGCGGCGTGCGTCCGTGTTAAACGAAAACCCTGAGACACTTAACAATCTTGAAATATTGTTAAAAAAATGTAGAAAATCATAAAAAAAAAATGTTGAATAAAATCATAAAAACATGTTTAAAATCGAGAAAAATTATTGACAATCTTAAAAAACATGTAAAATCATAAAATATTGTTAAATAATCTGATATAAATGTTAAAAATTGTAATAAAATCATTGATAATTGTGAAAAATAGACGAAAATTTAAAAAGATTGTTGAAAATTATGAAAAAAGCAAAAAATTGGCAAATTTGTTAATGATTTTAAAAAAATTGTTGAATATGAAGAATCTTTAAAAATCTCCTGATAAAATGCTAAAAATTGTTGTAAATCGTAAAAAAATGTTGAAAACTAACAAATTCTTGACAATCTAGAAAAATTGTTGAAAATGTTTAAAATCGTGAAAAATTGTTGGAAATCCTAAAAAATGTAAAATCGTAACATATTGTCAAACTTCTGAACAAAATTTGAAAACTACAAAATTATTGTAAATCTTAAAAAATTTTCGAAAATCGAAAAAAGAAAACAAAATATAAAATCGAAAACAAACGAACTAAAAAACGGATAAATTACAAACTACAACGAAAAAAAAAAAACTAGAAACCAACAAAACTATATAACTAAACCCACTAAACAAAAAAAAAAATAGAAATCAATCAAAACAAAACATCCTAAAAATTGGAAAAACCAAAAAACATACATGTTTTTATTTTTATCTTATCGGCTACTTTGTACAAATGAAGACATAAAATTGTTAAAATTTTGTCGTGTCGTACCGTAACAAGAAAGGCTGAAAATTTTATTGTGGGATAACTGTTTGGTTTTGTAGCATAGTAGAGCTCAAACGCGGGGATTGCAAACTCTACGTAAAATAATTTAATTTAATGCTGATGACTTCTGTCAATTACTTATAGATAATAAAAATAAATAAGCAGTTGCTATTCTTGCACGTATGAAGGAGAACATAGTCGCATTACATTTTTTTTTTGGATTATTTCACATAGATAAAACTGAACAGAGTTAATGATTATTGCAAAACTAATAGCCTATTTAATGTTCCACTACTTAAAAATGTTAATAGTGTAGGAATCGGTTTCTTCTTACTCTACGAGCATTGCGATAATAAAATACAATAAATCAATAAGAATAAAATTAGGTGGTTAATTTATGCAAGAAGATATTGCCGGATGAACAAATCCGAGTCTCATCAGTGAACAGAATCCAAGTCCAATCAACATGGTTCCTTGCAAATTGAATTCTTCGTCTTTGGAGATCTGCGGGAAGTTTGGGAACTCCTCTTGGTCGGCGATCATAGGTACCAGTTTCTCCGAACCTTTGATAAACTCTTTGCACAGCTAACTGCCTCAGGCCTAGCTGATGAGCGACTTCTCGCTGATTTCGTCCCGCCTGTAACAGTGCTACTGCTTGAGCGGCTCGGTTTTGGGTGTGGACAGTAAAAGATCTAATCCAACACATAAATTAAGTTTATCTTTAAATTCAAATCCGTTGGAATGAGGTTGGGAACTAGAAAATAAAGAATCATTTCTCATTCGGATGACTCAGAACGCAAGCCCCCTTAACATAATGAGAATTATATTTTGTAACTGTACTACAGTTGTAGGAAGATGTGCGGATGCCGGTGACACGGAGTATCATGTACAATTACATGTAAAAATTGTTTAAGCAGCAATTACTCCAACCCCAAAAAAACCCAAGTACTCAGTTTACATCAATTTACTATCGAAAAGCCTCGAAATACTAGAAGATGACATGCATAGCAGTCACCCTGAGCTCTAGGTACTCCAAGGATCGGTTCGGATATCATATTCGTGTTTACTAAACCCAAAAAAACACGAGTAATCTGTTTTGCATTAATTTAGTGCCAAAATCCATTAAAACATAAGAAGATGACGTGTCTGAGCAGTAACCGTGGGCACCAAAATTTGGACAATATTCTACTGATTTTGACATGTTTTCATAAAATTTGACATGACACAAAAAATTTTATGCAATTTTATGCATTTCCACTCATTTTTCTATTGTAGACTTTTTGCTTCGCATTACTAATCCGTCCAGAGCAGTTGAAACTTGCAGTCTTCTTATCCTCCACTTATACCCCAAAGTATTGCAAGAATGTTTTAAATCACAAGATCCCACGACAAGAACGTCAAAGAGCACAATTTTTCGGAAGAAGTACTCCACCAAGACCTCCACAGATACCCAGGAAGCATGCTAAGTGTATAGTGTCTGTTACACTACACCAGACCTCCTACGAAGACTTCTGATATTATTAATCCTGACCATCACCATAACTACTCCCTGGAAGCTCATACTAGTATCAGCGAGCTCTACAAAGACGCGGATCCGATTGGACCCACCCCGAAGATCTACAACGTTTCACCGTTCACCAACAGCATCGCCTTCATCACAAATCGACGTAACCTTTATGATTATTTTTGTACATTTTAAAACTTGTAAATATTTAGTTTAAGTTTTGACCAACTTTCGTTGAAAAGAGTAATCCTATAATGAAAATATTCATAAATGAAGTTGTAGTAAATTTAGTTAAGCACAGATTGTCGCCTGTTTGTATAATATAGCTTTTTGGTCCTCCGTCCAGAAACAATAATATTGATTACTTTAAAATCGTCCGGAAAAAAAAATTTCCGACCTAGGCTGGCAAAACACCTTTTAGATTATCTAATGAGATGGCGTTATGAGTCATAAGAAATTTTTTAACGTCATATTGAGTATGAATGAATATCGGATCAATAATACAAATTTTAATTAAATTTATTTAAAAACAGCGTATGATATACTAACTATTAACTTTTTAATAAAAATAAAACAACTAAAATTTAGACTTTTTAAATTTGACATTTTTTTTTATTAAGTATGTCCTCACAGGTATAGACCTAAATAAAAATGTACCGAGCACATCTATTGGGGCAGAAGAGACAATTTATTAATTTGGGATTTAAAGACTTGCAAGTTAGGACGAGTGGGGAAGACGTGGGAAGGTAAGGAGTTCCACAATCTGGAGACCCTGGGGATGAAGGAACGATCGAATCGATCCGTTCTCGATGTATGGCACAGAACAGTATAAGGGTGCATGGAGTTGGCACGTCGCGTTGCTCTGGCTGGTTTGACGAGTGGAGGCATTAGAGAGCGGAGTTCTTCTGAGCAAAATCCGTTTATGTATCGGTAAAACAAGGAAAGATCAGACACTGCTCTTCGGTGAGATGATGGGGCTAGGTTTTTGCTGATATTGGTGTCGTTTATTAGTCGAACTGCTCTTCTCTGTATTGCATCAAGAACTCCGAGCCTTGACAGAGTCGCCGAGCTCCATACAGCGGTACTCAAGATTAGGTCGTATTTGGGCTTTGTAAAGAGTAGCTGGATGGAGAAAAATATTTTCGTGCTCTAAACAGAAAGCCTAATTTCTTTCCTGCTGCAGTTGCTATGGATGCAATATGTTCGTTCCATAGTAAGTCCTGGGAGATCGTTAGACCAACCAGCGTAATGATGTCGCCCGCTACCAGTGTCTGATCGTTGATTGTAATGGATGAGTCGCATGTTTGCCTCTTGTTGGATAGGCAACATGTTATTGTCTTGGAAGCATTGAAATTAACAAGATTCATTCTTCCACACTCGCCTACAATTATCAAATCTTGATTTAGAGAAGCCTTTGTGGATTTTCTGTCCTCTTCCAGAATATCCAGAGGTATGGGACGGTTGTGCGCTTTGCTACAGTGTAGGTTGCTATCATGTGCAAAACCATGTATCGGGTTATTAGTGGCTTCTAGTAGATCATTAATGTGTAATAGGAATAGAGTAGGAGCTAGAGCCGATCCTTGGGGAACTCCAGCGTTGATCTTGTAGAGGTTGGAAGAATATTTACCTACAGCAACTTGGATGTGCCTGTTGGAGAGAAAGTTGGATATCCATCTACAAAGGTTTGGCGAGAGTCCGTATGAACACAGTTTGTTCAAAAGAGCTGCATGCCACACTTGATCAACGGCTTTTGAGATGTCTAGTGATACTATTTGAGTTTCCCCCTAGCGGTGGATGGCGTCACTCCAGACATGAGTTACATATGCTATCAGATCGGCTGTTGACCTTTGTTAGCGAAATCCATATTGCCTGTCACTTAAAACTTTAAAAGGTTGTGTGTTTCAAGGTAGCTCAGGATCTCGTGATTGACGTATTTCTCCATAGTTTTGCTAATAACAGATAGAAGAGCTATGGGTTTGTACTTAGAAGGCTGGGTTTTATAGCCTTTCTTGGGGACTGGTTGTACTCGAGTAGTTTTCCAGGATTCTGGAAAAATACCAGTATCATATGATAGTTGAAATAGCTTAGTGAAAACTGGCGCTAGTTCAGGAACACAAGCCTTTCATTAATGCCGCTTGCTTTGTTGGTATTTAGAGTAGCAAGGACTCTCTGCACACGCTTAACCCTAAATATGATATTTTTCATTGTGTGGGGAGCCCGTGCAATAGCAGGTAGTTCCATGTTTCCCGGTGGGTTAAGTGTCTAGTTCGAAGAGAATATTTTGGCAGAGTTCTGCCTTTTCTGTGGAGGACGTAACTATTGAGCCGTGATCTGATGTGAGTGGAGGGAATGAACTATTTGTAAAATTGTTGCTGATATGTTTGGCGAGAGTCCAAAAGGACCGGCTTCCATTAGGGTTTGACATTACTTTCTCTCTCATTCAAGCATCAAAGAGACTTTTGGAATTGGAAATAGTGGTGTTGTATCTGTTTCTAGCGTTTATATCATCCTGTTTTGTTTCTTCTGATGGATTTTTTATAAATAATTTGTGGGACTTGATCTTAGCTTTCCGAGCTACATCGCAATCTTTATTAAACCATGGCTTCTGTTTGGCTTTTAAGCGTTTCGTAAAGTGAGGAATGTAAGCTTCCATGGCACACTGAATGATTTCAGTTATACTGTTGCATTTAACTCATCATGTTACTTTCTAGAAAAGAGTTTAAGAGAAAGGATTGGAGGGAAACGGAAAGGTGAGAAGGGAAAGGAAAGAACCGACTTACAACTCAAATGGGGAAACATGTTTAGAACATTTCACCCCATCTTAACAAGTTGCAGGGTGGTACCTCCTCGGGCGATGGAAAGTTCTATCTACTACCTGCACAAGTCAATTTACAACTACTTATCATTCGATAATGAAAATGCATATCTTGATTTTATTTTTTGCTTATTAAACCATAATAGTTCATTGTTTCTGCTATTTTTATATAAAATTATTGGATATTAATGTTAATATTTTCAATATAACAATTTTTACTGTGCTGCTTATTAGCACAGTATTCATATGTAAAAAAATTAAGGATCATGAAATCGATTATCAGAAAATCATTCCTTATTACTAATTCTTTTAATCGTGCAAAAGATGTCAATAAATACCTTATCTTGTATGTCACAAAGTAAAAAGTTTTGAACTTTTGAAAATATTAAAAATTGGTCAGACCAAAAAATAGTGTGTGTTCTAATGTAATATAAGTAACATGGCATGGTCTCACCTATGGAGCCCCATGTTTGAGCACTGCTTCCTGTGGGAATATTGTGATCAGGTTCGGCACCAAGAGTCCTTACAAGCACCCGGTGTGCAGGACTCTAGTTTGCTCAGCTGAAAATCCAGTTCCCTTTATAAGAGATTTGAGTCCTGTGACTAGCTCCTCAAGGTGGTGATAGGATTCAGGGTTCGTGTCACCGAAGATGAGGAACCGTTTACGGTCCAAGGCCTCACACTCGAATAGAATGTGAGTTGTCGTCTGATCGTCCATGTCACACAGTCGGCACAAGGTGGGTTCCCGTGTCAGAATCCCCATCCCCCGAAGGTGTAGTCTGAATGGTCCATGCCCGGTGAGCAGGCCCACTAGTACTCTGATCTGACTCCTGCCAAGATCCAGTATGTCAGACGTGAGTTTTTTGGAGTAGCCTTTGAGCATCAGCTTCGAGTGTCTCAGCCCTACAGTGTTACTCCAGTGTTTGGTCGACTCTTCCCAGACCCAGTTCCTGACTTTGGTCCTTACCCAGGCTCTAGGCAGTCCCAATACAGGTTCTGGACCAGTAAATCGTGTGTCCGCTCCCTTCTTGGCCAGAAGATCCGCGGTTTCATTTCATTCAAAACCTTTATGCCCTGGTATCCACTCCAAGAAGACACTGTTTTGTCTAGCCAGTTCATTAAGGTTTTGTATGCACTCCCAGATCAGCTTGGAACTAACCCGGAATTGTTTTAAGATCAGCAGTGCAGCCTGGCTGTCTGAGAAGAAAGTTATTCTCTCCCCTCTCCAGCCACGGCCTCGGGCGTGGTCGGCAGCCTTTAGTAAGGCGTATACCTCAGCCTGGTACACGGTTGACTCCGTTCCCAAGCTGAAGTGCTGCCTAAGGTTGCGTGGACCACAGACCCCTGCACCGGTTCCTTCTGACGTGCGAGATCCGTCAGTAAAATACTTGATCCCTGCATCTTCAAAAATTCTTTGAGAGCCGTCCACAGTCCACTCAGCTCTGTCTCTCAGCCGGACTTGGTATCGACTCTCAAAGTTGTAACAGGGGATCATCTGGTCAGTTGGCAAACATGTCAACAGGGCCTGACAATCTCCAGTGAACAGTGTGCGATGACGATGTAAACTATCAACATCACACCCGTTAACTTTCAGCCTGTAAGCTCCCGACATCGCCTTCCCTGTGATGTAAACATTGAGAGGTGGCAAGCCCAGGATAACTTCCAGTGCCGCTGTAGGGGCTGTCCTCATGGCCCCAGAGATCTGCAGGCATGCAAGCCTCTGAACAGTTGATTGCTCAACCTTGTTCCACCATACGCATGATCCATAGTGTGTGTTACACGTCCGGAAAATGTTTTGTAAGTGCTCGTATTGTTTCGCCTCGGTGCTATACAACTTTACTCGCTCTTGCAAAGTGTCATTTTCCGTCCTTGTGTCACAAATAACTATAAAAAAAGGAAAATTGAGAAAGTATGCGTTTTTTTGCTACGAACTTCATTCATAATGCAATTTTTCGAGATGCTACAGAAAGGTTCATGTCCAACAGAAGGAGTACTAGCTCTTTGTTTTGTCAGACTTCAGCAATCTCGTTTCCAACAATCACTTTATTGTTAAAATAAAATTTGTAATAATATGTATATAGCACGATAATGGAAAGAAATTTGTAGCATTCCAAAAAACCTACCTTTGAATGCAAGTAATTTAGATATTATTTTCCGATGAACCCTAACTTAAGGCAACTAGAAGTTGATATACCATTAGTAATATTTTGTCTTTTAAGTTCGCAGGATTGCATTATTAGTTTCACAAAATTTAAATTTACGGTTTTTGATTGGTTAATCGATTCCTTATTGGAGCAACGTGCCCAAGATAAGAATTCGCGCTGAGTTACGCTTAGACCTTGGTCGAAAACTTACGATCGACCCTACAACGGGGTCGTTCTAGTAGCATTTGCCGATTTGGGATTTTGATCTGATATATTCCCCCGGCTGTTTTTGGTTTATTTGGTGTTTGGCAAATTTTAAATAAAGCACTTGTTTAGTGAATTACCATTTTAAGTCTGTTGTACTAAGTTTTAAATTAAAATCATAGATATTTCTCTGAATTTAGGTAGTTATGGTTATTTCTAACATTAAGATATTTACATATGGATCATAACAGAGTTTTTTTTAGTAGACATACCATACCATTTTACTTAGAGTGTACAATTACTAATTTATTGACCAAAACTTGTTTATATCTTATGGTATTTTTTTTTGGTAGAATTTTTTTTAGAAATTTATTTTGAAGTTATACTTTTATTCGTGCACTCGGTGGAAAAAATTATGTAGAGTTAAATGGGAAAAATCATTACATATGTAATGGTGTGAGTAAGAGAGAGACAGAAACACTTTTAAGGTACAGTGGTCGGTAAAAACAAAGATGAAATATATACCACATGTTATTAGTCATATATATATATATATATATATATATATATATATATATATATATATATATATATATATATATATATATATATATATAAGTCTTTTGAATACCGTTTCAACATTCACTACATTGAAAAGGGATAGATATACAAAAAACAGTCTTGAGCTAATGTTTTTATTATCATAGTGACGTATTACATTGTGTTTAACAGAATATTTTATAGTTCTGTCACGTAAGTATACATATAAAGTTTAGCATTTTATATTAATAATAATATTCAGTAATGAGTATTGTATTGTAGTCTAAAGTACCGTCACAAAATAATTTCAGATTCGGAAAATTCATGAAATTGCTCGTCGATATTAATTGGTTTGAATATTTTCTGAGAAGTTTTTAACGGTTTTGATGTCAGTTGAAAAAAATGCTCTAAACGCGTCCTTTTAGGACTTAATGGGTTAAGTTGGGCCTTCAAAGGACCTTTAAATTACCCATAGGTGATCTTTAGGGTGGATATCATCAAGCTCATTTTTGAGGTGTCAAAAACCATAGCAGTCTACTGATTGGAGATCATTAAAGACCTCAATTTTTAAATCAATTAACCAAAATCTTACTAAGCCTTACTCAGGCCTACAGCTAATATCAAATATTGCGTCCTTTTATATCTTGGAAAATATACATAGGATCATGTTGGGCCCATGATAACTTTTGATCAGAAAGTCGAGAACTACAACATACTGAATTTTCAGCCAATTCGACCGGGACCCAAAATCCATTTAGTTAGTGCGGGGTCCTTTGTTCTAATTTGCAAATGAAGACTTTTTTGTAAATGTCTTTATTGTTTGATTTCATTTAATTACTATCATTTTGTAAATATGTTCATCATATATTTTTGAATTGATTCTTTACCTTTTTGTAAAAGTACTAAGTTTTGATGATTTGATGACGTAACCGTCCAGGACGCTGAAATGTACACAATTATTACTTTATTTATTGTAAAAAACAAAATTATTTCATTCAGGGCATGACAACAGTACATTTACAACTAAAAATAAGATTAAATGTACAGGGCGAAATTCATCACCATAACAAGGTCTACTTTAATATTTTTATACTTGGGATGATGTATACATTACCGCTATTGCTCATGATTTATAGTTGATTCAAATAGAAGTGTAATCAAGTAGTCTCTGGAAAATTCAAATTTGTAGTGGCAGTACCCACGTTTAGTGAAATTTGAATCGCAATATTAGCCAGCTTGTGATCAGATTGCTACATATTATGCTCAATATAACTAAAACATTTTGACACATCGCGATGACATATAATTCCCTAACTAAAGTTCTGTTTCCATTGAATCTAGTAATAAAGTTAAAGATGATCTCACACGTACCCAGCCCACTTGATGACACTTTTATTTGAATCAACTATCAATCTGCTATTTTTTTGGCTTTTTATTTTTAAATAACTAGTATCAGAACGCTCTAAAGCAAGGCTGGCCAATAAATTTTCAAAGTGAGCAAAATTTCTTAGACTATGGCGGCACCGGGCCACAAATTTTAAAGGCAAAACTACTACCATATTCTTAGGGTAATCTATACACAAAATTTGCTTTAATTTACTTTATTTCTGAACAAAATGAAATAAAATGTTGTTTAGATTTAATGTGATCGGTGAAGAGGTTTTTCTGATACAATTTTTTCGATATTAGGTCAACGTTGTACCAATTATTTCGCACCAAGATTATACAATATGTTACCAGATAATATTAAGAATATTATTAAACTTCCTCGTTTTAAATTTTGTACAAAAAACTGGATAAGAAGTAAAAACAGATATGTCTTTAATGATTTATTTGATTTAAAGTATGTGAAATAATAATAATAATAAAAAAAAAAAAAAAAAAAAAAAAAAAAAAAAAAAAAAAAAAATGTCTTCTCCATTTAGATACTTCTCTATTTAGGTACTATGTTTTAATTCAAAAGTTCACTTTTTTTTTTTTATTCACTGCATTATTATTACTAAAGGTTTAATATTTAAGTTCATACACGCATCTATCTCGCACACAGGCATGCACTATGCCTCAGCGAGTCCGCCATGTTTATTCCTTGTATATGTTAAATGTACTTTTACTTTAACTTAAATGTATTTATTTACACTTAAAAATGCATTGTTGTTTTATTATATTTGTATCATTTCCTGAATAAACATTATTATTATTATTATTATTATTATATAAAATCTGATGTTGATAGTACAATCAAATCAGAAATGTGTTTTGCAGTGAGAGATGTTCGATATTTATTTTTAATATAGGATAAAGTAGAAAACGTTTTTCACATATATAGGTGGAACCAAACCTGCTTAAAATTTTCATAGCAAGGTCACGCAATGTTGGGAAATCTTCAGTAGAAACTACTTTCCAGAAATTTGCGAAGCTTTCTGTTAGCTGCTCTGAAGATACATTTTTGTGGAAAATTTGTTTCAGGGCAGTGTGATTTTGTAGATCTGTTAGTTCGAGCTGAATGTTTGCTGGATACCCAAGCAGGTCAGTAGAACTAATCGCAAAAGGATTAATAAACAGCTGAATATTTTTCTTGTCAGATTCAAAATTCTGGAACCTGTTTTCAAAAGACTCTTTTAAACATTTTATTTTTGATTTGTACCTTGGGATATCAAGAGCATTGATCTTTAATTTTTCTTTTACACTTGCGGGTGTTGAAAAATGGTCATTTCCCTCTAAGTTTGCTGCAAACAAGTTCAATTTTCCTTTGAAACCATTGACTAGGTTCAGCATTGTCGGAAGAGAACAATCTTTTTTTTTCAATTTAAAGTTCAGGACATTAAGGTACTTTATTAGGTCTACTAAAAACGCAAGATCGCACAACCATAATGAATTTTTAAGAAGGGCTCTCTCTGATGGCAATGCTTGTTTTTCTTCCAGAAAATCCAGAACCTGTTCCCTCAAATCATAAAAATGTTTCAACATTTCACCTTTGGATAACCAGCAGACAGCGCAATAGATATGTAATTCGCGGTACTCTTTTATTTCTTCTTCAAACAACACTCCGAATTGTCTGCGGTTCAGTGCTCTGGCACGTATGAAATTAATGCATCGTACCACTGGGTCAATCATATCCTCGAACGTCATATCTTTAGCGCACAAAGCTTCCAGGTGTATACTGCAATGATAAGAAAACAATTGTCGACCATAATTGTAGGTGCTCCATCAGTACAAACTGAATTGCATTTATCCCAGTTTAGGCTTTTACCCTCAATGCAATCTTTGAGTTTCATGAATATATCCTTTCCTGTGGTAGTAGTTTCAAGTTGACAGAGGTCCAGTAAATCTAACTGGTAGCGGGCAAATTCAAATGCCTTGGCGGGCCACTTCGTGGCCCGCGTGCCTGGGTTTGGCCGGCCTTGCTCTAAAGCGTATGTGCTTAAAAGGAACTTTGAAAATGATTGCAACTAAAAACTGTGCTAATAGTAAAAAAAAACAAATCACAAAATAACAATTATTTATTAACTGAAGCAAAACATTTTTTTTTTTCATTACAATCACATATACTAATAGGTGGTTTGGCAGTATCGTAAATATTTTATCTACAACATGTTTGCTTTAAATCTTAAAAATCATAATGTTTTGTGCTTGATTGAATTTTGGTATCCTGATTTAATAGTAAACTAATTATATTGCGATATCTGTTATGGGATTTTTGAAATTTAGAAAGTATACAAACAAAACAGTGACATTAAGGAGAAATTGGAAAAATAATAGTTTTCTAAACTCCACGGTTCCAGTGTTCTAATCGAATAAAAATATAAGACAGGGCACAAAAACGTGACTAGGTGTTTGATGTCCATTTGCCGATTTAACAAATAATCTCTGTCATTACCGTTATGCATATATGTGTGAGTAAGGCCTTCCATCCTGTTGTTTTTTTCGATGCCATTGAACATAGAGAAAAAGCACAACAACTTGACATCTTTCTAACTGTTAATTTGTAACGTATTATAATAAAATTTGATTCAAGTACCTACATGAGCTAAATCACGACGATCAAAAAGCTGATTAATTACCAAGGCATCTGTGACTGAAGATGATAGACCGTCACCGCTTAAAGATAAAGGTTGTACGTTCGAGTCCTGCCGTTATTTTTTGTTTGTATTTTCTACATTTCAAAAACCAAGACTCAATATTCTATCAATCATTTTTTAATTTTTAACCTAAATCGCTAGAGTACTCGTTTTTCAGCAAAGCTGCTATACATTAATCTATGCGATGATGTAAGAATATAAGGTATGTTTCATAGCACAATTTCCGTTCAATACTGTGCATCAGTCGGCTTATTTATATTTTAAGTATTTTTAAGTTTTTGAGTAAATCGGAGTTTTATAGAGTATTATAAATATTGTTCACTAATAAAAGAAAAATTTCTGTATTCAAAAGCAATAATTGCATTGACGGTAACACACCTTACATCCTCACATCATGGACTATGCCAACATTACTGAAGAAACTTCCAACGTAACTGGAAATTTAAATGAAATTTTATTATCGGAGTTATGGAATGTATTCTCTTCTACCGGTGTGCTATGATTTGTTTACATATATGTACCAGTGTTTACAGTATACCCGATAACGCTAATGTAAGTATAAAACTTTATTGTACGAATTATATTTTTAGAACTTGCAACATTATGAATTTTAAGACTTTTGCAATGAGAGAAAACACAGATTAGTATAGATATTTCAGGGTCTCCTGATTTGTACGAAAATTAAAAAATATCAAAATTTATCATGGCTATTTTAGAACGATTCGACATAATATCCCAATGAGCATAGGGAATTGGAACAGATGACTCAAGATTTTCAATGTCTTTTCTACATATAAAAATTTTGGCAACATTTCCATTCTTATGTTCAAGAAGTATTCTTTGTACGGTGGATACTTGTTTAGCAGTTGATTTACTTGTTATCAATAAAAATAAAATCAGTTGCAAATGTTTTTTAAAAAACGATGAGAAGAGTTCTTTTTCAGTTACAGCAGACGAGTGAATAAAGGTATTACAATCTAAATAAACTCTATACAAGTTTCTTGTAGGAAGCTGACATAAAGCAGTAAATAACTTTTCAACATTAACACTCTTACAAGTCAACCTAAAAAGAAAAAAAATAATCATACAACCAATATATCGATTGTCGAGAAATAGAACTTCATATGTCAAAAATTAAGATGTTTTTATTCTTAGATATGTGATGATTCTACACAATTTGTCAAAACCGAAAAATTGTTACAACTCCAAAAAAATCGTTTAAAACCCGAAACAGCTTTAAAAAAAATTAAAAACAACAAAAAAACATTGAGAATCCAAAAAAAAGATAAAACAGCAAAAAAAGTTGTAACGATCTATTAGATCGTTTTAGTATTAGAATCCACCAGACTATATTTGGTGAGATTTATTTTAATGTTATCGCCGTAATTATAACTTGTTCCAAAAGTGGTTTTATTGAAAACCGAACTTTCTTGTTCACTACGAAAGATTTTCGATTTAATTTTCCTATCTGATTTCTTCGTGGTAGCTCCTCTTCAATACAAGATCACGCCATATCTGTGAGGAGGGCCAAGTACGAGTTACATAAATTCGTCTCTGGAGAATCTATCCCGAAAGCAGCAGCAAATCACCAAAGAAGCAGATAAGAGAATAAATTAATTTATTAATATCCCATTGTTGTATTAATTGAAATAATTGATATTTTAAATACTTAAAAATAAATCATTCAAACGAGTTTTTGTGTGTAATTTGCTTAGTTTGTACTCGGGCGCCCTTATATTTCGTGTTTGGGAAGGACTGGTAAAACTCTTAAAAAAAGCCACGACTCTAAGCTAGCTAGGGGATTTAAGCCCTTTATTGGGATTTTTTACAGTAACAAAGACAAGCAATTGAAAATAAATTTGTTGTTGATTTTTTAAAGAGAAATACTAACACATGTGAAAGTTTTCATTCACATTTCTATACCTCATTTTATAAATCACACCCCAGTGTAATGCATTTTACACTTGTATTATTAGATTTCAAAGTATAGACATATTCAAAAACGCATCAGCTAACAATTAAAAAAAAAAACAAAAAAAAAATGTTCAATAGAAAATCTTTTTCATACACGAAAATATAAAAATAAATTTATTTTACGGTATATGTTTTTTCAAATAATGTCATTTAAATACAGGGTGTTTCTAAATTGATGCGAAATATTTCACAGGGTGATTTTTCAGCAAATATTAAGGGGAGTCTTTCATATAAATTTTTGTTTAAAATCGCTCTCCCTCCAAGTTACAGCCCCTTAAAGTTGGGGGAAAACAATTGTTTTTATTTAATATCTCCACTATGGAAGAATTTAGAAGAATGAAATTTGGCAGATAATTGATGCTAATAAAATGGCATTTTTTGACAATTTTTGTAACCCTGCAATGTTTATACAAGGGGGTGAAAAAATCAACCCTTATGATATTTTGCCTCAGAACTTTTTAATTCGTCTACATTTTCATACTTAAAAAATTGATTTAAGAAGACGAACTTAAACTGCAACTTTTTTATGTCTTGACTATTTCTCGTAAAATTATTAGTTTGATCACAAAAAAATAAAATAGGTTACAATTCGATATTACTTATTCCTTTTTCAGATAAATCCAGAAGCGTTATTGTTTGTTAAAAACAGAGTAAGCAGGTGTCAAATAATGTCATAATTGGCAGATAATTATTGCTAATAAATTGACATTTTTTGACGGTTTTTGTAGCCCCGCAATGTTTATACGGGGGGTGAAAAAATACTAGCCTACTTTATTTTTTTTAACAAACGATAACCCCTCTGGATGTATGTACACAAGGAATGAGTAATATTTTATTTTTTTATGGTCAAAGGAACAACTTACTGAGAAATAGTTAAGACGTAAAAACGTTGCAGTTTAAGTCCGCCTTCTTAAATCAATTTTTTAACTAGGAAAATCTGAGGCAAAATATTATAAGGGATGATTTTTCCACCCCCTCGTATAAACATTGCGGGGCTACAAAAACCGTCAAAAAATGTCATTTTATTAGCAATAATTATCTGCCAATTATGACATTATTTGACATCTGCTTACTCTGTTTTTAACAAACAATAACGCTTCTGGATTTATGTGAAAAAGGAATAAGTAATATCGAATTGTATCCTATTTTTTTTTTTTTTTTTGATCAAACTAACAATTTTACGAGAAATAGTCGAAACATAAAAAAGTTGCAGTTTAAGTCCGTCTTCTTGAATCAATTTTTTAAGTAGGAAAATGTGGACGCATTAAAAAGTTCTGTGGCAAAATATCATAAGGGTTGATTTTTTCACCCCATTGTATAAAAAATGCAGGGTTACAAAAATTGTCAAAAGATGCCATTTTATTAGCATCAATTATCTGCCAAATTTCATTCTTCTAAATTCTTCCATAGTGGAGATATTAAATAAAAACAATTGTTTTCTCCCAACTTTAAGGGGCTGTAACTTGGAGGGAGAGCGATTTTAAACAAAAATTTATATGAAAGACCCCCATTAATTTTTGCTGAAAAATCACCCTGTAAAATATTTCGCATCAATTTAGAAACACCCTGTATATTGCACATGTCTAATTTTATTTTACCTATAACGCTTTGTAGCGTGTTTAAAAAACTCGAATAATAAAATTTCTTTGAACTTAGGCCGACTCTGTCCTAAATTTTATTCGGACGCTGAAGCGAACGGTCGTCTTGAGTACTACAATATCGATTTTCTTAACGACCAATGAGAGCCCGAGTTTATGATCAGATGGTGAGGCGCGAAAAAGACAGCGCGTCACCCCAGCATTAACGACTTTTAGGATTCTAGCTTGGGTCCTTGAGCGATTAAGAACGTCCGTACGACCCCTAGTTTCAAATTCCCGGCAAAATTTCCTTAAAATATCTAAAAATTACTTGCTATTAAGTGTTTCTGCTATCGTTTATCGTATCGAAGATTCAGTAAAGAACTCCAGCCAGCGTTTTCTTGAAGTTTCTTTGGTTTTTTGGTACAGAAACGGTTGAAGTCCGTTTTTGTTACTGTTACCGCTTTCTCTTCGAATCACCAGCTGTGAAGAGAGAATTTATGGTTTTCTACTCTATCTATCTACAAATCTAAACAAGAATGGTTTTAGATTATATCTTTCCGTTACAATTACCGAGAGAAGTAGGCCATATGCTAGTAATGTATCTCAGAAACATTTATAAGATTACGTAAGTTTTTAATTATTTTTTTATCTGTATCGAGCAATACCGTACCATTTATTTCTATGGAACATTTTATCTTAATTGTACTTATCTGTAACATCCATAAGTGCAGTGTGCAGTTCCGTAATGAAAATATCCGGGATGTGATTTTTTTTGTGTATTGCTTACTTGTAATTTTTTATTTCTTCTATTTTTTTTTGTGCCTACTATCTGTAAACTGTTTTACATATTTTTTTATCTTTTAATTTTTATCTCACACTTATTTAATTAAGATCTATTTATACCTTTTAATATGAGTACTTTTTATCTCGAGATAATAGCAAAGCCAAAAGTGATATTTTTTTAATTTTTTTATCTAAATTTTTCCTCTTACTTTTAGTTTTTTGAGTACACGATAATAACAATAGAATTTACTTAGCTGTTGTTTTATGTGTAGTAATAGTTATGTTTTTGAACTAAACACAAATGTTTTTCATAATATGTGTTTACTTAAGTTTACTATAACTTACAGAGATGTATCTTATATTTTTGATTTTATTTTATTGTTGTGTCGCCTTTATCTTAACATCTGATAATAAATATTGCTATTGTTACCTTTAGATTTTTCTTTTCCTAGCTAGAGCCTGCTACTCTGATCAATACTTTCAGTTTCTCTACTCTATATTTGATTAAAAGTAATAGATTTTGTTTCTTAAATATATCTTATTTTATTAACGTAATAGATTTTGCTTTTTTGAATATATCTTTATCATACCGATTTGATTAATAACCATAAGGATGAGTAAAAGAGAAGTGTAAGTATAATTTTTCTTTTTAGTATCTTAAATAAAAGTGTGTAATTTAAATTTTAGCAAGAACATCTGCCGGGTTATCTAATTTTACCTTATCTTATCTTATATCTCTTATATCTTTCTTATTTTATCTGGGTTTCTTATATTTTCCCATCCTTAGGATAAAAAACATGAGTGGCGCCCATTTTCCTTTCTATTTCATTTCTTTCTTTTTCTTTTAACTTCTATGTTTATCAAATATTTTCCTTTTCCATCATTTCTTTCATTATCTCTTTTTCGTCCCTTTTAATTTCTTCTATCTTTTATTCTTCTAATAAATATATTTCTTTTTACCTTTTCAAAAGTATTCATCTAGCTTGAACGAATCCACGCTCGCTCTCCTCCTACCCCCTGAGTGCCGTTCGCATTGGTTAGCCTCTATAATCGAGCATTTAACACCTTCCGGGAAAAAAGAGGTTACAGCTTTTATTTTATGTAATTTTAATTGAATTGTGTATTTAGTGTTTTACTAATTTTGCACCGTTTTTTTTTTGTAATTTTATCTATATATTTAATTTTGGCTATCCAAGAAGCACATCTAATTCTAATTTAACAATCAAGAATTATAACTGATATAAGTAACAAAAAAAAACAAGTTAAAAATGAAAATAACAGAAGAAAGAATATATTTAAATTGTTAAATATTATTTTTACTTTTATTTTAAATAAAATGACACTCTTAAAAACTTTTATTTCACTAGATAATGAATTATAAATTTTGATTCCAATAATTGAAATAGATTTACCACCAAAGTTTTTACTGTTTTAATATAATTTTGTTTAAAGAGTCTTTCACGTCACCCCTTACCTGGGCCCAGCGGGAGACCAATAAAAGAGACCGTTTCTTGGACCCTTCTTCTGTTGGGGTCGGGGAAAAGGTCTCTTTTGTTGGCCTCCCACTAGGCCCAAGTAAGGGGTGACGTGAAGGACTCTAGTATTGTTATATTCTTTATATTTTAATATCGATTATTTTTCATTTAATCTTAGAGAATGAATGCGCGTACTTAGTTTTAATTTGTACACTGTAGAAATATGTATCAAGAATATAAAATAAATTCAAATCATTTCTTATGTTTTTATATATTATTTTTTATGTAAGTAAATATTAAACAATATCATTACTTTTTGGATAGTCTATTGATAATCTCTTGATCGATTCGGAGAGACCCTTTAATGATTTAGTAACCTAATCTCTAATACTGTAATCCGTGGCAGAGTTCGGACATCAATTTTTTGTTACCTGAAGTATGTGGCAGAATTCGGAAACCCCGAGCCCCGCTACTTATATACAGATCAATTCAGTAACATCAGAGTCAAAAGGGCAGACAGCAAGAAGGTATAGACAACGAGACGACATTCCCATTGTACTTTCATATGTTATAATTATAACAGTTATAGTTATCAAAAAGAAACATAATTTGTTATAAAAAAAAAAGAATACCATATGCCAAAAAGGCCATATCATCATTTTTATTATCGATGTGACGTCACTTGGTTTCCAAACATCTTCGGTTTACGAAATGCTCCAACCTCCTATATTATCTTCTTGCTAATAAATAAATATGTTTTTAGTAGATACATTTATAACTTACCGAAAGTCTTTTATAGAGGTTGCACAGTGCAGATAGCGATACAAATATGCTAAAAAGGTCTCATTTTGATTCGATGCATCAATGCTAAGATACTCTAATTCTTTACAATTGTTGAAAACCTAAAGAATTTAAAATCATTTTTTAAAGTAAAAAATCAGATTTTCAATTAAAGAAACATAATTTATTATATTTTATAAATATACTGCTTAGTACTAGTCCTAACAAGTACATGCTGGAACAAGCAGTTATCTTGTGAATAAAATACCGATTTACCGAAATTATTTGATTCTATTTTTATTAATTGTAAATATAAAATTTTTACCAACTTTTTCTCCGCTTTCCAAGGGATTAATAGTGATAAAAAATGGCTAGTTTGATGTATCTAATGATGAATATAAAAGAACAGAAACGTAGAGTCAGAAAGTCACTAATTTCAGACGGGGTATACAAATTAACAGAATTTTTAAGGTTTATTTATATATTTGTTGAATTGATTTAGCCGATACTTGGTGTAGATCCATAATATAAAATCTATATATATAAAAATGAAACCCGTTTTTTCTGGTCATGGCATCACGCGTGAATGGCTGGACCGATTTTACTAATTCTTTTTGTGTTGTATTTGTTATTATTGGGAGTAGGTTATTACGGAAGAAAATATTAAGAAAATCTCTCAGAAATATTGAAAAATAGACATTTAATTTGCATATTTTTAAAATCGCGCGTAACGAATGTCAATGTCATTCACAGCCATAGACTATATTAAAAGAGAATTGTTTGTTCGGAAACGTGGTTACTTAATTAAATAAACCTTAAATGTGACATCAACCCCTAACCGTGTGATGTCACAGGTTAATTTAATTAAGTAACCACGTTTCCAAACAAACGATGCTCTTTCAATATAGTCTATGGCTGTGAATGACATTGACATTCGTTACGCGAGTTTAGTTTTGGATTACTTCTACCCTCCATATTTTGGATAAAGTTTGTTTTGTTTTAAAGACTAAGAAGATTTTTGTTTGCTAATAAGTGTTTGTTAATCACGGTAAGTTCACAGCTTCAAATTGATTTTTAGTAACTTTTGGTGACTACACAATACTACAATTTGGTATACATGGTTATACAGAAAATGTATGAGAGCTTTTTATTTTCAGTTGGATTTTCGTTTTTAACAATGCCACCAACCAGACGTACAAGCTTAGGCCGCAGAACTCGAAATACGGCAAGTCAAAGAAATATAAGAGCAAATCAAACTGATGAGCAACGCGAAGCGCGAAATGAACTTGAACGGAATCTATATCAAGATAGAAATGTTGTGTTTAATCCCTACAGAGCTGCATTTAGTTATAATGTGGCAATTGATTACAGTTCAGAGCAAATTGTTGCTATTGGACTAATGATTATTGTGTGTCCACATTGCAAGGCATTGAAATTTAAAAATGAAGCCCCTGGATTGTGTTGCGCCAGCGGCCAAGTAAAATTGACGCCATTGGTACCGCCACCAGAGCCACTACATTCATTGGTTTCTGGAATTGGCCCAGATTGTTATCATTTTTTGACTCATATCCAGCAGTACAATAATTGCTTTCAAATGACATCATTTGGGACAACAAAAGTTATTCGAGACAATTTTATGCCTACTTTTAAAGTAAGTACTTAAGTATAATGACAAACAATTTTTTTAGTTTTACAACCATGTAGCTGGTGCAAAATATGTTGAGCCAGTGATGTGTTTATTTTGTAACCAATAAGTCAAATGCATAATAATAGTCTATAATCCAATGACTGGAACATAAACCAGCCACGTCTGTGTAATGGCACCCGGCTTGCGGTGAAGAAGTTATTGAACAATGTCATCGAAGCCACAATTTTGAAAGGGAAGTACAAAGGCGAAGATGTTTTAATCCCACGCATCCCTATGATACCAAACGACATGCCATTCAGCTTTAAGCGTTTACAGTTTCCAGTGCGGCTTGCATTTGCAATGTCAATAAATAAATCGCAAGGGCAGTCGCTAAGTGTATGTGGCATCAACCTGGAAAATCCATGTTTTTCACATGGCCAATGATATGTCGCCTGTTCCCGTGTCGGAAAACCATCAACATTATTTATTTACGCGCCAGAACATGAAACTAAAAATATAGTTTATCAAAAAGTATTAGAATAGAGAGAAGCAGTGAAGGGTACAGAAACTATTAGTGGCTTTCTAGAGCGCGCGTTGTATTGAGCTCAGTGTTTACTTAAAAATGCCAAGTTGTTCATTAGCGATTTGTAAAAATCTTAGTGGAATGATTGAATCCTGTAGAAATATATTGAGTTCAAAAATCCTTCTCTTTATATTATAATTTGTATTTTTAGTTTATTTTATAAGAAGATATTTTAAAAGTGAAAGCTTTCTTTTAAGCTAACATTTGGTGTTTTTACATTTCTGTTTCTAAAGAGTAAGATAAAATTCTTAAACTACGAGTCATAAAACCAGGTATAATTTACCCAAAATATTACCAGATGTTAAGGGACAAACAACCATAGTTGTAAAGTCGTTAGTTAGTTCTTTCTGATATTTAAGATTGTAAAGACATACTTCCAAGACTCTCCTTTTAAAATAAAGACAATTCCAATAATTAAATCTTAATTATTTCACAAATTAACCATTGAATATCCCATAATTTCCAACAGGTTATGGGCCCAGGTTACGTTTGTGATTAATTAATAAAAATTAGTGAGTGCAAAATAAAAGTGAGTGATAACGTGAAAGTAATAACTCTAATTATAAAATTAAATTATTGTTTGATACATAAAATGGAGAATCTAAACGTTAAATCAAAGAGAAACATTCAACCGTTTAATGGTGAAAATTACAACATATGGAAGTTCAGAATCCGGAGTCTTTTCAGTGAACTTGAAGTGATTCATGTGATCGACAAACCGGAACCGGCGAACCCGGACAACAAGTGGAAGAAATCGGAATCAACCGCGAAAAATGTTTTAATCGAGTACTTGTCCGATTCGTATTTAAGTTACGTAAAACCGGAATCATCGACAAGACAAATCTTTGCCGCACTAGACAATATCTTTGAACGGAAAAGTGTAGCGAAACAACTCGGAGCTCGGAAGAAATTGTTTAGTTTAAAATTAGAAGGTGATACAGACTTATGTAAGCATTTTATGCAGTTTGATAATCTGATATCAGAATTAGCATCAGCTGGAGCAACTATCTCTGAAGTTGATAAAGTGGCCCAACTATTACTGACTTTACCAAATTCTTACAATGGTGTTATAACGGCTATTGAGACGTTATCAGAAGACAATATGACATTAAGTTTTGTAAAATCCCGGTTGTTAGACCATGAAGTTAAACTTGTAAATGAAAATCTTGATACAAGTAAAAAGGTTCTTCATGTAGAGCAGAAAAATAATGAGGTGAAACGGAATTTTAAGGATTTTAGAAAATCACCGAAGAATCATCGCGGAATTTTCAAGCCAAAACATGCAAGTAAAAATAAAAAGAACGTTAAGTGTCATCACTGTGGCAGAAAAGGACATTATAAGAATGAGTGCCGTTACTACCTGCAAACTTTAAAGCCTAAACAAAATGCAGAAAAACCAAGGACCATCCAGACAATCCAAGTTGCCCCACAAACAGAAGAAGGATTTGCATTTATGGCTGGTAACATTCAGTTAGCAAATGAAGAGAATAAAATTTCTTTTCTACTCGATTCAGGTGCCTCCGATCATCTGATAAACCGAGAAGATCTAGCTGAAAACTTTTCTAATTTACATACACCCATTAAGATTTCTATTGCCAAGAATGCAGCTTTCATCACTGCAACTAAGATGGGGACCATTGTACTGGAGAGCAACATTGGAGTCCAAGGGAAAATCGAGAATGTACTGTACAGTCCTGATGTACCGTATAATCTATTATCAGTCTACAAAATGCAACAAGCAGGATACTCGGTAAACTTCAGTGATTCTGGAGTAATAGTAAGCCATAACGGTAAGACGGTAATGACTGGTAAGCCGAGGAACAATTTATTTACGCTCGAATTTTCTGTAAGTAAAAGCTTTATTAATTATTCAAATAACATATCTAATTCCGATTACAAATTATGGCATCAGCGATTAGGCCATATCGGAAAAGATAAATTTAATGAAATAAGAAATAAGCAATTAGTAAATGACGTAGAAACATTAAGTAAAATTATACTTGATAATGATTTATGTGAAGCTTGCATTAACGGAAAACAAGCACGACTATCATTCAATAAATTTAAAAATAAAGATTACATAAAAAGACCATTATTTAACATACACTCAGATGTATGTGGTCCTATTACGCCTTCTGCGATAAATAATAAAAATTATTTTGTATTGTTTGTTGATGAATTCACTCATTACTGTGTAACTTATTTAATTAAAAATAAATCTGATGTTTTTGCAATGTTTAAAGATTATGTAGCAAAGAGTGAATCCAGGTTTAATTTAAAAATTGTTAATTTATATACAGATAATGGTAAAGAATATTTATCTAACGAGATGAAGGATTATTGTGTTCAAAAGGGCATTAGTTATCATCTTACAGTACCACGAACTCCACAGTTAAATGGTGTATCTGAAAGAATGGTTAGAACCATCACAGAGAGAGCGCGAACAATGATATCTGGTGCAGAATTAGATAAGGTATTTTGGGGTGATGCAGTTTTAACTGCAACTTATCTAATTAATATGACACCAACAAAATCATTGAATGCAAACAAAACACCATATGAAATGTGGTATAATAAGAAACCACAATTAAAATACCTAAAGGTTTTCGGTTCAACTGTATATGTGCATGTTAAAACCAGTAAAAACAAATTTGATGAAAAGTCATCAAAGGGAATACTGGTAGGTTACGAACCAAATGGGTATAGAGTATATGAAGTGGAGAATGATAAATACGTGGTAGTAAGAGATGTAATTGTAGATGAGACAAATTTTGTTAAGTCCAGACCGAAATTAAAGGTACTTGAAGGTCAGGTCGATTCAAGTAGAAAAACTGAAGTCCCTAACGATGTGTTAAACTCAGTAGACGACCCTTGTAACGAACTCTACAATAATAAGACAGATAGAAATAGTAGTATTGAAAATACACACAATACAATACCTCGACTTAATGACGTACAAACAGACAGTGTTGAAAAACTAAAAGATAATTCTTCATCTCAAGATAAAGATAGTGTAGGACTTAGGCGGAGTGATAGACTCAAAGATCGTAGCCAAGCTTCATATAATGAAGATGATGTACCTGACGATTATTTATTATGTGCACAGTCCATTATAAATCCTATACCTAATTCGTATGATGAAATTGAGTATAGGAATGATGCTAAACAATGGCAACAGGCAATTAAAGATGAATTAAATTCTTTAATGATAAATAAAACTTGGACTTTAGTACCGAAACCAAGTAATAAAAATATTGTAGATTGTAAATGGATATTTACTATTAAGAACGATGAGTTCGGAAATCCATTAAAGTATAAAGCTCGTTTAGTTGCCAGAGGTTTTAGTCAAGAATATCTTGTAGATTATAATGAAACATTTGCTCCAGTCGCAAGAATTTCAACATTTAGATTTTTAATAGCATTTTCAAATCAACATGGCTTGTTAGTCCACCAGATGGATGTAAAAACTGCATTTTTAAATGGTGAGTTAATAGAGGAAATATACATGAGAGTACCTGAGGGTGTAAAATGTAAGGACGACCAAGTCTGTAAGTTAAACAAAGCATTATATGGCCTAAAACAAGCTGCTAGATGTTGGTTTGAAATGTTTGAAAAGACTCTTTTAGAATTAAGTTTTACAAATTCCCATGGAGATCGGTGCATGTACATATTAGACAGAGGAGATATTTCTAAAAATATTTACACTATATTATATGTAGATGATCTAGTGATATGTACTGCAAATGAAATTACAATGAAGAATTTTAAAAATTATTTAATGAATAAATTCTCAATGGTTGATCTAAAAGAGATAAAGATTTTCTTAGGTATTAGAGTTACTAAACAAAATAAAGTAATAACACTGGATCAAAGTACATATATTAAAGCAGTATTAAATAAATTTAACATGACAGATTGCAAGCCTGTAAGTACACCATTAGCAACTAATTTAGATTATAGGGCATTGGAATCTGATGAGAAATACGATGCTCCGTGTCGAAGTCTCATCGGGTGTCTAATGTATTTAATGGTATGTACAAGACCCGATCTAACTCTAGCTATAAGTACATTAAGTAGATATACGAATAAAAATAACCAAGAACTTTGGCAATGTTTACTTACAAGGTACTATCAATTTAAAATTAAAATATGTACAGGGAACATATAATAATATATTTACAGGGTATGTTGACGCTAATTGGGGGGGAAATGAAAATGAAACCTCTGACTTAAAATTTAAGAGAAGAAGTACAACGGGTTATTTATTTAAGTTATATGATAGATGTACAATATGTTGGAACACAAAAAGGCAGTCATCTGTGGCAGGTTCATCTACAGAGGCTGAATATATGGCACTGTATGAAGCTGTCAAGGAGGCAATGTGGTTAAAAATTTTAGCAGCCGGTATAAACCTGGAAACGAAAGAACCTATTTTAATATATGAAGATAACAATGGATGTATCAGCATAGCTAATAATCCAACCAGCCACAAAAGATCCAAACATATTGACATCAAATATCATTTTTCTCGACAAGAAGTTGCGAAAAAGACTATAATTCTTGAACATATTTCAACAGGTGAGCAAATTGCAGACATGCTGACTAAGCCACTACCAAGGGTCAAGTTCCTGGAGTTGACAGCAAAATTGGGATTGGAAGATTGATTAAAAAAAAAAAAATAATAATAATATCTAGATGTAATAATAGTATAATTATAATTTTATTCTTTTGATTTATGATCTGATAAGGTTTTTCTGGGTTTCCCTTATCGTTAAGACAGATGTCGGATCATTATGTATATGGTTAGTAATAACCATCCCAGACAAAGAGTTAACGGAAGATATGTCAGTAAATATTAAAAGTATTCTAGTTAAATATTATATCTGGTTTAATTTTATAATTATTGATATTGTAAATCTTAAAAGAGATTAATTTTTGAGGGGGCGTGTAGAAATATATTGAGTTCAAAAATCCTTCTCTTTATATTATAATTTGTATTTTTAGTTTATTTTATAAGAAGATATTTTAAAAGTGAAAGCTTTCTTTTAAGCTAACATTTGGTGTTTTTACATTTCTGTTTCTAAAGAGTAAGATAAAATTCTTAAACTACGAGTCATAAAACCAGGTATAATTTACCCAAAATATTACCAGATGTTAAGGGACAAACAACCATAGTTGTAAAGTCGTTAGTTAGTTCTTTCTGATCTTTAAGATTGTAAAGACATACTTCCAAGACTCTCCTTTTAAAATAAAGACAATTCCAATAATTAAATCTTAATTATTTCACAAATTAACCATTGAATATCCCATAATTTCCAACAAATCCTATAGAATAAGCACTATTATGAAAATATATATTTTGTTTTTGGAACGAAGTTCCCTTTCGCGCGTTCCGAACAGTTACGACTGACGCTAGGAGCTAGCCAAAAAAAATTCATACCAAAAGTTGTCACGACACTATGACACGACACACGCATGTTTCTCTCTCTCACAGACCAAAAAATAAATAACTTTCTCTCCCTCTCTCTCATAGATAGATATATTACAATTAAAAAGACACTATTTTAAATTAAAAGAAAATGTACATTAAAAAGAAAATACTGTAGAAAAAATAATAATTAACTATAATAGTATTACATTTTATTTCAGCCTGTTTTTATAAATTAATAAATTCATAAACATTTTAAAAATAGTTCGTAACTTGACTATTTAGGTACCTACGTCAAATTACCTTAACTGTCAGTTACTGTCAAATATTTTAATTGTAAAATTTTGTATTGAATAATTCCTGTTTTAAATTATAAAAAGTAATTCTAAAAAGATGTGTTATCTAAAGCTCTGGTATTGTATAAATGGACACTTTTGTTAAAAGAAACGAACTGTTAGGTAAGTAGAGATAATAAATGCTTATGTATGTATAAACACTCTGTTGTGTTTACAAATTACTAATTCCTTCACTAATTAATCGAAAGGAACTTCGTTTCATCCGGGTGTCCCTTGACACCTCACACTTTTTTATTTAATTTAATTAGTAAAGTCCTTTTCAGGTATAGCGAGACCAGGGAATTATGGATTCATTTTTATATGGAGGATATTACAGATTCCAGTTCAAATTGAATAGGTACTCATACCTAAGATAGGTCAGCTATACAAAATAAAGTAGTGCATCATTGCCACGATAAGGCGGTACGAAGTTCGCCGGGTCAGCTAGTATTAATATAAATGAAAAAATCACTTAAAAATCTACACTAATTTATAAAACAAACCCGAGATGTTTCGACGTACAGCTTCTTTTTCAGGCAAATGGTAATTTAATCTGTTGACAATATTATTTATAGGTCTTACAGATAGTGCATACTGATAATTGGGTTTTTACCTAAAAGCAGGTGTTGATTATTAACACGAGCGCATACTAGATCGCTCCCGCGGTCAGTTAAACTTGTTAATCCTATACTAATTCCGGCGATTGCAATTTCGTCCGTAATCCCTTTATACTTTTGTTAATGACTACACTTTTGTCCGGGTAGGTAATATTATAAAATTTAAAAGTATACAGTTTCGTCCGGGCATTGCTCAGGTATAACCCAACTTGATTTAATCGATCCAAGAAATGCAATTAAGAATGCATTTTTACGATATTTTGGGAAAGATAAATTTTATCGGTGGGTGGGATAATTTTGCATGTGCATCACCAGGTATTAAATGATTTGCTTCCGCAGTTGTCACTTGAAAATTAATAAACTTATTACGTGATGGGAAACTTTAATGTTTAATCTAGTTTAACCAAGTGGGGAAAAGTAAACAATTTTAAATTTAATTTTTGTGAAAAACTGGCCAACTGTAGGGTTCCACGGTTGGCGAAAAAAAGTTGTATCACGATAACACAACACACAGCCATCAAGAGTTATGCAAGTTTGTTTTACAAAAGCAGTTCATGGCAGTTGCAGCTAAGCGCAAAGCTTCGGAAGACATAGGTTTGCATCAGCCAAAACAAATTTTGCACAGTGTTCTAAAAGACAACGAATCAGACCAATTAACAATGGAGGACCTTAACTCCGTTAAAAGAAGTATTTACGGAAAAAGAAGAAAGAAGTTTCCAGAGCTGCCCAATTCTACTTTGGCATTACATCAAGCCTTGGACAAAGTGGTAGGAAATGTGTCGAAAGAAATAGACACAAGATAGATACAGTAAAGTGGTACAGTGGCAAAATTACCGGTGGTCATTAAAGTTCGGTGGCGAATTTACCTGGAGAATTATCGTGTTAATGACACTTGATACTTGGCAATATTCATTCCTTTTTCGTAGAAGTACTTACGGACGAACCTGTACATTTTTAAAATTTCGTCCCAGACGAAACTGTATGTTGCCAGGTAGACAGGTGTCAGGGACTCCTAATTAAAGACGATTAGCCGGACGAAACTATATCTACCCACTAATTCGCTCCGGTTACCTGCGACGTTTTCGAGGGGATTATAATTTGACCGGTCAGACGCCGGAGCGAATTACTGTGTATTAAAAATAATAATACATAAGAAAACAACGGTTTTATTTAGAAACTATTTTACTTATTTACTAAATATAAAATATACACTCTATAATAATAGGCGCTTAGTATTTACACACAAATTTTACTTTATAACGATTTTTTTAAGATCTTATATCTCTGGGACATTATTTTCACAAAATCAAATTATATGAGTTATTTTCTTGCAATAGGGAAATTTGTTTCTCTACAAATTCCTTCAATAAACGAGCTTCTCTGCGAAACACTTTTTGATGTGAAACATCTATAGCCGCACGTAAATCAGATTTCTGGCGTGGCGACGGTGACGTATGACGTAAAAAACCTAACGCATAGATAATATATAATAAAGAGATGTACTGATACCTTATATGAAGTTGGTCTAATGTTTTGAGCGACGGTGGCGCGCCAACAATAGGGGGAAGAAGCTCATCGATTCAAAAATTTGGCGGGACAGGGTATGAATTGTTTCATATAGAAATACACTTCTAAAGCTCATATTTTAATTTTTAATATTTTCACTGATGTGTAAAAATATTAAAAATTGAAATATAAACTTAAAAGTGCATATTATCTTATAATATTTAGGTAAATAAATATAAAAACTAAACAAGTTAAAATGGTTTCGTGGGACACCAGGTAGGAACTATGTTCCTTCGGCTAATGAAGAATCGACACATAACACTACTCGCTTGTGTATACGACTATAACGCCTGCGCACGTCTCATTTAACGGTCAATATATCAAATTCAGTGAAATCTTGGCGTTAAGAAAAAAGCTTCTTTAAAATTCAAGGTGAGCTTTAAAGAGTAATGTATACATTTATTTCTTCTCACCTTTCCTAACTACTTTCAACTATCAAGATTTTTAAAAATGATATCTCATATTACTTTAACAAAAAAAGGTAAAAGTTAAGATATATACAAAAAAAATTGCATCGGCCGGGAATCGAACCCGAGCCTCCCGCGTGGCAGGCGAGCATTCTACGTCTCGTTACGGGTTTTTCGTTACGGTTTTTACTATTAAATTTTTTTCAGTTCAGTCACACAGCAAAATCCCTATCTTCTACAAGCCTGCCGTAAGGAACATAGTTCCAATAATAAACAAATTTTGATGTGAAACATCTATAGCCGCACGTAAATCAGATTTCTGGCGTGGCGACGGTGACGCAAAAACCTAACACGACTCCGCATACCATCTATTCTATAAAAATGAATGTTTGTCTGTATGTTATCCATGAACTCAAAAACTACTGGACCGATTATTATGAAAATTGGTATATATATATGTATTTTTCCACGGAAAAGGTATTTTCAAAATTTTGAAAATTTTCAAATTTTTCAAAATTTTGAAAATCATGATAAGTTTGAAAATTTTCAAAATTTTCAGAATTTTCAAAATTTTCAAAGTTTTTAAATTTTTCAATGGTTACTTTAATCGCGCGTAAAGGTTACACGCACACTCTTTTTTTTATTGAATACTGCATATACTTTTACAAAATAATGTTGATGTTTCACATCTGCCAGGCGTCCCGTGACGACTCACATTTTTTTGGTAGACTTAGGCTTTTTATTTTGAAGTGTCTGTTTGTACATTTTTTAAAATCTCTAAAAATTGAAATAAATTTGGATGTGAAGAATAAAAGAACGAATTAAATTTTGAGTGGAAACTTTCGCATGCATTGGTTGTTCTTTCAATTGAGGAACTATGCTCAGCCCACATAGAAGGGGAAAAAACTGCATCTTCGGCAATGTAGTTCTCTACCAAATAATCCGAAAATTTCACTACATAGTCAGTGTTTGGCATTATTGCAGCCAAATCAATGGCAAAAGAATCACCAACCATTTCTGGTTTTAAAAATGGTAGCCTAAAAATGTAATTTAGGTAGTTTCCAATATCTGATTTTGTGGAATACTCTGAGGCCAATCCAAGACTCTGTATTTTTCGCTACCTATAGAAAAGTAAAACCATATAGATATTATTATATAGAGAAATGAGAAATCAGTATACAGTATACATTTTACAAAAAAATGATTCTTTACGTAGGTATGAAAATTAATTTACATTCCCATCTGTATAAAACATTTTTAAATAATATTTTAATATTTATATTAAAAATTTGGGTATTTTTATAGCAATATGATAATAATTTTTTGTGTGTAAACTCACCAAGATTGTCCCAAATGAAATCGATATCCTTTTATATTAGAAGCTGGTAAAATCCTCTCGACTGCATTATGGATTGCCTTTTCAAAATCTGCATAAACTACCGAAGGGTGTAACGATTACATCGTTATTTTTGGTCTGGCCTCTTGACTATAAAATATTTTTAATTTTCTTGTTAAATTGTGCGTCGTCGCATCTGATATGGTAGGAGTACGCATTTGCTCGTATGTTTCGACGTTAAATAATTTCATTTTATTTTGAGAATTCATTAAATTCAGTTGATTCTTCAATTTCTTCTACCCTCGTTCTGGTGAGTTGAATTTAATTATTTTAATGTTAGTTGTAAAATCCAAAATTGGTGAATATTTTATTTAATATTGAAGTTAATTCTATTACTAATATTTAATTATTTCGTTCACAATCGCTTGTCAAGAATCAGTTTTTTATTGAGTAAAAAATATAAACATAGTAGTAATTAATTTTTTCTCGATCTTTGGAGAAAACCTTTAGCGATTGTGTACGAAATTAAGGATTTTATGGTCGGAGATTCATTGCCTTTTTTATTTCATTAGGGCTGCTGCCACTTTTGAAGAGGGTCCTAGGAAGAGATAGATTTCTCGACACATCAATTTATTTTCCTGAAATCAGCATTTCAAAACCTAACATAAAGGATATCGATATTCCAGAAGCCACCTCCATTTTGTTTTAACAATCTGAAATTGTTTGTTCCGGGGACTACCCATTGGAGTTCACTTTACTACTTGGGCAACTAAGGCTCCGACAGAAGACATCGTAAACCAAAAAGATAAGATTAAATTAATTACGATTTTTTTTCAATATTTTCTGACTTAACTTCAAATTGAATTTTTTAAAGTTTGAAATAAACAATTTAACACTGATTCAAATTTCTTTTATTTGCTTGTCTGTAATTTGGCGCCCTAATATATTTGTTTGGGGGGAGTTAAAGAAAACCAGAAGGAAGCCACGAACCCTGGAGCTAGCAATGGGTAGTAATTACGTTACGAACTGGCGCCCGACGTTGTTGAAACAATTTCTTTGAGATATTTCTTTATCTTTATATCTTTTTCTCGAAGGGATTGTTTTGGCTACCAACTGGCGACAGTTAAGGGGTAATTACGTTACAAGGGTTAAATAATAAATTCAATTTGAAGCACTCTTCTTTTACATACTGCATGGCTCTTTCATATGATTTCTCTTGTTTATTTGGTAGCAGAATAAAAACCAATGGTACCGGGTGGTCCTCTAAGAATGGCTCTCGGCCATATCTCTAAAACGAGTCATCGTAAAATTTTGAAAAATATTTTTTTTTAAGGAAAGTGACCATAAAAAATCGCTGGAAAATATTTTTAAGTTTCTAAAATGACCGCTAGGGGTCGTTATTGCTATTGGTAAACAGAAAATTGAGTTTTTCTTCGTATTTTGCCATATTAAGTGACAATTAAAATATGTGCAATGTAATCTTTGATGAATTTTAAACATTTTTTGTTATATACTTTTAATTCTATCTTCAAAAATAAAATGGTGGGGAAGGCGTCAAAGGTTTTTTTTTAAACGTCTGTAACTTCTGTTAACCTTAACAGAATTTAACAAATTTAGGCTCATTGGACTGACAATTTTCTAATCTATCGATTGTCGATTTAAAAATTTTAATATTAGTCATCAGGTTACCGCTAGAGGGCGATTTTTGAAATAACAACGAATAATGCCATTTTTCCGAAAAAAATTAAATATAACGATATGTTCATTTTTATACCAAAAAATAGAGTTTTAAAAGTTTTAAAAAACAGTGAAAACCGCAACTTGATAGCTTCTCTCTAACGGTAGATATTAATGGTCAAAGTTAAAAGCACCGTGAAAACTGAATTCTGCATTTAAAACGAATAAAAACTAGCCATGAAGATCAACCAATAAAAATTCAACTGTCAAATTTTAATTGTCATTGTTAAATGGTTTGCGTTTGTTTTTTGTGGCAATTAATTTTAAAATCAAAATGAATCTAACAAATGAAGAAGCCTTTGAAATGTTAGAAATTTATTTCCAATGTAACAGAAATGCAACTGTTGCTGCCAGGGTTGTATGCAGCTCAATATCCCGAACGACGACATCCCAGTAGAAAAGTCTTTCTTCGCGTTACATATAACTTACGAACTACTGGGAGCGTGCATCGTCCCGTATATAGAAGACATCACCAAGCAGGTGTCGAATTACTTAAATTTTACAAAATAAACAAAACTAAAAAAATATTAAATTTAAAATAATTAGTGACGCCCCAAATGTTCAAATTGGCGTCCATCGTTTTCGATACACGCAATAAGTCGCTGGCGAGTTGACAAGACGGGAGCCTCAATTTCAGCCCTTGGAAGATTTCTGATGGCATTTTGTATCCCGCCAATTAGCTGTTCTCTACTTGTTGGTCTAGCTTGATAGACCAGATCTTTTAGCCTTCCCCATAAATAGAAGTCGAGGCACGTCAAGTCTGGGGATCTGGCTGGCCAAGCAAATAAGCTTCCACGTCCTATCCATCTGTCAGGGTATGCATTGTCCAAATAATTCCGGACATTTCTAGCAAAATGTACGGAACATCCATCGTGTTGAAAAAACATTTCCCTGCGAATTGCCAGAGGTATATCTTCAAGAAGAAGTGGCAGTTCGTTCCTCAGAAAGAATAGGTAACGCTCGCTACTAAGATGTTCATTAAAAATAAAAGGGCCAATTATTTGACCATTTAATATGCCACACCATACATTGACTGACCATCGACCCTGATATTGAACCTCTTGCATCCAATGCGGATTTGTATGCGACCAAAAATGCATGTTATGTCGATTAACAGTCCCATCGCTATTAAATGTTGCCTCGTCCGACCACAAAATGTGCGACAGTAACTGAAGATCATCCTGAAGCATATCAAGCAGCCAGTTGCAATAATTCAGTCTACTGTCACAATCACGATCATTTAGTGCTTGATGAAGCACCATATGATATGGATGGAACCTAAAAATACATAAAAATAAATCTAATATTCTTTTTAATTTTATTATTTAAAGGTTAACTCTAAACCTCAATTTACCCCCTAAATAATAAATATAACTGCATTTTTTTAATTACTATAGCCCGGTTGCTCGTACGCGGATTAAATTTGGGATCAACTAATCTTGGATTAAATACATGTTACTTGATATAGCAGCCATATTTGATCTCGGATTAAACTTGGCTAATCCTGGATTAGCGTACTAGCAACCGGGCCTTAATGATCTTAAGTAAATCGGCTTACTTATATTTTTTCAAAATCCTTAGAATGGTTGTTTTGGAGATACCCAAGTCTCTAGCTATTGCTCGCGTGCTTAGATGAGGATTAAATTCGACATAGGCTAAAACGTTTATAGCATTTTCTTCGACACCTGCTTGGTGATGTCTTCTATATACGGGACGATGCACTCTCCCAGTAGTTCGTAAGTTATGTGTAACGCGAAGAAACACTTTTCTACTGGGATGTCGTCGTTCGGGATATTGAGCTGCATACACCCTGGCAGCAACAGTTGCATTTCTGTTACATTGGAAATAAATTTCTAACATTTCAAAGGCTTCTTCATTTGTTAGATTCATTTTTATTTTAAAATTAATTGCCACAAAAAACAAACGCAAACCATTTAACAATGACAATTAAAATTTGACAGTTGAATTTTTATTGGTTGATCTTCATGGGTTGCTAGTTTTTATTCGTTTTAAATGCAGAATTCAGTTTTCACGGTGCTTTTAACTTTGACCATTAATATCTACCGTTAGAGAGAAGCTATCAAGTTGCGGTTTTCACTGTTTTTTAAAACTTTCAAAACTCTATTTTTTGGTATAAAAATGAACATATCGTTATATTTAATTTTTTTCGGAAAAATGGCATTATTCGTTGTTATTTCAAAAATCGCCCTCTAGCGGTAACCTGATGACTAATATTAAAATTTTTAAATCGACAATCGATAGATTAGAAAATTGTCAGTCCAATGAGCCTAAATTTGTTAAATTCTGTTAAGGTTAACAGAAGTTACAGACGTTTAAAAAAAAACCTTTGACGCCTTCCCCACCATTTTATTTTTGAAGATAGAATTAAAAGTATATAACAAAAAATGTTTAAAAGTCATCAAAGATTACATTGCACATATTTTAATTGTCACTTAATATAGCAAAATACGAAGAAAAACTCAATTTTCTGTTTACCAATAGCAATAACGACCCCTAGCGGTCATTTTAGAAACTTAAAAATATTTTCCAGCGATTTTTTATGGCCACTTTCCTTAAAAAAAAATATTTTTCAAAATTTTACGATGACTCGTTTTAGAGATATGGCCGAGAGCCATTCTTAGAGGACCACCCGGTACATAATGTTCATTTTCGACGCCATGAATCGTGAAAAGTTGGTAAAAATATTTGGTGCAACATTTAAATGTCCAGTCAACATATACATTTGGTGAATTACATAAAAATTTCAAAATGGTTTCGCATGAAAAAATGACAATATTACTATTAAAATCATTTAAAAAAAAAATGTGAGCCGTCACGGGACGCCTGGCAGATGTGAAACATCGACATTATTGTGTAAAAGTAATATGCAGAAAAGAACAGATTGTGATAGGAACTAAATATGTCATAATGATAAAATAAAATATTACGATTTTTTCCAGATAACGATGACTATTTATTGAATAAATTTAAAAAGTGATTTCGTTTAGCTTTTTATTTAATTGCCTTAAATTCAATAATCTTAAAAAAGGAAATTATTAAAACACAAATTTATATAGAAGTACGTTACTATATTAATATAATTGTAGTTACTTCATAATTTTAGTACAAACAAAAAGCGATACTAAATAAAAAATAGGAAAATGATGAATTTAACTATGAATACAACTTTATCGTTGAATAACTTTTAAACGGTATTTAAATGGGAAATGTATTATGATTTAGGCACGGGTTAATGTGAATATTAAGGGCTGGTTAAGGTCTGATAATTTTTGTTAGGTCATAATCTAAAAATTTGATGGGTGTTTGGAGAACAAAACCAAATCTGGGAAATAACGGACACCCCAATGTATATAAAGTAGGTAGGTACTCACTCATTTTTATTCATATTTTTTCATCACTTTCTTTATTAACACTTTGTTTATTCATATTTAAAACTAAATACACAAATTTTACGCGGACAACTATATGACAACTATTCACCAACAATCTATTTTGATTGACTAGCTGTCAATTTTACAGGTCAGCAAAATATGTAGGTATATTATGTTGCCTATACAAACAATCATTTATGTATATATAGAATAGATAGTAGGCGGAATCGAGTTAGGTTTTTATGAAACAATTCATACCCTGTCCCGCCAAATTTTTGAATCGATGAGCTTCTTCCCCCTATTGTTGGCGCGCCACCGTCGCGTCGCTCAAAACATGACACCAATTTCATATAAGATATCAGTACATCTATTATCGATTATTATCGATGCGTTAGGTTTTTTACGTCATGACGTCACCGTCGCCACGCCAGAAATCTGATTTATGTGCCGATATAGATGTTTCACATCAAAAAAAGTTTTCACTTTTATGTGTCACTAGTGTCATTAACTTTAAAGTTTCCTGAACTTCTTGCAAGGAAGTTGGTGTTTTCGGGAGCACTTTCATTCTATTATAATATAATTTTTTTCTAATCAAAAATACATCATTAACTGTTAATGATTCAACATCATGTTTTTTAACTCTGTATGCAGTATTTTTGAGGGTTTTTCACAAATGTCTTCTACCGTCGTCTTTTTAAGGAATTACTTTGTTTTTGGCGATTTAACGTTGACGGTAATTCGGCCAATTGTTATGAACTTCGTTGTATTCTATAATGGCAAGGTTGGAATCTCCAGTTTTTAAAAACGATTTACAGCCATCTCGTATAATACATTGCCAGATCAGGTGGTTAAGTGAGAGAAGCTTACGCGTCTCGGGGTTTGTTAACGGAATTCACTCGGGGTGTGGTAACGTAAATGATAACATCTCTGTGACCCAGCTAAGTCCAATTTTGGCGGTTTTTTTCCTGTTTGATGCTTAAAATTAAAAGCTAATTAATGTTCTTAGTACCGATAAAGTTAGTTAGTGTTTATCGTTAATGGTTTTGGTGAAAGTTGCCGATAAGTATCTGTGGTTGAGGCTAGTAAGCAGCCGAATTTTGCCGTATTTCCGAGATTAAGCTAGAAGCTAATTTGATTACCTAGGAGCCATCTTGTCAGTCTTTTTATTGCATAATTACTAATTTTTTTTACTACAAGAAAAAGAGTACTGTTTCTTTCTTTGGATATTGGATTTAATTGTAATCCATATGATAAATATCTACGTATGAAGAGTTAACGTAATTAGTGACCGTAAACTCTAGAGTGTAACTAAGTTTTTTTGAATAACCGGTAACGGTAAATCTAAGTGTGAAGATTTTTAATAATTAACTTCAATATCGATAATACCTACATAACACGCTATAAAACCATCAGTGATCAAGACGCACAGCGTGTGATTCGTTTTTTTTTTGTAAAAGCATTTTATTAATAAATTTTGTTTGTCACTGTACCACTCATATGTAAATTTACTTAAGTATAATTAGTTGTATAAGTACTCTTTTTTAACTCGAGTTAAAACCAAAGCAAAAGGTGATATATTTTCTTTAACATAACGTTTTATCTAACTTTAATCCCTTTCTCAGTTTTCGCTTATCAGAGTACACAAAAATAACAAAAGAATTTACTTAGCTGTTATTTGATGTGTAGTAATAGTTATTTTTTTTTTTTGGAATTAAACACGAATGTGTTTATTAATGTGATTTACTATTTATGACATTGATATTTTTTATTTCATTTTATTTATTATACATCTCATTTATTACCCCACCAAGTAATAAATATTGTTTAGTGTTTAACTATATGTTTTCTTTTCCTATCTGGTGTATGTTGTTTTGATCAATCTTTATCAATGAACAAAACGAGCCATAACTGAGCACAAAATTTTGATTTATGGAATAGATCTCTATCTTACATATGAAGCTTTAGCCATTGGGATAAGTAAAGGAAAGAGTAAGTATAACTATCTTTTTAGCTTTACGAATAGAAGTGTGTAATTTTAACTTTAACTAGAACAACTGACAAATTATTTTATCCAACTTATATATTTTTTTTATCTGGGTTTCTTATATTTCCCCATCCTCAGGATAAAAAACATGGGTAGTACCGAATTCCTAACTATGGTCAGATCATTACGAACGATCCCCAGCTGGGCTACCGATCTGAGACCCTCTCCGTTAATCCTATGTCCGAATTCCTAACTGCATACAAATATTATTTAATTCTGAATTTAATAAATCTAAAATAGTCTTCAAAATTTTAAAAACGAAATGTGTTTTCGAAAATTTTACATTATTTTTTTACGATTCATTAATTAATTAATTGGATTTCACTCGTAAAAGTATAGCGCGTTAAAATCTTAAAGTGAAGAAAAATTGTTTGAAGTAATTTTTTTCTTACTTCGTGTAAATAATAAAATTAATAAAATTTCAAAGTTGCAAATTTATATTAATATTTGTTAATTTGATAAAATATGTACGTACATGCTAAAATATATAAAAAAAAAGATGAAATAAATATACATAAATACATTAATTATTTTAATTTAAAAATTATTAAATTTATACGAAATACATATAATAAGTTTGAAGTACTAGTTAGGTGAAATATTTCTTTTCTTCAATTCAATTAAGAAATCTAAAATAAGTAGTCGCCAAGATCAGGTAGAAAATGTTGAGTTAGGAATTCGGACATAGGATTACCGAATTACTTACTAATCCCCAAATGTTATGACCACGGTTAGGAATTCGTATATCCCGAAAAAACATAAGTGGCACCCATTTTCCTTTCTCTTTCATTTCTTTCTTTTCCTCTCTTTTGTCCCTTTTAACTTCTTTTATCTTTTATTATTCTAGTAAATATACCCCTTGTCATTTCTATTATAATTAATCATCTAGCTCGATCGAATCCACGCTCGCTCTCCTCCAACCCCCTGAGTGCCGTTCGCATTTGTTAACCTCTCTAATCGAGCATTTAACACCTTCCGGAAAAAAAGAGGTTACAAAACTGTAAAAATAATTTCATACCTCATTAAAAATTAAAATAAAGAATTTCGGTAAATTGGCAGTTTATTCGCAACATAACTCCAATATACAGTTGTTAGGCTCGTATTTGAGACGGGTAGAACTGTAATCATTACCTTTTCTAGATATTTTCCATTAGGTAAAAGCGGAACTTGCAGATTCAATTTCTGTAATTTTTTAAAATTAGCTATCAGTGGATACGCCGCAATAACTTCCGAAATATTACACCTGAAAATATAAAAATTTAATCACTAAACGATATTATAAATATTGTTTTTATTACCCTGCACAATTATATATTTCGAACTCTATTAAATTTTTTAAATTGGGTACTATATCTTCGAAAGAGTGTTTTATATCGTCGACTCTTACACCAACTCTGTTCCTTTTGAAACCTCTAATATCCTCCACTAATTCCTCTACACGATTAAAATCTATAAAAAACGAAAGTTTAGGTAAACAAATTACCATCTCGTACATTAGAAATATAAGAATCAGAAATCTGTGGTACCGGTGAGCGACATTTTCTTAATTTTGTCATTAACTCTCTCACTGACTTACCGATCAACTAAAGTTTAAGGCACTTCAGCAGCCACAGAAGCTTCAAATTTAGAATACAGTTAGTGTTTAGTGTATAAATAAAGGAAAAACTAAAATATAGTAAAGGTCCTTTTCTTATTCAGTTATCCCGTTAAACTGAATAAGGAAAAGACCTTTACTTATATTTTTGAATTTCGGTCCAATTTTCTAGATCTATCAACTGCATCAATAACTTTGTAATCCCATATAAATATATGTATGTATACATATCTTTGGGCACGGCAGTGTTGGTATTCAAGAAGTAAAAGGGAAAGGAAAAAAGTAGGACATTGAGCAATGCTTTAGTTCTGAATACCTTTTATTTTCTGATGATCTAAAAGTTTATAGAGTTGTGAGGTCCGGTGAGGATTGTAAGCTATTGCAGGGCAACTTAGATAGATTGGCAGCATGGTGCTGGACAAGTAACCTTAAGCTTAATGTAGTTGTGCTCATACATCATAATATGATGTATGAGCACAACTACACACGTCCACTCTCCGTAATTCAGCACCCCTATCCTGTTTTTAAAATCTCTCACACACTTCTTCCGACTAAATAATATTTAGTCGTGAGTAAGTCTCGATAGTCGGAAGCAATTATTAATAAAAGCTACCGTATCACAAGGATGTCAAGTGATTTTAATAAGTTGTGTGCTTTAAAAATGTTGTTTGTAAGGTATGTACATTAGAGTTTAGTTTGGAGTCCTTACTACGATATAATATGTATAAAACGTTTAGGATTGGTAGAAATAAATTACTGATATACCTAAGATATCGTATGGCGCAAGGAGATCGGCTACTAGTCGCGTCAACGCTCGCGGAAATGGGTACAAAGTTCGGAATTTTGTGCCACAGGTCGGATCGGGATGCGGTTTTCTGCATTCTCTTCCAAAACGATTATGTAAAAATGTGCCTGAGAAGATTTTCCCCGGAGACCGAAAATTGGCCCGCTGCAGGCCAAAGTGCACGCGAAAAATGCATTATCTGGGAGGCCTTTTGGAAGATTTTCAAATTTGATAAATAAGGGTCAGAACTCGCCCGGATCGGGTACTCGGGGGTTTTCGAGGCCGCTGATCACGAATATAATGTTCAAATTGACCTTCGAACACCTGGTGCACCAGAACCTGACCCAAAACGTCATCTCCGGGAGTTTTCCTGACACAATCAAAGAAGGTCAACCAAAAATAATTTCGGGGGGTTTTTTGGCCCGCTGAATCCAAATCTGGCATCGGCGAGCACCCCACTGGCACCTGGTGCACAGAAACCCGGGCTAGAACGTCGTCTTCGAGAGTTTTCTTGACAAGACTGCCAAAACCCACCCGAAAATCATAAGAGGGCAGTTCTGTGGGGCGGCGGTCCCGAATTTCACGCCGAAACAACTCCCGGAACACCTGGTGCACCAGAACCTCACCCTAAACGTCTTCTCCGGGAGTTTTCCTGACACAATCAAAGAAGGCCAACCAAAAATAATTTCTAGGGGTTTTTTGGCCCGCTGAATCCAAATCTGGCACCGGCGAGCACCCCATTGGCACCTGGTGCACAGAAACCCGGGCTAGAACGTCATCTCCGAGAGTTGTACAGACACGACCCCAACAAACTCACCAAAAACCGTCTCATAATTTGACACATTTATTAATGTGTAACTCTGGCGTAGGGCCCTCGAAAGAGTTGTTCCAGTGCTGCAGGAACAACGAGAAGAATTCCCCCCCCCCTCCCCACATTACACATTAATAAATGTGTCAAATTATGAGACGGTTTTTGGTGAGTTTGTTGGGGTCGTGTCTGTACAACTCTCGGAGATGACGTTCTAGCCCGGGTTTCTGTGCACCAGGTGCCAATGGGGTGCTCGCCGGTGCCAGATTTGGATTCAGCGGGCCAAAAAACCCCTAGAAATTATTTTTGGTTGACCTTCTTTGATTGTGTCAGGAAAACTCCCGGAGATGACGTTTAGGGTGAGGTTCTGGTGCACCAGGTGTTCCGGGAGTTGTTTCGGCGTGAAATTCGGGACCACCGCCCCACAGAACTGCCCTCTTATGATTTTCGGGTGGGTTTTGGCAGTCTTGTCAAGAAAACTCTCGAAGACGACGTTCTAGCCCGGGTTTCTGTGCACCAGGTGCCAGTGAGGTGCTCGCCGATGCCAGATTTGGATTCAGCAAGCCAAAAAACCCCTAGAAATTATTTTTGGTTGACCTTCTTTGATTGTGTCAAGAAAAGTCCCGGAGATGACGTTTAGGGTGAGGTTCTGGTGCACCAGGTGTTCCGGGAGTTGTTTTCGGCGTGAAATTCGGGACCACCGCCCCACAGAACTGCCCTCTTATGATTTTCGGGTGGGTTTTGGCAGTCTTGTCAAGAAAACTCTCGAAGACGACGTTCTAGCCCGGGTTTCTGTGCACCAGGTGCCAGTGAGGTGCTCGCCGATGCCAGATTTGGATTCAGCGAGCCAAAAAACCCCTAGAAATTATTTTTGGTTGACCTTCTTTGATTGTGTCAGGAAAAGTCCCGGAGATGACGTTTAGGGTGAGGTTCTGGTGCACCAGGTGTTCCGGGAGTTGTTTTCGGCGTGAAATTCGGGACCACCGCCCCACAGAACTGCCCTCTTATGATTTTCGGGTGGGTTTTGGCAGTCTTGTCAAGAAAACTCTCGAAGACGACGTTCTAGCCCGGGTTTCTGTGCACCAGGTGCCAGTGAGGTGCTCGCCGATGCCAGATTTGGATTCAGCGGGCCAAAAAACCCCTAGAAATTATTTTTGGTTGACCTTCTTTGATTGTGTCAGGAAAAGTCCCGGAGATGACGTTTAGGGTGAGGTTCTGGTGCACCAGGTGTTCCGGGAGTTGTTTTCGGCGTGAAATTCGGGACCACCGCCCCACAGAACTGCCCTCTTATGATTTTCGGGTGGGTTTTGGCAGTCTTGTCAAGAAAACTCTCGAAGACGACGTTCTAGCCCGGGTTTCTGTGCACCAGGTGCCAGTGAGGTGCTCGCCGATGCCAGATTTGGATTCAGCGGGCCAAAAAATCCCTAGAAATTATTTTTGGTTGACCTTCTTTGATTGTGTCAGGAAAAGTCCCGGAGATGACGTTTAGGGTGAGGTTCTGGTGCACCAGGTGTTCCGGGAGTTGTTTTCGGCTTGAAATTCGGGACCACCGCCCCACAGAACTGCCCTCTTATGATTTTCGGGTGGGTTTTGGCAGTCTTGTCAAGAAAACTCTCGAATACGACGTTCTAGCCCGGGTTTCTGTGCACCAGGTGCCAGTGAGGTGCTCGCCGATGCCAGATTTGGATTCAGCGGGCCAAAAAACCCCTAGAAATTATTTTTGGTTGACCTTCTTTGATTGTGTCAGGAAAAGTCCCGGAGATGACGTTTAGGGTGAGGTTCTGGTGCACCAGGTGTTCCGGGAGTTGTTTTCGGCGTGAAATTCGGGACCACCGCCCCACAGAACTGCCCTCTTATGATTTTCGGGTGGGTTTTGGCAGTCTTGTCAAGAAAACTCTCGAAGACGACGTTCTAGCCCGGGTTTCTGTGCACCAGGTGCCAGTGAGGTGCTCGCCGATGCCAGATTTGGATTCAGCGGGCCAAAAAACCCCTAGAAATTATTTTTGGTTGACCTTCTTTGATTGTGTCAGGAAAAGTCCCGGAGATGACGTTTAGGGTGAGGTTCTGGTGCACCAGGTGTTCCGGGAGTTGTTTTCGGCGTGAAATTCGGGACCACCGCCCCACAGAACTGCCCTCTTATGATTTTCGGGTGGGTTTTGGCAGTCTTCTCAAGAAAACTCTCGAAGACGACGTTCTAGCCCGGGTTTCTGTGCACCAGGTGCCAGTGGGGTGCTCGCCGATGCCAGATTTGGATTCAGCGGGCCAAAAAACCCCCCGAAATTATTTTTGGTTGACCTTCTTTGATTGTGTCAGGAAAACTCCCGGAGATGACGTTTTGGGTCAGGTTCTGGTGCACCAGGTGTTCGAAGGTCAATTTGAACATTATATTCGTGATCAGCGGCCTCGAAAACCCCCGAGTACCCGATCCGGGCGAGTTCTGACCCTTATTTATCAAATTTGAAAATCTTCCAAAAGGCCTCCCAGGTAATGCATTTTTCGCGTGCACTTTGGCCTGCAGCGGGCCAATTTTCGGTCTCCGGGGAAAATCTTCTCAGGCACATTTTTACATGATCGTTTTGGAAGAGAATGCAGAAAACCGCATCCCGATCCGACCTGTGGCACAAAATTCCGAGGTTTTCGCGGGCGTTGACGCGACTATACTTTGTTTAGATAAGGTGAGATCATATCAAGGTAAAATGTAATTTGATACAAAAATGGTGTATCCGTATGAATAAATATATAAATAAATAAATTAATTAAATAAATAAATATTTATTTTTGTTTTACGTGACAAAAAGTCTTTAATAATAAGAGAAAGAAGATATTCATGTGGTTTTAGAAAATATTTAAATCCTTTGTTTCATATTATTTTAGAAAATGCTATTTTTATAATCGATTAATAAAACGAATAATAAACAACTTACTTTGAAATAAACAGGATCGAAGACTCAACTTTTTTAAATTTTTGCAGTTTTCTGATTTCAAAATCTCTAATGCAGCAAAGACATATCTTGAATTGCAAAATAAAGGCGTATGACAAAAATGTAGTTCTTCAAATTGGATATTACTTATGCTTTCTCCTAATGCAAGACGCTGAAATTTTGAAGAAAGATCAATGTTTAAAAAAATATTTTTTATTTGAATTAGTTACATTAAAGAAGTATCGGAAGTCACAAGTAGTACTATATTTACGAACCTATAGGTTTTGGCACAAAATTCATTAGCCTTAACTTTAATATAAACAAAATAATAATAATAACTTTGCAACAGTTTGTTTATTGTTAGTTGAAATTTATTTGTTTCAAAGTTTTCGCTTTAAAATGTCGTAAATATGTGTCTACAACTCGTTTGGGCGGGTATTCAAAGCTAAAATCTATTAAATATTCCAGAATGAAAACAAGAACGAGGTGCTAGTAACCATACAATGTCTATGAAAAACCACGTGCATTTACTTCACAAAGATCGAAGGGATTGGTGAGAAGAACAAAAAACCAGAATGAAGGAGTCTGGCTCGTCACTACATATCTTTTAAGGGTATTATATGGTTGGAATTAGGAGTAATGGTCCTAACTATCGAAAGAGATGTAAGTGCTCCAAATACTCTCAAACGCAGCTCCTTCGTATACTAAGAAGCTGTCGTCAATTGAGGCCAATGAAAAAACTGTTATTTTAGGTATTCCACTTTAAGTAATTTTAGAATAAAGCGAAACGATGGATTTTATGCGGACCACGTAGAGGAATGGCCTGGTAATGTTAGATACAAATATAAAGCGAAGTTATCAAATAAAATCCTTGTCCAGTGCGCAATTTCTAACAGGGATGTATGACGACTTTTTAAGGAAAGAGGTAGTGGTGAAGCGTTGAATAGTCAGATTTACAGTAATAACTGTCTTTTTAAATTTCATCATGCTTTTACTCAATATATGGCAAAAAATCGCTTCCATAACACCACATATCTTTTGTCCCCAAAAACTATAATCATCCAAACTTGTGGCAGGCTCGACCAAAAGAGGATTTTTGGACTTTACTGTCCAGCTAGCCCAAGATGAAGAACAATTACAGTGAATTTACGAAAAACCATGAGGGATTGATTTGTATTCCGTCCAAGAGACATTCGAAGAAAGGACTCCGCACAAAATCAGTGGAAAATTACTTCCCGTCAAATTGTTTGAAATGAGTAGAACAAAAGTTTCAAGCACCAAGCTCAAAAATGGTCAATTTTTGAGATACAAAGGTTCGAAGTTGGACCAAAATAGCGATTTACTGATAAACAATGTCTACAAAATAACAGAGAAATAAGTGAATGGCCAAAAAAGTAACAATTCTAAAAAGAAAAATGAAGCTTAGGGGAAAACATATTTTTATAGAAGTAGAACTAACAAAAAAGAAAGAACAATACAGGACCAAGGAGTTTCACACAATTTGACCTTGACATACCTTAAAAAGACCTTGAAATAACCTCCGGTTTACCTTATCAGAAAAGTCAATAGCCGGATTTGGATTCAGATTTGAAAACTGTTACTTGAATTTTTTCAGATTTTTTTAAATCATCTATTCGCACTTTGACCTTCAAGTGACCTTGAACCTGAAGTGATAGAGATCAACCGACCCCGAATTCGAAATCAGCGACCCCAGAAATCGAGGGTATCTTAGGGTTTTTGGGAAAAATCTAACAGTAAAATCTAGAAATACTCAGCATATCAAATGTTGACCTGTTCAATAAATCACCTCTATATTTCAAAGTTGTCAATTTTTGAGCTTGGTGTCCATTGAGACTTTTGTTCTACTCACTTAGAGCTATCTATTCACAAAATTTCTGAGAATTTACGAGAAGTTTTTTTCCATTGATTTTGTGCAGTGTCCATTTCCGTCTTGTACAGCAGCATAAACCACTCCGTATAATTCAAATAGAATAGTTTAGTTAATTATCGAATTGGAATTTATGATAACTAGTTGGAGTTTCAATAAATTTCTCCATTAAAAAATTGCAATAAACATTTTGTACCAAAACTTTTAGGATATACGTTAGCTGGAAATCAGTTCATGAAGCGAATATGGTAATATATGTTTCATGCGGTAGATTGTGAGATGATAAATTAAGGTAGCGTTTATATAGTATTTTGAAAAAAAAAATCACGACAAAACAAGTTAATCAACCATTTTTATTTTTATATGTTTACCCACGACTCATAAGTAAAGTGCGTATTTTTTAACCTATAACTCTGTCAGTAAGTGTCAAATTATCGAGGAGTTGTGTTATAGTTTCATTTACTAAACTAGTGGAGTAAGTAAATAGAAACCTGTATTATTATGTTGGTTACCTACAGTTTTCATTAAATTAAACTAACATTTGACATTTCTCAGACAGAACTGTCTGCGAAATCGAATATTTTTGACAACTTATGCCAAAACTTAAATTTTATATTTGTGATTTTTAGTTTTATACAAAATCATTTGGTAAGTCGTGGGTAAAGCATAGTACTTCACTCGAGGAACAAATTGCATATTTAGCTCGTTTTTTTAGCCCCTTCGCTCGCAAGCTCGCTCTTGGGCCAAACACACTCGCTGTAATATGCAATTTACTCCACTCGTAAAGTAATATACTATTTTTAATTATTTACAGCGCATAACGAAGAAATGCGTTCGATTACTGTTTTATACAAAACAACTGATAACTAACGAATAAAATCTGTATTATAGTGTAAATGGGTGTCACCTTATGCTCGTTTGGACCACATGGTTTATCTGCGTGTAAACTTTCAAAAACATCCCAAGCTTTTTCTAGTGGGTTATCTTTCGGATCAAATATAGACTTTTGTGACGTAGTCTTCTTCTGCTCTATTTTTTCTAAAATGAAATAATAAAAATATAGCCGACACTAATATACTTTCAATAAACACAGAAATCAAAGTTAAGACAACTCTTTCATTAGTGTTTATTTATAATGGACAGAATATGTAAACAGAATATGTGGTTGGGAATGTACTATCCTAACCAACCATTAACAAATAAAGAAATTAACACACACGACACGATTTATTTAAGAAATAATCGTTATCAGAACAATATATAATAATAATAATAATAACGAACACGCAGAGTGGATTAAAAGACAGGAAACTAGAAATTCAGAAATTGAAGAAATGCCATGGATTAAAATTAGTCAGGATGAAGTGAAAACAGCAATTACTAAAACTTCAAACTGGAAAGCTCCTGGCCCAGATGGCATTCAGAACTAGTGGCTTAAAACATTTACCAGTACTCACAAACCTTTGGCCGAAGTATACAACCAGATTCTAAAACAGCCTAATCTAATACCCGATTGGCTTACTGAAGGAATAACACACCTGATACCAAAGAATGGACAAACTGGGGAAGCTAAAAACTATAGGCCTATAACCTGCTTGCCCACAACCTACAAGAACCTGACATCAATTATCAGCGAAAGGATCTACACACACCTTGATCAGAACAAGCTATATCCAGACGAACAAAAAGGTTGCGCTAAGAATTCATATGGATGCAAAGACCACCTTCTAATAAACAACATGATCACTAGAGATGTCAGAACAAAGAAAAAGGGACTAAGCATGGGATGGATTGATTATCAGAAGGCCTTTGATAGCGTCCCTCATAGTTGGCCACTGAAAGCAATGAATCTCAACAAAGTAAACAATGGAATAGTAAAGTTCTTGGAAATTGCAATGAAGAAATGGAGAACCTGCCTTACTATAAACAAAGAGCAAGAAACTATGAATATTGGAACAATCAACATAAGGCGAGGAATCTTTCAAAGAGATGCCCTTTTCCCTCTTCTGTTCTGTATGGCGTTATTTCCACTCTCTAACGAACTATCAGACGAGGGAAAAGGATATCTCGTAGATAAAAACCAAACTCCAATAAATTACCTCTTTTACGTAGATGATGTCAAGCTGTTTGCAAAAAATGATAAAGATTTGGAAAGTTTATTAAAAACTCTCAAAATATTCAGTGATGACATCAAAATGAAATTCGGGCTAGACAAATGCGCCAAAATATCAATAGAAAAAGGGAAAGTGAAGTCTAATCAAGCCATAGACATACTAAATGAAACCATTAGAGAACTTGAAGGCACTAAATTCTATAAATATCTTGGAATGGAAGAAAAAGATGGACTGGATCACATAGTCATGAAAGAGAAAATCCCGCAGGATACATATGCATTTATACAGATTTTATTATAATGTGTGCTGCAGATAGGATGGCCGTCTTTTGTAGAGTATGTGTCAACATCTGGTTCGAGTTTCCTGGTATGTCTTTCAAATTTTCCGCAAGATATTTACTGACTGTTCCAGTTGCTCCTATGATTACTGGTATTACTTTAGCTTTGGTTCCCCACATTCTTTGGATTTCTATTTGGAGGTCTTTATATTTTAGTCTCTTTTCAGCCTCTTTTTCGATAACGTTGTCATCATAAGGTATCGCTACATCTATTATAAGGCATTCCTTCTTCTTTAGATCTTTTATCACAATATCGGGTTTATTGGCAGTGATGGTTCTATTTGTTCTAACTTGTTGATCTGATTATATAACAACTTCATCGTCTGGACTTCTTTCTACAGGTTTAGGCTCATGCTTGTACCATTCTTTTTCTACATTGATGTTATAATGCTTACAGATGTTATAGTGGAGTTTTTGGGCTACTTTGTTGTGTCTATCAAGGTACTCTTTCTTCGCAAGAACAAAAGAACACTATTAGTTAAATCTTTCCTATTGTGCCTAATGTTAAATTGTCGCCTTAGAACAATATTATTTTAAGTTTTATACATTGTACAGTATACCAGTTTAAACCTGCTTTTTCACATTATGTACAACGTGTCAAATAATGTCTCTTCATTACCACCGAAGTAAATGAACGTAGAGTACTTAAAAATCATTGGTTAAAAAAACAATTTCAAGAAAAAGATATAGAATTAACCTGGTTACATTAAAACAAGGAGCATCCTACATCGTGTTTGACGTTGGTAACACCACAATTGCTAACAGTCGCTTAACTTGTACACCTGGCATAATCTTTCAATTCAACAATACCGTGTATAACAGAGTAACTGGTATAAGTTATATATTTTTGCTGCTAAATAATTATTTATATTTTGACGCTTTTGCGACCATTTGAAACGAGTGATCAAGATGCATCATCGTCAGAATTATTAATAAATGATAATAATTTTAATGACAATATGATTTTTCTCGAAACATGCGGTTGATGAACTGACCCTTTTTCTTTATTTCCACGCCAATGGTCGGCATTTTACTCAATGAAATTAAAAAGCCGACCACAGTAAACTGATATTGGAAGGACTTTACCTATGAACTCATCGCCATTATATTGCGACCCTTATCTGCAAAAGGTAAACGAAAAGGATATTTTAAGCTGAAAATTCCGACACAAAAAACAGAATAAAGATAAAACTAAATGAATAAGAAATTTGTAAAAAAAAAATTGTACTTTAAGATTGTGACCAATGACCGGTATTTTTAAATGGAAAGACAGTTTGCTGATAAACAATAAAATTATAAAAGTCACGTGATTCTCACGATAGAAGTTGAGTTCTATGTAAAGTAATGTTGTGAATATACAACTCAACTCAACCCACCTATAGTTGTTAGCGACTTTTCGACAATTGTATTCTAGAAACTTGCGATAACTGACGCAGAAAATTTGTATTTTTTGAAAAATTAATTTAAAAATGTCCCGCAAAAACCATTCAGTACTTTCTGTATGTCAGAAATGGCGAAAAACTTTCCTGTCCTGAGTAAATATTTTCAAGACTGTATCTCTGTTATAAAAGGTCTGATTGCATTTTTTATAGCTCAAAAGATGCACAATATACCTAATTCTAAAATTGTTTTATTTATTAGTTTATAATGAGAACTTTTTTAAGCCCCAATAAAAAAATATTAAAATTATTGAACAGCTGTTTTAAATGAATTTCCCGCTCTTGTTTACTCTCTTTTTCGTTGGTCAAAATGTAAGAATCATAAACCAATAACTCATTTACTGAAGTGAAATTTCTTTATCAACGTTGAAAAAAAAAATTGCCAGCACATTTTTTGGTTACGCGTCACATTTTTCGGTTGCGCGCCATGTTGATCTTGCCCCTCTCACGGTCAATTCAGACGAAGTCGCTGCTGACCCGTGAGAGGGTCAAGTCACGTTTTTCAATTGCGCACGTCTTTATTTTTAAAGCTCATTACTGACGTGATAAATAATATATCAATACTAAAGTGATCAGCAAAATTAAACGATTTCTTTTTTAATTCTAATTCCAGTGGATTTTTAACAAAAGTATAGTTTCGTTCAAATTTAATTTTTGCTTTTTTTGTATTCACATTTCATGCCGGCAAAGAATGCCGACAAAAAATGCCGCCAAAGGAAATCTTTTGTCGGTATGAAGTGGGAATGCAAAAAAAGCAAAAATTAACTTTGAACAAAACTATAAGTACCTAATTATCTCTTTTTCAAATACTTGGATGTAATTATAGTATTTATTTTTTCTGTTATTTAAGGTTACCTCAGTTCTTGATTCTACACGTGTGTGTAATTATGGTACTTTTTTTTAGGTTATTTACGATTAACCTCAGTTTCTGATTGTAACTATCGATAATTATATACAATTTCATTAACACTAGTTATTATTAATTAATACGACTGTTAATTTAGTGAACATCAATTAATTGTCATGAAATATAAATTCTGAAATATGTTAGGTTTGTAAATTGATTTACTTTTTTTAGATTCTATGATAACAATAGCCTTTTATTTTTAAACTTTATCTAATTTAGCATTATTTAACCAATTTCTGTAAAATTGCATATAGTAGATCATTTTTCGAAAAAACGTGTGCGTCTCGGGACTAATCCAAGTTGAACTATTTAATATTGAAATTTTTTTACTTGAGAAAAACTTTGCTTATTACTTAAATTTTATGTACATTAATATGATAATGTAAGAAAAGGTTATTTATTAATAAAATCTTTTATTGAGTATAAAATATATTTTATCCTTAGTTACAATTCTTGAATATGTACATTAGAGTTTTGTATATGTACATTATTAGTATTATTATTTAATCCTATAAAAGTAACAATTGGTTTATGGTAGCTATAGAAGAAAAATTAAACGAAAAAATCAGAACACTAGAACAAGAAAACTCTCTACTAAAGGAAAGAGTCGAGGTATTAGAAAGACAAAACAAAAAAAAACAATATTGTAATATATGGTATCAAACAGATCATACCAGATATATAAGCCCAAACAAATTTAAATAAATTAAATAACCTACTGAATTTACAAATAGAAGAACATCAGATAAATAATATATACAGTTTGGGAAATTCTCCCCAAGCTCCAGTTAAAATAGAGTTCATTTCTGGAATAAATAAAGCCAAGGTCATAAAAAATTGTGCAAAATTAAAGGGAACTCAAGTGATAATATCTCACGATCTAACACAAGCTCAACGAGAAATAAATAGAATACTGAGTAGACATCTAAAAAGAGTTAAAGATTCAGCAAACAGGTGTTTTATTAAAGGCGAAAAATTGTTTGTCGACAACGCAATACTCACTGCTGATGATATATTAGCCATCGAAGAAGCTGAAGGAAATCCAGCAGAAATTCATAGCGATCCAGGAACACCCAACATCGACAGAAGAGGAAATTCAAATTCAAATTCACAAGTTAATAAAAATCCAACCGAAAAAACAAACAAAAAGGTGGAAAAAGTGGCAAACCCAATAGTCACAAAACCCAAAACGCGATTTGGATCAACAGGTAGTAATAAATTTTAAGTCAATATTCTAAAAAAAAAGCTTTAAAATATGAATCCATATCTGCAAAATTATGAACCTAAAGAAATAGATACTGTTGTGGTTGAAGATACACCTATTTTTAATGTTATACATACAAAATTCATTTAAAATTATTCACATTAACATACGAAGTTTAAATAAAAATTTTGATAATTTATGCATTTTTCTAAATGATATAAAAATAGAATTTCATGTAATTGTTTTAACTGAGACTTTTCAATTAGGTAATTCTTTAAATACATTTTCATTGCAAGGGTATGATATTTTATATAATAACGGAACTTTAAATAGAAATGATGGTATAGTTATTTATGTTAGATCTTTATTTAATTACACATTCAAGACAACATTTATCGGTGATCATAAAGCTGCAGAACTAGAAATTTCGTTGAAAAATAAATGTATTTTTTTAACCGCTCTCTATAGATCACCTAATGCTTTATCATCATACGATCAGTTTAATATTGACTTGTTAGGTTATTTAGAAAAAACTAAAAGTAAACAAACACATATTATTGTAGGAGATATGAATATAAACTTATTAAGTGACAATGAATACGTTGAAGAATATAAAAATTACTTAAATTCATATAATTTCATATCATACATAAATAAAATCACAAGACCTGAAAGCAAATCATGTTTAGATCATTTTTTCTTAAAAACGGAAGAATATACAAATAATCATTGCGGTTTTATAATTAAAAGTGATATTACAGACCATTCACCAATTTTGCTGGCGTTAAATACAGAACTTGAAAATAGAAACGTAGATAAGTCAAGTTATAAAACTTATACTAATTATTGTAATTTAAGAGAAGACCTTACAAATGAAAAATGGGATGAATTGTATAAAATAAATAATATTAATATTTGTTTTGAACTATTCATAAATAAAATAAATTCTTATTTAGGCAAACACACAATACGTGTTAAAATAAAAAACAAGGAACTCAAAATAAGAAAACCTTGGATAACGCGTGGTCTAGCAACATCTATTAAAGAAAAAATAATATGTACCATCAGATGCTAAAACATTCACAAAATCCTACTATTAAGATAAAATATAATAATTATAAAAATAAAATAAATTCTTTAATAAAAATTTCCAAACGAAATTATATGAATAATTTAATTAGCAAAAATAAAAATTCATCTTCAGCCTTGTGGGAATGTATAAACAACATATGTAACAAGCAAAAGCCCAAAACTCAGATTGATCAGTTAAAAACAGGTATGGGACAAATAATTACAGATAGTTTTAATATTGCTAATGAATTTAATAAATATTATAGTGAATTGGGACAAAATTATGCAAATAAAATACCAAACTCAAATAACTTTAAGGAACACATAGAGAATTTGGAAAAAAGTATATATTTATATAATACAAATGAGGACGAAATAAATCAGGTAATCGATAAATTAAAACTCAAAAAAGCACCTGGCTGGGATAACATAAGAGCGGAAACTATCAAAGAAATTAAAAAAGAGATTACAAAACCGCTAACTTATTTAATAAATAAAAGTTTTGATTTAGAATATTTTCCAGATTGCTTAAAAATTGGTGTAATTAAACCTTTATATAAAAGTGGAAATAAAACAGAAACTCAAAACTATAGACCTATATCTTTGCTCTCCGTGTTCTCAAAAATTTATGAAAAAATTCTTATAAAAAGAATAAATAATTTTTTTAATAAATTAGGTGTACTGCATACGAATCAATACGGCTTCAGAGAAGAACGGTCAACTGAAGATGCATTAACAACAAGTTTATACCAAGCACTAGACCATAGTAAACCTGCTATTTCTATCTTTGTAGACCTCTCAAAAGCCTTCGATACGGTTTCTCATAAACTTTTATTAAATAAAATTAAATTATATGGCCTACGAGGAAAGATCTATAACATATTAAAGAGTTACTTAGAAGATAGAAAGCAGTATGTGAATGTAAATGGAGTACTTAGTGATCCGAGAACAGTTACCTATGGGGTTCCACAGGGGACTGTTCTTGGACCTCTTCTTTTTATTCTTTATATGAATAGCATATTTTCACTGAACACAAAAGGTAACATCATTAGCTTCGCCGACGATACTGTAATCACGTACACATCTTCGACCTGGGAAACTTTAAAGGCAGAAATTGAAGAAGATTTAAAAATATTTATACAATGGTTTCAATTTAACAAACTTACATTAAATATAGAAAAAACAAAGTATCTACCTTTTAGTTCTTACTCGAATAATTTACCAAATTTTGGCGAAATTAATATAGATGACTCCATAAAAATCCCAGAATCATCCTCAATTCGATATTTAGGATTTATTATAGATCGATATCTCAAATGGAATTTACAAACTAAAAATATCATAAACAAAATTAGGAGACTATTATATAAGTTTCGATATTTACGAGATTTTTTACAACATAACCAATTAATCATACTAAACAATTCTTTAGTAAAATCGCACCTTACATATGGAATTCTTGGATGGGGTGGTGTTGCTGAATGCTACTTAAAAAATTTGAACACATTACAAAAATGGATAATAAAACTTATATATAGAAAACCAAGAATGTATCCCACCGAAACACTATTTGAGGAAAGTAAATTATTCGATATAAGACAATTATACTGTCAAAACGTTCTTGTGAATATCTTTAAAGGCAGAATATCTATAGATTATCCCCAACATAAATACCCCACTAGAAAACAATAATAATAATAATAATAATACGTATGCTTTATTGTCACTAAAAAAAAATACAATTTTTATGGACAAAGCAGGATAAGATTAAAACACACTAGGGAAATATATAACACAAATATATACAAAAACAATTACTGATTGATATAAATAAATATATCATCAATGGTTATTAAAATGTTAGAAAATATAAAAAAATTTAAAAAAAAAGAACAAATTTGTTACCTAAAATAATTGCAAAAGTTTAAAAAAAAAATACAAACTGCAATACATAATATGAAAAAATCAATAAAATACAAAAAATTTACAGAATTTAAAATAAGACTTGCAGCTACTGGAAGTGATATTCAAGACGTTTTAATTATTCATTTAGGAACTCATCCACTGAATAATATGATCTCTCAATGAGATACTCTTTAGTCATTTTTCTAAATTTAGTAAAAGAAGTCGCCGATTTAATTTGCACAGGGAGGTGATTGTACAATTTTTTTGCGTGATAAATTATTGACTTTCTTACTAATTCGGTGGATGGGATTGGCAAATAAACATCATAACTCGAGTTTCTAGTGGAGTAGCCATGGTTGGGTCTCGTAGGAAAAATATGTAAATGCTTTCGAATCAGACATACAGTTTCTAGAATAAATAATGAAGGGAGTGTTAGGATTCCGTTCCTTTGAAAGTATGGCTTGCAGTGGGTTCTTGAGCTAAGTCCAAGGAGATAACGAATTGCTCTCTTTTGTAATTTAAAAATAGCGTTGAATTGTGCAAGGCTACTAGAACCCCAAAAGGGAAGTCCGTAGCGAAGATGAGATTCAAAGAGAGAGAAATAAGTTATTTTGGCAGAGTGAAGATTTAGTTCTTTAGAAACCGATCTAATCGCGAAGCATGCTGATGCTAGTTTCTTCGTTAGTGAATCTGTGTGAAGAGACCACTTTAGACTGCTGTCAATGAAAAGACCTAGAAATTTTACAGACTCAACGACACTGACGGAATTGCTTTCAAGAAGTATTGTATGAAAGGCTTCTTTATAGGATAATACACCTACTTAACAATGAGCCAGAAAACTATCGGCCAGCGATGCTCAATCTACTTTGCACCAAGATTATATAATTTGTTACCGAATGAAATTAAACAAATAACTAAATTAAGGTTTTACAAAAACAAAATAAAGAAATGGATTGAACAGAGTGGTAGGTGTATATTCAACAACTTAATAGATCTAAAATACTTAAAATAAGTTAAAAAGTTTTATATTTATATATGATTTAATTTAAGACTTGTATTCCCGCTATATATTATTAATTAATCAAAAAATCAGTATTAATTGTATATTCAGAGACGAATTATTTTCAATTGTGATCATTACCAAAATTGTCCTAGAAACTTAAAATAGACGTATGACACACTTAAAATAATAATAATAAAAAAAAAGAATTCTCCCAATTATTATTATATAAGAAGCCTAAAAAGGCCCCGACCTTGCTATTACATACCCAATCAATCCGTATTTCTTCTACTTGTAAAGTTAATTTATAAAATATTTGTAATCTACACATAAAAAATGTTAATGTATAATGTATAAATGTAATGTCTTGTATCGTATTTATTATAGAAATTTAATGTACACTCACAGATATACAAAAGTAGAACTATACATAATAGTCTAAGAGCCAGTGAACGGATACCTGTATGTATTTGACCAGACCTGGGTTTTTGTACATTGAGGCCCCTATACCTACCGTACATGAGATGGGGACTCACTAAGCCCAAAGTGGTGGACGCGGCGAGTGCGCAGGTAACACAGGTATCGATTTTTGGCTATTTATAAATGCATTTGACCACGTCTGCCGTTTTGATATTTGATAATATATTATTATTATTAATGGAAAATAACAATGGCAGACCATTATCACGCGTTTAACATTGTGGCAGACAATTTTGAAAATGTAAAAAAAAAATTTTTTTGAAATTAATTGACCAGATCTGCCATCAATATATTTTATTTATTATAGTCTTAAAAACTTATATTGATAACGGCAGACGTATTCATTGCGTATAAACATAAGCAGATAAAAAAATCTGAGATACTATCCGGTCAGATGTCTATATATAACCATAGCAGTTTTACATTAATATAATTTATTTAATCACTGTATTTAATGAAATTAATATTTTACAGGTAGTCTATATACTAAATTTTTAAAGTTGAACGATAAAGAAGGAGATACATTACGAAAACATCTTAAATATTAAAGTATACTGCTAAGAACAAAAAATAATTTAAATTTGTATTTTATTTTTTACATTTATTTATTGAATACAAAATTTAAAGTTAGATAAATAAAAAACAATGATGCATGCATTACTAAATCAATATATTGAAATGGATCCTCCTTCCGGAACACCTTTTTTCAATATAATTCTCGGTCGTGGATTCAAGATTTCCAAATTGATTGTCTTTACAATCAATTTAAAAATATTATAAAAATGTCTTCTTTGTAATTCCCAATCTTCTTTTAAATCTTTCTTCTTCCAATATTCAATTCTTACTCTATATCTTCCCTTTCTTACTATTTTCCAACTCCTTCTTGCTACCGCCTTTCTATTTATCTATTACCTTTCTGCTCTCTTAAAATTTCCAACTCTCTGCTTTTATATACCTTCCAAGTTCCAATTTCTATTTCTATTTGCTGTTGCTTTATTTATAATTCTTCTTATATTTATTTTTCTTTCTATTTACTTTTAAAATAAGATTTATTTAATTTTATATTATAACTTTTTTATTAATGACAACCCTATTACAAATTCAATGACAATCTAATCAATAATAATCCCTCTTAACAACGCACAGTGGAGTAAATGACAGAGCTAGCCGGCCAAAAATCAGTTTCATTAAATTCAGCGGAGGTGAGAAAGTCCTATCAAATAGTCAATTGGAATAGTGGGCGGTTCTAGTTATAGGCATAAATCGTTTCTTAGATTGTTCGACCTGAAGGAAAAACTAGTCGAAACTTGTGTCTTTTACTGTGTTTAATTTCTTTCACATCAACAGTAACTTTGTAAGTAACTAATTCAGGGTTAGATATCAAGAATCGAATTTTTTTAAGAAAAAAATCATTATGAATTGTGAGAAACCAGGTATGTATCTATGTTATAGCATAATATTATTAATTAAGATAGAGTATAAAGTAGTAAAAAAAATATGAAAGATACTCTTTATTTTATGCTGCTTGTTATTCTAAGTGTCAACATTTGATAAGGGTTTTGTTATACTTCCCGATGAGTCCCGAAAACATTTTTAATATGATTGGCAGTTCAAGTTGTGTAGTAAATGAATTTAAAATCAGTAGCTGCTAATATCCGCAACTTTGCAAAATATATATATTTTTTCCTGTAACTGTAAATAAACAAGCGATAAGAGTTAAAAGAAATTCTTTTTTCATTTACGTTATTTACGGGCTAATGTTACTTTAGGGCCATCTGGAGTAAAAATTCTGGTCGAAGAAACCTATTTGAATTGATGGATATCCAGGAATTGCCCAATTTCGACAAGAAATTGGAATTTCTCGAAAATTACCTGATAAATCATGATAACTATTCTGAAGAGCAACCCTATGACCTGTTCATAAAATTTTAATCCATGGTGCGACCGTAATAGAAAGTGCACTTCTTCCCATTGGACAGCTTTCTGAAGAAGCTGCAGAGGCCCGGAATAAGCATTTCAGGCTGTACCGAACGAATTTTGCTCGAAAATTTTCGCGGGAATCTTGTAACACAGATGTATTAAACAGATTGCTTTGGTATGAGGCCACTACCAAAAAAAAAGCGAGCCATTTTTGAGGGAGACGTTGGCACTTCTTCTCACTGTGGATCCATCTAACCAAATACCTGGCCAGATTCTGGATTCGGAGAATGATGGAAGTGATGAATCATCAGATGATTAAAAAAATGAATAAATTAGATTATTTTTTAGTGTATATCGTTTTATTTATTATTTGTTGCACAAAATATAGAAAATGTTGTCTTTATAATTGTTGTTTAAAAGCAGTTAGGAACTTGAAATTTGGTAAAGTAATTTAATTAAATAATTTGCTCTGCAAAACCCATGAAAATTTGACGGGAATGGTTATTATTTGCAAGATTAATATGATATTTGAAAAACCAGAGGTTATAGATTTTTTTAAATATTTTTTTCGAAATCAGCAGCCTAAAATTAATTAAAAACGGGGAGAAAATATTTTTGGCCGGCTAGAATGATCATTTACCCCACTGTGCAACGTAGCAACCCAAAAACAAACTAATTTTTATCAAAAAACATCTACATAAAAATTATACTAAATCTAGACAACCAATTTAAAAATCATGTATCACGTTCCAACACTTCATTGAAAGAACGTGCACCCGTGAAGAAAAATCCATATCAATATATATATATATATATATATATATATATATATATATATATATATATATATATATATGAACAGTAGTGGTGTTCCGGGTTTCAATCCGTTGGTTGTTTGTGTCTTCACGACGTTTCGCCAACATCTCAGCTGGCATTTTCAAGTGATGCTTCCTTTGCGGCTGCTCAACTTGCAAAGGAAGCATCACTTGAAAATGCCAGCTGAGATGTTGGCGAAACGTCGTGAAGACACAAACAACCAACGGATTGAAACCCGGAACACCACTACTGTTCATTCTACCATCCGTGAAACACTACATCATAACATATATATATATATATATATATATATATATATATATATATATATATATATATATATATATATAGGTAGGTAGGTATATATATTTAATGATTTTGATCTTCATTCATCATCATCCGAGCCATGGTTATTATCGTTGAATTCGTCTTCATTATCCATTGAATCGGGTTCTGCAAATTTAAACGTAAATTTTAAAATATAAATAATTTGTAAATTGATTCGAACATATTCGATAAAGAATTGATTTTTATTAACTTACCAGGAATATTGGTGATTAAGTCACTCACAAAAGATGGGAGTTGATCTCCTTCGAACCATTTGAAGACTAATTTGTTGTCCTGCTCAATCATATAAATAATGTCCTGTGACAGAGAATTTACATGACGTTGAAAACTGTCACAATTCCTGCGTTTACAACTGTAACCTCCAAGAATTGATGAAAAAAAATCTGCAATCATTGGTGGTGTTGAACATTAACCTTTAAATAGTCGTTGGCTATTTAAATAATCAGGTAATTTTGTTTTAGTTATTCCTAAAATTTCTTCTCTCAAAATGGCAGCACCTGCTTGCAAGGTGTCTTGGTCTTTTAAGTGCGCAAATAATGAGTCATCAATAGTTGAAATGCCTTTGGGAGCAAGAACTTTTTTTCTGTTCGACATCAAAATTTGAATTTTATCACCAAATTTCCGGTAGATCTTCTCCTCCAAATAGTGTGTGGTAAATATTGATGTTGCATCTGAGCCTTCACTCAATTCTTTAAACATGTCGAGATACTCTTTATGTAAATATGAAAAAAAATAACAACGTCCCCGTTTTATAACATTCTCTTCAATTAAATTACAAATTTTTTTAAAAACAGTTTCATGTATTTCTCGAGAGATGTGCCATGAAGTACGGACAGGACTTTTCACCAATGATCGTTTTTGATTCCTGAAATTTTGTCGACAAATATTATGGTAATATACTTCACGAGAGGAAAAATTTTGTATTTTTGTCAAAGTTTCATTATAAATTTCAGTATCTGGCTTAAATTGTGATAAGATGCTTATTTGAAATTGATCTTTGCTTGAAGTACGCAATGGCTCATTTTTGGACTTGAATTGCTTTTTTTTTTGCAAAAAAAACACAAATTCAGGTTTGCTGAAGCCACGGTATCAGAAGTCTGAACCGTTGATGATTCTATGGTATCTTCCAATGGTCTTTCCTCGATCGGCTGATCTACTTCGGCGTCAATATTTTTTTCTACAACTTCATTTGCCTCAGAAACATTCACGTCACTCAAAACAGAATCTTCTACCATGTTATCATCAACTATTGAGCTATTAGCTGATGTTGATGGTTGTTCAGTTGCAGACGAGGACGTACTCTGTAATGGAACTTTTTTATTGGCATCTGTTGAAAAAAAATTTTTTTTTAAAGCTGTAAACGTCTTGTAACAACTACTACGTTACCCTGAATCGAAAATTTCCTTCGGTAAATTTATATTATTGTAATTTATGAAATTTTCGTAACCTCAAAATTTTTTGACATTTTGCCATAGTCTCTTCAGAAAATATTAATCATTTTTTACTTTTTGACGTGCCACAAAAAACACACTGCACTTTTTCTTTTTCATCCGCCATAATCTCAAATATATTAAATAGATAATAGTCTAAAATAAAATAAAGCAACGCTATGTATTTTATAAAATTCACGAAACACGAGGCATCTATGTGAAGGTTGACATTTTTTGAATGGTAGTAGCTATGAGAAAAAATACTATAGGCTAGAATGAGTACAATAGTAATAAATTGGAGAAAGAAAAAAGATTTGACCGGATAGTATCTCAGATTTTTTTATCTGCTTATGTTTATACGCAATGAATACGTCTGCCGTTATCAATATAAGTTTTTAAGACTATAATAAATAAAATATATTGATGGCAGATCTGGTCAATTAATTTCAAAAAATTTTTTTTTAAACATTTTCAGAATTGTCTTCCACAATGTTAAACGCGTGATAATGGTCTGCCATTGTTATTTTCCATTAATAATAATAATATATTATCAAATATCAAAACGGCAGACGTGGTCAAATGCATTTATAAATAGCCAAAAATCGATACCTGTGTTACCTGCGCACTCGCCGCGTCCACCACTTTGTGCTTAGTGAGTCCCCATCTCATGTACGGTAGGTATAGGGGCCTCAATGTACAAAAACCCAGGTCTGGTCAAATACATACAGGTATCCGTTCACTGGCTCTTAGACTATAAGCATAAAATAAAATATAAAAAAAAATGTCGCACACAGGTACACAATACCTCAGCGGATTTTTTCCTATGTTTATTTATTTATTTTTAATAGTGTATTATTATTGTATTTACTCTTTTAAATAAACATTATTATTATTATTATATATTATATTATTATAATAAGCAACGAAATTTTTACATTGTAAGTCATCTAAAAATCTTGCAAAGACTGCATCAAGTACAGTTCCATGACTTGTGTCTTCTTCTGGCTTATTTATCATTTTTAATTGTAATTTTAATTGTAGGAACAATACTAAATTTTTAGCAATGGTCCGAGGTTAATCTTCTGCTAATTTGATTATATTTTTTATAATCACTGTCAAAATCTGTGGTCAAAACAGTTTCGGTGACAGTTTAAGGTTATATTCTCACTGTCAATATTATGTCTATCGCATACTGAACACTGAGTAGAGAGAGGGGAAACCTTCTGTCCGAAATACGTCTAGCGCTGTGGGTGAAAATGAGAGGGGAGTAGCCTGCCTACTAGACATAGTGGCACCGTAACGCGTTACGTTACAAAGCAGTTTACCCTCCCATCAGAAGTTATCACTTCAATAATGTCATAAAGAAGTTTCACTTCTTACATTTCTTTTTTTGATAAACTAATTATTTGAGCTATGTTCCATTGGATTTTTGAAATTTAGAAAATACACAAACAAAAAATAATTCAGTCCCAGTATTTCCAGGTCTCTCGACGTCCCTCTCAACTCAACTTCTTATGGGAGGGTAAACTGATTTGTAACGTAACGCCCGTTACAGTGCCACTATATTTAGTAGCAGGTTACCGCTAGCCTCCACACAGCGCTAACCTCTACTCAGTGTTCAGTATGCGATAGACATGTTGTTAACAGTGATAATATAATTTTTAACTGTCACCGAAACTGTCTTGAAAGTGATTATAAAAAATATAATATAATTCGATTTAACAATAAAATTGTGAAAAATATTGATTGAAAACAGCTTTAAATCTTTAAATTTATTTTCAAAACACAAACTCGCAACGGCTCTACAGAGCTCTACGTTCAATATTTATATAGAAATCAAAATAACAATTAAAAATGATAAATAAGCCAGAAGAAGTCACAACAAGTCATGCAACTGTACTTGATGCAGTGTTTGCAAGATTTTTAGATGACACAATGTAAAAATTTTGTTGCTTATTATAGCTACCATAAGCCAATTGTTACTTTTATAGGATTAAATAATAATACTAATAATGTACATACACAAAACTCTAATGTAGGTTAGTGTATGTTAGTTAATGTAAGAATTGTAACTAAGGATAAAATATATTCTATACTCAATAAAAGTTTTATTAATAAATAACCTTTTCTCAGATTATCATATTAATATACATAAAATTTAAGTACTAAGTTTTTCCCAAGTTAAACAATTTCAATATGAAATAGTTCAACTTGGATTAGTTAAAGTTATCACTACAGTCGCGCGTCCCGAGACGCTCACGTTTTTTTGTAACGCTCTCGTCACGCATCCACCAGCTCACGCATAGTGTATAGTGTGCGTAAGAAGTTTTACTTCAATAATCCGTCACATCAAAGAAAAAAAAACAGTTAAAATTTTATTGAACCAACTATATTACAACTAAAAAATTCCCAAATAATATGTAATATAACGAATATGTTCAACCTTCTCATCTCCTTTCTTTTTAAACTGGCAGCAAAATACCAACTTTTATATTTAACTAGCTGACCCGTCGGACTTCGTACCGCCTAACACTGATGTCTTGTTCTCATTTTTTCAAGTTTTTACGATTTTTGTTTTGTTTTTGATTGTATATAGATGTACCTACCTATCCAGCGCGCGTTTTCGCCAACAACTAAAGAGAAGAGATGGAGAAGGAAAGAAAGTTTATAGTTTTGTTTTTTACTTATCGCACCAAAAATATATTTTTCGAACTTATATTTATACAAATTCGTATAGATATCTATTCATCAGTATTAAATTTGATACATTGAAGCGCCATCTGGTGGTAACTTCCATTAATACGAATATCATATTCATCTTACCCATTAAAAATACATCGTCATACTGATTTTCATGACAATCGGATGAACGGGGCAGAAGTTGCTACTCTGTAGCGCCACCTGGTGGCGAGTGGCATCAATGAGCATATCATACAAACCTTCTTCGTGGTAAAATACATACCAATTTTCATGACAATCGGTTAAACGGGGCAGAAGTTGTTACTCTGCAGCGCCACCTGGTGGCGAGTGGCATCAATGGGCATAGCATATAAACCTTCTCCGTGAAAAAATACATACATATACCAATTTTCATAATAATCGGTCCAGTAGTTTTTGAGTTCATCGATTTCGTACATAAAAACACATCCTTTTTTATATATATAGACTAGCTGACCCGGCGGACTTCGTACCTACCGCAAATTATTTATGTCATTCTTCAATTTTTCGTTTTTTCAATTTATTTTTATTTATCGTTTTCATCATATTTTCTCGTTAGTTATCAGGTTTATACTATTTTTTTGTTTCGTTATATTGTGTAGTTTATCGATAAAATATATTAGACAATACTTAATTTAGTAAGAATTTCTCGTTTAAATATAAGTGATATTAACTGCGCCACCTTACGGTGGAGGCGCCATTTGGTAGTAACTTCCATTAATACGAATATCATATTCATCTTACTCATTAAAAATACATCATCATACTGATTTTCATGACAATCGGTTGAACAGGTCAGAAGTCGATACTTTACAGCGCCGCCTGGTAGCGAGTAACATCAATGGGCATAGCATATAAAGCTTCCCCGTGGAAAAATTCATGTACATACCAATTTTAATAATGATCGGTCAAATAGTTTCTGAGTCTATCGATTTCATACATACAAACATCCTTTTTTATATATATAGATAGATAAGGCTTGCTTGTTTAAATATATGTGATATTAACTGCGCCACCTTACAGTGGCGTGATATAAAGTAATCAAATAAGTAGTGGTTGATCGTTTAATGGAAGCGCCATCTGGTGGTAATTTCCATTAATACGAATATCACATTCATATTAACCATTAAAAATACAGCATCCTACTGATTTTCATGACAATCGGTTGAACAGGGCAGAAGTTGTTACTATGCAGCGCCACCTGGTGGCGAGTGGCATCAATGAGCATAGCATAATCATTTTCTCCGTGAAAAAATTCATATACCTACCAATTTTCATGACAATCGGTTGAACGGGGCAGAAGTTGCTAATTTGCAGCGCCACCTGGTGGCGAGTGGCATCAATGAGCATAGCATATTCGTTTTCTCCGTGAAAAAATACATATACCTACCAATTTTCATGACAATCGGTTGAACGGGGCAGAAGTTGCTACTTTGCAGCGCCACCTGGTGGCGAGTGGCATCAATGGGCATGGCATATTCGTTTTCTCCGTGAAAAAATTCATATACCTACCAATTTTCATGACAATCGGTTGAACGGGGCAGAAGTTGCTACTTTGCAGCGCCACCTGGTGGCGAGTGGCATCAATGAGCATATCATATAAACCTTCTCCGTGGAAAAATACATATATATACCAATTTTTATAATAATCGGTCCAGTAGTTTTTGAGTTCATCGATTTCGTACATAAAAACACATCCTTTTTTATATATACAGGGTGTCCAGGAACTTAATGCCAAAAATTCGGGAGCAAATAGAAGAAGTCAAAATAATGTTAGAAGTTCAAATATATTTTTGTCATACGAGCCTTCGTTTCCGAGTTACTTTTTCTTAAGCCAGTCCCATGGTCAGACTCTAAACGCTTGAACTAAAATATGGCGATCAGATCTAAAAGTTCAAATTTCTCCTAAACACTTAATTTTATCGAGTTCAAACAAGAGTACATTTTCATTAGTAAATGGATTGGAAAATTTATTTTTGAAATTTAAATATTATTCAGATGGTCCCTATTAAAATTACGGATTATTAACCAATGGGCACAAGCCGTCTCTGCTTATCTGTACGTAATGTAGATTCATTTATACTTTATACCGTCAAACACAGGACATGGATGTATGCAATCCGTCACTGGAATTTTATAGTATTCCAATGTATAGTTTAGAAATTATGACAAAACAAAGGTTTTTATTTCGAAACTTTAGAGGTCTATAACTCGGATACGAAGGCTCGTATGACAAAAATTTATTTGAACTTCTAACATTATTTTGACCTCTTCTATTTGCTCCCGAATTTTTGGCATTAAGTTCCTGGACACCCTGTATAGATTTTTTAATTCAGAATATTATGATATCAGCAGTGCTTTCTTATCTGGGTGCGAGTTGTTCTACAACCGATGTTACACTTGATTTCGACTAAAGCATTCGATATGATACCGATTATAACACACAAATATTCGTTTTAGAAACAATGCGTGATATAGTAGAGGAAGTTTGAGTGGTACCTCTAATATCTGACTTTATACTTTTAACAGAGTCAAAATAGCGCAAATTTCTTTAGTGTCATAAAGTGTTTAAAAATTGTATACGTCTAATCATATAAATGTATCTAACTTCTTATAATCTAGCTTTACGAGTATACCTCAGAGCTTTACCAATACAACTTCTTCGGCTACAACGGATACGACAAATACCCGTAAATTCAGTGTTTTTATTGTGTTATTCAGATAACGAGACAATGAACAAATTAGATTATGGGAACAACGTATACCAGACCAGTTAGTATCTAGTAAAATCGTTATTTAGTTATAGCAAAAATGCACTATAAATTTTCAAAAAAAAAAAAAAAATGTTATATTTACCTAAAATTAATCCAGTCTCGGAGGTACACCTCTTACTTTCAAATGTTTTTACAAATTCAGAAATTGAATAATTCATTGGTAAAAACATCGTTGATCTTAAAACAAATTTTCTCAGCTTTTTAAATTTTGTACGGAATAGATAAGCTAATCTAATTGAATTATTATAATCATCTTGTAACTGAAAATAAAATTAAGTCACTTAAGGATTATCTTCAAGTTATAGAACTATAAAACTTATAATAGTATAACAAATTAAAATAACAGAAATAAGAATTATTAAGAATCCACATATGGAAGCTTTGTACAACCTTTACTTTATATCATACTTTGTTATTAAAAAAATCTACAGAAAATTATTGTGATTAGCTTTTCATTATATATTGTTCTACTAATGAAATCTTTTTATCACTTGGTTCATGAGGAGTTTGATTACCACAAGTCGCGCATGGCAGTGCGCATTTAAAATAATTTTGCGAACGCTGGTGCCAGCTGTCGAGAAATTCAAATTTCAATTTCTTGGATTAAATATTCCACAACCTGTTTTTTCACAGAAAAACAGAATAGAATTTCTAGAATAATAGGCCATTAGACATACTTATTTTTATTTTATAACTTTTGATAATTATGTACATAAACACTTTGTCGCCAAATAGAATATTACACTATTCTGGTAAAATAATTATTTTTGAGATATCTCATCTGTGGTTGAAGTGGTTAGAGCGTTACCGCGTAAAGGTGTAGATTGCAGATTTGAGTCCAGCCGGACACGAAACTTTTTTCAATTTCTCCTTGTCATTTTCTTGTTTGTATACTTTCTAAATTCCAAAAATTACACTATTCTGTTATTACCAGTATATATATATATATATATATATATATATATATATATATATATATATATATTATAACATATACCTGTGAGTAGGAATAATACTTTGTTTTGATTATATAAATTACTATGTTATAAAATATTCCTTACCATGAATTAATTTTGAATTTAAATATAAATGTTAAATAGGTAAGAATTAACTTAATTTAATTATTTTCCAATATTATTATTCAAATATGCTACCGGCTATTCTCTTATATCAGGGTCAGAGTTCAAAATATTCAAACAAAAAAATTGAATAGATTCAAAATCAGTTAATATAAAAATTTTCAACTAAATGACTGTAAAACCTCACTATCCTAGACCAATGATGTTCTCTAGGCATAGACTGTATATAAATTTCTAACCTTACTAATTCAAAAATGTGACATACCTCAAGAGATCGTTGTTAAAACCAAATATGCATCAAATATATGAAATGAAATATTCTGACTTTTGTTAATAAACAATTCAAATAGTGAATAATAATTTAGTTAAACACGTAAAACAGTGAAATACAAATGTTCATCAAAGTTAAAAAAAATCAAACACAGAAAAACTCTTTATTGTAACGAGTGAAAAGTGGTTACCATTTGAATGAAATTTCGCTCCTCTTCTGGAAAACCAGGATTCGGGATTCACTTCTCAGGACAATCTACTTTCTTCCCCGGAACAGCAAAGATTTCAGGACACTTTGTAGAGATCGAAAAATAAATTCTTCTTCAATCAAAAGAGAAACTGCTACTACCTCCACTGGTGAGTGTAATTATGACTTTCTTTCTTATTAAACATTAGTTTAATCTTCATTAACTTAATTAAAATGCAGTTATACCCATATACTGCTCAGCCCACAATTTAAGTATCTATTTCTTCATAAAATATTGTAATTTTCTCTTACCAATTGCTTTCTCTGGTTACCTTGTGATAATATTAATACTTTAAACTGATTTAAAACTTTCCTTTATCAATATTTTCAAAAAAAACTCAAAATTTCAACGGAGCAATTTTTAATACAACGTACATATCAAGAATCGGAAAACAAGAGAGATTTCATCAAATCAACAAAAAAACAACTGAAAAATTCAACAAACTTAAATCTATACATCCTTACCACCTAATCGCCTATTAACTCCTTATTTAAATAAAATTACTAACAAAATCTAATTCTTGATTCATTTTTACAATTTAAAACAATGATTATTCTTTTTATTTTTATAAAATTTACCAGCACTATAAACTAATATTTTTCTTTTTTCAGAATATTTCATTTGGAATTTGAACTATTAACAAATTAGAATATGGTTGATAAATTTGTATATTTTAAAAGTAAGTAAAAATTTTAATATTTATTTTAATTATTTGTGATATTTTTATAATTTAATTTTCTTATTTAATTATACCCTTAATTCATTTAAAAAATTAATGTTTAATTACTAACGTATTGGCAACTTTATAAGCTTTTAATTATTTACTTTTTCCATTTATCAATTTCATAATTATTGAAACTTTGTATAATGTAGATTAAACCATTTTGAATCTTTAAAAAAAAATCTTTGAAATGAATTTGTATTTTTTTTCTTTCTTATTCTATTTTCTTTTTCCTTTTTTAGGAATTATGAAAAAGATGATGATAATTAATCCTACTGTTACTGCATTTGCGCTCTGACCCGAAATAAGAAAATTTTCCTTTCTCTATTTGCCATAAGATTTTCATTCTACATTCTTATTTAATATAGCATAATAACTCATATCATCTCAATATATATATATATATATATATATATATATATATATATATATAGGTATATATTGTTATGATTCTCCTATTCTTTGGCTCCGGCTTATTCTGGGTCTGGGTTCTATATTCTTCTGCTTATTCAATTCAAACCAATATTCATTCAATTCAATATTTTATATTAACTTTACTTTAAATACATTGAATTAAATTAATTTCTTTCAATTAAAAAATTTATAAATTGTCTATCTTTCAACTAAATTATATCACGTCATTTAAATTTCAAAATTCAAAAATTCATCATCATCTCTATGTCATTTCACCGCTTTATATACTATATATACTATATATATATTAAAAAAATAATAGTCACTGGTCTTTGTCGTCACACTATACAGTAAGATATTTCATTTACATAATAGACACAGTGATACCATAACAAATCCCCACAATTAAAAAAATTAAAATTTTCTCCAAAGATATATTTTAATTTTTTAAATTTACTTTTAATTTTTTTGTTTTATTATTTTTTTTATAACCTTTTTATTCAGTGTTCCTTTACATTTTGTTTTAAACAACTTATAACAGTTTTATTTATTTATTTTGTATTTTTTTTTCTCATCCCTTTCTGATATTTCCCCATTATTCATTTTCTTCCATAATTTTAATCTTAATTTTAATTTTATTTTAATCTTATTTACTTTTATTTAACTATTTTATACTTTTTTTTATTTTTTTCTCTTTTTATAATTATATACAATGCTCATCCAAATCTTCCTTAATCTTGTTTTAATCTTATTACATATTTCAAAATAATTTATATCCTCATCTTCGTATGTTTTCTTTTTAAATTTCCTTTTATTCTCATTATCATAATTAATTTCAGATTTATATTTAATTTTATTAATATAATAATATACTTCATTTTTATATTTCTTTTCATCAACTTCATATATTTCAATTTCATATTTCGCTTCTTTATTTTTGTAATATTTATCTTTATCATTCTTCTTATTATAGTCATATTCATCATTTAATTGTAATCTCATATTTTCATATTCTTTTTTCATTTTGTCTTTATAAGTAACATATCCTTTATAATCATTATTTTTATTTTTTTCTTCTTGTACATTGTCTTCATGCCAAATAAATTCTTCATATTTTCCCGTAGGTTTATTTCTATTTTCATTTATATTTGTATCATAATCTACCTCCTTAATTCCATGTTTCAATTGGTTTACTTTTTTTTGTATTTTAATATTTTCTTCTTTAAAAATATTTTTCATTTATAATATCTACTTTCATATTATTAATATCTAATTTCACTTCATCTTTCAATTTCTGAATATCCACTTGCATAGTTAATATTTTACCATTTACTTTATCCATTTCAGCTTTCATTTCATTTTTATTACTCCTCATTTCTTCTTGTAAATTCCTGGTATTTTCATCCATTTTTCTATTATTTTCATCAAATTTATTTTCCAAAAATTTAAATATTCTCTCCATGTCTGTTTCTTGGTGTGGTTTTGAACTAGTCGCATCTCCTATTACATCTACATTTACAAACCGAATAGTTGTATTTTCTTCTCCTTCCGAAGATCCATCATTTTCCCTTCTACCCATATTTTCTATTATTTCATCTACATCCTGTCTTATAACATCATTACTTTGTGTTTCATCTTCTCTCCTTCTATTTCTTCTATTTTGTCTTGTATCCATTTTATTTAAGTATTTTTAATTATTTTATATTTAATTTAAAATGTCAATTTGTTATATTTATTTAATTTATATGTTGATATTCAAAAACTTAATAATTTTAATTTTAAAATTAATGTTTAGTTTTCAATTAAATTCTCCCCACAAATCACTGCCTCTATTATACAAATGCAAATATCTTACTTATCTGTCAGTCCTGTCTGTCAAAGTCCTTGTCTTCTCTCTTAATCTTCCGTTTTCCGGGTTTTCTCGTTCTTGTAGTGGGTCTTGTAGTGGATCTTGTATTGGGTCTTGTAGTGGACCTTGCAGTGGATCTTGTAGTGGTTCTTGTATTGGGTCTTGTAGTGGATCTTGTATTGGGTCCCACGTTGGTTCGGCAAAATTGTTATGAACTATGTTTTTTCTTCGTTTCTTGCCCCACGTTGGATCGAAAATATTGTTATGATTCTCCATTTCTTTGGCTCCGGCTTATTCTGGGTCTGGGTTCTATATTTTTCTTTAATTCTTCTGCTTATTCAATTCAAACCAATATTCATTCAATTCAATATTTTATATTAACTTACTTTAAATACATTGATTTTCAATTTATAAAATTATCTATCTTTCAACTAAATTATATCACGTCATTTAAATTTCAAAATTCATAATTCATCTCTATGGAATTTCACCGCTTTATATACATTAAAAAAAATAATAGTCACTGGTCTATGTCGTCACACTATACAGTAAGATATTTCATTTACATAATAGACACAGTGATACCATAACAAATCCCCACAATTATATGATACCATAATAATATTATATATATATTAGTTGTCTTGAGAAAGAAACCAAACGGTTTCGAAAGCTTGACTTTTAATAAAAGAGTACACCTTTAATAGTGTTTTAATCACTAGAGGCCTTTGGACCGCAACCCCAAGAAAAATCATTTTTTCTTTTATACTATCCGGTCAAAAATAATTATAAATCTATATACAGGGTGTTTCAGGATTATATGGTCAAATTAAAAATTTGAGTCCAGTACCCAAAAATAAGAAAAAAGTTTCCTATGGAATAATATCCGGAAACGCTTCGTTAAATAGTTATGCCCCTTCAAATAAGGGGGTTGAAATTAGGTTTTTAATTTTTTACTCAGAGATAGGAAAAGCCAAACATATGAACTTTGGTAAATATTTTGTACTGGTAGAAACACTTCAAAAGAATTTTTTTTACTCATCCCCTATTATCAAAAAGGGTAAAATTAGCAACCCTTAATTCGTTTTTTGCTACAACTTTTATACTTGTTAAAATTTTATCATAAAAAAATACACCCTGTATAAACTAATATGTTTAGAACATTTTTTTACTCTTAAAGTTTTTTAATAAAACTAATCGTTTTTTATTAAAAAAATAAAATATTCAAAACCGCACTATTACTGATTTAAAAAATTATTATCGTAACAAGACGAAAAATATCTAGTAGGCTGCTGTCAAATAATATTAGTAGAAGTGTTTCTACCAGTACAAAATATTGACCAAAGTTCAAATTTTTAGCTTTTTCTATCTTTGAGTAAAAAATTAAAAACCTAATTTCAACCCCCCTATTTAGAGGGGCATAACTATTTAACGAAGCGTTTCCGGATATTATTCCATAGGAAACTTTTTTCTTATTTTTGGGTCCTGAACTCAAATTTTTAATTTGACCATATAATCCTGAAACACCCTGTATATATATATATATATATATATATATATATATATATATATATATATATATATATTATAACATATATGAGTGTGTATGAATAATAATTTGTTTTGATTATATCAATTACTATGTTATAAAATATTCCTTACTGATTTGAGTTAATAAACAATTCAAATTAAACTTATCAAAAAGTGAATAATAATAATTTAGTTAAATACATAAAACAGTGAAATAAAAATGTTCATCAAAATTACAAAAATCAAACACATAAAACTCTTTATTGTACCTAGTGAAAAGTAGTTACCATTTGGATGAAACTTCTCTCCTCTTCTAGAAAACCAGGATTCAGGATTCACTTCTCTGGACAATCTACTTTCTTCCCCGGAACAGCAAAGATTTCAGGAAACTTTGTAGAGATCAAACAATAAATTCCCCTTCAAACCAAAAGATAAATTGCTACGACTTCCTCTGGTAAGTGTAATTATGACTTTCTTTCTTGTTAAATATTAGTTTAATCTTCATTAACTTAATTAAAATGCAGTTATACCCATATACTGCTCAGCCCACAATTTAAGTATCTATTTCTTCATAAAATAATATAATTTTCTCTTACCAATTGCTTTCTCTGGTTACCTTGTGATAATATTAATACTTTAAACTGATTTAAAACTTTCTTTTATCAATATTTTCAAAAAAAACTCAAAATTTCTACGGAGCAATTTTTTAATACAACTTCCATATCAAGAACCAGAAAACAAGAGAGACTCCATCAAATCAACAAAAAAACAACTGAAAAATTCAACAAACTTAAATCTATACATCCTTACCACCTAATCGCCTACTAATTCCTTATTTAAATAAAATTACTAACAAAATCTAATTCTTGATTCATTATTATAATTTAAAACAATGATTATTCTTTTTATTTTTATAAAATTTACTAGCACTATAAACTAATATTTTTCTCTTTTTTAGAATATTTCATTTGGAATTTGAACTATTAACAAATTAGAATATGGTTGATAAATTTGTATATTTTAAAAGTAAGTAAAAAAAATTTAATATTTATTTTAATTATTTGTGATATTTTCATAATTTAATTTTCTTATTTAATTATACCCTTAATTCATTTAAAAATTAATGTTTAATTACTAACGTATTGGCAACTTTATAAGCTTTTAATTATTTACTTTTCCCATTTATCAATTTCATAATTATTGAAACTTTGTATAATGTAGATTAAACCATTTTGAATCTTTAAAAAAAAATCTTTGAAATGAATTTGTATTTTTTTTCTTTCTTATTCTATTTTCTTTTTCCTTTTTTAGGAATTATGAAGAAGATGATGATAATTAATCCTACTGTTACTGCATTTGCGCTCTGACCCGAAATAAGAAAATTTTCCTTTCTCTATTTGCCATAAGATTTTCATTCTACATTCTTATTTAATATAGCATAGTAACTCATATCATCTCAATATATATATATATATATATATATATATATATATATGTTATGATGTAGTGTTTCACGGATGGTAGAATGAACAGTAGTGGTGTTCCGGGTTTCAATCCGTTGGTTGTTTGTGTCTTCACGACGTTTCGCCAACATCTCAGCTGGCATTTTCAAGTGATGCTTCCTTTGCGGCTGCTCAACTTGAGCAGCCGCAAAGGAAGCATCACTTGAAAATGCCAGCTGAGATGTTGGCGAAACGTCGTGAAGACACAAACAACCAACGGATTGAAACCCGGAACACCACTACTGTTCATATATATATATATATATATATATATATATATATATAGTTGATTCAAATAGAAGTGTCATCAAGTAGTCTCTGGAAAATTCAAATTTGTAGTGGCAGTACCCACGTTTAGTGAAATTTGAATCGCAATATTAGCCAGCTTGCGATCAGATTGCTACATATGCTCAATATAACTATAAATATTTTGACACATCGCGATGACATATAATTCCCTAACTAAAGTTCTGTTTCCATTGAATCTAGTAATAAAGTTAAAGATGATCTCACACGTACCCAGCCCACTTGATGACACTTCTATTTGAATCAACTATATATATATATATATATATATATATATATATATATATATATATATATATATATATATATATATATATATATATATATATATATATACAGTGTGATCCATTTCGAATGAAAACACCCCTGTAGAATTCTTAACCGACTGAAATATTTTTTTTTCCTATTTTTAAGTTAAAAAAAGTTTTACTGGAAGACCTAATTTGACATCTTTAATATCGTTTTCAAGGCCTACTATGCCACTTTTTTGTTGTCAAAAATGAAGAATTGTTATTAGCTATTTTTTTTTATTAAAAAATGGCGACACCACTGGATTTAGAGTGGCTTTAAATAGCTCTGATTAAAATTTCATGAATAAATATTCATAAATAAAAAAGTTATGACTAAAATTTGAAAACTCGTCAACCTAAGAGTTACAAAATAACACACTGTATCAACATTTAGCCACAAAATTGTGATTCTTTTTATCAATTTAAACAATAAACCACTTTTTCACAAACGAAGTATCTTAGTCTTATATTCTTTATTTTAGATCCTGGCGCTTGTACCAATCCACCATTTAGTTGAACACATTTGTCGTAGCGCTTGCGAATATTTTTAGTGACATTCCTTCTGGGGATTTCTAACACAAAAGGTTTATAAACACCGCCGAAGGAACAGGGAAGAACTTTGTGCAAGAATTCGACAGGCTTGTGAAGAAATCACCCCGCAACAATTAAGGAATGTCACTAAAAATATTGGCAAGCGCTACGACAAATGTGTTCAAATAAATGGTGGATTGGTAGAGGCGACCAGGATCTAAAATAAACAAAAACTATTATAGGACTAAGATACTTAGTTTGTGAAAAAGTGGTTTATTGTTTAAATTAATAAAAAGAATCACAATTTGTGTGGCTAAATGTTGATACAGAGTGTTATTTTGTAACTCTTTAAGTTGACGAGTTTTCAAATTTTATATTGTCATAACTTTTTTATTTATGAATATGTATTCATGAAATTTTAATCAGAGCTATTTAAAGCCACTCTAAATCCAGTGGTGTCGTTATTTTTTAATAGCCCGGGAAGTAGTTGTTTCTTCTTGGTTGAACGGTCAATAACTTTGAAAATGTTTTTCAAAACTTGTAAAGCGTTAGAATTATAATATTCTTTGATATCTATTGGTAACTCGCTTTATTAAATACGACAATATAACAGTTTGCTGTAATAATACTTATAGTTTCGAGGCCTACGTCTCGTTGTCAAAATCTTTTGAATTTTGGTTTGCAGTTGGAGGTGACGATGTCACTACTATCACGGCGTTTACACTTTCATTACTGAAAGTAATATATCGTTCGTGATTTTAGTCAAATCTTCAGTCAGCGATTACGCCTTAAGCGTAATATATACCTTGTACTGACGAGACCCAATAGGTCGAAACCGGTCTACAAGTTATGTTGTCCCTTCTAACTGCAAACCAGAATGGTTGGTTTAAATTATCTATTAGATATGCCAACCCCGTTTGACTTTGAAGTGTAATCCAATATCCGTCGGGGTATATAGCCCGGGAAGTAGTTGTTTTTTCTTGGTTGAACGGTCAATTTCTTTGAAAATGTTTTTCATAACTTGTAAAGCGTTAGAATTATAATATTTTTTGATATCTATTGGTAACTCGCTTTATTAAATACGACAATATTACAGTTTGCTGTAATAATACTATATATAATATATATTGAAATGGATCCTCCTTCCGGAACACCCTTTTTCAATAAAATTCTTGGTCGTGGATTCCAAAATTTTTAAATTGATTGTCCTAAAATAAATTTTAAAGATTATAAATAAAAAAAAATAATTTATCTTCTTTTAACTCTTTCTACTTCCGTTGTTCCACTCTTTCTCTATATCTTCCTCTTCCAACTACTTTCCAACTCCTTCTTGCTGCTGCCTTTCTATTTATCTATTACCTTTCTGCTGCTCAGCTTTTTCTCTATACCTTCCTCTTCCTACAATTTTCCAACTCTGACCTTTCTGTATCCTCTCCTCCAATTCCAATTACTTTTTATTTATTTATAAACTCTTCTTATTATATTTTTCTTATATTCTTTTTATTTCAATTTAAATCTCGTTATATTTTACTATTTTAATCAAATTCTATGTATTTTTGTTAACTTTTTATTTTTCTAATGACTTTTTAAAATTACAATTCTTTGACATGTCAATCAATAATCACAAAAATCTCTCTACTCAACAAAAACAAATACAATATAAAAAAAATACTTAATCAAGACAACCAATTTACAAATAATGTATAGGTCTCCCAACGAAAGTTTGGGACAGCCACGTGTTAGTCGACGCAGGTAGGCGGAGTCTTTCTATCAGTGGCGGACGGAAATAAAAATATATTATACATCTTTAATTAATTTTTAATGTATGATGCTAACATAATTAAGAAGAATTTATTTTATATAAATTTGTTACTGCCCACTTTAAACTAAAAAAATACATACATTTAAAAAACAACTCAGAAACTCTCTCAGCATATTCGTAGCTAAATACAGTTTACAAAACCATTCCAGCTACCACACTGACAAGCTTTCAGAACGGTCGTTGTTATCGTAATGCTCGTAAACAAACCACTGCGCATTGAACGAGAGGCCACGTGGCTGTCACAAACTTTCGTTGGGCGATCTATATCACGTTCCAACATTTCATTGAAAGAACGTGCACCATGAAGAAAAATCTATATCAATATATATATATAATTCATTTTTACACAATTTGTTTATAATTAAGTATTAAATCAAATGCTCACATTGTCCGACAAATTTATTGCTGCGTTTTTGCTGTCCGACAGCTTAAATATTACGTTTATTTCTAGCTCGAAAAAGCAGCAGTTTTAAATTTAGATAATTTCAAACTTTGTTGGATTCGTCAATAGGAAGCTATACACAAAGTTTTAAGTATGTATTAATCATTTTAAAAAAAGTGTTCTGCGCGGTGGACTAGTTCTTTTAGTTTGTCCTATGTAAGATTTATTATAGTCTTTACAAGGGATGTTATAAACGATTTTAGAGTTTTCCAATAAAGTTAGACATTGCTTAATTTTTGAAAATAGAGAGGAAACAGTTTTAACATTTTTAGTGACAATTTTAATAATTTTTAATATAGTTTATGCAAATTAATAACCGTTGTATGTCATAATTACAGACAACAGTATTGCCACCCTAAAAAAACATTCGCACGGATATGTTTAATTCAATTGTACATTAGGCGTCTATTTATACAATGTATAAACGCAAAGTATTTTAATTTAAAAATAACATATTTTAACATAAATTCAAGTTTAGTAATGGATATAATTGTTTCATTGAATTGTATAATTTTATTTTTTGAGAGAGCATGTAACATTATGTTCATTATGGGAACATTTAAAAGAGAAACAACAATTTAATGGATGTCGTAGATCATTGTGCAGTTTATTAAATGATGATCCCAGACGAGGGCTAATGGAAATTAATCACGTTGCATTACGACGAGTTGATTTTTCAAGATCTTATGTGAATAAAAAGGAAGCATCTTTGTTCAAATTCGTTCTCTTAGATGTAGAGTAGTTTTTTCAAAATGGTACTATAGGGCGTTTGTGGCAAGACGATAATAAAAAAAAGTGTAAAAACTACTAACGTTGATGGCAAAAGGTAAATTACACAGTTAGTCAAAGTGTTGGCAAAAGGTTATATTCAAATTATTTTAGATATATAATACTTCATGCTGACAATAAAAATGGATTTATCGAGGGCGCAGATATTATTTTTTTGTGAAAAACTAAGCTTGCTGACTATCACGGAAAAATGAATGAAGAAAATTTTTTGAAAGACATATAACGAACTCTTTAAAAAAAGGTGTGTGAAACTCGAGAAAGTCCTACTAGACTGAAGCTTTCCTCTGACAGAGGAGTAAGTCGGAAAACTTTCTAAGGAAGATAAGACTAGATGAGCTGCTATAAGTCTGAGAAATCATCAGAAAAGGGAGACACAATAGATCTTATAGGTCGCAGGTGTATCTGTTACCCCTAAATGCTGCTCATACATACACAAGTCGGAAAAATATATTTTTTGAATAACAAAATTCATTAAAATTAAATAAAACAGTAAAATCAAATTTTCAATAAATACCTTTTAAAACTATATTTTGAATAAAATAATAACATATTGTAAAACACAAAAATCAGTATAAAATATTAATGTACTGTATATTATATATTTGAAAATGTTTTTTATTCACTATCATCACTATTATCATATTCCATAAAGATACTATAGGCTTGTGATAACTAAAATATGGTTTAAACGCCTGTGATTTAATTTTATTTAAATAGAAACGCACTGTGATACTTCAGTTTGCCGATTATGCCATGTACTCCGCTGCATACATACTACTGTGAGCGAAAAATAGTAAGACTTTTTAATTTAAATTTCGCGCGGAAATCCATTCGTCGAAATATTTTTTTCCTACGTTGGTAACACTGTCAGTGCCAAATATCACATCAAAATAATCATTAGTGTTTAGTATATGTTTTTATAATTCACGTTCACAAAGTTTCTATTTCGACACTAAAAACAGTATCGAAATAGATTTATTGTAACACTGTTTTTGGTAACTTTTTGTTGTACACATTTGGTTGCACTGCACTGATTGTCAACGAAAGAGTTCAGGTAGTAAATCAAAAAGTATGTTGTACTAAATTATTAACTACATTATCAGCGTTATTTGCTAAATTCGGAATATTTTATACAAATTTGACAAACATTCAAATTTAAAATCATTAAAACTGACAAGTGTCAAAAGTGTCAAGATTGCCAACATAAATAAATATTTCGAAAAACTCTCATTTTAAATATTTTTTATACTTTTAAAAGTTCATTATAAAAAATAGTATGTAACACTCGAGTTACAATGACGGTTTGTAGTACGAGTTCAGTTTGTGAAACTCTGTCATTGTAACACTTGTATTACAATATACTATTGTCTTTCTAAAGTACAAGAAGTTCATTCGGCGATTTTTACAGTGAGTGAAATTATTCAACAACGAAGTTCCATTAAATTTTGTGTGCGGAATCAAATTTCTGGTGCCCAAACGTTTAGAATGTTGTGACAGGCCTTCGCTGATAATTGCATGTACGAGCAAGTGTTTTTGATTGATACAAATTGTTCAAAGAGGGTCGAGAACGCGTTGACGACGGGCGGCCATCAACATCAACTGATGAATAACACGTCAATGAAATTAAAGAATTGGTGCTCGAAAATCATCGATTGACTGTTAGAGATATTACTGATATGGTTGGCATATCAGAAGGATCAGTGAAAACCATTTTAAAAGACCATTTGGGTCTGAGAAAAGTCAAATATCGTTTGGTTCCAAAAATGCTAAATTTTTTGGAAAAAAAGGCGTCACGTTAATGTGTGTGAAACGATGCTTTCTGACTATCAGGACAAGGTGAAACACATGATCATGAGAGATGAGACATGGATCTATGCCTACGACCCAGAAACAACCGATCAATCAAGCGAATATCGTATCAAAGGTGAGGCAAGGCCGAAAAAACCGCGTCAATGTCGTTCAAAAATCAAGGTCATGTTAACAGTTGTCTTCGATTATCGTGGTGTGGTGCATTATGAATTCCTTCCGCCCGGCCAAACGGTAAATAAGGAATATTATTTGAGCGTTATGCGTCATTTGCGCGAAGCTATTCGCAAAAAGAGGCCAAAATTATGGGCCGACAACTCTTGGTTTTTGCACCACGATAATGCACCGTCGCATACTGCATTGATTCTTCATGAGTTTTTCGCCAAAAATTCAACCAATATCGTTCCACAACCACCGTATTCGCCTGACAACAAATTCAAACGACCGCTCCAGGGAAAGCGTTTTGAGTCAATTGAAGACATTAAACGTGAATCGCTACGCGTATTAAAGGCTATTCCGGAAATTGACTTTAACAAGTGTTTCGAGGATTGGAAAAAACGTTGGCACAATACTTTGACGGGGACGAAATAGATTCGGCAGAATAAATAAAGAATTTTAAAATTATGAACAAAGTCTTACCCAAAAAAAGTTGGCATAGAAGTATAATAATTGCCAATATTTCTTAAATGTTCCTAATTGCTCATCAATTGCTCAATTATAATCTGCAATTGCTCACATTATTAATTAATTATTTAATTAGTTATTAACAAATAAAAATACAAATAATTTTTTCTCAATTACGTGAAGAGCATTCAACTTTTGTAATAAATCTTTTCTTTAATAAATTGCTCACAATTTGCTCAATTATAATCTGCAATTGCTCACATTATTAATTAATTATTTAATTAGTTATTAACAAATTAAAATACAAATCATTTTTTCTCAATTATGCGAAGAGCATTAAACTTTTCTGATAAATCTTTTCTTTAATAAATTGCTCACAATTTGCTCAATTATAATCTGCAATTGCTCACATCATTAATTAATTATTTAATTAGTTATTAACAAATAAAAATACAAATAATTTTTTCTCAATTACGCGAAGAGCACTCAACTTTTCTAATAAATATTTTCTTTAATAAATTGCTCACAATTTGCTCAATTATAATCTGCAACAGCTCACATTATTAATTAATTAGTTATTAACAAATGAAAATACAAATCATTTTTTCTCAATTACGCGAAGAGCATTAAACTTTTCTGATAAATCTTTTCTTTAATAAATTGCTCACAATTTGCTCAATTATAATCTGCAATTGCTCACATCATTAATTAATTATTTAATTAGTTATGAACAAATAAAAATACAAATATTTTTTTTTCAATTACGCGAAGAGCATTCAACTTTTCTAATAAATCTTTTCTTTAATAAATTGCTCACAATTTGCTCAATTATAATCTGCAACAGCTCACATTATTTATTAATTATTTAATTATTTATTAACAAATGAAAATACAAATCATTTTTTTCTCAATTACGCTATGAGCGTTCAACTTTTCTAATAAATCTTTTCTTTAATAAATTGCTCACAATTTGCTTAATTATAATCTGCAATTGCTCACATCATTAATTAATTATTTAATTAGTTATGAACAAATAAAAATACAAATATTTTTTTCTCAATTACGCGAAGAGCATTCAAGTTTTCTAATAAATCTTTTCTTTAATAAATTGCTCACAATTTGCTCATATAATTTTCAACATAAATCTCATTAAATTTCTTTTATTTATTTTTAATTAATTAAAAATAATTATTGCTATTTGAAACGGTGATGGGTGACGTGACACTAGCAGAAGATTTCTTGTGCGCATGCGCATGAATAAAATTATTGCGCATGGCATACACAATTTATATATGTTATTAATATTTATTTATTGTTTACATTTTAATAACTTATCTTTTTAGACCCTTCTTTTTCTGTTTGTGGCCTCAGCTACCTAGGCTGGGCCGATAAGGCTAGGTAGCTGAGTCCACAAACAAAAGAAGAAGAAGGGGCTGCAATATGGTCTAGAGCCAGTCAGCATTGTAGTCACTATCAAATCGAACTGGCGATTGCCGAGTAGCGGAGCCATACAACAAACAAAGACAAGGACAACATAATTAGTAAAAATGATAATTAAATAATAAAAATTATCATTACTTTTAAGTGAGCATTTGGTAGGTATTAATTCGACGTCCCTGAATTGTTGAATTGAAATGTTGGAATGTGCATGCGCACAAAAAATCTTCTGCTAATGTCACATCACCCATCACCGTTTTAAATAGCAATAATTATTTTTAATTAATTAAAAATAAATAAAAGAAATTTAATGAGACTTTGTGAGCAATTTATTAAAGAAAAGATTTATTAGAAAAGCTGAATGCTCTTAGCGTAATTGAGAAAAAATGATTTGTATTTTCATTTGTTAATAACTAATTAAATAATTAATTAATAATGTGAGCAACTGCAGATTATAATTGAGCAAAATGTGAGCAATTTATTAAAGAAAAGATTTATTAGAAAAGTTGAATGCTCTAAGCGTAATTGAGAACAAAATGATTTGTATTTTCATTTGTTAATAACTAATTAAATAATTAATAAATAATGTGAGCAACTGCAGATTATAATTGAGCAAATTGTGAGCAATTTATTAAAGAAAAGATTTATTAGAAAAGTTGAATACTCTTCGCGTAATTGAGAAAAAATTATTTGTATTTTCATTTGTTAATAACTGATTAAATAATTAATTAATGATGTGAGCAATTGCAGATTATAATTGAGCAAATTGTGAGCAATTTATTAAAGAAAAGATTTATTAGAAGAGTTTAATGCTCCTCGCGTAATTGAGAAAAAATTATTTGTATTTTTATTTGTTCATAACTAATTAAATAATTAATTAATAATGTGAGCAATTGCAGATTATAATTGAGCAAATTGTGAGCAATTTATTAAAGAAAAGATTTATTGGAAAAGTTGAATGCTCTTCGCGTAATTGAGAAAAAATTATTTGTGTTTTCATTTGTTAATAACTAATTAATTAATTAATTAATAATGTGAGCAATTGCAGATTAAACTTGAGCAATTGATGAGCAATTAGGAGCATTTAAGAAATATTGGTAATTATTATACTTCTATGCCAACTTTTTTTGGGTCAAAGTCTTACTATTTTTTGCTCACAGTATTATACATTATTGAAAGAGAGAGCAAGAGAGGAGAAAGGTAACAAAGTCATCTACCGTACGCTGATAGTTTTTGTCAATTCACTTCTCTCGTAAAAGCTAACATAGAAAGTTTGGCTTTAAAAAATGAACTTCGCTTATTTTGACTTAAAACATGGATAAAGTTTGGACACCTCATTAAGTCTGCAAACGATGTGGTAAAGATCTTCAAAAATGATATAAGTACAAGTAAAATATAGATTGTTATGGTATGGAGCGAGCAAAAGAACCATAGTGATGATTATTACTTTTATTCGAGTAATCTGAAAGAATTTAATTTGTACAATGGAAATATCCGATTTGGCTAGAAACTGATTCTACTTGGTAGTAATTTCAAAAAGGGGCTGATATTTCGTTTCTATTAAGGATTTTTTCAAATTTGTCGAAGAAGTCCACACATGATTCAAAAAATTCCAGAGAAAATTTTGGTACCGGCCATTTAAATGAGTAAGAAATTAAGAGAAGCCTTTTGATATATTATCAAATCAATTGAGCCATCCAGAGGATTCTGATGACTACCATTTAATAAGACAGATTAACATTTAATAAAATAAGAGTATAATTATTCTTTAATTAACAAGTTCTTTCGATAAACATCTTTTTGGATTAATTTTATTTTTTATTTCAAATTGGGATGTATTAAATTTTTGAAATAAAGACTTCAAATTCGCGTTTGAGTTTAATGTGTACTGCCATACGCACGATACTTCTTGCAGTCTAACTCCAGATGTCCCCACAAAAATAAAATAGAGTGAGTTTAGTTTGAATATATCAACATGCAAAAATATTAAAAATGAAACTTACCCATAATTCATCCAAATTATTAATTTTAGATAAAAGTGATGCTAAGTCAAATTCTTTGATGCAGATTATTTTTAAATACAGTGACTTTAATAAATCTAGTGAGTTGCTTGCAATGCTGGTGGTGTTACCAATTTGGTCATCTATTGTAACTGATAATTTTTTTAACTAAAAAAACAAGTTATAGTATTTGTATAAAATTGAGGTATGTATATGCAGATTTAAAGAATAAATATAGAGAGAGACATAATATAAAAAGCCCATAACAAATGTCGGACAAAATTATTTTCGTGTTTTATTTAAAATTATCTTATATTTAAACATAAAAATAGCATGCTGGTCGTTTCCAAACAGCTTATCGTGTTTTTCCGGCTTCATCAATTCGTCACCATAAGTAATCTTTTAAGCTGTGCCCCAGACACTACCTGTATGAAACCTTAATTCGTCACCGATACCTGGATTAGCGGTGGGTGCGTTAATCCCAAACGCCTTGCACTGCGACTCGGATTATCTTATCCGTTTGATTTTCTAGAAATTTTTATGAAATCTTTAAATCATTTAAAAACAAATTAAGGAATGTTTGCCCATTTTTACCTAAATCATATAAATAGGGGTAATAAAATAAAATTTCATTCAGTTTTACTTACACCTAATCAATATGATGAACGTATGTACAAGTAAACGTGGCAAAGAAATGTTAATTGTGAAAAATGTGAAGTTTACTTTTGTAAAAGCTTTAAAAAACGGTGAACATTTATGGAGATGTCATAATAGAAGTTGTAAAGCAAGAGTTTGGACAATAGGAAGTGAAAGAATAATTTCAAGGGAAAAACTCGAACATTCACACGACGCAGATATTAAACTTTTAAACCGACAAATTGGTAAGTAAAAATCCTTTATTTAATTAGGTGCTTGGTGCTTTTTTCCTGGTATATTTCTAACTAATTGCTTCTCCTTCTCTTTTAGCTGCTAGCAGTGCTAAGAGAAAAGCAGTTGATGATTAATCGGAAAGGCCTGCTAAAATTATTCATAATGTTATAAGAGAAAAATCAGAAATTCTGGATACGTTGACACTTAAGGTATATTAGAAATAGTATGTATCGACAAAGGCAAGCTTTGCAGCCGAAACTGCCTAAAGACTGTGAAGAAACAATTTCTATTATTCAAAATAGTTCTTTTAAAACTATAAAAGAAGAAAATTTCGTTCTAGTAGCGGATAATGTTAAAAAAATAATTATATTTTCATGCAAAAGCAATCTTTTAGCATTGTGCAACACAGAAAAAAATTATGTAGATGGTACATTTGGTTACAGCATACATTAATTTTCAAACTGCACAAACCAATCACTGAAAAGAACACGTTTCAAAGGTCGAGTAGCATTCGTGAAGTACCGTCAAAAGTCGTGTTAACTTGAAACGCTTGCCAAATCTGTAGAAAGGCGCCAATTCTTGTTCTTATTCACATTAATTAATATAAAATTTTATAAGTATTTTTAAATACTATATTGTTTAATTTTTGTGCACATAAAAGGATTTTGTTGTTAACTCTGTAATTGAATTATTTTTAGCTTTTTTTTATAAATTTAAGTGATTACATAATATAATTCCTTTTTAAAATATGGATGACAAAGAGTAAGTACCTACCTGATGTTTTAATGTTATATTATTTTAGAACATTTTAAATTATTTATATTTTAAATTTTTAGGTACAATAAATTAACTTGTGATATTTGTGAAAAAGTTTTCTCACGAGTTTGGAGTAAGAATATTAAAGATTTTCATAATGCAGAAGTATCGTTAATAAACAAAAAGCGTATAATGTGCTCTATGTGTCCCCAAGAAATTTTGTTTTCTCTGCATTCGGAATATTTAAAAGATTTGTCCGATAATCATCAAGTAAATATTATTGAAAAGCAGTTTTATTTTAGAAGAATTTATGTTGTGGAAATCATTGGAAAATCTGATCTTGGCTACTACTTTCTGAATCGGATTGTATTTATGTATATATTTATTTTAACTATTTTTTATATATTTCGACATATATATATATATATATATATATATATATATATATATATATAAAATTCTCAATATATTGGGGTGACAGCAATAACGCAAGTGTACTCTTTATAATATTTAATCCAAGCTTTCGGGTATGCACATACCCATCATCAGGGAAACTACAATAGTGATTATATTTTAAGAAAATTTATAAATTATATAATTTACAATATTACTTACATTATATGAGAATGGTCGTAATGATGTTAGTTACAAAATGTAAAAGATAAAAATACATATATCAAGACGATGACACTTTCATGTAAAATCGTTATACAAACATTATTATAATAAAACTAATAAAACATTAAGGATGAAATTGAAAAATTTTTTAAAATCACAAAAAGAAAGCCATGTGCAAAACTACTGGTACTCATGTCAATGTCATGTAAAAGTGCGAAATGTCAACCAAGAGAATCAAAAAAGAAGAATACTACATATTCACACTGGCCTAAGGCTAATGAGACCTCTAGTCAGTATTCAAATGTTAATATTAAGTTTTTTTAAAAAATTTTATTAATTCTAAACAGTGGTATTAATTTATATTAATTCGATGAATGAGAACCATATGTTAATTCTTATTATTATACAATATCATTGACAATATGTATCAGAAGATTGCTGTTGACTCTATACATAAAAGTATTGACTATTTGAATTTAGTAACAAAAGATAAAATTGACATTAATATTACCAAAATATAATATGAAAATTAAGCTTCATATATCGAAAATTTTTAAATATCTATTGAAATTGAAATTTAATCATTATTAAACCTGAATTTTTAATTATTATGTGGATTGAAGGGAGAGAAAGAAGACAACCAATGCACGAATAGCATGACCGTTAAGCTGATGAGACCATATAATCAGCCATTATATGCATAATTATCTTCACCCTCGACCCTCAATAGGGTGATATTCAAGAAACCCGACCAGAAGTAAAAAAGGCTAATGAGACCCCATAAGTCCAAGACAAGGTGACAGAGATATCGACCCTGAAGATGAGCTATTATCTCTTAATTCGAATTGATATCAACAGATGAGGAGTTAGAATTATATGCAATGTGTATTTTTTCAAAATTAAGTAAATATGAATATATTTCACTTAAATGACCAATGTCAGATTTACGATTTATAGTATTATCATGTTGGTATATATAAGTCATTTCTAAAAAAATTCTTTTTTTGGTATTTTTTTCTTTATCCAAAATAATAGCATTCTCAAAGTTCATAGTATGATTATTGTTATGAACATGTTCTGCTAGAGCGCATCTTTCGGGATGAAGTCTACAGTCACTCTTGTGGGCAACGATACGGTCTTTAAGTTTTCTAGATGTTTGACCAATGTATATTTGATTACAGTCACTGCAAGAGATACTGTATACTACACCCGATTGGCTATCCTTAGGCGTTAAATCTTTAATATTTGAGAAAATGCTATTTAAAGTTAGAGCTGATTTATTGGCTATTTTAATGTTACCAAAAGGTTTTAATAATCTAGTTAGTTCAGGGGTGATATCCTTGATAAAAGGTAAAGAGGCAAAAATAATTTGGTCATCAAGATGGTCATTATCAGTGGGACGTGCTCTATTAGTATTACTATTCGTTAAATTTGATAGATTAGATTCGTTATAAATCAACTTTTTCACCAATTTTGGAGGATATGCATTGTCTATAAACAGGTTATATAGTAATTTAAGATTTTTTTTATGGAAGGATAAGTCACTTATTGTTAAAACTCTATTTTTCATTTCTTTTATTAAGTTCACTTTCATGGAAAATTTGTGATATGACCAAAAATTCATAAATCTACCTGAGCTCACAGGTTTTCTATACCAATCAACCAACAAAAGGGTACCCCTACGTAACACCTTCGTGTCTAGAAAGGCTATAGAATTTTGATCATCTTCTTTTTCCAGCGTAAACTGTATATGTGAATTAAAACTATTGAAATACCAAAGTATTTCATCTAAATGTTCATAGGGTAGAGATAATAAAATATCATCCACATATTTTTTAATGAAATAGAGTTTAAAAGGAAGGACTTGGATGACAGTATCTAAGATATAGTCCATTGCATATCCTGCCAAAATTGGTGTATCTTAGATACTGTATCTTAGATACTGTCATCCAAGTCCTTCCTTTTAAACTCTATTTCATTAAAAAATATGTGGATGATATTTTATTATCTCTACCCTATGAACATTTAGATGAAATACTTTGGTATTTCAATAGTTTTAATTCACATATACAGTTTACGCTGGAAAAAGAAGATGATCAAAATTCTATAGCCTTTCTAGACACGAAGGTGTTACGTAGGGGTACCCTTTTGTTGGTTGATTGGTATAGAAAACCTGTGAGCTCAGGTAGATTTATGAATTTTTGGTCATATCACAAATTTTCCATGAAAGTGAACTTAATAAAAGAAATGAAAAATAGAGTTTTAACAATAAGTGACTTATCCTTCCATAAAAAAAATCTTAAATTACTATATAACCTGTTTATAGACAATGCATATCCTCCAAAATTGGTGAAAAAGTTGATTTATAACGAATCTAATCTATCAAATTTAACGAATAGTAATACTAATAGAGCACGTCCCACTGATAATGACCATCTTGATGACCAAATTATTTTTGCCTCTTTACCTTTTATCAAGGATATCACCCCTGAACTAACTAGATTATTAAAACCTTTTGGTAACATTAAAATAGCCAATAAATCAGCTCTAACTTTAAATAGCATTTTCTCAAATATTAAAGATTTAACGCCTAAGGATAGCCAATCGGGTGTAGTATACAGTATCTCTTGCAGTGACTGTAATCAAATATACATTGGTCAAACATCTAGAAAACTTAAAGACCGTATCGTTGCCCACAAGAGTGACTGTAGACTTCATCCCGAAAGATGCGCTCTAGCAGAACATGTTCATAACAATAATCATACTATGAACTTTGAGAATGCTATTATTTTGGATAAAGAAAAAAATACCAAAAAAAGAATTTTTTTAGAAATGACTTATATATACCAACATGATAATACTATAAATCGTAAATCTGACATTGGTCATTTAAGTGAAATATATTCATATTTACTTAATTTTGAAAAAATACACATTGCATATAATTCTAACTCCTCATCTGTTGATATCAATTCGAATTAAGAGATAATAGCTCATCTTCAGGGTCGATATCTCTGTCACCTTGTCTTGGACTTATGGGGTCTCATTAGCCTTTTTTACTTCTGGTCGGGTTTCTTGAATATCACCCTATTGAGGGTCGAGGGTGAAGATAATTATGCATATAATGGCTGATTATATGGTCTCATCAGCTTAACGGTCATGCTATTCGTGCATTGGTTGTCTTCTTTCTCTCCCTTCAATCCACATAATAATTAAAAATTCAGGTTTAATAATGATTAAATTTCAATTTCAATAGATATTTAAAAATTTTCGATATATGAAGCTTAATTTTCATATTATATTTTGGTAATATTAATGTCAATTTTATCTTTTGTTACTAAATTCAAATAGTCAATACTTTTATGTATAGAGTCAACAGCAATCTTCTGATACATATTGTCAATGATATTGTATAATAATAAGAATTAACATATGGTTCTCATTCATCGAATTAATATAAATTAATACCACTGTTTAGAATTAATAAAATTTTTTAAAAAAACTTAATATTAACATTTGAATACTGACTAGAGGTCTCATTAGCCTTAGGCCAGTGTGAATATGTAGTATTCTTCTTTTTTGATTCTCTTGGTTGACATTTCGCACTTTTACATGACATTGACATGAGTACCAGTAGTTTTGCACATGGCTTTCTTTTTGTGATTTTAAAAAATTTTTCAATTTCATCCTTAATGTTTTATTAGTTTTATTATAATAATGTTTGTATAACGATTTTACATGAAAGTGTCATCGTCTTGATATATGTATTTTTATCTTTTACATTTTGTAACTAACATCATTACGACCATTCTCATATAATGTAAGTAATATTGTAAATTATATAATTTATAAATTTTCTTAAAATATAATCACTATTGTAGTTTCCCTGATGATGGGTATGTGCATACCCGAAAGCTTGGATTAAATATTATAAAGAGTACACTTGCGTTATTGCTGTCACCCCAATATATTGAGAATTTTATTTCCTGACTAGTCAGCAAAGACTACCTTTCTTCTATATATATATATATATATATATATATAATATACATATAATATAATATATAAATTTTGAAATTTCTTTAATTTTATTAATCACAGGAAGTTGGAAAAAAATTACAAAAATAAATATATAATTGCAATTTTGAACTTTTTTTAATTTTATTAATCACACAAAATTAGAAAAAAATTACTTCAAACAGTTTATGTTTTACTATACAGTTTATCTTCACTAAAAACGTTCACTTCAAGATTTTAACGCGCGATACTTTTACCACTCAAATTTAATCGTATAAAAAAAATAATGTAAAATTTTCCAAAACACATTTTGTTTTTAAAATTTTGAAGACTATTTTAGATTTATTAAATTCAGAATTAAATAATATTTGCATGCAGTTAGGAATTCGGACATAGGAATAACGGAGAGGGTCTGAGACCGGTAGCTCAGCTGGGGGTAGATGTGACCATAGTTAGGTAGAACGAATTAATCGGTACAGTTCGAGATATTATTTCAAATTTAGCGCCAACTATGCCCCACCCACCTGACTCGTAATTGGTTTGTGCGGTTTGAAAATTAATGTATGCTATTTGGTTACTGCTTGAATTATTTTTTACAACTGTTTACCGTTCATATAATGGTTAATGATTATTATATTCCTGTTGCCTTTTGTATTTTGCCGAACAAACATACCCAAACTTATATAGATACTTTTGTTTTACTAAAGTCCAAATGTGAGGAAAATGGATTACATTTTAAACCGCAATTTGTTGTGTGTGATTTTGAACTGGGGATACACAATACTCTAATTTCTGTGTGGCCAAATATTAAAATATATGGTTGCAAATTTCATGTTTTACAAGCTTGGTTTAGAAAGATACAAGCATTGGGACTTGTAACAGAATATCGTAATGCGAGTAGTGATATAGGAAGATAGTTAAATTATATTTTTGGTTTACCTTATGTTTCTCCTGGCGAAGTATCAGATTGTTTTACTTTTGATTTGATGAGTATTCAACCAAGTGATAATATAGTTGTAAAATTTTCAGATTATTTAGTTGATAACTACATAACTGACGAATCGTTATTTCCGCCAAAACTTTGGGCCAATTTTGATGAAATTTCAGATAGAACGACAAACTGCTGCGAAGCTTTCCATTCAAGATTCAATGAACGATTCTATAAATCCCATCCATCTTTAAATATTGAAACACGTATGGGGGCTTTTTAAACAATTTATTTACAAAATTGTTAAGATACACTGAACTCTGCTGGATAACGTCTAACTACTTGACAATACAATGAACTCTTGTGAACACTTGACTCGAACTGACTTTAACTGTCCGCGCATCCCCTTATATACAACATTATTTAATCTAGTTAGTGTGTTTAGAAGTTTCTAGAATTTTCTAGAAACATTATTTAAAATGGTCAGTTGATTTTTTTTTACAAACTTCTAAAAATCAACTGTCAACAACAATCCTTCAAATTAAAGTCCCTTCCTTTACGGTTATCCCGTTACACTGCCCCCTCCTTAGATTCATTCCTCCTGGAATGTTATTTCCTACATCGGAATCCCGCACACTCCCTGAGCCAGCCAAACCATCTTCTTGGAGTTGCTGCGCATCTCCACTGTGGTTTCCCTGGTAAGGCGCCAAACGATCGTGATGGACCACGACGGGTTTCCCTCTGGGAATTTTCACGATCCGATAAATGACATCGTTAATCTTCTTCTTGATGGTGTAAGGACCTTCCCAGTTCTTTTGTAATTTGGGACAAATACCTCGACGCCGTCGGGGGTTATAGAGCCATACTAAATCTCCAACTTGGTAACTCTTTTCCATTGTCCGTGTGTCATAGTACCTCTTCATCCGATCACTAGATAATTGTAGTTTTCCACGCACCAGGTTGTGTATATTCTCCATTCGATTCTGAAGGTCGGCGACATATTGTTCACGTGCCATTTCTTCACCAGGTTTACAACCAAACACCAAGTCACATGGTAGCCTCATTTCTCTACCGAACAGGACCTTCGCAGGCGTTTGGCCAGTTGATTCGTTGATGGCCGATCGAATTGCCATTAGAAATAGTGGAATATGTCGATCCCAATCCCTCTGACAATCTGACACCACTTTTGACAGATAGTTGGTTATAGTCCGGTTCATTCGTTCCACCATTCCATCAGACTGAGGGTGCATCGCTGTGGTTCTCGTTTTGTGGATGCCTAATCTTTGGCAAACTTCTTGAAACAGCTTGCTCTCAAAATTTCTTCCTTGGTCTGAATGTAATTCTAGTGGTACCCCAAATCGGCTTACGAATTCTTCAACCAATATATCTGCTAAAGTGGTGGCTTCCTGATTGGGAACTGCATATGCTTCAACCCATTTAGTGAAGTAGTCCATTACAACAAAGATGTACTTGTTTCCTACATCGGTCTGTGGAAGTGGCCCCAATACATCTACTGCGATTCTTTCAAAAGGACTTCCAACCAGGTATTGCTGCATTTCCGCCTTCGGTTTTCGGTGCGGACCGTTACTGGCAGCACATGTAGTGCATTTACGACACCAATCTTTAACATCATTAGTGCAATTTACCCAGTAAAATCTATCTCGGATCTTTTGCAGCGTTTTCGTGATACCCAGATGTCCTCCAGAACTATCATTATGCATCTGTTTTAAAATTTCCGGTACAGCATTTCTTGGGACCACTATTTGTTTCCTTGTTTCTGTGCCCTCGGAATTTTCTACAAGTCTTTTAACGAGCCCTCCGTCCAAAATTAAAGAGTTCCATTGGGACCAGTATGCTTTTAAAGCAGGAGAGGATGAGGATATCTCTCTCCACAACGGACGACGGTCCATTCTCTTCCACTCCCGAATCTTTCTTAGAACGGGATCGTTTTCTTGTTGCTCCTCCAGCATAGAGCTCTCGTCTTCTGGCACAACCTTAACCAAGGCAAGTTTTTCCTCGTTCTGCTCCATACGGGTACAATGGGGGCAATCAGGTCGACATGGCCTTCTGGAAAGTGCATCAGCATTACGATGTCTGGTTCCAGGTCTGTGCTCGATTTCAACATCATATTCTTGCAGTTTTTCGAGCCATCTTGCTATCTGTCCTTCTGGGTTCCTAAAGCTAAGTAGCCACTTTAAACTGGCATGGTCTGTTCTGATCAGGAATTTTCTGCCATACAGATATTTATAAAAGTGTTCGACGGATTTTACAACTGCTAACAGTTCCCTCCGAGTTACACAGTAGTTCTTTTCAGCTTTCGATAAAGTTTTGCTGAAGTAACCAACCACTCTTTCCTTACCGTCTTGTAGCTGTGACAAGACGGCTCCAATTCCCACATTGCTGGCGTCGGTGTCCAGAATAAGCTTACCATCAGGAAGTGGATAAGCAAGAACAGGTGCTGACGTAAGCTGTTTCTTCAATATTTCAAACGCCTTTTGACATTCCTGATCCCAACAGAAGGACTTATCTTGTTCTGTCAAACGTGTCAAGGGTTTGGCAATGTCTCCAAAATTCTTGACATATCGTCGGTAATAGGAACAAAGACCCAAGAAACTCCGAAGCTGATGTTTGTCGATAGGGATTGGCCATTCCTGAACGGCTTGTATCTTAGCGGGGTCAACAGCAACGCCATCCTTGCTTACGTTATGTCCTAAATAGTTGACCTGTCTCTGGAACAAGTGGCATTTCTTAACATTCAATGTTAGATTAGCGTTCTGTAATCTTTTAAAAACTTCTTCCAGGTTAGATAAATGTTCCTTAAAGGTCTTACCCATTATGATGATGTCGTCTAGATAAACTAGACAAGTTTCCTATGACAAACCCCGCAGGATGTTCTCCATTAGTCGTTCAAACGTCGCAGGAGCATTACAGAGGCCAAATGGAAGGACCGTGAATTGCCATAACCCTGATCCACTGGTAAAGGCAGTCTTTTCTTTGTCTGCAGGATTCATTTTAACTTGCCAGTATCCGCTTTTAAGGTCCAAGGTAGAAAACAAAGTAGAACCCGCCAAAGCGTCGAGGGCATCATCAATCCTTGGCAGAGGATAACTGTCCTTCTTAGTGACATCATTTAGCTTTCGATAGTCGACACAAAACCGCATTGATCCGTCTTTCTTTCTCACTAATACCACAGGAGAAGCCCACGGACTACTGGATGGTTCGACTATGCCATTTTGAATCATTTCTTTAAGGGCTCTGTCTGCTTCTTCCTTTTTAACTTGAGGCATCCTTCGGGGTACCTGTCGAATCGGACGTGCATCACCAGTGTCAATTCTATGTTGTACAACATCAGTTCTTCCCAGTTTACTTTTAGAACCAAATACAGGTTTATACTGGTAAAGTAGATCTCTTACCTGTTTCTTTTCTAATTTTGACAAAGAGGGGTCTAATTTTGTCATTAATTGTTCAATTTCGTTGGTCTCATCTGTTTCCGTAACATTTATCTTGTGAATTATGGCCATTACTGGTTCTAAACTTCCCATTTCCGTGTCCTTTCGGAGAAGAACTGGATGATCGTTCAAGTTGATAACTCGGATGGGTACCTCTTTGGCGGATCTAACAAGAGTCTTACCCACAAGGAGTCCTTTTCCCAATTCATGGTCATGGTTCTTCGGCTCTATCATGGCTGGGGCACCATCTGGCTCCAGTCCATCCAACCGCGCTGTGACGACACATTCGCAGCTTGCCGGAAGTTCGATATCATCGATTAGCTTAATCGAGGCATTGTCAACTTGTTTTCGGTGCAGGAATATTTCTTCATTACCAGTACGAAGGATACGTTGGCGAAGATCCAAATGAAAACCACAGTGGAGCATAACATCCATGCCCAGAACAACATCTTCATCAACGTCAGCCACCAGCACTGAGTGAACAAGAGAGGTTGAACCAAACTGTAGCGTCACCTGTATCTCACCGTAGACTCTAGCAGAATCTCCGGTAGCGGTACGCAGTCTTCAACTGGTAGGCAACATACTTCAGCAGAAGATTTTTCTTTTTGGGGGCAAGTATTTCTTATATGGCCTAGTTCTCCGCAGTTCCAGCATCTCACTGGGCGCCTTCTTTTTGGAGATAACTTCATTAATCTCTCTACTACCGCTTCAACGTCGCTAACGGAATGAACGGCATGGTCGTAGTTACCGGTGATTTCCCTTAGTCGAGCAACTCCACGTGAGGCCTCCGTCGCCGCCTCAAACTCCAGGGCAATGGTCAAGGCGTCCACAAGAGTCTTCGGCCGCGCCAACCGTACAGCGCGCTGCAACTCGACGTCTCGAAGACCATCGGTGAAGGTTTGGACTGCTAGGCACTCCAGGAAATCCTCCGCTGCATTTGAATACGCAAATCGTACCATTCTTGCTACATCCGCTTCAAATTCCTGGATAGTTTCTCCATTTTTCTGTTTTCGGCTCTTTAACTGCATTCGGTACACCGGTTGTAGATGAGTTTGACCATAACGCATCTCTAGACGATTCACCAATAACTCGAAGTTGTCAGCTTCATCCGGTGTCAATGATTGCAAGACGTCTAAAGCTTCGCCTCGCAGAGCTACGGTTAGGGACAATGCTTTTTCCTGGGATGACCATCCATTAGCTCTGGCCGCTGCGTCGAATTGTTTCAGGTAATTTGGCCAGGAAGTCTTCCCGTCGAAGGTCGGGGGTTTCATCGTCGTTCGTACATGGGTCGTCTCCTCGCTTCTTTGTCGTTCGACGTCTGCGTGGCAGGTTTCCATCCTTCTTGCATCTCCGCCGCCGTGGTGGATGGTTTGGTTTCGGCGGCTAGCTTCCTGTTCTTGTTGAAGCTTCCTTATCTCGGACTGCATTTGCTGGTTGATCTCGTCTCGCAAGTTGGCTACTTGCTGATTTTGCTCGTCTCGTATGTTGGTCACTTGCTGAATCATGTTGTCTACTTGCAGATTCAAGTTGGCTACTTGCTGATTTTGCTCGTCTCGTATGTTGGTCACTTGCTGATCCAAGTTGTCTACTTGTTGATTCAAGTTGGCCACTTGCTGGTTTTGCTCGTCTCGCAAGTTGTACATTTCGGAGCGCAAATGAGATATTTGCTGGGAGAAGGAACTGGATAACTCTTCTGGTAGGGTAGACATCCGTTGTGATAGCTGGGACATATCTTCGCGCTGGCTTCTCATCTGACTGCATAGCTCCTCTTGCTGGCTCGTCATTCGTCCTGATAGCTCCTCTTTCAGCTGGGACATATCTTCGCGCTGGCTCTTCATCTGACTGGATAGCTCCTCATGTTGGCTCGTCATTCGTCCTGATAGCTCCTCTTTCAGCTGGGACATATCTTCGCGCTGGGTCTTCATCTGACTGGATAGCTCCTCCTGTTGGTTCGTCATTTGTCCTGATAGCTCCTCTTTCAGCTGGGAAATTGCTTTTTGAACTGGGTCTTCAAACTCGACAGCGTCAGGGTCCACATTATTATTTACGTAGTATTCACGGAGCCTTCTCAACAATACGGATTTGCTCCCAGTAGTTTCCAATTCCAATTCTTCAAGCTCTCTTCTGAGCTCTGCCACCAATAGTTCATTTATCTTTTTTCCAGGCATTCTTGTATCTTCACCCCACACCTGACACCAATTTGAAACACGTATGGGGGCTTTTTACACAATTCATTTACAAAATTGTTAAGATACACTGAACTCTGCTGGATAACGTCTAACTACTTGACAATACAATGAACTCTTGTGAACACTTGACTCGAACTGACTTTAACTGTCTGTGCATCCCCTTATATACAACATTATTTAATCTAGTTAGTGTGTTTAGAAGTTTCTAGAAACATTATTTAAAATGGTCAGTTGATTTTTTTTTACAAACTTCTAAAAATCAACTGTCAACAACAATCCTTCAAATTAAAGTCCCTTCCTTTACGGTTATCCCGTTACAATATTTTTGTAAATATTTTAATCAATGTTCAAACGGAGACATATATTAAACTTAAATTTTCATCGGAAGATCATCCTCGAATTAAAGATAAAAAAACGAAAACCAGAGAGGATTTTGTTAAAAATAAAATAAAGCAATATAATACGATAGGAAGATTTGAATTTATAAAGTGTTTAGGATATTTTAATAAATTGTAGAAGTTATTATAAATAAATACATGTTTTTAAAATATTTTGTTTTGTTTATTTACTTTATTCACAGGTCGGTGACGAATTAAGGATTTTGGATTACCTGCAGGTAGCTGGTGACGAATTCAGGTTTGCCCGTTTTTTCACTATTCACAGAACGCCCGCCCACTGTCAAGTTGTTCCAAAAACGAAAATCTGTCGGAATCCGAAACCTTTCGTAGCTGACAAACATTTAGCTTGCCGGTAATATTTTTGTTCTTGTTCTTACGAAAGTTTGTGGAATAAAATATTGAATATACTTGAATGTAATAAGAAACTGACCTATTCTGTATTTTGTACTTTTAAAGAAAACTATGTATTATTAGTACAAAGTTCGTGCGTACTGACTAATCTTAACAGCTACCTAAGTCGACACTTTAAAGCTCAGGGCCGTAATAGGATCAATATTATACCAGCAGGTACAAACTGTTCTTTTCAATTATTTTACTGCCACGCAGTATGAAAGCAAATGTTTTTTTTTTTGTAAACCCGATAAAAGAATACTATTTTCAAATTTTTCTTTCACCTCTTTCGACACTGTCATCAACTTCCACTATTAGATAATTATCACTCGCATCCAAAAAATGAATGTCCTGATTTTCAGGTTCTGCTGTAAGCTACGGCTGCCACATATTGATTCAAAATAATGAATAATATAAAATACCAGTAATTACAAAACAAAAAAATAACACTAATAAATAAAATAACAATAACATATTGTAACGGGATAACCAATTAGGAAAGGGACCTATACGTGAAAGACTATTCTTAGGTTATTTGTTCTAGAATGTTCTATCTCTTTCTAGTGCTTACTATTTAAGTTCGATTTATGTTTCGGGTTCATTCTAGAATGTTCTTTTGTTTTATATAAGGGGATGTATGAACAGTTAAGGGGCGTTCAAATAATAGTTCATTGTATTGTCAGTTTAAACGTTAACCAGCAGAGTTCTGTGTATCTTTACAATTTTGTGAATAAATTGTGTTAAAGTCTCCATAAGTGTTTCAATATGAAGAAGAATAATTATCAATACTAAAATACATGAATCCATAAAAATATAAACCCAAAGATCAAAACCAGGTAATACAATACAATGGAAGCAATAACCAACACTCGTTAAATACTCATTAGGATAAGATAGGTCAGGCCGCACGAACTTGGAACGAATAATACAAGAACAATACATCATTGCACATTTGACAGTGGCTGACACCTTCCATGGCGTATTAATTAAAATTAAAATAGAACACACAACAATTAACATTTTGTAACCTACAAATTTTCATGTTGAATTTTGTAAATGACCGCGAATCATATGCCTAGAGTTGTCTCTATAATTTGATAGGTAAAGCGATTGTGGTCTGTTGTCTGTTTTATTATAGCATAGTGTTAGGTACATGGACTTGTTTTATGTGTTTAGAGCATGAAGCTGCTACAACTTTTTCCAACCATTTAAAGATGATAATTGGAACAAATGTTGCAAAATGCAGAATAGTAGTTATTCTATCGCTTTACTAGTTTTGAAAAATATTCTCATAAACATTGACCATTTAACTAAGAAGAAACAATTACTTCCCTGGCTATGTGCCTTGACGGATATTGAATTACACTTCAAATTCATATGGGGTTGGAATATCTAACAGATAATTTAAACCAATCATTTTAGTTTGCAGTTAAAAGGGACAACATAATATTCTGCATTTTGCAACATTTGTTCATTAATAACTCGCTTTATTAAGTAAGACACTATTACAGTTTTCTGTAATAATACTTTGATAATTGGAAATCTAAGATACCGATCGTCTTAATTTTTGTACAACAATCGGTTCCCCAAATTTTGTGATTCTGATCTCCATTAAATTAATGACAGTGCGAATTGTTACGAACTTAAAATAACATTTTAATTCTCTATTGTACAAGGTCACAGTCAATATATTTGATCTGATGGTGATCTTGGATAGTTTGCTGTTATCACGTAACTATTCAAGCACGTAAATCGGTGAGCGCGACCACGAGTAACTGGAACACCTCGGTTTAAGAGTCTTTGAAGTCACCCCACCCCTGACCTGGGAACAGCGGGCGGTCTATTAATACGACCCTTTTCTAGACCCTCGATCCAGCATGTGGTTGTATGCATTCATAATTTTACAATGCATTGTTTAAATTTAAAAAATATATGTGATTATTTTTTTATAACTAATAATAAATAAATATCAGAAACGTAAAGATAATTTTTTTCCGGTTTCAACCATATATAACACTTATACAAAATTTTGAAGTATGAGTCGCCCTGAATGAAATCGGTTGCTAAGATGATGAGGTTTGAATTTTTTTGATATGTTGTGAAGGAGATAATTTGTTTTTGTTTGTAATTTAATTTTAAGTATTATGACATGAAGTTGACATTTAATTTTAAGAACTTTTTTGTAATGAAATTTAAAAATAATTTAATGTGATGGGAATGAATGTAAAATAATTGGATAGTAATAAAATAGTTTGAGTAAATTTAAAATGTAAATAATTATAAAAGAAAAAACAGAAGAGTAAAATAAATTCAATCCAAACCAGACGCAAATAAAGAAAGAGCTACCAAGTAAATAATAGATAGAAAATGGATACCAAATTACCAAACAACAAGAAGAGGAAACCAAAAAGGGAAAAGAAAAGTTTTTTTGCAATATCAGCCGGTTTCCCAACCCGGAGAATTTTATTGATAAGCTCAAATGAGAGCGAAACACAGTGTCTGTAGTTTGGTTTTGCCCTGATATGACCTGATTAATATTTATATCTATTTATATCGCAACACCCGGTATATATATATATATATATATATATATATATATATATATATATATATATATGTTGTCATCCTGTTTATATATTGTTTTCACTTACTTTTTTGTAGTGTAAAATATCTCGATGTTTCAAACTGATTTTAGTGTCTATAGCATGAAGTTCTTCTAAATTTGTAAGTTTATTAAGAAGCCTTCGTAAATCTAGTGCTGGTATCCAATAAATTCCATTTATTTTAAGTATTCGAATCAAATCACCATCAATTTTTGTTAAGATACATTGACACAAATTCATATACTGGATTTCAAATCTCCTAGACCATTTTGAGTAGCTAAAAAATTATAATATAATTAATATATTATATTTTAAAATAAAATACTAATAGGAAATTAATTTTAACTAACAAGACATTTTTTTGAGTTGGCTGTTACTTGATGGACATAAAAAGACACCAATTTAGGTCTCAGATAGCTCAAAAACCAAGGAAGAGAAGGACACATTCTATGAAAACCTACAAGATCCTCTCGACACTGCGGTAACTAATGGTAAAACAATGATTTTAGGAGATTTCAATGCCTGAGTTGGTAACATACCAGTAAACTGAGTGAAGCAAAGATTCAATGAGGAGACACAAAACGACAATAGTGAAGACTCATAGAAATGTGCCTATTGAACAGCTTACGTATTAGCAAGACATATTATAATCACCCAATACAACACAAAATCACATGGTCGAATACAAGGGGTCATACGTCTATGATAGAATATTGTTATAATTTTTCCTTCTTAGGTTCGGGATAAGTGATAACAGCAGACAAACCTAACAATTTATTGTAAACACAACTAAATAACAATTTTCTTTTACTAATTTACACAACTTTAATACAATTACAATTATCAAATAGCGTTGTTAAAATATCTCGTATAACAATTCGCACTTTATCGCCAGCTATTACAAATACAATTACCGTTCTGTTCTCTTCGTCCAATCGGTCCTTATATATAAAATTAATCCTTTTAGAACCATCTACACAGATCCCAATTCTTCTAGCACGGAAGATTCTCGAAGTTCAAGATCAATCCATCAGTTACGCGGAGACTCGACTCGCGGTGACTTACTTACACCTCACTCCACTGACATGTCCGGCTTGGCTGGTAACAATATTTTGTAATGAACCGACAAGTACATCCAAAAAAAAAACGTAATTGATGTCCAAACACTTTATCGGATCTGATCATGGGCTGGTTCTAGCAAAACTAGATTTAGAAGCAAAAATTACTAAATCCAAAGAACCACAAATAAAAGAAGAAAAACTTAACATCAAAAGCTTGCAAAACGAAGGAACCAAAATCTTATACCAAAACAGGTTAACAAACATCCTGAATCAGTATGAAATGGACACTGAGGCAAACATAGACGCAATATGGGAAACAGTAAAAACTTCCTTATACCAGACAACAGGAAAAGCTCTAGGAAAAAGAATGGTAATAAAGAACAAACAAGAATATAATACCCTTGGTTTAATGATAAAGTGAAAGACCTAGCCAAAAAAACAAGCATTCTTAAAATATAAAAGAGAAAGGTCCCAAAATACTCGAGAAAAATACATAAGAACAAGGAGTAGAGTTCCTAAGAGTTGAAAGCGTCACGAATGAACAATGGGTTGAACATTTCACAAGATCAAGAAGAAAATGACGTTAGAGATACGGAAGAACATATAGAAACAGTAGAGACATCAGAGACGGAAATAAATGAGGCAATAAAAAGCCTAAAAATAGGAATCAACACTTGGACAGAATGGAACAGTAGAGAAGATGGAAAGAAAGCTGACAGAAAACAACCACGGAAACGGAATAGAGGCATAAAAACAGGAGTAATCCTAGTCGTAGGAGAAAGAAGAGGAACAAGAACAGGTTTACTCAGATACTTACATAGAGATATATATTTTATAGTATAGACAAATTTATTATAGACACTTAAAATGACCTACATATACCATCAGACAATTTCTTTTTCGCATTTCACTAATTATCTTTAAGCTATTTAATTAAAAAAAGAAACAGTATCCACAATCTTTTATAGTAAAAGCTACTTATTCGCGCTTCCTTCATTCGCGTTTTAAAAAAATGCGACCGAATTTCTATATTCGCGGCAAAACATTTCTTTATTCGCGGTTGTAATCGGTACATACACACGAATTTATATTGTTTTGGAAGAGAAACATCCATATCTAAAACCGGAAAGTCTGCCCCTGAATTTACGGCAGCAAAAGGTACAGTGACCCTCTTGCTATGTTGCTATTACCTAATGCATCTGGACATGTCATTCAACCACTATTGCTTTACTGAACATTAAAATTTTGTGCTGAAGACCTAGAAGCCCTCCTTGAAGAATCCTCACTCTCTTACAGGTAGATGTTTGATGGTGCCAACGACTGCCAGCGTCAATTTCCCAACTCCACCTTGCACCACCGTGGTCACACTTCCACACACACCTTCACTGACACTAAAAAAAGGGAATGACAGTTTAGGCACGTTCGAGGAACTTTGGAATCAGAAGAAAACAGGAGCTATTTTTAAATTAAAGATACACGTTCTTGAATTTTTTCAGATTTTTTGTAGCCCTGGAATGATAGGAACATAGGCAAAATGCTTAAAAAAAACATTTTTTCAATTTTTTCACTTTTCCGTCCTGAAATAAAAAATTTCAACTACGCCATTGAAAAGAACGGACAAAAATACAAATAAATTACTATTTATAAGTTGGCCAAAATTTTTGAACATTTTAAATATTTTTTCTGGGCCTAATTTTTATTGAAAAAATCTGAAAAAAATCAGGATGTTTTTCATATTAAGGGCACACCTTCAAGAATTTTCTCCGATTTTTTAGAGCACTAGAACGACTGTTAAATTTTTTTTCGAAAAAACACGTTTTTTTTTGCTCTGCTCACCCCTACTTATTGTCTCTGGGAACCTAAAAATTTGTCTGGAGGAGTCTCTGATCATATAGGTACTTTCGAATGGCCGAACTAAAAAAAAAAATCGAGCCTGTTGCAGTTATGACCATCTTATCCCGCTATAGCCTTTTAGCAAATAATAAAAAATTTATTAACATTATTTAAAAACAGCTATTTTTGCAATAACTTCTTTGTTTATTAATCGAATTTAAATTATAAAATCTCATTTTGTCTATATTTTTTTCGTCTCAAAAATTTCGTTGTTCAAATCTCTAAATACAAAAGTTACTAAGTTACGAGCAAAATAATGATTTTGGAGCTGTAATTGTTTATTGACAAACCTTCCCACTAAATGAGAGGGTTTTTGTAATATATCATACTAGACATCTCAACTTTGAAACCAGTCTAAGTATATAGGTACTTAATTCTTTCGAGAAAAATCTTATTTTGGTTGGAAAAAAAATATCGACCTAATTTTTTTAAATAGGTTGAAGTAAATTTCTTATAGACAAACAATAATAAATATTTGAATAGATCGAACTACTTAATACAACTAATAGAAATTCTTTATTTAAAATACCGCTATTGGAAAGTAAGAAAATATATTAATATAGTATATTGTTTTACGAGCAAGGAATGATACTCATTTCCCACGAGTACGATGTTTGCAGCATGAGCCGCAGGCGAATGCTGCAAATCGTACGAGTGGGAAATGAGTTATTCCTTGCGAGTCAAACACTATACTTTTTCTACGGTTATACCACATAATAATACAATAATTCAAAAATAAATCACATACAAAACAAAACATAACGATATAAGTTATATTATTTAAGTAAAATTAACTATTATTTACAATAATTACAGTTATCATACCTTAAATTTATTTGTTAATTCAGAAAAATAAGCTAAAAACTTTGTTTCTGAAATGGAATTTATTGCCTTTTTCTTTTGCCAGGTCACGAAACTTTCATATGCATTCTGGTACTTATGTTTTGAAATTTCGGGAATCAAATTCTGACAAACTTCGTTTGCCGCTTCTCTTATTTCAGGAGGAGTTAATTCTAATTTCTAATTCATTTTCATCACTACTTAACATTTTTACTTAAATAACAATTTAATTTACATAATGTATTAAAAAATATCTGTTGTACCTGTCACTACTTTATTACTGTCAACCTGTACTGTTAGTCAAATATAGGAATACATGATTGTCACAGTATACTTGATTAAGTTAAAACAATAAAGAAATGAACACTTTGTGTTATCAGATAAAGAAATGAGATATTTCTTTATTTGATATAACAACGTACCCCATTTCTTTAGAGATTACTGTCAAAAAATGATACATTTGTATAATAACCGTAGAAAAAATAAATTTACCTTATTAAATCTTTTTCTCGTAGAAAATAATCCAGATTTCTAAATACTTCACAAAACTGTAATAAATCGTAAGTATCTAGATATCCCAAAATTCTAATGAGAATTTCATTCGGTAGTTGATCCATATTTATATCTGTCTTGTAACTAAAAACACTCACACAGAAAAAAGAATGATTTATTTTTCTTCCTAATTCACATTTGAATTGTTTAATGTGGTTTAAACACTTAACTAAAAATATTTTTTATAAAAGTTTATACTTATAGGTTATATTTATATTCTTCTTCTTCTTCTCTGTTTTAGGCCTCAGCTACCTGGGAACCTGGGCTATTCGGCCTCTATATTTATATTATGCTTTGAATATAAAACCTTGTCATATACAACACATATTACAGATTTGTGTATTACTGGTTATCTAAATGCTTCTCTTCCGAATTGATCGTCGCAATCACGAAGTAGTCTACACGGTATAGGCTTTACCACGAAGACTAGATACCAGGAGTCTACACGGCATAGGCTTTTTCATAACATTTCTGGTCTAAATAATCGGGCCAGATCATAGTTCTATTTTTTGCCACTGGCGGGGGGGGGGGGGGGCAGTAAGAACCAAACCGATGTTTACGACATTTAAATTTCACGAAATTAAATTAAATATGATATTAATTTACTTAAAATTACTTGTAATAAAATTAATAAAAAGAAATGGGAAAGTATTGTGCTGTTCATGGTTGTGTTAGTGGCCGAAAGGCAGATGACAGTGTAAAACACCAAAAGTGAGTAACATCAAAATATCTGTTTAATTTATCTGGCTATTGCCAAGTATCAGAGCCATATAACAAACAAGGACATCAATAATTAATTTATAAATTTGTGTAGTTTTTAACTAAGATTTGAAAATTTTTCTGCATTTTTAGTTATCTTTTGAAATATTGTATTTAAATCTTAGGAACAAAAGCGCTCTCTACCGGCAATAGTTCTGTCCACTAAATTGAGATCATTTTTTTAACATTACGTTTAAACTCCTGGTATCTAGTCTTCGTGTTCAATATAATGAAACAAATTAAAATAGTTATTCAGTAATATTAAATAATACTGAAACACTTATGGGGGCTTTTTACACAATTTATTTACAAAATTGTTAAGATACACTGAACTCTGCTGGATAACGTCTAACTACTTGACAATACAATGAACTCTTGTGAACACTTGACTCGAACTGACGTTAACTGCCCATGCATCCCCTTACATACAACAATATTTAATCTAGTCAGTGTGTTTAGAAGTTTCTAGAATTTTCTAGAAACATTATTTAAAATGGTCAGTTGTTTTTTTTTACAAACTTCTAAAAATCAACTGTCAACAACAATCTTTCAAATTAAGGTCCCTTCCTTTACGGTTATCCCGTTACACTGCCCCCTCCTTAGATTCATTCCTCCTGGAATGTTATTTCCTACATCGGAATCCCGCACACTCCCTGAGCCAGCCAAACCATCTTCTTGGAGTTGCTGCGCATCTCCACTGTGGTTTCCCTGGTAAGGCGCCAAACGATCATGATGGACCACGACGGGTTTCCCTCTGGGAGTTTTCACGATCCGATAAATGACATCGTTAATCTTCTTCTTGATGGTGTAAGGACCTTCCCAGTTCTTTTGTAATTTGGGACAAATACCTCGACGCCGTCGGGGGTTATAGAGCCAGACTAAATCTCCAACTTGGTAACTCTTTTCCATTGTCCGTGTGTCATAGTACCTCTTCATCCGATCACTAGATAATTGTAGTTTTCCACGCACCAGGTTGTGTATATTTTCCATTCGATTCTGAAGGTCGGCGACATATTGTTCACGTGCCATTTCTTCACCAGGTTTACAACCAAAGACCAAGTCACATGGTGGCCTCATTTCTCTACCGAACAGGACCTTCGCAGGCGTTTGGCCAGTTGATTCGTTGATGGCCGATCGAATTGCCATTATTAACGATTCAACGTTTATTTATATCTAGCAGGCTATATATCTTTTTATTTATTCAAGTTGGTATTGGTTTTTGTCATGTTGGTGTTTGAAAGTAACCAAGTCACTGCAAGTCGCAATCTGACAAGCTTGACAACAGATATCATAAATATAATGGTTAAATGCATTAAAAAAATTATTATGCCGAAAAAAAAAATGTGTAGAGACAAAAAAATGAATACAAAGATGATATTACATGTTTAGAAAAGACCAGAAAGTTTCAGAAGTGGGATCTTTTAGGTTTTTAATGTAAGTACTTATTGTGTTTGTATTCAAAATTATTCCAATATTTTTATCAGCAAATAGTTCCAAACATTTTTAATTTCATTAATACTTGTATATGAAGTTATTTGTTACATTAAATACACTTTTACATTCTTATTACATTCAAATTACTTATAATTTAATAAACATACCTAATCTCACATTTCTACTGTCAGTCATTATTTTACAATGTTGTCAGATTACACACTATAGTAAAAGTTAAAAATGTTTCAGAATAAAATATTTTCATTAATTTCTTTAATAACAATGATCCATAATGATAATTAAAATGTAATTTGATAGGACATGAACGAATCGATATTTCATTCATTAATCTATGACCTATCAAATATCATTTAAATTTTTATTTCATACATTTTTTTAAATATTTCGTGTTTCTTTTTTAGGTTAGTGTTAAATATAATCGAAAAATCTTAAAAAAAGATTTAGTTAATGGTAAAGAAGCGGCAAATAAAAGGAAGAAAGATAAAGCAGATACATTTAAGAACTTCATTTAAAAAAAATTGCAGCGACAGATTTGGACGTACAATTATAAAAACGAATATTTTACTTCAGATAAACTTTTGACTGACAAAAAGCAAAACTGAGATTTAAACGGTAAACGAACTTAATACAAAATTAATGATATATAAACTTAAAAACGTGAACTGACGACAAATTTTAAGTGAGCGAAGACATAGCAAAATCTCTTTCCGTCAGAAATTTATGAAATTAAAAAAGCGCAATGAAATCATCAGATTTGTGTACATAGACGTAGATACAAAAAAATGGTACTCCAACGCGTCGATGGAAACCGTAATCTGATTTAAAAAGTAATCCATTGCATGTTTAATCCGAAGAAAAGCGATTTACAATTTTACTTGCAGGAGCAAATGGTGGGTCAATAGAGGGATGTGATTTGTTATTAGACTCTTCAAATACTGACATTGACTATCAGGAAACTATAAATGGTGATATTTTCAAAAACTGGATTGTTAATTAACTTATTCCTGCTTTATTTAATTTTCCAGAGAAATGTGTAGTAAACATGGATAATGCTTCATTTTATTCTGTACCATCTAAATTTTTAGCAACAAATTAGATATTACAGAGATGGTTAAGCAGCAATACATCGAATTTGATAAAAAAATGAAAAAAAAAAGACAATTATACTTACACAATACAGAAGCAACGATAAGACATATGTAGTAGATGAAATATTAAACTAACATAGGCATGATTTACTTCGATTACCTCTATTTTGCATTTTTATATTCGGACAAAACTTGGACAGAAGCTTTAAGACAATGTACACCAGACATGAAAAAAAAAAATTGTAGACACAGAAGAAATTATTTTGACAGATTGGACTTATTACATGAAAAACTGTTCACTTGACAACATTTTACCTTTGATACTGGAGGTGAATTGAAAATACATAACGAATAGATGAATGTGACAATAGTTTTAACCAAATCTGTTACTCCAATTTTTGTTGTTTATATGTTTTTTTTTTAATGTTGTATGTTTCATTTTTTTTACTTTGCTTATTTTACCATTAGTGTATCTGCTTTTCTGCTGAATTATTGCACTGTAGCTATTGAACACATATTAAACGGATTTCCATTATTTGAAGCATAACATTTTGTGGGAATATTTATCTTTGTTCTACTTATCAAAATAGCTGAAATTGATTGGTATGTCATAATACCGCCATACCTGGAGAGCTCCACGAAAAATTCTTTAATATATATCTGCTGTAATACTTATCGACAAAATAAAATATTTTGTATTTTCTCATTTATAGCTGGTCCAATTTAAATGTTTGTTGTAAAACTTATTTTATAATATCGTTATATAGACATAGAAAATTTGTTCCTAATTGCAAATGAAGACTTTTTTGTAAATTTTTTTATTGTTTGCTTTCATTTAATTAAGTACCATTATTTTGTAAATGTATTTATTATATCTAAAAATATATTTTTAAATTGACGATTTTCGTTTTTTGTGAAAAACTAATTTTTAATGATTTGATGGCGCTGAAATGGAGTAAACAATTGTTATTTTATTTATTGTCACTAACACTATGATTTTATTGAGGACGTGACAACAGCGCATTTACAACTGAGAATAAGATTAAATATACAGGGCGAAATTCATCACCCTAACAAGGCCTACTTTAATAAAAATAAGCTTTGAATGATGTATAGAAATAGTGGAATATGTCGATCCCAATCCCTCTGACAATCTGACACCACTTTTGACAGATAGTTGGTTATAGTCCGGTTCATTCGTTCCACCATTCCATCAGATTGAGGGTGCATCGCTGTGGTTCTCGTTTTGTGGATGCCTAATCTTTGGCAAACTTCTTGAAACAGCTTGCTCTCAAAATTTCTTCCTTGGTCTGAATGTAATTCTAGTGGTACCCCAAATCGGCTTACGAATTCTTCAACCAATATATCTGCTAAAGTGGTGGCTTCCTGATTGGGAACTGCATATGCTTCAACCCATTTAGTGAAGTAGTCCATTACAACAAAGATGTACTTGTTTCCTTCATCGGTCTGTGGAAGTGGCCCCAATACATCTACCGCGATTCTTTCAAAAGGACTTCCAACCAGGTATTGCTGCATTTCCGCCTTCGGTTTTCGGTGCGGACCGTTACTGGCAGCACAGGTAGTGCATTTACGACACCAATCTTTAACATCAGTGCAATTTACCCAGTAAAATCTATCTCGGATCTTTTGCAGCGTTTTCGTGATACCCAGATGTCCTCCAGAACTATCATTATGCATCTGCTTCAAAATTTCTGGTACAGCATTTCTTGGGACCACTATTTGTTTCCTTGTTTCTGTGCTCTCGGAGTTTTCTACCAGTCTTTTAACGAGCCCACCGTCCAAAATTAAAGAGTTCCATTGGGACCAGTATGCTTTTAAAGCAGGAGAGGATGAGGATATCTCTCTCCACAACGGACGACGGTCCATTCTCTTCCACTCCCGAATCTTTCTCAGAACGGGATCGTTTTCTTGTTGCTCCTCCAGCATAGAGCTCTCGTCTTCTGGCACAACCTTAACTAAGGCAAGTTTTTCCTCGTTCTGCTCCATACGGGTACAATGGGGGCAATCAGGTCGACATGGTCTTCTGGAAAGTGCATCAGCATTACGATGTCTTGTTCCAGGTCTGTGCTCGATCTCAACATCATATTCCTGCAGTTTTTCGAGCCATCTTGCTATCTGTCCTTCTGGGTTCCTAAAGCCAAGTAACCACTTTAAACTAGCATGGTCTGTTCTGATCAGGAATTTTCTGCCATACAGATATTTATAAAAGTGTTCGACGGATTTTACAACTGCTAACAGTTCCCTCCGAGTTACACAGTAGTTCTTTTCAGCTTTCGATAAAGTTTTGCTGCAGAAACCAACCACTTTTTCCTTACCATCTTGTAGCTGTGACAAGACGGCTCCAATTCCCACATTGCTGGCGTCGGTGTCCAGAATAAGCTTACCATCAGGAAGTGGATAAGCAAGAACAGGTGCTGACGTAAGCTGTTTCTTCAATATTTCAAACGCCTTTTGACATTCCTGATCCCAACAGAAGGACTTATCTTGTTCTGTCAAACGTATCAAAGGTTTGGCGATGTCTCCAAAATTCTTGACATATCGTCGGTAATAGGAACAAAGACCCAAGAAACTCCGGAGCTGATGTTTGTCGATAGGGATTGGCCATTCCTGAACGGCTTGTATCTTAGCGGGGTCAACAGCAACGCCATCCTTGCTTACGTTATGTTCTAAATAGTTGACCTGTCTCTGGAACAAGTGGCATTTCTTAACATTCAATGTTAGATTAGCGTTCTGTAATCTTTTAAAAACTTCTTCCAGGTTAGATAAATGTTCCTTAAAGGTCTTGCCCATTATGATGATGTCGTCTAGATAAACTAGACAAGTTTCCCATGACAAACCCCGCAGGATGTTCTCCATTAGTCGTTCAAACGTCGCAGGAGCATTACAGAGGCCAAATGGAAGGACCGTGAATTGCCATAACCCTGATCCACTGGTAAAGGCAGTCTTTTCGTTGTCTGCAGGATTCATTTTAACTTGCCAGTATCCGCTTTTAAGGTCCAAGGTAGAAAACAGAGTAGAACCCGCCAAAGCGTCGAGGGCATCATCAATCCTTGGCAGAGGATAACTGTCCTTCTTAGTGACATCATTTAGCTTTCGATAGTCGACACAAAACCGCATTGATCCGTCTTTCTTTCTCACTAATACCACAGGAGAAGCCCACGGACTACTGGATGGTTCGACTATGCCATTTTGAATCATTTCTTTAAGGGCTCTGTCTGCTTCTTCCTTTATAACTTGAGGCATCCTTCGGGGTACCTGTCGAATCGGACGTGCATCACCAGTATCAATTCTATGTTGTACCACATCAGTTCTTCCCAGTTTACTTTTAGAATCAAATACAGGTTTATAACGGTAAAGTAGATCTCTTACCTGTTTCTTTTCTAATTTTGACAAAGAGGCAGTGTTGTTAAGTAATTAATTACAATTACTTTAAAAAGTAATTAAATTACTTTTATTGTAATTGGTACGGTAATTAATTACTTTCTACTCAACTGTAATTCATTTGTAATTCAATTACTCGTTACTTTACAATTACAATTACATTTTACAATTACATTTCAATTACATTCGATGAAATGAATACTTTTAATATTTTAATATTTTCAATAGCTTAGATAGGTACGTGAATAAATCCAAACCAGGTAATAGAATACAATGCAAGCGATAACCAGATCGGCGAGCTACCCTAATTAAGATAAGAAATATTATTTCTCGGGATTTTGAAACAAATAAATATAAATACTTAAACCCAAGCATATTGTAAAAGGATTATTTCTTCTATTATTTTCTTGTTTCCAGGAAAAAGTTAATGATATTTTTAAAACTAAACTGGAAAAACCATATTTTTCGAAAAAAGGGTTTGCAAGAAATTTAGTTCAACGTTCCACAAAATAGTCAGTTCGTGGTCAGTCCTTGATCTAACCCTAACTTGTTCGTTCCTAAAAGATAAACAAAATGAATTTTGAAAAACTCCCACATGTTTTAAGCTGTGGGTTGTTCAGTGTGATTTCTAGTAAAGAAGACAATATTTTTAAAACAACTAGGTATAGGAGTAATATATTGTTTTAAAACATTTTCGAACTTTCTACCTGCAAGGAAGATGTACCTAACTAATTAATTAAAATTGCACCAGAGCGTGTAATTATAATTGTAATTAATTACATTTTCAATTTTGTAATTGGAATTAATTACAATTGCAAATTTTGTAATTGTAATTGTAATTAATTACAATTTGACCAAAGTAATTGTAATTGTAATTAATTACATATTTTAAAGTAATTTTAACATCACTGCAAAGAGGGGTCTAATTTTGTCATTAATTGTTCAATTTCGTTGGTCTCATCTGTTTCCGTAACATTTATCTTGTGAATTACGGCCATTACTGGTTCTAAACTTCCCATTTCCGTGTCCTTTCGGAGAAGGACTGGATGATCGTTCAAGTTGATAACTCGGATGGGTACCTCTTTGGCGGATCTAACAAGAGTCTTACCCACAAGGAGTCCTTTTCCCAATTCATGGTCATGGTTCTTCGGCTCTATCATGGCTGGGGCACCATCTGACTCCAGTCCATCCAACCGCGCTGTGACGACACATTCGCAGCTTGCCGGAAGTTCGATATCATCGATTAGCTTAATCGAGGCATTGTCAACCTGTTTTCGGTGCAGGAATATTTCTTCATTACCAGTACGAAGGATACGTTGGCGAAGATCCAAATGAAAACCACAGTGGAGCATAACATCCATGCCCAGAACAACATCTTCATCAACGTCAGCCACCAGCACTGAGTGAACAAGAGAGGTTGAACCAAACTGTAGCGTCACCTGTATCTCACCGTAGACTCTAGCAGAATCTCCGGTAGCGGTACGCAGTCTCCAACTGGTAGGCAACATCTTATTTCGCATAATGATGGTTGGTCGGACGATAGTTTTTGTAGCTCCAGTGTCTACCAGCATGCTAATATTCTTCCCATCAAGGAGGCCATCTACATATAAGCTGTCCACGTGATGTCGCAGAGTTGCCAATTTAATGGTGTGAGGGACTTCGGGAATGTTTGGGGTCGAATTCGCCCTCCAGGAGTCGACCCGTTCAAAGTTTTTCTGCTGCAGGGGTACTTCAGCAGGAGATTTTTCTTTATGGGGGCAAGTATTTCTTATATGGCCTAGTTCTCCGCAGTTCCAGCATCTCACTGGGCGCCTTCTTTTTGGAGATAACTTCATAAACCTCTCTACTACCGCTTCAACGTCGCTAACGGAATGAACGGCATGGTCGTAGTTACCGGTGATTTCCCTTAGTCGAGCAACTCCACGTGAGGCCTCCGTCGCCGCCTCAAACTCCAGGGCAATGGTCAAGGCGTCTACAAGAGTCTTCGGCCGCGCCAACCGTACAGCGCGCTGCAACTCGACGTCTCGAAGACCATCGGTGAAGGTTTGGACTAGCTGCTAGGCACTCCAGGAAATCCTCCGCTGCATTTAAATACGCAAGTCGTACCATTCTTGCTACATCCGCTTCAAATTCTTGGATGGTCTCTCCATTTTTCTGCTTTCGGCTCTTTAACTGCATTCGGTACACCGGTTGTAGATGAGTTTGACCATAACGCATCTCTAGACGATTCACCAATAACTCGAAGTTGTCAGCTTCATCCGGTGTCAATGATTGCAAGACGTCTAAAGATTCGCCTCGCAGAGCTACGGTTAGGGACAATGCTTTCTTTTGGGATGACCATCCATTAGCTCTGGCCGCTGCGTCGAATTGTTTCAGGTAATTTGGCCAGGAAGTCTTCCCGTCGAAGGTCGGGGGTTTCATTATCGTTCGCACCTGGGTCGTCTCCTCGTTTCTTTGTCGTTCGACGTCTGCGTGGCAGGTTTCCATCCTTCCTCCATCTCCGTCGCCGTGGTGGATGTTTTGGTTTTGTAGACAAGCTTCCAGTTCATGTTTAAGCTTTTCTATCTCGGACTGCATTTGCTGGTTGATCTCGTCTCTGAAGTTGGCCACCTGCTGATTTTGCTCCTCTCGCAAGTTGGCTACTTGCTGATTTTGCTCGTCCCGAAGATGTGATATCTGCTGGGAGAACGAACTGGATAACTCATCTGATAGGGTAGACATTGTAGAAATTGTTAAGATACACTGAACTCTGCTGGATAACGTCTAACTACTTGACAATACAATGAACTCTTGTGAACACTTGACTCGAACTGACGTTAACTGCCCATGCATCTCCTTATATACAACATTATTTAATCTAGTCAGTGTGTTTAGAAGTTTCTAGAATTTTCTAGAAACATTATTTAAAATGGTCAGTTGATTTTTTTTACAAACTTCTAAAAATCAACTGTCAACAACAATCTTTCAAATTAAGGTCCCTTCCTTTACGGTTATCCCGTTACAATACAATTGTATTTTTAAATCCTACATACAATGAAATGTAAATACAATTATTTTATATTTTATTATTTTTTATAAACTTTGATAGAATAGAAGTATGGAGTATGGAGAGTAGTTCAATTAAATAAAAATTCAATTAAAGTTTTATCCCTAAAAATACCCCTAAAATAATATTCCCCCTAAAAAACTCCCTGTCGAGATTTTCTCTTCCTAAATTTAGGGAGAAAACCCCCCAAGTTGGCATCACTATAATATAATCCAAGCAGTTTTTGTTATTTTGGTTAACCAATAAAATTTAAATATTTGATCACTTGATCTGACTCTTTCTTAGGCATTTTTTTGCGATAGACAAACTTAAACTAATATAATCACTAAAAATAATATCTTTTAATGGTGATATTAAAAAAATATCATCTAACGTTATTAAAAAATAAGTATAATATTGTAAATATAGCTAACCATAACTAATATTCTATTAATAAATTAAATGTTAAGTGATTACATGACCGATCATGATAAGGACATCTGCTTTCAGTTTTCAAAATCCTAGATATAAATAGAATAGATAGATAGATAGATATTTTTGGGTTGGCTGTTAGCCTATATCACTGCGACCTTTGCAGATCTATTGTGAACACCCATTATCTGTGGAATAGGATTAGAGCACCTTGTCCAGCTCTGCCCTCTTAATGAGACTTAATAGCCTTGACAGTGGCCACTCCGCATAACTTGGAGCAGCCGGTTTCTCCTCTCCCAGTACTAGATACCGCGTCCTTGCAAGGCCTTCACATTGGCATAGGACATGAAATGCGGTTTCCTCTTCCTCTTGGCAGTATCGACAAATGTCTTCATCTGCCAAGTTTAGCTGACTCATGTGTTTTCTGAGCCTACAATGTCCTGTCAAGAGACTGACAATCATTCTGACATCATTTCGCCTTTGTGATAGCAGCTCTGCAGTAAACTTCGCCGAGTATCCCTTTATGAAGAGTTTGGCTTGTCGCTTGCCCGGTGATGTTTCCCACCAATCCTGGGCCTTTTCTAGCCGCCATTTCTCAATGGCTGCCTTTCTGAATGTATTAGCAACTCCGCCGAATGGTTCCGGGCCAATCATTGGAGTGTTAGCTCCTGCACGGGCCAATTCATCAGCCTTCTCATTGCCCCGAAACCCTGAGTGTCCTGGTATCCATGCCAGTGTCAGAGAATTTTGACTAGCGGCATGTGTCAGGGCCCCAACGCAGTCCCACACCAGCTGTGAGCTTATTTGTGCTGAGACTATCGCCTTTAGAGCGGCTTGGCTGTCCGAGTATATGACTACGGTTTTACCCGTTATACCCTGACTTACGATCTCCGTTGCACAGTGTTGTATGGCCGTTACTTCAGCCTGAAACACTGTGCCTTTCTCAGTCTTTGAGCCATCGGTATACCAAATTGACTCCCCTTGGATTGGGGGGCCATTGTTCCATGAGTCCCTTTCCACTATTTCTACTCGAAAGTTTCTCACAAAGTTATACCTGGGGACTATCCTGTCCTGAGGCATACTCATTATTTGATCTGCCTTAACCCTATTGTATAACTCTGCTTGCTTTTTGCCTTTTAATAAGGTAATGGGGGCCTGGCCTTGTAGCAGTCTGTGAGCAGTTGCCATAGCCTCGCCCTGAATGTAAATGTGCAATGGTGGTAGGTTGAGTAGAACCTGTAGTGCGTCCGTTGGGGCGGTTCCCATGGCACCTGTAACATTCAGACATGCCTGCCTTTGAATGCTTTCCAGCTGCCTGATCACCCCGGACTGCTGCGTTCTACTCCACCACACCACCGAACCATAGGTTAACATTGGTCTAATGACTTGTGTATACAACCATAGGTTCATTTTGGGGTTCAATCCCCAGTTCTTGCCACACAATTGTCTACACCTACCAAGGGCTATTGTAGCTTTATGTGTGACCTTTTGAATGTGTTGCTTCCATGATAGCCTCTGGTCAAATACCACACCTAGGTATTTGGCCTCTGTGGCCATTGGAACCAGCACGTTATTGAGCGTTATTGGTTGTAAGCCTTGTAACGCTCTTTTATTAGTGAATGGGACAATTGATGCTTTTTGTGGATTGACTGTTAGGCCTTCATCCTTGCACCACTTGTACACCATATTCATTGCGGACTGCATCCGCTCTGAGACTGTACCCAGAAACTTCCCCTGAATGATTATGGCGGACAGCCCTTTCCCACTGTTGCCTCAATGGACGCCTCACCTAACTTGGACACTACGATCCTATTCGTTAGGTTGGCATACACCCATTGGCATATTAGTGGGGGGACTCCCCTCCTTGAAAGTGCGTCGGTTACTGACTCGGGTCCTACATTACTGAAGGCTCCTTCAATGTCAATAAACGCCGCTAGGGCTACTTCTTTGTCCTCAATTGACTTTGACAATAGCCTGTTCAAGTCATCCAGCGCTAGGTCTGTGGATTTTCCCGGCTGGTATGCATATTGACGACCACTTAATGGGCTCTCCGTTAAGATTTCGTCCCTTATATATCTATCGACCAGTTTTTCCAGCGTTTTTGCTACGAATGACGATAGACTTATTGGTCTGTATGACTTGGTCGATTGGTCCGCCATCCTCCCCACTTTAGGGAGATATAAGACTTCCACCTTTTGCCAAACAGATGGTATAAATCTATAGGCCAAACAAGCCTTAAAGATTTTACACAGTTGTGTTATAATTACATCCAGCCCTTTCTGGAGTAGAGCTGGGTATATTCCATCCATTCCTGCTGTTTTGAATGGACGGAATGTGCTGATAGCCCATCTGATTTTTGCAGGTCTGGTTATTTCGGTAGCTAGCTTCCAGTCATCCCTGGAGGGCCTTACCGGCCTTTGACCGTGGCCTGCGCTATCCGATCCTGCTTCTATAAACCGTGAGCCAGGAAAGTGTGCCAATGTTAGCATTCTCAAACTTTCCTCCAACGTTTTGGTATATGATCCGTCCTCCTTTTTGAGGAGGCCGACCTCTTTCGCTGTACCATCCTTAGCCAGGACCTTGTGGATTCTTGAACATGCGGGGGTCGTTTGGACTTCCTCGCAGAACCTCCTCCAGGAGTCTCTTTTGGCTTTTCGGATTTCTTTATTGTACAGCGTTAACTTTTGTCTATACTCTTCCCAGTTATGAACGGTTTTGGCCTTGTTAAACAGCCTTCTCACCTGAGCCCTAAGCTTCTGTAGGTGTTCGTTCCACCAGGGAGTATTTCTCGTGTACTTTCTTGTCTGTTCCGGGCAGTTTTCACGATAAGCCGACCCAATAGCCTCGCTTACCCTGTCCACCTCCCAGTCCAAACTGTTAACATCTCTTATTGACACCATTCTGTCCTCGAGATTCTCATTGAGGGAATTTACATAGTCCTCCCAATTCGTTCTCCGTGGATTTCTGAACGTGGTCTCAATAATTTTGGGGGTGACAATATTAAACCTTACATGCCTGTGATCCGACCCAGACGGCTCGTCCGAGACATGCCAGTTTTCAATCTTGTCGAAGATGTTATTTGTGCAGAGGGTCATATCAAGAACCTCCCTGCGCGTAACTGTTACAAACGTTGGCTTTTTGCCTCTGTTTAATATCTGTAAGCTATTACTAAGTATAAATTGTAATAGATACTCACCTCTAGGGTTGACGTCCGTGCTACCCCACGCTATGTAATGAGCATTGGCGTCGGCCCCCACTATCAATGGTAGGTTTTCCCTCCGGCTGTAGCTTATGATGTCCATTAACTGGCCTGGAGGGCAAACCCTGTCTTCTCCAGGGAAGTACGCTGAACAGACCATTAGCCTTCTGATGCCTTCTTCCGTGGATATTGACAGTATGGCTGCAACAAAATCCCCAGTGCATAGCACCGGAATTAGCTTACATCCAACTGTCTTAGTAAACAGTATACAGGCATGAGGCCTTATAGCCTTTGTGTCGTATATTAACTCACCTTGTTGCGGTTTTAGGCCTGCGACCCTGCCTCCATATAGCAAAGGTTCCTGCAGGAGGGCTACGTCCACGCCTTCTCTCTCAAATCTCCGACACACTATGGCCGATGCAGCCTTTGCATGCTGGAGATTTGCCTGCAGGACCCTGACTGCACCTACTTTTCCATGGAAGGTTGACACTCACTCTCCCCAGCGATCACTTCCACAGTTGTGGCGCGATCTTTGCTGGAGGGGGCTGTGGTCCTCCCATCTTCGGGCTGCTCATTGTCGTGGTGGGCCGTTAAGCCTGCCTCCGACTCTGGGCTTCCCTGAGTCACAGGACGCTCATCCCCCTTTAGACGGAATTTAATTTTCCCTATCCCAAAGTGGGTGAGCATGTCCTGTGCTTTTAGCGCCTCCACGGACTCCTTATCCATGGAGAACGTCCATAGCTGTCCCTTGTCCGTTGGACTTTTCCCAAAGACCGTCCACAGCCCGGTGTTCAGCTTGTGGTTGCCGACCTTTAGTCTTCTAAGGATGCGGTCGGCATCGAGCCTTACCCCATCCTTATCTGGTATGTGCACGGTGCATGTGCACGGCTTTGGGATGTCTGTCCCGTCCTTGGCCTGGAGGCTTGCGCCTTCCCAGGGTTTTAGACTTGGAACTACATCCTTTAGCCATTGTGCACTCGCACCATCTGCACATGTGACCAGCAGAAAACCCGGCCTCATCTTGCACTGGTCCAGCCTTACTTGAGGGCCGTCTTCCGGTATGTCCTCCAGTGCATTTTCAATAGCTGATTCTACTGCCTTAAGCCTTGTAGGATCTAGCTTTCTTTCTGGGTATCCAGCTTCTACAACTGCCACCCTTACAGCTGTCAAGGCTTCTTTAAAAGACCTTCCCTCAATATTCCTCTTTTTGAGGTGTACCTCGGGAGGTGTACTTTTATCGGACCTTGACCGCTTTTTGGAGGTGCTGGGCTGTTGGCCTTTCTGCTTAGGAGTTACCTGTGCTGTAGGCTTTGGCTTCTCCTTCTTCTCCTCCTTATTTTCGGTTTTACCCTTTTCTAGAGACTTCCTGAAGTTGTCTCTTATCACCTGGCGTTTTGCCTCGGCGAATTCGAGACCTTCCTTCACAAGTCTCCGTACCTTGTTCTTTGAGGTACCCGATAGTCGTGCCTGGATAACTTCCTCGGTCGACATTAGGTCAATATCTTCCTCCGAATTGACCTTCAGACTGCCCTTTCCCGCTTGCCTTTCGGCTTGTGGTTCCTGGGCCTTTGCCTTTTCCACCTGCCTTACGGCTTCCGGTTTTGGCCTCTCCGCCTTTTTAGCTTGCCTTTTAGCTTTAGCTTCCCGGCGTTTTCCTTTCGCCACCTGCCATTCGGCTTCTGGCTTCGTTTCCATTTTTTCTTTTTCCCTGTCCATATAAATCCCACGAGAAGCTAGGGAAGGGATGGTCCACCTGATCAGAGCCCCGCATGATCAGGTAAGGCTAGTTACAAGGGGGTTTCGCCCGGTGCCCCCAGGGGACCGTTCGCGACCAACTTTAACCCGTTGGCCATTCAGTACATCAGCACGGTACCTCACACCTTCACTTAGGGTTGTTTGTGTAATTATTAGCCGTAAGATGAGGGAGGGACAGAACCCAGGCAACAAAATCACGTTCCAAAAACGTGAAAAATACGTTATCAGATACCTAAAATCACGTTTTCAAATGACGTTTTATTGACGATAATTTTACGTGAATAAGTCCCACCACAATCACGTGATACTAATGACGTTAATAAAACGTTAGCAACTAACGTTTTGCTGACGTATAATATACGTATATGAAACGTTAATAAAACGTTAGCAACTGACGTATAATATACGTATTTGAAACGTTAGCAACTAACGTATTGCTGACGTATAATATACGTATATGAAACGTTAATAAAACGTTAGCAACTAACGTCTTGCTGACGTATAATATACGTATATGAAACGTCTACTTAACATAAGCAGATCACCTGTATAAAACCTTTCACATAAAAGCTGGTTTTTAAAAATAGGAAAATAAAACATGAATATACAACTTTTTTTTTTTTATTAAATAACATGAAAATTGGTTTTACAGATTCTATTTTGAAAAAATGAAACAATTTTTCAGCTAACTTTTAAAAAGGTTGATTTTTTAAGTATTAAAAAATAACACAGTGTATATTAACACTAAATTCAACATGTCGTGTGTAGTAATGGAAATGAAGCAAATTCATTCTCTGTATAAGAAAATACTAGACACTTTCCTGAAATTTCTTTTATGTTCCACATTTTTAAACAAGATAATTCATTTACAATAAATATATTAAAAATTTCGGATTTTACGGGATACACATAAAGCGATCTATAATTAAGAAATTGTTTTCCAATAATAAATTGTTCATTTTTAACATTTTGTACAATATTAAAGATTTTAATAACAATATTACCCACTAAACAGTAACAATTTGCAGTGGAATAATTCAAAATTGTTAACATAAAGTTGGAAAAAAGAATTTTTTTATATTGTTTATAATTTTCAAGACCTGTTAATATGGGACCTGTTTTATGTTCATACAAAAATTCTACAGAGTTTGTAATTAAATATGTATTCAATGACTTACTATTTAATTCAACTATCCTATTGTAAATTTGTTGCAAAGGTTTATTTGGATTTTTTATATAATTTTTAATTTCACCCAGATAATTTTCAAAAGGAAATGATGAAAAAGAGTCCAAAGTGTCGTTGTATTTATTGGAGTCCATAGTAAGATGACTTAAAACATGAACATTGTACACATAACATTCTAAACCATAAATTTCTTTACAATGCGCTACAAAAGTATTAAGAAACTGAGATGCCATATCAGTTCCAAAAATTTTCAAAAAATCTGAAGACAGTAAAATCATAATCCCACAGTGAAATAAGAGGAAATGTTCATATATTGCTAAATTAACAACATTTTTTAAGACTAATGGTCCCAAGTATAATAGGAAACTTCGATACTCTGTAGCTTTCCACCGAGCCAATTCTGAAATGCTTCTTGGTTTTCTATTTATTTCAAATGGAAAATTTTCCTTAACACATTCTAAATGTTGTGATAAATCAGTTACTAGTCTTGCCTGAAGTCTAACATCCAATGAACCCCCCACCCACATGTTCAATAATTTTCTCATCACCCCTAGACAAACACAATGCATATAATCAATGGGAAAATCACTTACCATACCAATATTTAATTTTATCAGTGGCGACATACCACGATGATGAGAATCATCAGTTTGCAACAAGAATGACTCATCTGTTCTTATTTTTGCTAGTGGATTATATCTAAGTATTACTCTTCCATTGAAATAGTCACCATATTCTTCGCATTTATCACAAGATGAGTAGCCATTATGACTTTTAACACATTTAAGGAAAGCTCTTGCTGGTGCATCGCAAACAAAACTATGTATTTTAATCTGATAGGTAGTATAATCATGGGTTATTCCATTTTCTAACAAAAATTTGAGATCAATTAACAAATCTTCCAAATAGTCATTAATGGGGATAGGTTTTGTATTTCCACAAAAGATTCCAACAACAAAAGGTTTAATTTTAAAGTTTTTTAGTATACAAAGAATCGGCCAAAATTGCAAATTAGAACTGTGAAAGAGTGGAAGACCATCAACATTAAAGCTCAAAAGTAGAGGATCAGGTATTTCAATTGATTGTTCAAAGTTAGATATAATTCTTTTTAAACTACTCTCTAAATTAAAATGAATATATTCCCCACTTCCTACCTTTTTAGTAGGGATTATTCTAGGGGTTTTAAGCAATGTCCTACAATCTAATGGTAATGAAGGATGGTAGTCATGTAAAATATGTAAAAGATTTGTAACAGAAGAATGTGAAGTTTTTTCATTTAATGCCCAATTTCTTAATGAATCTTCTAATGTCGGTTTTACATTATCAGAGTCCCTAAAGGCAAATTCAGTATTTAAATTATCTATAGAATTAAAACCATCAATTTCAGACTGGAAGGTAGGCACATTTTCATCAATTTTTAGTACTTCAGGCATTGGAGGCTCTTTTGTATTATTAATAGACCGGCTATTAATGAACGATTCCAACTTAATAGAATCAATTTCCAACTGTTTTGCAATTCTTCGATTTAACTGCCTTTTTCCAACAATTGCTTTTAAATTTTGTTTTTTAAACATGTTGAATTTAGGTTAAAATGAAAAAATGAGCAAAATATAAAACTAAACTAAAATATTTATGATACTTAAGATTTAGCTTGTACAGCAGATCGGCGTTTAATACGGTGAGAAGCATGCTTCAGCCAAACTTTTATAGCATTTTCAACATTTTCGGTGGTAGTTTCTTTTAAAGCATTTTTTACAGAATCTAAAATTTAAAAAAATATATATTTAAATTATAAGTTTGACACGGTTGCAAAATAATTATTTCATGTGTTAAAAATAAAATATTCTAGTCAAGTTTTTATAATATATACAATAAAATAGAGTTTACTCACCTACAATAACTTTTTTAAGTTTAAGTTTGTTAAATGCTTGCTTATTGTTGCCTCCACAAAAATTAAATTGTACAGCCAGAGTGTCACATAAAAGTTCCTTTAAAATTCGATTAGTTCTAGCCACTACTCCTTCTCCTCCCAATGATGAAAGGTAAGATTCCTAAAAAAAATTACTTAAAATTTCATATTTTAAAGCACCACTGCAGTTATTAAACTGCAGAAATATTAGGCATATTACCAAATGTGCAGTGTTTTCATCTGTCAATTCTTCTTCCAACATATGTAAATCATTCACACTTTTTGCAGGGAGATTAATAGTGTTGAACTTAGGTACAGTTATTGTTTTTCCTGTAATATGCTGTCTAAGTGTTGTCAATATTTGTCCATTTTGTTGCTCAATTTTAATTATTTTAGTTAAAAGTTCAGTTACAACTTCGTGACATTCTAAAATGTTAAAAAAAAGTAGAAAAAAATATGTTTCAGCTTTATGGATTTATTTACCGCAATTTCTCGTAGACAAAGTACTTTTCAAGACACGATAAGTTCCGGAAGAATTAAGTCCTAAAACATCCGCAAAATTACGTTTTACACTCAAAGCCTATGACATATAACCTACCTCCAAAATCAGCCAATGAATGATCGGTTTCTTTTATACATTCATTCTCCCGAATCTCCGTTAGAGGTTGCTTACCAATGCTGCAACTCCCACTTGAAGACAAATCTCAAAAGAAAATGAAATGTAATTACATTTATTAATAACTTAAGCATAAACTTACTTGATTCCTTTCCAAATATAATTGGAGGGGGTCGTCGCTTCAATTTCTCACTTTTTTGAGAAATTACGTCTTGGTCTGAATCAGAAGAATCGTAAAATACTTTTCTCTTTCGATTTCTTTTCACTACTGATTGTGAAGAATGTAATTCTTCAATGTCAGTTGTATCCAAATTTGATGTATTTTCAGCTTTAGCTACTTTTTTAAGTGCTTTGTCAACGTCATCTTTAAAATAAATAAGGTTTTAAAAATACTCATTTTTATATTGCAAATTGTAGCATTTATGTAGTATTATAATACTGATGAGCAATAATTAAACGATAATTAATAGAATTAAACATTTCAAAATACCACAAAACAGTAAAAATAGCTATCTACCTGTCTCATAAAATATTCTGTTAATCGGATAAGCCTGCCAAGATTCATCTATTTCTTGTTTTTTTCTTAAAATTTTGATGTATGATGAATGGTTACGAGTAGAAGGCCAAAAGGCATTCCCCTTATTAGGAGTTATCCAATTATCAAGAACAACCGCCACCTCATCATTTAAAAATTCTACTACTTTGTACATGATTACATGTATAAAACAGCAAAAGAACCCAATAATAACTACACAAAAGAAAATCTTGATCATGGGACCTTAAAAAAAATGTAACCATTCATTTCAATATGAAGCATCTACCTAACTACCAATAGATTACCACCATAAAAGACTGATCTACATACATTTAAATAAAGTGTGTATATAATACTTACTTATTCTTTTTAATACTTAAAGAGCACACAATCACACAAAACAGAAACCACGCCGAACAAATATAAAATGGCGACAGCCGACAGCAAACAGCGAGAATCCCTCTAACGAACACACGTACCGGTTCCAATCGTACCAACTGATACGTGGTACCAACTAAAATAAAACCGCGTAAAAGAAGATTTTGGCACACTCATCAAAATGTTTTATTATTAGAAAAGCATACAAAAAAGGTTAAAAAGGTTTAATATATTTTGAAATTTTAATAAATGCCTAAAAAATATATTTTATAAATATTTTATTATCCGTCACTTTGCTGACGATTTTTCGACGTGTTAATTACGTTTCGTAAGTATACGTTTCTTTTTGGGGAGCCGAATCACGTGTTAATTACGTTTCGGAAGTATACGTTTCTTTTTGGGGAGCCGAATCACGTTTTTTTTAGGTCGTATTTTAGACTTTTTGCGACCTAATGCATTTTTCACGTGATAGTCACGTCTTTATGACGTTTTACGTGATCATGTGGTTGCCTGGGAAGGCCCTCTCCCAGCTTGCCGTTGCCCGGGGTGTGCCACTGGGAGGCTATTATCACCAGGATCCTGCCGATCCAGGAGGTGAACCCAGAAGCCTAGTAGCGGTCAGCCACTCAAGCTTCTGCATCCATCCCACCCTTCACTGCACCACCCCACCACCCCGAAATAGAATAGAAGAGAATTACTTTATTTGCATAATTACACATACAGTGCTTTGCATCGTCAAAGCAGAAATAATTACATTAATTTAAAGTATAAAACTTAAGTATGTAATAACAACAATGTTTAAAGAAAAATTAAAATTACCAATAACATCTTAGTACCTATAGAAAGAGTAACATTTATCTATTTCGATCCCTCCGACATCCCAAGCAACCCCAAAGAGCAACAGAGAACACAGATGGCCAACAATTAAGTTGACCATAGGCATCCCCATATCCCCCCCAAAAGCCCCGAGACCACAAAAGGAACGAAACAGACAACACAGCCACACATACAAAACTTTGATTAAAAGGTATTTAACATATTACAACATAAAAGATGTAATCAAAAACACATTAAAATTCAATCTTAAAAAAGTCATCACATTTATATAAACAAGAGTTAAGTAGAATCTTTTTTACAGTAGTTTTAAAGTTAATGATAGGGAGTTCTTTAATCTCACTTGGGAGCTTGTTGTAAAAAGAAACGGCCATATTTAGGTATGATTTGTGCGTTAAAGACAAATGATGTTGAGGTTGTAGCAACAAATCACCCTTTCGAGTACAGGCGTAAAGCTTACAAAATTATTTTTGACATATAAGAGACATTGTAAAATATAAAGTCCAGGTTGTAAACTACTAAAGGGTGACATAAACGATTAAATTTGCTAAATAAGTTAAAGTATTATAAATCATTTCCACATTATGACTGATATAAACAAGGAGGTAAATCAAAGTGATATTCTTACTGAAATAAAAAGAAATAAAATAGAAATTATTAATGCTATTGAAGCGTCAGAAACAAGATTGCTGTTGATGATTGAAACTTTAAAAAATAAAAATATTGAACTAGAAAGGGAAAATCAAGAACTGAAAAAACAAGTGGAAGAAACTAAAAAGGAAAGCAAAAAAAATGCTATTATAATTTTTGGTTCAAAAATCTCTCGAGATGACCTCAATGTTGCAAAAGTATGCATATTAATAAAATCTCTAGTCGATATTGATTTACACCCAAATGATATAAATAACTTCTACATCTTGGGAAAAACTCCTGATAGTCCACTAAAAATTGACTTTACCTGTTACTGGAAAAAACAATTGATTCTAAAAAACGGCTTAAAGTTAAAAGGTAAAAATATAACAATCACTTCAGACCTTACAGAACAGCAAAGGGCTGATTTAAAAGTTTTGAAACAACACCTTAATTTGGCAAGACAAGATAATAAAAAAAATTGTTACATAAAAAATAACAGATTAATAGTCGATAACATAGCTTATGCAGTAGATGATTTGACTCGTAAAGAAGACGAAGAGGAAAACAGGCAAGTTAATAGTGCTCCAGCGACCCCAACTACTGAACGTCCAGTAACCCTAAAACTAGACGACGCCACAGAAATTGAAACTAAGGAAACGGTTAAAATTCTAAAAATCACTCCAACAATAGGAAAAATTGCCACGAAACCAGTCACTCGTCAAGGAAATAATAGCCGTAAAAATTCAACCACTAAATATTATTGATAGTTATTTAATTTTTTTTTATTGTCAATTTTATATTTATTGTTAGTTTATCTACAGTTACTGTCGTGTTCTTTTTCCCCTTTTTAGTTTTTGTATTTATGGATCAGTATATACGTGATTTCTAGATTAAAATTGTAAAACCCTTCTCTTTGATATTAATAACAATAATCTTAATTTTAAAATACTTAGTACCATTATTCGTAGCATTGCTAAAAATTTTGAGAAATTTGTTTTAATTTTAAATAATCTGGACTCAGATTTAGATTGTATTATATTAACAGAAACACGAGAGGTGTGGGATAAAAATTTATTTGATATTTCTGGTTATCTGTTCTGTGTCTTTTCCCTTTGCGAGCTATGGTAACCATTTGCCAGATTATAACACCCTTAAAATTAACAATAATGGTATCGCAACCAAAATTAATTTAGCTAGTAACATCAAATATCTAGGAGTTACCATTGACTCTCATATGAAATGGGATTGGCATACTGAACAGATTGCCAAAACACTTAGGATGCTTTTATATAAATTCAAATGTTTATCAAAAGTTCTTACCAGAAAACAGTTGAAAATTTTGTATCATGCTCTAGTGGAATCACGTCTACAATACTGTATACTTATTTGGGGAGCATGCTCATATACTCATCTTAGAAAACTTGATATTCTACAAAAGAGAATCTTAAAAATTATTTACAGAAAACCACTAATATACTCATCAGATTTAATTTTCTCAGAAAGTCATTTGCTTGATCTTCGACAACTTTATTATTATAATGTCCTAATATTTACTTATAAAAATAAATCACTACTAGTAAATATAACCCACACATATTATAAGACTCGACAAAAAGATAACAATTTTGCTGCCGTAAGAGTGGTAAATAAAACCATTGGACAAAGAAGTTACGAATATCTCGCAACAATTTTTTTTTAATAAACTTCCAGAAATTTATAAAATATATTTTCTCTCAATTAATAACCTCCAAATATTTAAAAAATATTTCAAATCTTATGTATTCCAAATTGAACGGAACGAAATTCGTAACCTCATTGAATCACCCTCTATACTTTGATGATAATTCTCTGCAATAATTTTAGTTACTATTGTACAAATTATAACCCATATATTTTATTCTATCTTTTCTATTATATATTATATTTTATACTTACTATGTTCTACTTAGTGTTAACTACTATACTTACTGTCTAGTTATTCCATAATATTGCTGTTTTACAATTAAAAACTCCACCCCCTACACAACCTAACGGTTTCTTGGGGTTTTTGTTTTATTTCTTTCTTAAATGCTTTGTAATTTCTATTGTAAATTTACCTTTTACGAAATAAAGCTATATTATTATTATTATTATTATTACATTATACCATACTCTAAAAATAATGGTTTACAACTATCGATGTTCTTTGCTCCAGCAATTATTCTCACAGCCTTCTTTTGAAGTAAGAAAACTTTCTGGCAGTCGGCTATCACAATTAAGTTAGCGTGAAGTATTCATAGATTTTTTTAATTTATACATAAAAAAATTGCTCCCTAAATGCTCCATTAGAATCCGCAATTGCTCCAGTAATTAATTAATTTTTTAATTAATTATTTGCAATTAAAATTACGGAATTTATTTTTTCCATATCTCAACAAATTTGAATTAAAAAAAAAAACAAAATTCATCAATAAATTGCTCCCTAAATGCTGTCTGAGAATCCGCAATTGCTCCAGTAATTAGTAAATTTTTTAATTAATTATTTGCAATTAAAATTACGGAATTTATTTTTTCTACATTTTAACCAAATTACAGTTTTTTTTTTAATTTTTTTTTGTTATAAATAAATTGCTCCCTAAATGCTCCCTTAGAATTCTCAATTGCTCCAGTAATTAATATTTTTTTAAATTAATTATCTACAATTAAAATTACGGAATTTATTTTTTCTATATCTCAACAAATTACAGTTTTTTTTGTATTTTTTTTTTCATCAACAAATTGCTCCCCAAATGCTCTCTCAGAATCCACAATTGCTCCAGTAATTAGTCCATTTTTTAATTAATTATTTGCAATTTAAATTACGGAATTTATTTTTTCTACACTTCAACAAATTACAGTTTTTTTATTATTTTTTTTTCAATTATAAATTGCTATCTAAATGCTCTTTCAGAATCCGCAATTGCTCCAGTAATTAGTAAATTTTTTAATTAATTATTTGCAATTAAAATTACAGAATTTATTTTTTCTACATTTTAACCAAATTACATTTTTTTAAAAAAATGTTTTTGTTATAAATAAATTGCTTCCTAAATGCTCCCTTAGAATTGCTCCAGTAATTAATATTTTTTTAAATTAATTATCTACAATTAAAATTACGGAATTGATTTTTCTATATCTCAACAAATTACAGTTTTTTGTTTGTATTTTTTTTTTATTAATAAATTGCTCCCTAAATGCTCTTCCAGTAAGACGTTAATTCTTTAATTAATTACTTGCAATTTATCAAAATTATTAATTAGAATTTAAACTTCTTTTGAAAGTTTTTTAATCCACCCCCGTATATCTACTCCTCAAAGCCATCTACCAGTAAAATTTAGAACCAGTATCGAGATCTTCATAAAATTTATAGTACGTGAGTGGACAAGCGGGTGATGGCAGTTTGTTGTGAAAAAATTGTACTAGAAAAAAATTGTTGATAAACTTTTGTACTTTTGTGCGGGTCACTGAAGTTAGCCCCCCAAGATTAATTTTTTTAACTTTTTTTTATTGTATCGTTTGTTCGTCGTTTGTTCTTTATTGTTCTCTATAAACATTTGTTTGTTCTCCCTTAGTTAATTAAAAAAAGAATAATTAAAAATGAACGTTGAAGTTAGCCCCTCTTATTGCAATTTTGATGATTTTGTTATTATTACGGGTCAATAAATCTCTTTTTATGATTGTTCATGTCTAAAAAACGTTTGTTCTTACTTCACATAGCTTACTTTTTGTTTAATTAACATTTTAAATTAGTTTAATAGTTTTATCCAAAATATTCATACTGCGCATGCGTCAAATTTACGTTCAAACTTTAAATGCGGTTCTTTTAAAAATTATAGTAATAAGCATAGTGATTACACTGAGTGTATTATTTTTACAATTCTATGAATAGAAGTAACAAGATAATTGGTTATAATATTGGTGGTATAAACGTTGGTTGCCCTAACAGCACGCAACATTCTAGGAATATTCTGTAATAGTGCTATGAAAACCTAAATCTATCACTCTTTGACTGAAAATTCACAAAATTCTTCATTTAAGTTAAAAATCATGGAGACTAGACACGGAGTACGCACTCGACCGGGGGAATAGGACTTTTCATCACAAATTTTTTTTGTGCGCATGCGTTTAGCATCCGCCATCTTTTTCGTACTGTTTTTTGTAAACAACTATACTAAAGTGCCACAACCCGTGAAAAAAAAGTTAAAATATTAATTAAAGTCAATTAACTTTTAAAGAAAGTGGAAATCAAATATTGTAGTAACTCAAAACAACTGGAAAAAATTATTTATGATCCATTATAGTCATGTCGTCTGTACGAAAAGGAACAACAAAACGTTGTTGTTATGGAGTAAGTATGTAAAAGTGATACAGGGTACAAATTATTAAAACCAATACATACTATTTTATAAATTTACAAAAGCCTTCTTTGGAATATCGCAAAAACATTTCATGTATTATAAAAACTACTCAGCATTTACATTTATCTGATTAAAAATTGCATGTACCTATAGCATCAAAATATTAATTATTAATTTTGTAAATGACTCCAATAAGTAATATTCAAAATATGTTTTTAATTATTACAAATAATATAACATTATTAATCAAAATAAAATTGTAAATATTAATTTCGTTGATAAGTTTGCAGCTAGTAAACAAATGTTGATGGCTAACCTCTCAATCAGTTCACTTTTTTTCTCTTTTTGCGGATGCCTATGACATTTTAACCACATTTTTAACTGTTTACAGTTATGAGCTTCAACTGAGTTATAAATAAGTGAAGCACCATAGATGGTTCTTTCCAGTAATTTATTTGTTTGTGGAGATAATATTCCTTGGCCATACATTGTTGATGAAAACAGTACGAATTTTTTGAATTACCGCTATTTCAATATGGCGGCTGCGCCTGCGCACGTCATATGATGAAAAGGTCTATTGCCAAAATATGTCCACGGTATCGTACATATTAGGTTTACTTTTTTCACCACTTGCGGCGCTAGTTTTCCTTTTGTACCGGTATGAATATAGACAATTAAATAATCGTGAATTATTAAATTGGTTTATATTATTTATATCTGAAAGATCGAACTATTTTTTTCATTGTGTAAATAAATTAATAATAAAATAATTCAAAATTATTTATTTTATTTCAAACTACGTCCTCATTGGTCGCCATTTTGGTACAAATGGAACACCAGCGCCCTCTTATTTTGGTAGCACTATTTGCATACATGGAGTTCGTACTCCTTGTATAGTCTCCATGTTAAAAATTATCATATATAACTATGACAAATGACAGATACTTGTTTTTAAAATTACTTGATTTTATTAAACAATTTATAATTCATTTTAATTGAAACTTTAATTCGATTTATGTTTTCGGACATAGTACCGAGTACCGTAGGATATAAACCATAGATTAAAATACCTATTTTTTTATAAGTCTGTTTTATTCTGAATATTCACAACGTCGAATTTACGTTCAAACTTTAAATGCGGTCGTTTTAAAAATTATATTAATTAGCTGTTATAGATATTATGATTATAGGTAATAAATCACTGACTTTTTATACACATAAGTCAGTTTATTAATCTGTGTTTATTACTTAATTTTTAAAATAACCGCATTTAAAGTTTGAACGTAAATTTGACGCATGCGCAGTATGAATATTTAGGATAAAAATTTAAACTAATTTAAAATGTTAATTAAACAAAAAATAAGCTATGTGAAGTAAGAACAAACGTTTTTTAGACATGAACAATCATAAAAAGAGATTTATTGACCCGTAATAATAACAAAATCATCAAAATTGCAATAAGAGGGGCTAACTTCAAGGTTCATTTTACATTATATTTTTTTTAATTAACTAAGGGAGAGCAAACAAATGTTTATAGAGAACAATAAAGAACAAACGACGAACAAACAATACAATAAAAAAAAGTTAAAAAAATTAATCTTGGGGGCCAACTTCAGTGACCCCTTTTGTGCATGATTCGCCCACAGACCACCGATTACTATGCTTCATGGTTCATACCTTACTGTTTTATGTGTATACAACATTGCAATTTATTATAAACTGTCCGCGTCGATCTTATTTTCAACTGTTTGTTGAAGTTAGTTTTATTGTAACTATCATTGTAAAATATGATTTTTCGTCGACCGTCCTTTATGATGAATTTTAAAACACTCAAAATCGTTGATTAATCAACAATTTCATTATGGGCAACACAACATGCATTGCTCCTAAATACATTAAAATCTCTGTTATTGGCAGTAACCTGTGGTGTATGCAATCAAACATCCTATTTACCTGTACTCGCACTATAAGATTTAAAACCAAGTAGTCCCTGTTACTACTTTATGCCATTTTTTACATATTATTTACTTTATTGTTTAAAATTCTGTGTATTTGAAAAAACCAAAAATTGATTTTGACGATGAGTATAATTTAAATCCTCCTGAAGGGGCAGAAGCTGCAAATGCAATCTTTATAAGCTTACTATGCCTAAAAAATCAGAGTGGTGCACAAAAAAACGTAGGTACTATGCTGAATTTATTATTGCATGGTGTGATGAGAGAAATTGAAAGTAAGATATCTTTACTTAGTCGCGTCAACGCCCGCGAAAACCTCGGAATTTTGTGCCACAGGTCGGATCGGGATGCGGTTTTCTGCATTCTCTTCCAAAACGATCATGTAAAAATGTGCCTGAGAAGATTTTCCCCGGAGACCGAAAATTGGCCCGCTGCAGGCCAAAGTGCACGCGAAAAATGCATTATCTGGGAGGCCTTTTGGAAGATTTTCAAATTTGATAAATAAGGGTCAGAACTCGCCCGGATCGGGTACTCGGGGGTTTTCGAGGCCGCTGATCACGAATATAATGTTCAAATTGACCTTCGAACACCTGGTGCACCAGAACCTGACCCAAAACGTCATCTCCGGGAGTTTTCCTGACACAATCAAAGAAGGTCAACCAAAAATAATTTCGGGGGGTTTTTTGGTCCGCTGAATCCAAATCTGGCATCGGCGAGCACCCCACTGGCACCTGGTGCACAGAAACCCGGGCTAGAACGTCGTCTTCGAGAGTTTTCTTGACAAGACTGCCAAAACCCACCCGAAAATCATAAGAGGGCAGTTCTGTGGGGCGGTGGTCCCGAATTTCACGCCGAAAACAACTCCCGGAACACCTGGTGCACCAGAACCTCACCCTAAACGTCATCTCCGGGACTTTTCCTGACACAATCAAAGAAGGTCAACCAAAAATAATTTCTAGGGGTTTTTTGGCCCGCTTAATCCAAATCTGGCATCGGCGAGCACTTCACTGGCACCTGGTGCACAGAAACCCGGGCTAGAACGTCGTCTTCGAGAGTTTTATTGACAAGACTGCCAAAACCCACCCGAAAATCATAAGAGGGCAGTTCTGTGGGGCGGTGGTCCCGAATTTCACGCCGAAACAACTCCTGGAACACCTGGTGCACCAGAACCTCACCCTAAACGTCATCTCCGGGAGTTTTCCTGACACAATCAAAGAAGGTCAACCAAAAATAATTTCTAGGGGTTTTTTGGCCCGCTAAATCCAAATCTGGCACCGGTGAGCACCCCATTGGCACCTGGTGCACAGAAACCCGGGCTAGAACGTCATCTCCGAGTGTTGTACAGACACGACCCCAACAAACTCACCAAAAACCGTCTCATAATTTGACACATTTATTAATGTGTAACTCTGGCGTAGGGCCCTCGAAAGAGTTGTTCCAGTGCTGCAGGAACAACGAGAAGAATTACCACCCCCTCCCCCTAAGATCTCCAAAGCATGCCAAGCGGGCCTTTCACTTTCTAACGAAGCGTAGAGAGAAAGTTTAAGTTGGGTTGAATTTGATCTGAATTGAATAAACAGTTTTTAATCCGAAATTGTATATATATTGACTTCTTTATTTACTTTACATCAATTTCTCTACTCCTCGCATTGTGTAAGTAGAATCAATAATTCCACAAGATGTAAAGATAAAAATCCCAGCGTGGCAGGGGTCGAGAAGGTTGATTTGGACGTGAAATTCGGAACCACCGCCCCACACAACCGCCCTCTTATGATTTTCGGGTGGGTTTTGGCAGTCTTGTCAAGAAAACTCTCGAAGACGACGTTCTAGCCCGGGTTTCTGTGCACCAGGTGCCAGTGGGGTGCTCGCCGATGCCAGATTTGGATTCAGCGGGCCAAAAAACCCCTAGAAATTATTTTTGGTTGACCTTCTTTGATTGTGTCAGGAAAACTCCCGGAGATGACGTTTAGGGTGAGATTCTGGTGCACCAGGTGTTCCGGGAGTTGTTTCGGCGTGAAATTCGGGACCACCGCCCCACAGAACTGCCCTCTTATGATTTTCGGGTGGGTTTTGGCAGTCTTGTCAAGAAAACTCTCGAAGACGACGTTCTAGCCCGGGTTTCTGTGCACCAGGTGCCAGTGGGGTGCTCGCCGATGCCAGATTTGGATTCAGCGGGCCAAAAAACCCCCCGAAATTATTTTTGGTTGACCTTCTTTGATTGTGCCAGGAAAACTCCCGGAGATGACGTTTTGGGTCAGGTTCTGGTGCACCAGGTGTTCGAAGGTCAATTTGAACATTATATTCGTGATCAGCGGCCTCGAAAACCCCCGAGTACCCGATCCGGGCGAGTTCTGACCCTTATTTATCAAATTTGAAAATCTTCCAAAAGGCCTCCCAGATAATGCATTTTTCGCGTGCACTTTGGCCTGCAGCGGGCCAATTTTCGGTCTCCGGGGAAAATCTTCTCAGGCACATTTTTACATAATCGTTTTGGAAGAGAATGCAGAAAACCGCATCCCGATCCGACCTGTGGCACAAAATTCCGAACTTTGTACCCATTTCCGCGAGCGTTGACGCGACTAACTTCAGAAAGTGGTCTTTTACTGGACAAGTAGGCAAATTGCAGGGCGAGCCCTGCAAGCCTGCGAGTCCAGTAAAAGCACTTTTGGGACGTATTACGTACAATTTTTTTTTTAAAACGGGCATTGTTGTACCATAAATTTCTTATTAAAAACAATAAAACAGTTAGTCTAAGATAGCGGTCAATTGGTTTCTATGGTAAGCGAGTTTTGTATCTATTTAATAGTTATTTAAGCAACGAGTTTATTAATATAGAAGTTTAATAATCGAAATATTTTAATGCGCGAGCGATAGCGAGCGCATTAATGTTTGAGATTATTAAACTTCCTATTAATTTACGAGTTGGTTACAAAATTTTTCCGTCGACTTTTTTTAAGAAAAAAATAGCTTATAAATAAATATTAAATAAATTTATGTACTTGTTCTTTGTTAAAAACTTTTGATTTTTTTGAAACATATCCAGTTTTCTTCTTTTTAATAAACGTAATTAGTTTATTATTCTTACTGATATCGACATTTGTATTCATATTAAAAGTTGTTCTTAGCATCGAATATTTTGGCCATAAACTGGCTATTATTAATTTTTCAGCAAGGTATGAGAAATGTGCTAGTACCTACTGATTCTGAATAATGAGTAATATTTTTTGTATTACACCATAAAATAAACTCTGCATATGTTTTATTATATAACGATTTGCTTTGATCAGGCAATAAATTTAATGACGTTTTAAATAAAATGGCATGATAAAAAAAAACGCGACTGATCAAAAATATTGACATTGACAGATCTCAACATTAATAGCCTGTTAACGCTCTTGTTCGTTAATACCACTTATTAATGATCAATTTTAGACAATAGTTAGTACATTAACATTGTTATTAATGTAAAGTCGACGGAAAAACTATTTAAAACTATTTGTCATATTTTGACGTTTAGTTGAAAACGAGAAAATGGATATTCAAAATGATGCTATGATGCATTTGATTGTGAAGATGAAATTATACCGGAGGAATATGGTAAGCGAGTTTTGTATCTATTTACAAGTATAAAATAACTTGTCATATTTTGACGTTTGTCTCAGAAACTCATTATAATGCAAGCAGTTCAAAAAATCTCACGTCAACGAATATTTTTGATATACCGTGCTTACAGATAAGTCATGCTAATAATAGTACGTTTAATATAACTATTCAAAAATAATATTTATATTTGTAAACCAAACATTAAGTTCTTATTATAAAAATGTAAACTGATTTTCATTAAAGATAGGCCAGAGAGTAAATAAAAATGAGTCCGGTAAAAGCTTTTACCGGACTTGTCCGACAAAATGACACTTTCTGACCTAAAAATAAACCGGAAAGTACTAATTTCTGGCCGGTTAAAAAAAAATGTATTAATTTTATAATTTTAGCGCCCCGTCATTTTGAGTTCGCTGTTTGTCCTTACCGTTAAGAGACTGTTTAAGTTTCGAGAGTAGAGTAGTAGGCACTGAGTAGTCGTACTGCCTCAGAGATAATATTGTCTCTGTACTGCCTACTGCCTTAAGTCGTGATTTGGCATTATGGCAAAGCGAGAGAGAAACCATTATTATGAATTGTTTATATGTCATATTATGAAATGTACGTTATATATGTCGTTTGTAAAGTTAAATTGTTACTTAAATTAATTGTTTATTTGAAAAATATTACGATAAACAAACTTTCCTCAAACATCTACATTAATAAATTAACATTTTTTTTTCAGAATTGTGGTGGTAAGTAGGTACTTAATTTTTTTATAACAATTATAACCTTTGCCAAACAAAAATTTGGTCCTTAGTATTACTTTTTTTTATTAATTACAGTGGACAGGAAATGTAAAGTTGTCTGACATAATAGAAAAATTAAAATATTTTAATGTTAAAACAATTAAAAAATATTGTCAGATTAAGTCAGAGATAATAGTGGATCAAGTCGTGTTGATTTCAAGCATAGATCTGTGATTTCAAGACTTGCCTTAAAACAATTCAGCTTCTTGACAAAGCTTCCAGAATGGGATGCTCACAACCGGTGGAATGAAGGTATATTTAGCGAAATAATTCTTTGCACTAATACTAATGAAAATTTAAATGTTAAATTATTTTTTTACAGATTTAAGTGTAGAAAATTTATGATGAGAGTTTATATAGAATTTGATGGAGTGAACTTTTGGAGTCTGCAATAAAAAGCTAGCATATCCATATGGTTTGTGATGTAAATTGTGGCAAGCAGATGAATGAAAGTCTAATTTATCATCAATATGTTGAAAAAGGTGGTAGACTTATCAAAGGTTTAAATTAAAGATATATTATTTACAGGAATAAAAGATATTAGACCGTTTTAGTTTTTTAATCTTACTTGCTTTTCACTAATTTTGTTATAAGTGTAAACAATATATATTTATATATTTTTTAAAAAGAAGCTTTAACTCAACTAACTGTATTTACAATTCGTAAAAAATTAACAATATAAACTTTTGAAACATCGACTTAGGAATAATAAAATAGTTCTGTTAATGATATCAGACAAATATATTTTTACAAGTCAGTAGTGTATAAACCATTGTATGTCAATGGTATAAACACAAATCAAAAAATATTTATATTGATCACAACTACGATACACGACAAAAAAGTAATTTGCTGCTAAAGACAACTCAAGCAAATAAAACCATTGAAAAAAGAGGGTATAATTATATCTCTAATAGATTATATAATTTCTTACCAATAGAAATAAGAAATATAAAACCATTGTATATTTAAAAAAAAAGAGTTAAGGTTTTTTTACTATCTCTAGAGAGAACACAAATTCATATATAATCTAATTGTTCCCTAAAATTTTGAATTCTGTAAGATAGATAATTTTTGTTGGTTTTTGTTAAAATTTTTCAATCTCTTGATAGTTTTGTAGATGTATGTATGTATGTATGTGTATATGTGTATGTATGTACATGTGTGTATATATGTGTGTATATGTGTGTGCATGTATATATGTATAAAAAAAACAAGAAAAATATAGACATATATAAGTCCACTCACTACCCACGGACAGGCTTTGCCTTTGTGTGTTGCCAGTTTATAAATTTCTAAAATTTTGTAACATTGTAAAAATTTTTGTGAATAAAGTTTTATTTATTATTTTTATTTTATTATTATGATGCTAGTAACTTTAAACAAAATAAAATTTTTGCGAAAGTTAGAATGAAAGTTAAACAACAGTGTCAAGTGTATGATATTACGGTTAAAATATTAGTCATATAAAATAAAAATTAATAAAAGTTTAAAATGTACTTTTTTTCCGAAAAATGTTTCATGATTCTCTCTTAAGAACAATAAAAAAGTTGTAATTTTAAAATTAATTTTTAATACTTTGAATAATTAAATCATTCTTTTTACACAGACTTCAGAATTATGGAAATAAAATAGAGTAACTAAGTCATTAGACTAATACGTAAAATAATAAGCAGATTTTAATTTTGGTTGATTTAGATGTAATTTTTATTGGGTATGGCTCTAAATCGTTGACTTGTGTCCATTTATCAGTTATAGTCCGAGTGTAAGCCACATAGTGGCCTACTTTGCTCGGTTCTAAGGGAGGACGAAATTCAATAATACCACATAACAAATATTTTTTATTTAGTATCATTAATGTGGTTGGAATATCTTGCAAAAACGTATTTAATAATGGTTGTCGATTATTTTTCGAAAAAAAAGCAGATGTTTCATAGAAATGACTAATATTTAAACATAAGTATGTAGAAACTGTCATTGTACGACCTACTACGATTTTCTTACAGTTTTTACAAAAAAAGTTTCTTTTTAAAATTTCATTCAATACACTCTCTTGTAAGAAGTTGAATCCATAATCCCACACTAGTTTAGCACTTACATTTAATATTGAGATTTGATTACTCTCAGAAAATTTACAATCAAAGCAATCTTTGTTTTCAGAGATTGATTCATAACTAGCCATTAGTTTTTTAAATAACTCACAAATGTCATCACTGCAGTCAACCGTAAAGTCTTCTTCAGGATATAAATTACGTAAAACTGATAATCTTTTTTGATAAAATTCAGACGTAGCACCGTTTATTGCATAAAAAACTAGAGTTGAAAAATAGCTTGAAAAATTAATTTTAAGATTAATAAAATTTTTGAAATGCTTAAAATTGAGGTAAGCAAATGACATTACTTCCAATAAACTGTCAATTGGACACGTATTTATGACTTTTACTTTAATTTGACCAATTTTCAAAGGGCTAAAATTGCTACCGTTTTTAATTATTAAATTCTGCTTTCTTTTATTTTTTCTAGTTTTTACACTATCAGCTGCATTTTCATGTAACACTCGTACTTCAGGACACGCAGAGACGTATTTTCCTCGTTTCGTAGGTTTATCCGACATAATTACAGGTGTAATTTGTCGTTTTCTCAGGCATCTTTTCTGAATAATTTTAAGATTAGAATCTTTTGAAATATTGTTATCTGTATTTATTTTATTTAAAGTAGAATGAAAAAGAGGAGTATCCAAATAATTTTCTTCAACAACAGGCTGTCCGGTTAATTTTTCTTTCTTACCAATCGATTTTTCATCTTCAATTTTTAAATTACTTGGCTTTAAGTCGACTATAATTAAAGAACTATCATCTAAAATATTATCTACAGGAGTTTCAAATTCAACTAAATGCGTTTCGACGGATTCATCAACTACCTTGTTTCTCCAATTTTCAATGAAGTTTAATATCCGTGGATCAGTGTTTTTATTATCTTTGCCGGAGTCAGGTTTTCTTTTCGTCAGTTTCTGTTTATTGTAAGAACTTCTTGCTTCTATCATTCTAGTGTTTATGGTTTTAGTATGTTCTACAACAAAAATATCAGCTCGATTGGTTTGTCGATCCGTCAATACACAATCTTTCACAAACCTAAAATAATTTTCTGATCTTGAAGAAGTCGCTATTAGGTTTGTGGAATTGTAATATTTTAACATTGCATTCGTCCATGCCGGGAATTTCTTAAATAAAAGTTTCAAATCTTTCGAAATATCAGGTAAATAATACATATTTACATCATCAAAACGGGTGTTCATATCAGGAGCATTACGTGGTGCTTTATCAAAAAGATCTTCGATGTAAGTTGATAATTCATTATTAAGTCTATTCTCTGGTTCATCTTCATTCAAGTCCTCATCATGACAAGATACATGTAGTTCACAAGAGTTTTTATTTCCACAAACAAAATCGACTTTCACTTCACTATAATTAACCGTCGTTTCCTCAAATTGAAAAGTTTCAATTTTCTCCAATATCCATTTGATATCGTCCTTACAGCCTGATTCGTTAGTGCTTATGTTAATTAAAGATTTCATGATTTTTTCGATATCTTGAAACGATTCTAGAGTAGTCATGAAACCAACAGCTCTTAAATAAAAATCTTTCGCGTAATATTTACAATTTGTGAAGCATTTGAGCCGCGATATCCAATGAATTAGATGAGCGATGTCTATGCGTAGATATGGACGACTTACATCTTTAGATTTATTGTTTAATACCTGGTAACATCTTGATAGGTACTCTTTGTAAGTTGTATGATGATAAGCCAAGCATATTGCATTTTGTAACGCTTTTGACATATCAGTGACGATTTCCAGTGGAACCTTTGCTTTTGATGAAATCCATTCCTTTAGCCAAAACTCTATAATTTTTGTATCATGTCTCTCCGACAACATTTGGCAAACGGGTACAATTAACGACCCAATATGAGTTACTACCTGATACAGAAATATTGGGCCGCAATAACTGTTGTCAATTGATGAAACTTTTCTAACGACACTGCCTGTTGCATCAATTGATACGATAGAATTTAAAGTAAGAAGATCATTGAAAATGTCTATTTGCTCGGAAGACCAATACATAATAAAAAACTTGTCAAAGCCAACTTGTCTTATGACGGAGTTAAGTTCTGGACTATTATGCTTCAAGTGACGAATAGATTGCCATAAATCACCTTTAATACCGAGACGTTTCTTCTTTTCTTGATGCCGGATTTGATTTAAGACATCTGCTGTTGGGATAATTGGAGCATCCAAGTCACCATATTCCTGGAATTCCTCAATTAATTCATTTTTAAACAATAAACCTTTTTTAAACTCCATGGCTTTACCATATTTCTTCCTTAGGTCTCCAGAAATGTGTCGTTTTTTGGTATGGGGAATACTTTTCGTATCTATAGTATGAATTATTAATAAAACGTTGTCATCATTTTCAAAACTAAAAGTAATTTCGCCATAAAATGCAGCTTTACATATTTTTTCTGTACAAAAAGCATTAATTTTGACAATAAATTTATTACTATCATCATCATCACTATCTAATTTATAAATATTTTGAGTTTTGAAGTTATAAGCACACGGTAATTTTTTATGTACATAAACTAATTCTGCAATAGTATGTCCCCAACCACGACGTAAACTGTAATAGTCTTTTTTATTTTGATAAATTTTTTTAATCGGTTTTATTTTCAACCACTGTTCACTGGTAAGTAAAATTACAAAATTTATTAACTTTGCTCTACTGGGCTCGTTTTTTGGTAAATGAATTTCAAAGTCACTATCATTAATTTTACCATTTTCTTTAGAATCATCGATTGATGTAACAAGTTCTGCATTTGTTTCTTTTGGAAAATCATTACTTTTCTTTTTGTCTGGAAAATTTAAATTTCGTGCTTGGAGATAAGACTGTTTAATATTATATCTGTTTTGATAGATATCAAAGTATAATGCGAATGGCGCTTTTAAATATTTTTCCGATTCCAACTTCCAAATTTGACAAATTTCTTTCCAAATAGGATGTACTTTTGGTTTTAGAGTTCCATCGTCACAAAATATATCAAAATTAACTATTCTATTTAAAACCTCAATGGCAGAAACAGCAGCCCAAGACGTCATTTTGGCTATAAAAATCGAAATTATTTATTAATTTAATTAATTGGAAATTCATCATATTTATTGAATCATATACTTACATATTAAATCATATAACTACATAAATAAAAAACACTAAAATAAGTTTAATTTACTATTTATAACTATAAAAGGGCTATTACATTTGGGAAAAAAGCAAACTATGCTATTCTGTAAAATACAGATATCAGCGTATACTAAGCCTTTTATAGAATTACAGCTAGTAAACTATGATATTCTGTCAAATACAAGTATTAGCGTGTATTAACTGTTTTATTTAGAATTACAGCCAAATGAGAAGTTAAATGTTTGTATATTTGAATTAAATAAAAAAATGAGTTTTCTGACGATACTACAAACCTATATGGTGTTTGATATGTTGGCTGTTGTGTCGTACTGTTAGGGACATCGATGATTGTTTTTTATTAAATAAATGTGTTAGATTTTTTTTTTATTAAATTAATTAATATGTAGAATAAAAATATTTTGTAAATATACCTTTTACACACTTTATTCCTAAAAACTATTTTCAATTTACCCGACTGGATTACTTACGTAGGTAATCAAGAATGGGAAAACTTCATTACAAATCAAACAAAACGACTTTGAAATTGACCAAAGAATGCTTTCAACTGTACTTGTAAATTTTAGAATAATTTTTTAGGGTAGCATCCACACAATACTAGCCATAGATTAGATCATACAGATTGTTAGTTTTTAAAAAAAATCCTAGTAAATTTTATTAGAAAAATAAAAAAAGGTTAAATAAATGTGTGAAAATTACAATAAACTTTTAAGAGATTCTCCTTGATTGGCACTGTAAAATCAGTACTCACTATTTAAGAGATTTCAGAAATAGATATTAGGTATTTCGTATATATTTATATTTGTGTTAAGGGTTTCAGTCGAGGTAAATATGGTCCTACATGCAGCCATCTATATTGCATTTAAAATTGTTCGATATTTTCTATAAAATTAATTAAGTACGGAATTTGTTTGGCAGAGGTTAATTTGTTTATATATTTTTTAAAGTTAAGTAACTTACCTGCAGAATTCTAAGCCACCAGTTTACAAAAACCGGCAACATTGTATACTCATAAAACCGTAAGGTAGAGAACGGCAAAAGATAGTATAATCTGTGGTTTGTCGCATTACAATTTTTTCTAGTACTTTTTCATCCGAAGCTGCCATCACGCCATCACCCGCTTGTCCCCTTACTAAGTAAAATTTTTATGTAGTAAGTTATGTTTTCATGCAGATATCGATGTGGCTTCTAAATACAACTGATAGATGGCTTTGATAAGTAGTTATACGGGGGGTGGTTTAAAAAAACTTAGTTTACAAATGTAAAATGTAATTAATAATTTTGATTAATTCCGTATAATTTTTGAATAAAAATCAACGAATATCAACCGATCTAATTGGGAGGAATTTTAATAAATTAAAAAAAAAGTAATTTGTTAAAATACAGGAAAAAACAAAATCTGTAATTTTAGTTTTAAATAATAATTAATAAAAAAATTAACTAATTGCTGGAGCAATTACGGATTCTGAGAGAGCATTTAGGGAGCAATTTATAATTGAAAAAAATATAAAAAACTGTAATTTGTTGTGGAAAAGTGTGGAAAAAATAAATTCCGTAATTTAAATTGCAAATAATTAATTAAAAAATGGACTAATTACTGGAGCAATTGTGGATTCTGAGAGAGCATTTGGGGAGCAATTTGTTGATAAAAAAAAAATACAAAAAAATGTAATTTGTTGAGATATAGAAAAAATAAATTCCGTAATTTTAATTGTAGATATAATTAATTTAAAAAAATATTAATTACTGCAGCAATTGAGAATTCTAAGGGAGCACTTAGGGAGCAATTTATTTATAACAAAAAAAAAACTGTAATTTGATTAAAATGTAGAAAAAATAAATTCCGTAATTTTAATTGCAAATAATTAATTAAAAAATGGACTAATTACTGGAGCAATTGTGGATTCTGAGAGAGCATTTAGGAAGAAATTTATAATTGAAAAAAAAATAATAAAAAAACCGTAATTTGTTGAAGTGTAGAAAAAATAAATTTCGTAATTTAAATTGCAAATAATTAATTAAAAAATGGACTAATTACTGGAGCAATTGTGGATTCTGAGAGAGCATTTGGAGAGCAATTTGTTGATAAAAAAAAATACAAAAAAGAACTGTAATTTGTTGAGATATAGAAAAAATAAATTCCGTAATTTTAATTGTAGATAATTAATTTAAAAAAATATTAATGACTGGAGCAATTGAGAATTCTAGGGGAGCATTTAGGGAGCAATTTATTCATAACAAAAAAAATTAAAAAAAAAACTGTAATTTGGTTAAAATGTAGAAAAAATAAATTCCGTAATTTAAATTGCAAATAATTAATTAAAAAATGGACTAATTACTGGAGCAATTGTGGATTCTGAGAGAGCATTTGGGGAGCAATTTGTTGATAAAAAAAAAATACAAAAAAAAACTGTAATTTGTTGAGATATAGAAAAAATAAATTCCGTAATTTTAATTGTAGATAATTAATTTAAAAAAATATTAATTACTGGAGCAAGTGAGAATTCTAAGGGAGCATTTAGGGAGCAATTTATTTATAACAAAAAAAATTAAAAAAAAAAACTGTAATTTGGTTAAAATGTAGAAAAAATAAATTCCGTAATTTTAATTGCAAATAATTAATTCAAAAAATTACTAATTACTGGAGCAATTGCGGATTCTGAGAGAGCATTTAGGGAGCAATTTATTGATGAATTTTGTTTTTTTTTTTAATTCAAATTTGTTGAGATATGGAAAAAATAAATTCCGTAATTTTAATTGCAAATAATTAATTAAAAAATTAATTAATTACTGGAGCAATTGCGGATTCTAATGGAGCATTTAGGGAGCAATTTTTTTATGTATAAATTAAAAAAATCTATGAATACTCCACGCTAACTTAATTGTGATCAGTCGGCTGAGTTACCGTAAGACAATAGGGATTGAAAAAGTCCCATGTAGGCAAGCCGCACAATATGCTTTGGTAAAAATTCTGAGAGCCTTCTGAGCAGATATAAAACAGACGATAACTTATTACAAAGTTTTTTAGTATGGCATTTTTGTATAACATTATAGGTAGCTATGTGTATAACTACTCATATATTTTCTTTTTAAATTTAATTTTTAAGAATAATTTTTTGAAATTTGCTACCATTTAAATTATTGCACTTTCTAGTTGGCTATTAAAGTTTTTTTTTACAATACCTGCCTTTTACATTATAATATTGAAAACGAATTAATTCTTGCTTGGCACTCTTTTTATTTATATTTTTATATTATTTCTTATTGCTTTATTTGATATAAAATAATTATGATTTACTAATTAACTATCCATAATCCTTAATATTTCTTGGCAGTATATTATGTGTATATATATATTTTTATAACGCTGCTTGCGTCCAAATATTTATAATGTTTAAGTTGATTGCATATTTTTTATATTTTTAAATATGTACATAACAAATGATACACCTTTTAATTTTTTACTTCTTTTTGCTAAAACAATTTTTTTCTTGTTTTGTTTTCGATATAATTTATATTATATATTAGAAATAATTTTAAAAAAACTGCTGCCACTTAATTTATGGATTTTTTTTATGTGGATGTGGGTATTGCGTTGCAATTGGTTAATTATTATTCAGGTTGATAATTATTTTTTTTTCTCTTAATTTTGTAATTTTTGCAATTGCATTTAACCTGGTAATTTATATTTTTTAAATATAATTAAGATGTAAGATTAATTTGATTTACTTACTCACTATTTATAGTTCATAATCTTTCTTGCCATTATATTAATTGTTTTTTTTTTGTATAACTTCTGCTTGCATTCACATATAGTATTTAGATTGAGTGCTTGTTTATTATATATTTTCTTTTTTTTGCTACGCCAATTTTTCAATTTTTTAAAATTTACTGTTAATAATTTATAATACTTCTTGCTTATCTGTTTTTGTTTTCTAAATGTTTCTATGGGAAATGTAGATAGATTGAGTCAATAAATCACCAACAATTTAAAGATTTAAGATTTCCGTTTTTCCGTTGCTGCTTACTATGACAGTGGCGTGCAAAGAGGTTAATAAAGTAAGTAACTCCCAGGTTAAGTATAAATTTACGTAATCTATATTTTTGTTGCTTTACACATTTTATTATATTAATATACTTATAGTTTTTTGTTTTGTTTTGATATATACAATTTTTTTTTATTACACAGATATTGGTTTCAAGATTAAATTTACAATAAAGATTGCACTATGGATTTCTTGCATTGATTTTTATATTATCTGAATATTTTGCTTTTTTAAAAAAAATGTTTAAAATTTCACATCTAAATGCTAGATCCTTGGTACCGAAATTCGTTAATGTTAGGCAATTAATTCTCACGGAAAATTTTGACTTTTTTGGAATTACTGAAACCTGGTTGGATCCTGAATTTAATGAGGATGTTTTAGGTATTGACGGTTATCGCTTTTGTCACCTGCCTAGACCGCGACGTGGTGGCGGGGGGGGGGGGTTTTTACATTAAATCTAATTTGCAATTTAATATAATTCATTCAGAACTGCATGAGTCTATTGAACAATTGTGGTGTCAAATTCATTTGGCAGGAAGACTTATTACAATTGGAACGATATACAGGCCAAATTCATTGTTCTCTGAATTTTTAACCAGAATTGAGCAATCATTTTCTGATTTAATACCCTTTTGTGACGAGTTCTTTTGTATAGGCGATTTTAATATAGACGCCTTAAAGTTAGATAGTTCATATTGTTCACGATTTCACTCTTTACTTGAAATGTTTGATCTTCGACAGATTATCAGGAATCCAACCAGAGTTACTGCTTCTTCTTATTCTTTGATTGATTATATAATTACAACTAATGAGGCACGTCTTGGAGGCTCTGGTGTGTTGGCGGTGTATGATATTGCGGATCATTTTTTGGTATATTGCTGCGTGGAGGTTGGCGCTGTTCTGAATCAAACTAAAACTGTAACTTTTAGAGATTTTTTACATTAAGATGTAAATTTATTCAATAATGATCTAAGATCAATTCAGTAAGAGACAATTTTCGATTTTGATAATGTAACTGATAAAGTTAATTTTTTAAATACCAATATTTTGCTTTTATTTGATACACACGCACCATTAATTACTAGAATATTTGATGAATCCTATAAGCCCTGGATTACTGACAATATTCGGTTTTTATCATCTTTGAATAAAAAAATAATTAAAAAATAACAAAAAACCCGCCTGCATGGATAGCTACAACTAAAAATCAATTGAAAAGACTGAAACAAGACGAAAATTTAATGACTAGGTATTTAAAAAAAAAACAATGATTAGTTACTTAGGACCAGAAACATAAATTGAAACAGTACCACACCTATGTACCTACGTATTGTACAAATAGAAATATCAGCACGGTAGTCATTCAATTTTTTGCAACATTATAAACAGAATTACAGTCGGAGGCATCCACAAAAGGATAATAATTTAACATAGCATACACTTTCATGCCTCCGACTGCAATTCTGTTTATAATGTTGCAAAAAATTGAATGACTACCGTGCTGATATTTCTATTTGTACAATACGTAGGTACGTAGGTGTGGTACTGTTTCAATTTATGTTTCTGGTCCTAAGTAACTAATCATTGATTTTTTTTTAAATACCTAGTCATTAAATTTTCGTCTTGTTTCAGTCTTTTCAATTGATTTTTAGTTGTAGCTATCCATGCAGGCGGGTTTTTTGTTATTTTTTAATTAATTTTTTATTTATGTCTTTTTAGTTTAGAGTGCTTATTCTAAACTCGCTAAAGAGTTCATGAGAAATCATTAATTTCTAAATGGTGCTACAAAACATCTGTTTCGGATTTTTAAAATATTTATGTGTTTTTGAATCAAATATTCTTATTTACAATGTGCGTTGGTCACCGGGATTCGAACCTGGGACCTCCGCTACAGAGGCCGTTATGGCTTAATGACTATTTTCAACAAAAACAACCGGGACCAACGGTTTTATACGTGGTGTTACTTTACAACAATCAGTATGGGAATATTCAAATATTTCCCGATTGACTACCCTAATGGGTTGGACTTTTCCTTTGAAATTGATATGGAACCGCCCACGCGGTATGCTCTTTCCAATAAAAAATATATTATCAATATCGGATGGCTCTGTAAAAAGTTGTGTGAGATTTGTGAGTTCTGAATTATTATTTTTATTAGTAAAGCTAATTTTTTTAGCGTTCCTGTTGTTAGGAAAAGTAATAACTTAATTTAACTCACGTGTTCTATTCATGAAACTGAACAACTTGCCCTAAGAAATATAGATCGAAATATGAAAAAAAAATGATTTCCCATAGTAAATGAGAAATCAGCTGTAGCATTTTGTACGTCCAATTATTATTATGTTTTTCATTTCCATACCACGTGTTCTACTCATAAAACTAAACAACTTTCGCCAAGGAACTTAGATAGAAATACAAAAAAAAATCCGATTTGCTTTGCAGAAAAAATATTCATTTCTTTTTTGATCGTTCTATTTAATATTAAAACTAAAAGTTATATACATATTTAGAATTTGTGTTTAAAATCCTTCATTTTGATACCCCACTCGATATGCTTGGTACAATTTATTTTTTTATTGCCTCACAATGTGGCGTCAAACATCCGCCCTTTTTGATTTTTTTTAAATGTCACCTATCTAAGAACACAAATTAAGACAAATTTAACGATACCTCAAATGTAAAAAATCCGTTTAGCGGTTCTGGAGATACAAGGTAAGGAAGAATATTACATAGATACACGATACGCGCTGAAAACATAACCCTCCGTCAGTCGGGTAAAAAGAAAGCATTTCGTAAATTAAAACAGACTAATCGTCAATCTGACCGTGATTATTACAAATCAATACGAAATTATGCCACACTTGCTGTGCGTCATGAACGTAAAGCTCATATAGAACAGGAAGTTACTAATCGTAATCCTAAAAAACTTTGGAATTCCCTTCGCCAATGTTGTATTGTAAATAATAAAACATCTACTGAAATTCCTGTACAACTTTCAGATCCTGACGATGTAGTTAATTATTTTTCGTTGGTTCAGAGCAGCGCTCTTCCAGATTTTAATTTAAAATTATTTTACGATACTAATATCAAAACCTCTGTACAAAATATCCTTACTTTTAGGAAAGTTACCGATTATGATGTTTTAAAAGCCATTCATTCAATTACTTCAAATGCGATAGGTTGCGATAAAATCAGTCTTAAAATGATTAAACTTTGCTGTCCATTGTTAGCACATTTTTTAAGGCACATTATTAATTACTGTATTGAAACCGGCACCTTTCCATCCTGCTGGAAAGTTTCTGTTGTGTAGCCTATTTGCAAAGTAAAAAATCCTACAACTTATAGTGACCTTCGCCCTATCAGCATCCTTCCAGTCCTATCTAAAGTTTTTGAAAAAATCATAGTTGTTCAAATGCGAGCGCATCTATGTTCCGAACACATACTCCCTAAAAATCAGTCTGGGTTTCGTCCAGGATATGGTTGTCCTTCGGCACTTGCTTCTATCATTGATGACATCCTGTCTGCCTCTGATAAGGGACTTTTGACAGCTTTGGTGTTGTTGGACTACTCCAAAGCCTTTGACACCATAAATCATAAATTACTTATATCAATTTTACATTACATTGGTATTGGTGGTAGGGCCATTTCTTTACTTGCAGATTACGTTTCTGAAAGGAGGCAGACGGTTTGCATCTCTGGTAAGTACTCGCATCTCGCAGAAGTTTCTTCTGGTGTGCCGCAGGGCTCCATTTTAGGACCCTTACTTTATACAATTTATACTTGCTCATTATATAATTGTCTTGAATACTGTGATCACCACATTTATGCGGACGACACTCAGATATACAGATCTTTTTCTGAAAATGATGTTCTTATCAATAGTCAATTCATCAATAAAGACCTTTCTGAACTTTTAAATAACTCAAAACGTCATAATTTAACTGTTAATCCATCAAAATCAGTAGTACTCTTGTTTGGATCTACCAGAGCTCGCGAAAGAATTAAAGATAATTTGAGTATTATTTTAGGAGATCAACTTTTGCCTGTTTCTGATGAAGCCAGAAACTTGGGTGTTTCGATGGACTTTACTCTACGTTTTAAATCTCATATTACCAAATTAATACAGCGTAGCATTTCAGCTTTAAAAATGCTTTATTCCAACAGGAAGATTCTTAATACAAAAACTAAAATTCTGCTTTGTGAATCTCTTGTTCTGTCACACTTTAATTTTTGCGATGTCATGTATGGGCCTTGTCTTGATTCAGTAGACAAGACCAGAATCCAGCGCGTTCAAAATTCTTGTCTTAGATTTATTTATGGTATGCGCCGACGTGATAGAATTTCTCATATGGTTGGGATGACTGGGTGGTTGAACATGGCCGACCGCCGGAGCCTTCACTTGGCTTGTTTCTATCATAAAATTATACAATCAAATAGTCCTCCTTATTTATATAATAGGATAAGTTTTAGAACAGATGTGCACAATATAAATATACGTAGGAAGGATCTGTTATCTATTCCAATACATCATTTAGAAATTTATAAACGATCTTTCTCCTATAACATATCATTTATTTATAATAAAATACCTGCACATCTCAAAAATTTGCCATACAACAGTTTTAAAAATCAACTTAAACGATTAATGCTTTGAAATCAACTATAATTATAATTATATTTCTTTGATCAATGACGGGCAACGACTTTTAAAATCTTTTTTTAAAATCTTTTTATATTTTTTTTTCTGGGGGCGCTACCATAATTTAATTTAATTATTTCCTGGGTGGGCGGTAGACCAGAAGGTAGGTATTTGCCTACTGACTGAGCTCACTCCTTTTGGATGACCATGACTCCATCTCTCTATAACAAGGCCGGCCAAACCCAGGCACGCGGGCCACGAAGTGGCCCGCCAAGGCATTTGAATTTGCCCGCTACCAGTCAGATTTACTGGACCTCTGTCATCTTGAAACTACTACCACAGGAAAGAATATATTCATGAAACTCAAAGATTGCATTGAGGGTAAGAGCCTAAACTGGGATAAATGCAATTCAGTTTGTACTGATGGAGCACCTACAATTATGGTCGACAATTGTTTTCTTATCATTGCATTATACACCTTGAAGCTTTGTGCGCTAAAGATATGACGTTCGAGGATGTGATTGACCCAGTGGTACGATGCATTAATTTCATACGTGCCAGAGCACTGAACCGCAGACAATTCGGAGTGTTGTTTGAAGAAGAAATAAAAGAGTACCGCGAATTACATCTCTATTGCGCTGTCTGCTGGTTATCCAAAGGTGAAATGTTGAAACATTTTTATGATTTGAGGGAACAGGTTCTGGATTTTCTGGAAGAAAAACAAGCATTGCCATCAGAGAGAGCTCTTCTTAAAAATTCATTATGGTTGTGCGATCTTGCGTTTTTAGTAGACATAATAAAGTACATACCTTAATGTCCTGAACTTTAAATTGAAAAAAAAAAGATTGTTTTCTTCCGACAATGCTGAACCTAATCAATGGTTTCAAAGGGAAATTGAACTTGTTTGCAGCAAACTTAGAGGGAAATAATATTGACCATTTTTCAACACTCGCAAGTGTAAAAGAAAAACTAAAGATCACTGTTTTTGATATCCCAAAGTACAAATCAAAAATAAAATGTTTAAAAGAGTCTTTTGAAAACAGGTTCCAGAATTTTGAATCTGACAAGAAAAATATTCAGCTGTTTATTAATCCTTTTGCGATCAGTTCTACTGACCTGCTTGGGTATCCAGCAAACATTCAGCTCGAACTAACAGATCTACAAAATCACACTGCCCTGAAACAAATTTTCCACGAAAATGTATCTTCAGAGCAGCTAACAGAAAGCTTCGCAAATTTCTGGAAAGTAGTTTCTACTGAAGATTTCCCAACATTGCGTGACCTTGCTATGCAAATTTTAAGCAGGTTTGGTTCCACTTATATATGTGAAAAACGTTTTCTACTTTATCCTATATTAAAAATAAATATCGAACATCTCTCACTGCAAAACACATTTCTGATTTGATTGTACTATCAACATCAGATTTAAAACCAAATATCGAAAAAATTGTATCAGAAAAACCTCTTCACCGATCACATTAAACCTAAACAACATTTTATTTCATTTTGTTCACAAATAAAGTAAATTAAAGCAAATTTTGTGTATGGATTACCCTAAGAATATGGTAGTAGTTTTGCCTTTAAAATTTGTGGCCCGGTGCCGCCATAGTCTAAGAAATTTTGCTCACTTCGAAAATTTATTGGCCAGCCTTGCTCTATAATATTGAAGTGCAGCGAAATTGTTGTTTTGATTATACCTATATCTTAATTATAGAAATACTTTTTTGGTTGTATGATATCTTGTAACGTATATTCTTATGTATGAAAACATTTTTTTACTTCCCGCTAAAAAAAAATTAAATTTTTTTTTAAATCGGGAAGTTATTGGTTTCACCCCGTTTTTCGAAAATCGAGTTTTTATCGGATCTCAACGTTTTGAGGTCTTAGGAACCTCCCCTGACTATTTTTACGAGGGTGTCTGTATGTACGTGTGGATGTGTGTGTGTGTGTGTGTGTGTGTGTGGATGTATGTAAACCTCTTATAACTTTTGAACGGCTTGACCGATCGGAATGAAATAAAAAGCATTCCAAAGAGTTCCATCTAACTTAGATTACCTGTAAGTTTGAACCGATTCGAGCCGGTAGATTTCGAGAATTTTCAAAATAACCGAAAAAAACAATTGGTAAAAATGATGTTTTTTGGGCATATCTTTTTGGCTATTGCATCGATCAACTTCATAACCTAATCAGCTCTCAAGCTTAAAAAGCCACGTCGAATGCCGTTCTGCAAATTAAAATCGGTTGATTGGTTCGTGAGATATCGTTGTCGAAAAATTTCTAAAAAAGTGTTTTTTTTTTCAATAACTTAGAGATTTTTTGAATAACCGATTTTGCACTCCCGGTAACGTTTTTAGGTCTCAAAAAACTGCGTCGAATGCCATCTTGAACATCAAAATCGAATAAGGCGTTAAAAACTTATGGCTTTTTAAACATTTCAAAAAAAGTCAAAAACGTCAAAATACGTCACGTTACGATAGCTTTGCGGTTAAAACTAGCGGGAAGTTGCAAGGATGGCCTTTAAGGTCAACCTCTTTTCGAATTTTTTTTTAATGTATGATATCTTATAACATTTTGGTCTCCAATAAATGAATTTTTATTTTATTTCCAATTTAACTTTGAGTCCAAGAGAACACCTAAAAAATACACTCCCATTAAAATTTGTCTATTTTAGCGGTGACTATTTCGAAAAAAAAAAAATACCTATGCCATTTTGTTCAGTATACTTTTTTCTATATTTTAACATTTGTTTTATATTTATCTTAATTAGAACAGATTCTACAGGGTAGGAGGCATTACGTTTCAACTGACCCTCGTAGATAAATGTTTTGATAGGTATATCAAATATTTTATTATTTTAGGTTTTTCATCGGTATATCAACGATTTAAACATAAGTGTAGAAGATATTCGGAAATTTGTGCTTATTGTGGAGAATATTTCTATCAAAGGACATCGTTTTTAATCCATTTTTATAGGCAGCATTTTATAAAAAAAAACGAAAAATAGTAGTAAACATAGAAATATTCATTATAAGAAAAAAGATGAAAAGTATCTTCAACATGCTATTTGTACACAAAAGTTTCAAACACAACGCCACCTAAAACACGTGAAGAATGGAAAAAATATCTTGAAATGTAAAATTTGTTTGGAAATGTTTAAAGTGAATGATCCATTTCGAAGAGCACAATCTAAAGTAAAACCCGTTTGTTGCAAAATTTGTGAAAAAAATAGTCTTAAATGTTTAAAGGTCTGTTTACAAAAAGTCACTTTTTCTTCCGACACATTCACTGTTGAAAATGATTTAAAAGAACATTTGAACATACACAATGCAAAAAAAACAAATAAATGTGAAATCTGTTCAAAAAGTTTTAATTATAAAAGTCATTTAAAGCAACATATTGTAACCTCTTTTTTCTCAATATGTTAAAAGGCTCGTTTATCGAGGTTAACAAATGCGAACGGTACTCAGGGGGTAGGAGGAGAGCGAGCGTGGATTCGAACGAGCTCGATGAAATCTTACTAGAAAGATTTAAGGGGATCTATTTACTAGGAAAAGAAAAGATATAAGAATTTAAAAGGGACTAAAGAGAAAATGAGAGAAATGATGGAAAAAGGGGAAGGTAAATGGGCGCCAGTTACATCTTGGCAATTCCCTATTTTTCCTGAGTCAGCAGTAGATAAGAAAAGTATATAAATATAGGTTTCTTGCATTGTAAAATCACTCTCTTGTTTACTTTCATACTGTTAAGTTTAACTATTGTTCAAATAAATATTTTTTAAAAATAGAAAAGTTTTTAAAAGTTATAAAATTGGCGCAGTCAGTAGGATAACGTGCAAGTTATAGAAAACCGGGAACCGCTTCTGTCGAATTTCTGGACTTTTTGTGACTTTGGTATTTTAATACCTTAAGTGCGGACGATCCTTTGAACATAGTGAAAAACAAAAACAGTTTCCCTTTTTGTGGAACCAGTGCCCTTTCTGGGGACAACCAAGCTTGCAGGGAGTCGGAGACTAGGATTTTTACGAGCCAGTTCTTCAGAAACGTAAGTGCCAAATTTCCTATTCTTGCCTTTCCATTCCTTTCTAAGTTTCGGAAAGATATTTAAGTTTAGATTATAGAAAAATATTATATGACAGATACAGAAATTGATATTTTGTCAGAAATTTTAACTAATACTAAGTTAGAAGAAAATATAAATAAAATGCCTCCAAGTCAACCCCAAGTAAACTGGGATCTCTTTAAATCAAAGATTCATAATTTAAAACCATTCGATGGTAATGTAGATTATTTAAGTCAATTTATATTTAAATGTGAAAAACTAATCAATACTTATGTTCCTTATAATGATGAAGAATTAAATTCACATATATTTGAGTGCATACAAGGTAAATTAGAAGGTAGAGCACAATTTATGGTAGGAAATAGAGTAGAGTTAGATTCATGGCATAAATTAAAAACTGCCCTAATTCAATGTTTTGCGGATAGACGTGATTTAGATTGTCTTGTCCAAGAGCTAACTAGAAGTAGACCTCTTAAAGGTGAACATTTAATTAATTTTGGTAGTAGGCTACAACTTCTTAGAAGTAGTGTTGTACAAAGAATAAGTAACAATATTGCATTATCTGCAACAGATAAAGCTTGTCAAATAAATCATTACAATAAAACCGCGTTAAATACTTTTATTGCTGGATGCAATGGCATTTTGAAAAATAATATGCATTTAAGAAAACCTGATTCTTTAGAAGATGCTATGGCATACGTAGCAGAGTATGAAAATTTCGAGAAAATGTATGGTAATGTACACGATAGGAATAATTATCCAGTAAATAAAAATAATTCAAATAGTATTAATCGCAACCAACATTTTCAAACCCAAATTCCTGTAAGAACTAATTTCAACCCCAGTAATTTTCCAAATAATACACCGAATTTCCAGCCAAATAATCAATCGAATAATTTCTATAGATCAAATAATTTTCAGCCAAATTACCCACAAAACAAACCAAATTGGCCGTGCCAACCAATAAACATTCAATCAATACCCCAAAATACAAAATATTTTACAAACCAACAAGTATTCGGTCCACCGAAAAATGTTTTCAAACCAAAACATATTCCAGAAAATCAGAAACCAAAACCAGAACCAATGTCTACATCCTCAAGAATTCCTAGTATGAATTTAAGACGAAATTTTGTTCCTAATCAAAATACTAATAGAAATTATTTCCAAAGTAATTTAGACACCAACCCCAAATATACTGTTGAAGAATTGTTTACTAATCAATATAATAATTCTGATGAACATGATTTAGAATTATATCAATATGATAATAATATTGAACCATATCAATACACCAATGACGATAATCAATATATAGACGAATATCATAACGACACATTTAATGAAGAACCAAATTTTCAGTCAATGTCTGACCCAAATTTTCAAGAAACCAGCCTTTCAGAAGTAACAACATAACAGAAATGAATAATTTTCATAATAACCCTTTGCCCTTTATTGAAATTAAAAAACCTAAATTAAAATTATTAATTGATACAGGTAGTTCTATTTCTATAATAAAACCCTCAGTAATCGAAAAATATTATCCAAATTGTATTTATCATAATAATGCAACGTTAACAACTTCTTTCGGAAGTAAAGTGATAAGATATCAAGCATTAATTCCAGCGTTTGCAGAATTTAATTGTGATTATAATATTAATTTCATTCTATATGACTTTCATAATTTCTTTGATGGCGTTATCGGTATTAAAGATTTAGCAACTATGAACTTGAACATCGACCTTGCAAACAAAAGATTAATCGGACAACACGTTGAAATTCCATTCAGATATAGCGAAGCTGATGATATAAAATTTTCATTCTCAGTGAATTCCGACGAAACAGTAATAAAGAAATTACCAGTCAGCATAGATAACGGAGAGATATTTGTAGAACAAAGAACAATAAACAATCTAAATATTCCACCTTTGATAACTGTTGCAAAAGACGGTTTTGCACAAATAGAAATACAAAATTATACAAATAATTGCATATCAGTTACTTTAAATAAACCGCTTAAAGTCAATTCTTTTCAATCATCTGAATATGAACTTTATAAATTTGAAAATTTCATCAACAATAATAATATAAAACTCGATAAAAATTTAGAACATTTGATACATACTAAATCTTACAGATATCCTTATGTTTATAAAGACGAAGTAAAATATTTAAAGGGAAAAAGTAACAAGGCAGCAGATGCTTTATCTCGCTACCCAAACCTAAATACAATGGAAACAGAGTCCTTGGATGTAAATCTAGGAGACATTGATGATATTATACAGAAAGAATTAGAAGCAATAGCTCAAGAAAATACACCTTTATTAGAATTAGATATTTCTGACCTTTCAGAAATACTTGAAGAAAATCAACCTAAACAAAAAATAAATATAATATCTGATATACAGATTAAACAACCTACCACAAGAACTGAAAACAAAGAGAAAGAAACAGATTTAGAGACTATTCATTCATCTAAAGAGAATCCAATATTTTCAATACCTATTACAGAAAGACCATTAAACCTATATAAAAACCAAATCTATTTTACCTGTGGTGATACCAATAAAATACTGGTAGATCGACAAAAAGTTTTTGAAAATAAAAGATTATATGTTACTCTTCCAAAATTGAATCTTGAAGCAAGTATAATAAACTTTATTAAGGAATATATCGATCCAAAACAAAATTATGCGTTATATTTTCCTTATCAAAATTTATCGCATCTATTTACAGTGACACTTCAAAACACTTTCAAGCATTCCTCTTACAAATTTATTCAATGTACAAAAGTACTTAATGATATTCACTTAACAGACGAACAAAAGGAAAAAATAGAATATCACCATATATTTAAATCAGGACATCGTGGCATAAACGAAGTTCAAAAATCATTAAGTTCTCGATATTATTGGCCGAAAATGAACGAGGATATTGAAAACTTTATTAACAATTGTGAAACTTGTTTAAAGAATAAATATGATAGGAATCCTCCTATAATTAAATTTAATTTAACTCCTACAGCCTCTAAGCCTTTTGAACATATCCACATGGATGTTTTTAAAATTGCAAACCGATCATATTTGACTATTATAGATTCTTTTTCAAGATATGGACAAGCTTATCCACTAAATAGCTTGACAGGTGTTTCAATTTTAGATAACCTCATGAGTTTCATAACACACCATGGTTTACCCCAAAAGATTACAACTGATAGTGGTACAGAATTTAAGAATTATGATTTAGAAGACTTTTGTAAGCTCCATCATATTGAAATACATTATACAACATCAAAAAATAGCAATTCCAATTCACCCGTAGAAAGATTCCATTCAAGTATTATTGAACACTATAGGTGCATAGCTGAAGAAAACAAGGAATTAACTCCTGATCAAATTATCAAACATTCACTTTTGAGCTACAATAACTCTATACATTCGGTAACTAAATTCACACCATTTGAAATAATCAAAGGACATATTGACAACCCTGATCCATTTGATGTTGATGATCATTTAGTCATTTCAACCTATGTACAAAATCATAAACAGACAAGTAAAGAACTATACAAGAAAGTAAAAGACCGAAATGAAAAGACAAAAGAAAAAATCATTACCAAATTAAATGAAAAAAGATCTGATCCCCCAGACTATTCTAAAGAAGAAATTGTATATGTGAAAACTAAAGCAAGAGATAAAAAATCACCAAAATTTAAGAAGACTCGATTAATTAAAGACAAAGGTATCCTAATTAAAACCGACAAAGGAACTTATCACAAAAATATATCGAGAAAACCGAAATCTAATAAAAAAATCTTGTTACAGGATACAGATGAAACTGAACCTCCTGATGACCCTATACCTGATGCTTCATGTTTATGAAACAGCGAAAGCAGAAGATATTAGAATCACTAAGTTAGAAAATCTTTTACTTCCTATACAATTAGGAAACGCTAGACTAGTTTATAGTAAACATACCTTTTTACATTACGTAGACTTAGGCGCTTTGATTAAACAAGTAAATGCCTTAATAACTCATTTTAATGTTATAAAAAACAGTATAAAGCATGTAAACATAACAAATCCAGTGTCTTATCATGGATTATCTCAAACAATGTTATTAAGAACTAATTATTTAATTGAGACTGTGCAAAAGAAAATCGAAAATTTATATCCCCATATACGGAATAAAAGAGGTTTAATTAATGTCATTGGAAAAGCAAATAAGTGGCTCTTTGGAACCCTTGACTCAGATGATGAAGAAAGATATAATAAGGCCATTCGTTTACTACAAGAAAATCAAAAAAGTATCATTCATGAAACGAATTTACAAATTTCATTGCAAAAGAAATTAATAGATCATTATAACAAATCAATTTCAATTTTAAGTAAAAATCAAGAAAAATTTAATAATGATTTAGGAAAAATTAGTGCCTCTATTTATCAAAAGATTAATAATCTTCAAAGTTATCTAAGTTTTCAAGGCATATTAAGTCAAATCAATTTAGATTGTCAATCAACTATAACATTTTTAGACAATTTAGAAAATGCAATATTGTTTTCAAAATTAAATACATTACACGGCTCAATTATTTCCAGCTCAGAAATCTTGAGTATGATTAGTTATTTACATAAATTATATAATGAAGATACAATCCCAAAATTTAAAAATATATTAACTTATTATCAGTTTTTAGGAACACAGGTATCAATTTCTGAATCAACCTTAATTTTTGCGATACATGTACCATTATTAAAATCCGAAACTTTTGAATTTTATCATTTATATCCAATAATTCAAAACCATAAAATGTATACCCCCTCTTACCCCTATTTGGCACAAGAACATAAAGAGACCCAATTTGAAAAAGAAGAATGTCCAATGTTAGAGAATAAGTACTATTGTCAACAGAACTTCATTCCTCCAGATAATTGTACCTTATTTTTGCTTCAAGGCAATACTCCTGAAAATTGCCATATTTTGGAAATAAATATACAAGAAATAATTACACAACAAGTGACACGAGACGAAATCCTAGTTATACCATCTGAACCAGAAAGACTCTTCTCTAAATGTAAAACCAAACAATATTTTGAAGTTGCAGAACCAACTCTAATAAAAATTCCAAAATCATGTGAAATATGGGTCAAAGAAAAGAAATATATCAACAACATTCAAATAACTGCAGGAAAACCGTTTATTTTACCAAAATTAGAAAATTATAAAATAAAATCTATGAGAAATTACCAAATATCCAACATGTCAAGAATCGACTTTGAAGAACTTCATGAAATTAATGAATTTTCCAAAAATCTAAAACCAATCCAGCAAACTGCAAATATCCAAATCAATACTTCAGTGCTTTGGACGATATTAAGTATGGTTGCTTTAATTGTATTCATTGGGGCCATATTTATCTGCAGAGCCAAATTTAGTAAGTATAAGAAGAATAAAAAGAAAATTTCAACAGAAGTAATGGAACTTCAAGAAAATCCTTTGGAATCCACTTCGAAAAATAAATCCATATTTTTCGAATCTTAAGAAGGGAGGAGTTACATCTTGGCAATTCCCTATTTTTCCTGAGTCAGCAGTAGATAAGAAAAGTATATAAATATAGGTTTCTTGCATTGTAAAATCACTCTCTTGTTTGCTTTCATACTGTTAAGTTTAACTATTGTTCAAATAAATATTTTTTAAAAATAGAAAAGTTTTTAAAAGTTATAAAATTCGCCACTTATTTTTTTATCATAAGGATGGGGAAATATAAGAAACCCAGATGGAAAAAATATTAAATCTAGATGTTGGATAAAATGATGTATCAGATGTTATAGATAAAGTTAAAATAAGAAAGGTATAAGGGACGTGAGATAAGATGCGATAAAATTGAGTAAACCGGTAGATGTTCTGGTTAAAGTATTAAATTAAACACTTTTATTAGAAAAACTAGAAAGAGAAAGTTATACTTACTTTTTGTTCTTACTTATCACAACAGCTCTATATATTTTGATCAAGTCAAAAGCTAAAATTTATGAGTGAAATACGTCTCATTCGTGTTGTTAATGAGATTAGATCAGAATAACTTACACCAGGTCAGAAAATAAAACATATAAATAAACAATAAACAATATTTATTACTGTGTGTAGTAATAAGTCAAACAGATGAACGAAACAAATAGACATATAAAATATCAACAAATGAAATAAGGTAAAATACAGTAAAACACATTAGTGTTTAATCACATATAGAAACAATATTACACATTCAATAACAGCTAAGTATTTTTATATTGTTATTTCTGTGTACCCATTTAAGCAGAATGTGATGTAAAAAAGAAATTGAAAAGTATCAAAAGTTAATAAAAAAATTGTAAATCACTTTTATCTTAAAAGATGTTTTACTCGAGTAAAAGATTGGGGGTACCATATAATAATTTATATTAAAACAATTAAATTAAGATAAACATTAAGAAACCAAAAATTTACCATAAAGGTGTTACAAAAATATTTAATCAGACTCTGCGTAACGCTTTCACTGATAACTGAAACATGTATGCGACGAACTATTTCGAAATTTGCACACTTTAGGAGTCTGTCGATAAGGTACTAGGTTTTTTATAAAAACCGGTTTCACTGTGGATTTTATGAGCACTTCTTACGTTAATTACCCACACTTGGATATTATTCAGGTGGGTCACAATTAAGTTTTTGTGCCAAAGAAAAAAATGGTATCCCAACTTTTCTGGTAGTTAAGAGATAGTAATTATATTAAAAGACTTACAGTTTGTTTCCTAGATAGGAGAATTAAATGGGGCCACACCCAATTTATACGGTACAGTAGAATCTGGTGATTCTTCGATACTACAAGACAGTTTTTTCATCAGGGAGGTTCTACACTCACTCACTGACTTTAACTTAATTAGAAACACTAAATAGCAAGTAATTATTTGCAAATCTAAGGGAAATTTGCCGGTATTTGAATCTAGGGGTTATACGAAATTGACTTGCAAGCACAAGGACCCACGCTAGACTGAATTCTAAAATCCCGGTAAAAATTAAGCCGCGTCGCTTCAAACCACCCCTCTTGCGCCGCATGACCTTATTCACCAGATTTGATTGGTCAGCCTAAAAAAATCGATAGTTTTGACGGTTAAAGTCCACTAACGTCGAGAATTTTCTAGAAGGTAATATGATCAGGGTCGGCTTAAGTAAGAAAATATAATAAAAAAATAAAAATTTTGCATAGTGTTTTTTGGACATGCTACACAGCCCCTTCCGAAGAGAAAAAACTGGGTAGAAAACAGTTTTTAAAGAAAGATAAGCTATGGTTGGAACAACAGTAGTGTGTCTAAAAAACTGAAGCTGATAAAGGTAGTGAACATCAAGATGTAGAAAAGCGATCTTAACGAGAACGACAACTATCTAGGTAGAATTGGGGTATTAGTGTCGGTTATTGAATGCGATATAATATTCACACTATTCATTAGTGCATTAATATACAAGTGAAACTACACGAGAGTTTGAAGAACCACAAGGTAGGTAAAATGTATCAGATCTGTAGATCTTCGATACTATGTGACCAGATTTTTATAAACGGTACCGGCCAACCGGAAGATCACAAAGTGATCGGGAACAGGTCTGCTACGAAGTTTCTGCACGGAAACAAAAAAGTGTACAGCTCGGCCTAGACGGGCAGCACTAAGTGGTATCTTTAATGCAAATCGACAAAAAAAGTATTTATATTGCCCTTGACATAAGATGTCAGGACACACGCTACATTCACACACACAAGGAAGAAGGTAAAGAATGCTATGTTCCCATAAGTAAAATTTCCCATAGGAGGCACAACGCGTATTTCCCTTTTTAGGAACTCCTATAAAGAAAAAAGCTGAATTTAAACCAAACTGTTAATAATAATTTTGAAAAGGAAGAAAGAAACACGGACGATAGTTATAATTAGGAATCTAATAAGCCTACCGGCTCCATTAGATCCGACAGTCAAGGTAAGTACGTGATACGTTAACATCTGAAAAGATGTTTGGAAAAGTTCCGTCCTGCTTGGTTGACGTTAAAGATATCAACGAATATACAGTAAGGAAGAGAAGAAAACAGTAATTACTAAAAATATAGTTCTCTTTGAGAACATAAAATAAGAAAAATCTTAAGGTAATAGATCACACTAAGACATTAACAGGAATCTAACAAATCTTAAAAACAAATTATCCTAACAGTCTTCAATCCTAGCTAAAAAAAAAATAGAGTAAGTAAAAGAGGAAAAGAAGGAGAGTGGAAAGAAATTTTATCTGTCTTCCTTACAATCTCAACAGACCCACTACCGGAAAGAATTCCCTACGGCTTTCCTAGGCTTATCTCTCGTGACAAATTGCAAGGTCAAAATAAAATTCCAGAAGAAGTAGTTAAGATTGAATTTTGTTAGTCAAAAAAGTAAAGTGATTCCAATAGTTGTCATGTTACGGATCAAAGTTCTTTAAACCAACGATATGTAAAGGTATAAAATTGTATGAAAGAACGAAAAAAAATTTTTAAGAAAAATTCAAAAAAATTTTCAAAAAAAATTTTCATGTGTCTTCCACTAAGGTACGATAACCGTCTTATATCCATATCAAAGATAACAAGTAGTTTATGGATGATGAACGAGAAATAAGGTAATAAAAAAATGTTTTCTAAACATAAAACAGTAATAGATATTACTGAACGATACGATAATTAATTCCCAAGTGCAGACGCACTTATACGGTAGGTTAACGGTAGATAAAGGAAAAACTATTTTTTCCTTCAAAAAAAATATCACAAGTGTTAAAACACTCATAAGGTAGGTAAACGGTAGTTACGAGAAACATATTTTCTCCTTCGGTACGATAAAAACAAGTGTTAATACACTTATTAGGTAAATGGACGGTAAATGAGGGAAAGTAAATTCTACTTTCGAGACGATAGAGATAAGTGTTAAGGTACTTATTAGGTAGGTAAACGGTAGGTAAGAGAAAAGTATTTTCCCTTTCGAGATGAAATGTTCAAGTGGTAATACACTTAAACGATAGATAAGCGATAGTTATAAGTCTGAATACACTTAAACGGCAAATATAAAAGTAATGCATAGAGAAAAATATTTAGTGTTGAGTCATAGCGGGAGGTTGAGAAATGGAGAAGTCAAAGAAAAAAATGGAAAAGGAATGCTTATACGGATAATTCTGAGAAAACAGAGAAACATTAGTTCCTATTCGGAGAGTTCATCTTCAGAAGAATCATCGGAATCAGAGACATAAGGCTTAAGGTCTTTTATATGCCAGTTTCCTGCTTTTGATCCATCGAGATTTTGTAATGTATATACTAGTGGAGATAGTTTACGGACAACCGTACATAAGAGATATTTAGGAGCTAATTTGGACATAAACTTATCGGCAGCTTTGGAGAGAACTTTATTTCTTCTCCACACCTTATCACCAACGTTGAATTGAATATTTCGACGACGAAGGTTATAGGTTTTGGAATTTCTTTGATAGGCATGGTGAAGATTGTGTTGTATTTCAAAAAAAATATCCTTTAACCCTTGTATATCAGAAACGTATTTATCGTATTGTTCAGGAGTATTAAGGGACATAGGACGATCAGCGCCATTAGCGGAATAGTAATTTCCAGATATCGGTACATGTCTCGCGAAATTTAAAAATGATGGAGAATATTTGGTGACTTCGTGTCTAGCGGTGTTGATAGCCTGTCGGATTTTAGAAAGTTCATTATCCCAGTTAGAATGTTCATCGATATAACACCTAATAGCGGTTCCAATGGTTTTATTCGTTCTTTCTACAAAATTACACTGTGGTGAATAGACGGCATTGAACCATATTTTTTGGACTTTGTATTGATCACAGAGATGTTTCATCATGGGATTGTTAAGGTTTCTAGCGTTATCGCAGATAAGGAATTGAGGAACACCAAACATGAGAAATACTTCATTTTCTATGAAATTAACGATATTTTTGGTGGTGGCTTTTCGTAAGGGTTGTAATAAAGTAAATTTAGAAAACCAATCGGTAACAACTAAGAGCCAGGTATATCCTTTTTTGGAGCGAGGGAGAGGACCAATAAGATCAAGTGCGATAATTTGCCATGGGAATTCGGCAGATTTCTCTTTTCCCATTAAACCTATTTTAGTGGAGGTAGGCATTTTTTGGGCTCCACAAACTTTACAAGATCTAACAAAACGAAGGACATCGTTTCTCATTTTCGGCCAATAATATCGTTCTTGGATTCGGTTCAGTGTTTTGAAAAATCCGAAATGGGCACAGGTAGGGGGATCATGACAAGATGACATAATGTCATGTCTCTGGGGTTTTGGTACGAAAACTTTCCACTCTATTTCATTAGTGGCGAAAGGCAATTTGGAAGGGATTAATTTATAAACCAAGTCATTATCTACTTTCCATTGAGGATAAAGCTCAGGGTGTTGAAGAATTTTAGTACGGAACTCATCAAACCATACGTCTATTCGATTAGTGTCTACCTCAAGATACGAGATTTGGGGTTGTTCAGGGAAGGCACGACTCAAGGCATCAGGAACGAGATGGGAAGATCCCTTACGGTGGATAAGGTCGAAATTATGCTGACGAAGCCGCATAGCCCATCGAGCAAGTTTTCCAGAGGGATTGTTGATATTTTTCAACCAAAGTAAGGAGTGGTGGTCGGTAATTACTTGGAATTTGGTACCTTCAATATAGGGACGGAATTTTTCAATGCTGAAGATGACAGCTAGACATTCTCGTTCTTTGACAGAGTAGTTACGCTCTGCTCGGGATAAGGTTCTGCTAGCATAAGCTATTACGACATCTGAACCATCAAATGACTGTGTGAGGACACCGCCAAGGCCAGTATCGCTAGCATCACATTGGATTATGAACGGTTTAGAGAAATCCGGCTGTGTTAACACAGGGGCAGAAATAAGGGCTTCTTTTATTTGGGTGAAGGAGAACTCCGCTTGGCTAGTCCATTCGATAGATTGTTTTTTCTTTTTACCTTTCAATAGATCATTAATAGGAGAGACAAGGGAAGAAAAGTCTTTGATGAAACGACGGTACCAGGAACACATGCCGATAAATCTTTTGACCTCTGTGAAAGTTGTCGGACGGGGATAATTGATCATGGCCGAAATTTTATCAGGATCTGTTTTTAGAATGTTGTTCCCTACGATATAACCTAGAAATTTTAGTTCTGGCTTGAAAAATTCACATTTTTTGACATTTATCGTTAGGTTGGCATCTTTTAGCTTATCTCGGACTTCAGATAAAAGACGAATATGTTCTTCAAATGAATTTGTACAGATAATAATGTCATCAAGATAACAAAAGATATTTGGTTCGTAAGCCGGACCGAAGATAGCGTCAACTAAACGTTGCTGGGTTTGAGCCGAATTGCACAATCCAAAAGGCATTACAGTGAATTGAAAAGAGCCTCTGCCGATAACACTGAAAGCGGTTTTTTCTTTCGAAGAGGGATCTAAAGGGACTTGCCAGAAAGCTTTTCGTAAGTCTATTGAACTTATAAATTTGGTACCTTTGAGAAGGGAGAGAATACGATCTATATTTGGCAAAGGGTAGGTATCGTGTTTAGTTACATCATTGAGAGTGCGACCATCGAAACAGAAACGATATTCATCATTAGCTTTTTTGACGAGAAGTACTGGAGAACACCAAGGACTATTTGAGGGTTCTATGACACCTAGACGAAGCATTTCGTCCAATTCGTCGTTAAGAATCTTCGACATATAGGGAGACATTGGGAATGGTCGTTTTTTGAAGGGTTTCGCATCCCCGGTATCGATATGCATTTGTATTTTATCGGTACGACCTAGCCGATTAGTATTACTGATAACAGAAAAGGACTCTATAGTATTTTTAGCTAATGTCTGTTGAACGGGAGTTAGAACTTCGAGAGTATTGAGGGATGTGGTGTTTAATTCTGGTTCCATTTCAAAAAGAAACTGGGGTTTAGAAGTGCTGTTGGAAGACCAGGTATTTTTGGAGAAATCAATAATAAGGGAGAAGGTTTTTACAAAGTTATTTCCAAGAATGAAAGTGCAAGGTAGTGAAGGGACGACTAGTGCTTTAATGACATGTAAAATATTGTTAGCTACAATTGGTAGATCTACAGTACCAGAGACAACTTGGTTAGTGCCATCTGCTAGGGAAACATTTCGATGTTCAGAAGAATTTATTTGTACATTATTGACTTTAAGGAAATTGAGGGCTTTATTACCAACTACGGTAATTGAACAACCGGTGTCCAACAGGACGACGAAATTTGTCGAGAAAATTTGTATGGATAGGTAGGGTCTTGTATCGGTAGACTTGTTCAGTAAAACTGGGGCAGTTATTTGTAAAGGGTTTTGAAAGAAATTTTTAACAACTTTTAGCCATTTCTCCCATTGATCTTGTTTTTTGATATCGGTTTTACTAGGGCGGTAAAGAGAGAGTGCACCGATACGACATTCCCCCCTAGTTAGTTTTTTGAACATCGGGGGCAGGTAGAAACAGTGACATTTGGGGAACCACAACGATAACAAAAATAGGATTTTTGTTGATTTTGACAGCTAGAATAAATGTGTCCTTTCTTATGACAATTCCAGCAGGTAACATCCCTACTGTTAGAAATATTAGTTGGATTAGAAGTACTCGTCACGTTGTTGGAGGTAGAAGGTAAGTTAGATGTTCTCGGTTTATTAGTTCGTTGTTTGGGACGCTGATTAGTAGAGTCAATAGCAGATACTTTGGTTTGGAAAGAAGGTTTTTGAAAAGAGAGTGATTTAGCATCCTCCAATTTTTTGACTAATTGAATTAGATCAGAGACGGTATTTACATTGGAGAGGGTTACGTGAGGAATGTATTCTGGAAGTAAATTTCGGGTGATGTATTTTAACTTGCTGACTTCAGCTGGTTCACGAGAGAGGCGTTTGAAGAGAGAAGTGAGTTGAGCAACAAAAATAATAATAGACTCGTTCTTTTTCTGTTTATAGCCTTTAATTTCCTCCCAGAGTTGTTCATCATTTTCTGGGGGTAGAAAGGTTGATTTGAGAACATTCGTAAGTTCATCCCAAGAGTTGAGAGAGGTTTTGATGCTGCGGAACCATATTAAAGCATCCCCGGTGAAAAGTTCAACCGCTGATTGAAAAAGGGTTTCAGGTAGGATGTTGCGGGATTCAGCTAGTTCTTTGATTTTTTCTAGAAATTCAAAAACGCTTTTAGGATCACCGTTAAATTTAATATTCCATTTCGATAAAGGGAAACGATCTAAATATCTAATTTCGGGGGTAGAGACGTTAATTATAGGTACTGTACCTTCTGTATTCGGAACTGAACTAGAAGAAGGTGAATTATTGAAGGGAATGGTTTTATCTATCATTTCTTGTTCGAGAAGAAGACAAGTGGTTTTAGATTCATCGCGGAAATTTATATCATCCTCGGAAGGATTTTCAGGTAGAGGTAAACGTTGTATTCTGCCTAACAAGTGAGCGATCCTAGATTTTACTCTACGAAAACATGAATCTGAAGCAGAACCTTCAAATTCTTCTATTAAATTGGAAACGCTGTCGATAGAATTTTTAATTGCTACTTTTTCGTCTTCTAAGTTAATGTTTTCTAAAGTGAACGTACCGTTTGTTTCTTTGGTTAACAATCTTTTGAGGACTTTCCTTTTATCCTCTATCTTTCTGTTGGTGGCTGTTCCTCTGATCTTTAACTCGTAGTTAATTTCGTCTGCTGTTAGAAAAGTTACCTCAAAATTGGCCATTGTGATAAGAAAAAGTAACGGAAATTGTCGATATTAAAAGTGTGTAATTTTATTGTCGGAAAAATAGGGATTTTATTATCAAGCCCCACGTTGTGGGCGTCAAATTAATGTGTAACCTCTTTTTTCTCAAGATGTTAAAAGGCTCGTTTATCGAGGTTAACAAATGCGAACGGCACTCAGGGGGTAGGAGGAGAGCGAGCGTGGATTCGAACGAGCTCGATGAAATCTTACTAGAAAGATTTAAGGGGATCTATTTACTAGGAAAAGAAAAGATATAAGAATTTAAAAGGGACTAAAGAGAAAATGAGAGAAATGATGGAAAAAGGGGAAGGTAAATGGGCGCCACTTATTTTTTTATCATAAGGATGGGGAAATATAAGAAACCCATGTCTACAGCGGATTGGAGGAGTTCTAGGTTGGGGAGGTGGATCTTCTTTTTCGGTACTCTGGATATTCTTCGAAGTCCTCCATTCCAGTGGGTATGGAGGGTCCTTTGGGCAACGATGTTAGTACCCTGCAGAGTCCGGGCGACGTATCGATGTTGGAGCGTCTGAAAACGAGAGGGCAGAGGCAGTATATTGGTGTTATTGTAGACAAGGTGGCTAGGATAGCGGTGGTGTAGGTTCCTCACTTTCCGTAAGATCGCTCTCTCTGTGGTATGGATGGCATGAAGAAGTCTCTGTGGGATAGCGGAGTATGGGACAGCCTTGTAATCGACAAGAGGTCTGATGAAGGTTTTATAAGTGTGGAGAAGGGTTTTAGTGTCAGTTCTTCCGATTCTACCGCCCAGAGCACCCAAGAGGGACGCTCGTCTTCTCATTTTGTTGAGTGTAAGCTCAACATCAGCATCCCACCTGAGTGTTCGAGTAAATCGAACCCCCAGGTAGGTCACCTGGTCCTGAGGGACGAGCCGTTCCCCCCAAAGTGACAGGTTGATGTAGTCGGAAGAGAGATTTTTTCGTCGACTGAGGTTGGGATGTCTGAAGATGATTGTTTGGGTTTTGTTTGGATTTAGGGCTACTCTCCATCTGCCGCACCAGTCGGAGAACTGATCCAGCAGTCTTTGAGTTTTTCGATTAAGGGCTTCAGTCGACGATGCGGAGGTGTACAAGGCCGTGTCATCAGCATAGAGCTGGATATTTTCCAGAGGAGGAATGTCGCTAGCATAGATGGTATATAGAGTAGGGGCCAGGATTGATCCTTGTGGAACTCCTGAAAGGGGGGAGAATGGCTCGGAGATTGCGTTTCCAACCTTGACATGAATAATTCTGTTGGAAAGATATGAGTGGATGAGTTTGATGGCCTGGATGGGGAATTGGATGTCAATTAGCTTTCTAATAAGGCCAGCGTGCCAAACCTTGTCGAAGGCCTTTTGGACATCCATAAATATAGCAGAGACAACTTTTCTCTGATTTAGAGCTGAAGTGGAGAAGGATTGTAGTTCTAGAATCGGGTTTTGGGTAGAGTGGTTTGGTCTGAATCCATGTTGAAAAGGGGGGATAATAGGGTTGGTTTCTAGAAAATCCCTGATTCTATTTAGGAGTAGAAGTTCAAAGAGTTTGCCTATGACGTTGAGCAGAGAGATTGGTCTATAGTTGTGAGGGTTTGTGTGATTTTTGCCAGGTTTAGGAATCAAGATGGTGTTTGAGGTCTTCATGATGGTGGGGAAGTAGGATTTGCCGAGACAAGAGTTGAAGAGAAGAGTAAGAGAACGCATAATTAAAGGGGGAAGTTGTTTTAAGGTACGCCTAGAAATAGAGTCTGGACCAGGGGCAGAGTTTTTGCCTTGTTGGGAAGCAGAGAGAATGTCTTCCTCAGTAAATGGGGTAAGAAATGGAATATTATCAGGAGGGGGGGTTTGTTGGTGAAGGAGACAACGAGTGATGTGCTCCGTCTCTAGGAAGAATTGTTGATCAAAGTTTGGATTTTGAGGGGGGGAGTAAACTTGCTGTAAGTGGTTTTTGAAGATTGAGGCTTTTTCTTCAGGGGATTCGATAAATTGGCCGTTTACCTCAAGATGGGAGTGAGTTTTGTATGTTTGGCCAGTTAGAATTTTAAATTTCTTCCAGAATCTGGCTCCGTCTCGATAATCCAGCGTTGCTGTGACCTGTCTCCAAAGCGAAGCTTTGTGCGAGTTGATCGACAGTCTCACTCGAGCATTGAGACGGTTCCATTCGGTTTTGATAGCAGGATCATGCGTTTGGATAAAGCGTCTATAGAGGAGTCTTTTTTGTCTGATCATAGACAAGATGTGTTGAGGAAGTCTGGAAGATTCGGAATTTTTTGTTGAAATGGGGATAGCAAGTTCAGAAGCAGTTTTAATTAAGTTCTGAATTTGGAGAGCGAACGAATCGATGTCTTCTGTAGTCTCGAGCGTGGGGTTGGGGAGAATATGGTTCGTAATCTCGGTTTTAAAGAGATTCCAATCAGCTCGGTTGTAGTCTCTGAAGGTGAAGAAATTTGGTTTTGGGGGAGGGGGATTTATTAGAGTTGTTTTGACCAAGAGAGGAAGGTGGTCTGAGGTGATGCTGTCACCGATTTCGCAGAAGTCTTCAACCATACCCCGGCACGAATCCGTAGCTAGGATGTGATCCGGGATGGACCAGCCATTATAGTTGAAGAAAGTAGGATTATTGTTGTTGATCCTAAATAATGGCAGATTAATGAGCTGATTGGCTAGAATTCTGCCATTCTGATTGGAGTAATGATCTCCAAACTGGGTATGTCTGGAGTTCAGATCCCCCATCAGGACAGCTTTGGGGAGAGAAGCAATGTAAGTGAGAGCTGGGATCGACAACGTTTGGCTTGGATGATTGTAGTATGAGAAGATTGAAATTTTCCTGTTATTTGTAGAGATAATGTCAACTGCAATAAGGTCGAGGTCTGAAAGTTCATTTGGGAGTTGATGGAGGGATGCGGATATTCCATGTTTAATGAGTATGGTATTGCCTCGACTTGTGGCGGATCTTTGGATCGAAAAGGTGTTGTAGCCTGCGAATTTTGGAGGGTTCTTTAACAGTGTATCTGTTAAAGAGATAATATCGGGAGATTTGTTTAAAAGGAGAAGTTTAAGGGGGTGTCTTTTGCGGGAGAGTCCCGCGCAGTTGACGGTACCGAGAATACTGTCCATCAATTATTGGTTAGTTTGGAGAGATGATGATGTCGACGATCGCACCGTTGCCTCCAATCGCCGTCATGTTATGGTTAAACAAGATGGTGGTCATTGTGTTTAAGAGATCCATGAGGAGATCTCGATTTTGGGGGATCATGTTTAACAGGACGTATGTGAAGGTCCTGAATGTGGATTTCATGTCTTCTGAAAGAGCTATAGGGGCAGAAGGCTTTGGGGGAAGAATGGGGGCAACTTGTTTAGGAGTGGGGGGAGTCTCTTGCCTTTTGGGACATTTGGTGGAGAATGCGGGGTGATCCCCATTACAGTTGGGGCATTTGGGTTGATTTGCCTTGGGGCAGACGTCGTTGCGATGATTATCACCACAAGAGGGGCAGGTAATTTTTGGTTTTGGACATTCGGAAGCTGAATGTCCATTTTTGGTGCACGTAGTGCAGTATTTTGGGATTGGAGGTGGAACTTGCATTGAATTGGAAGGTTCGCAAGAATGAACCTTTGCGTAGAAGTTTATACCTCTGTTTATGGCAGAGGTGAAGTGGGATTCAGAAGTTGTAAGGATTCTGAACATGGAGGTAGGTTTGTTGGTAGACATGGCGGTGATTCTCCATGTTTTATAGAACGGGAAGTCGATCTCATGGGGGATCTCGGCGAAATCCTCATTGGAAAGGGATAGGTCTACTCCCTTAATTACTAGGGAGAATTTTGGAGAAGTAGTAGCAGTTGGGAAGCGTGGGGGAGAGTTTTTTGGTTAAGGGGGATAACAAGGACATTGGGGTCACCAAGAGCAGCTCTTAGGGAGGATTGAATGGATTCTGGGGTTTTTGGGGATGAGGTTTTGATCAATGCTGTTTGGTTAGCATTAACCTTGCAGAGGGAAATGGTATTGTGGAGAAGTTCAAAGGTATTAAGGATTTTGTAAAGGTTTACATGGGAGTTGTGTCTTAAGGGGATTTGTCGGATATTTAGGGTTTGGGTTTTGGGGGCAGGGAGGCCAGTGGTGGTGTTGTTGTTGGTGGGGGGGTTGGTTGTGGGGGGGGGGTAGGAGCAGTAGGTGCAGTAGGTGCAGGTAGGGGGGAGTTAGGAGAAAAGTCCGGTGTTTGGGAGGAAGGAGAGTTGGTTGTGGATGAGCAGGGGGTGCTAGGGGTAGGGGAGGAGGCAGCAGGGGAGGTAGGAGTAGTTGGTTGTGGTGGTGGGGTAGTTGGTTGTGGAGGAGGAGTGGCAGATTTGCTCTTGGTGGAGGTTTTTGTGGAGGTGGTGGTGGCTGTGGTGGTTTTCCGGATAGTTCCGGTGTTTCGGGTAGTGGGGCCCATTGTGGTGTGTGTTTGGTGTTGTTTTGTGTTAGGTTTTGTGTTAATAGTGTTTAAAGTCAAGTAGAAACCGGTTTGGGGAAATCCCTAGCCGATTTCCTGTGTTTTTCGTTAGTTTTGTGTCTGTATTTTATGTATTTGTGTGTGGGTGTGTAAGTTTAGATGAAAATAATACTTATCTAGCACCGAAAAGCCTGGCGGGGGTTGGTGTGCACGCAGGGACCTCTCTCCGACTTCTCACTGTGGCACTGGAACTCACTATCACTCGCGAACTAGATGCTGCTGAGATCGATACTCGGCAACTACTGTTTAAACACGAAGTAACATGGATTTAAATACAAAACCAAAGTAAACACAACCTTTATTTGCCTCTCAGCGGATAGAAACGTCAAAGTCCTGTGACAACGTTGCCACATCGTTTTCATTTCATTAGTCTTTATATCCCCTTCTTAGAAAATTATCGCTGAAACTAGTTGTTTATTTTAATTTTTTATCGAAACTACGAGGTAAATAATTTTTAATTTTTTTTTATATCATCTAAATATAGTATTTTACCAAATATCAGTTTTTCATCGAGATGGTGAAAGTCATTCATTCATAAATTAAAATAAATTGATGTTTCCCACGCTTCCCCCATGTTACATGTACAATTAATGTCATTTTTAATTGCAAATATCTCATATCTGATGAGGTAAATCGTCTTCAAATTTTAACAGTATGTGTATTATGCATTTACGAGCTTATATTCTGAGTTTTGCGAAATTCTTGAAACATTGCTTTCATAACCGTAGATACTCCCTTAATTTCTTTACAAGAAATACAAGTATAGGCCTGATTTTTTTTACGCTTTACTGCGAAAAAAAATATTATATTTAAAACATATTTTAGATAACAAAATATTTATTTTTTAAATTAATCTTACCTTACGTAAAAACGCGAAATGCTTGAATTATAATAGTTATTTATGCAACTAGTGCGTAAAGTGACCTTTTTTGACGAATGTGAATGTTGTCGCATGAGCCGCAGGCTAATGCAACAATCACATGAGTCAAAAATGGAACATTTACGCACGAGTTGCATACAATATTTTTTCTACAACCGAATTTGTTTACAAGTATAGGCTTGATTTTTTTTACGCTTTACTGCAAAAAAAATATTATATTTAAAACATATTTTAGATAACAAAATATTTATTTTTTAAATTAATCTTACCTTATAATACAGGTACGTAGAAACGCGAAATGCTTAAATTATAAATTAATTGAAATATCAATCAGTCATCATTTAAATAAAAATACTTACCCTTATTCATGAACTGATATTTCTGTCATATTAAAAATCAAATTAAAAATTACTGAATATAATATCTAGTTTTGTATGTATTAAACTGCAATAATTTAACAATTAAATATATTTACACAAATTTACACAATTAAATAATAAAAAAAAGTTTCCTTACCCGGAATTGAACCCGAGTCATCTGGATAGGAGGTTAACACCTTACAATCTCGACTAATAAGACACATAAGATTATTCGCATAATCTTATACAAAATTGTGCTTATTTTACTTTTTTTCACTAGTGAAAAAAAAACTTTTTTTTTCACTAGTGAAAAAAAGTTAAACTTTACGAACCTTAAACCGTGCGTAAAGGCGGGATATACGAATTCCTAACCGCGGTCATAAAATTTGGGGATTAGTAAGTAATTCGGTAATCCTATGTCCGAATTCCTAACTCAACATCTTCTACCTGATCTTGGCGACTACTTTAGATTTCTTAAGATTGTATTTATGTATATATTTATTTTAACTTTTTTTATATATTTTGACATGTATGTATGTATATACATATTTTATCAAATTAATGAAAATAAATATATAGGTATTCTCCGTTAATAAGCGTGTAAAAGAAAAATCCTGAAACACGTCAATTTATAAATTTAAAATGACACTTTATGACGCTAAAACAACTCTCACCATTTCAAACGCCTTCCGAAGGGGTGAGAGCACCCCATTTTTTTAAATGGCATGAGGGATCATGTGTTACCTCGTTTGAAAGAGCATTTAATTGCCTATTCAGCAGTATAAAAATTTTTACCCACGACTCACGTATTTTTTAACCTATAACTCTGTCAGTAAGTGTCAAATTAATGAGGAGTTTTGTTATAGTTTCATTTACTAAACTAGTGGTGTAAGTAAATAGAAACCTGTATTATTATGTTGGTTACCTACAGTTTTCATTAAATTAAACTAACATTTGACAGTTCTCAGACAGAACTGTCTGCGAATTTGGATATTTGTGACAACTTATGCCAAAATTTAAATTTTATATTTGTTATTTTTAGTTTCATACAAAACCATTTGGTAAGTCGTGGGTAAAGCGTAGTACTTAACTCGAGGAACAAATTGCATATTTAGCTCGTTTCTTTAGTCCTTTCGCTCGCAAGCTCGCTCATGGACCAAACATACACTCGCTGTAATATGCAATTTACTCCACTCGTAAAGTAATATACTATTAGATTTCTTTTTTTTTTATTTTCAAGAAATTTTGATTTACAATTTTAAAGTGAAACTTTTATTACATCGTTTTTTGGTCTGTGTTAGTGCATGTCGCATGTCGGTCGTCCGCCGATTAGGTAAAAAGTATAAAGTAGGTGGCGCCTATAGTTTAATATAAAAATTTACGGGAGTGAGCAGATCTGCTAATGAAAACAATTCCATCTATTCGTATTAATACGAACTTCGACTGCGTAAGTACCTACGACATGTAACGTCGACGGTTATATACTACCTATTTATATTAATACGAACTTCAACTGCGTAAGTATCTACGACATGTAACGTCGACGGTTATATTCTACCTATTCGTATTAATACGAATTTCGACTGCGTAAGTATCTACGACATGTAACGTCGACTGTTATATTCTACCTATTCGTATTAATACGAACTTCGACTGCGTTAGTATCTACGACATGTAACGTTTTAAAAATATTACAGTCGTAAATAATAATTTTTGAAACTGAAAATATGGAACTTGAGCAATAAATTATGTAACATATATTAAATAAAATATATTTTAAAATTAATCAAAACACTTTCATTTTTAAATAAATAAACTTTGTACCTACCCTTGTTATATATATTCATCTCATTCTTTTGTCGATTTACTGAAGTTTTCACTTCTATCGTGTGTGAATCGCACACACACATTTTGATTTTGATTTCGATTTCAATTTCAATTTTGATTTCGATTTCAACGCCTATATAGTTTGCAGCAGCTGACAGTGTAGTGTGCTCCACGCTATATTATTTGTGTTTAATTTTATTTATATTCGGTTCATTCCAATTTTTCAAGTATAAAATTAAAATTGATAAAGCGACTTTTATGATCTTAATGGAATATTATTCGAAAAATTTTTAGTTAAATGTCTATAAGTGTGAAAAAAAGTTTCAATTTTACCGTGGTTTCATAAAACCACACAATGATTTTTTGGAATGTGTTACTTAAAATGTATTGAAACGTGTCGTATTGATATACCAAGTATGCCTACTATTGCCTACTAGATTATTTTATTATTAGAAAATTTAACTGTGAACTACCTATTACAGTATTAAATATTGAATTTTCTTGAAAATAAAAACATTAAATCAAAAATTTTTTACATTGCTGAATAGGCAATTAAATGCTCTTTCAGACGAGGTATCACATGACCCCTCATGTCATTTAAAACAACGGGGTGAAGTCACCCCTTGGAAAGGTGTTTGAAGTGGGGGGTGGTTTTTTAGCGTCATAAAGTGTCATTTTAATTTTAAAAATTGTCGTGTTTCAGGATTTTTCTTCTACACGCTTATTAACGGAGAAAATGAATTTATCCGTTACTTTTGGACCTCAATCTATATAATCTCTACATATCAAAGAAAGTAGTGTTGGTTACACTATTTATAACTCAAAAACAGCTGAACTGATTTGGCTAAAAATTAATGAGGAGGTAGCTTAGAACCAGGAAACAGACATGATACTTTTTATCCTGTTTATTCGCCTTTCTTTAATATTCCAATACAAGTTATGTATTTATTGTATATTTCAATGAATTCCTAATAAATGACGATGTAATTTTAACTGTTTGGATTCTAGACAAGATGATGTTGTTTTTCGATTTCTAAATAAATAGAAAACTAAAGTAAAATCAAATATAATAAAAAAAAAAACTAAGAAAATATTTACTAAATCAAGCATAATAACGTCACCTCATAAACGAGAAATTCTTAATTAATTAAGTATCATGACGCCACCATAAGGTGGCGCAGTTCATATTTCATATATTTAAACCAGGAATTCTTACTTAATAAAGTACCTACCTACTATGATGCCACCCTAAGTCAGTTATATCTCATATATTTCAACTATCAATTTTTTCTAAACTAAGTATAATGGCGCCACCATTAGGTGGCGCAGTTGATACCTCATATATTTAAATAAGCAATTGTGTAGCGTGTTTAAAAAACTCTAAGAAAAAAAATTTTATTTTTTATAATTTTTTCTTACTTAGGCCGACTCTGTCCTAATTTCTATGCAGACGCTGAAGCGAACGGCCGTCTTGAGTACTAAAATATCGATTTTCTTAACGTAACGACCAATAAGAGCTTGAGTTTATGATCAGCTGGTTAGGCGCGAAAAAAGCATCGCGTCACCCCAGATTAACGACTTTTATTCAGTCTAGTGGGGATTTTAGTACTGTGAACATCTACGTACAACCGCTAGATTCAAGTACCGGCAAAATTTTCTTAAGATAGTTAAAAATTACGTGCTATTAAGTGTTTCTACTTTCGTTTACCTTTTATTGTACCGAGGAATCACTTAAAAATATTCCAGACAGTGTTTTTTTTATGTTTTCCTGGGTTTTCAATGTAACAACCGCAAGCTCGCCATTGTTGCATTTACCGCATCTTTTTCGAACCCACGCTTCGAAGGATGAGTTTATGGTTTTCTCTAAATATCTTTTAATCTAAACAAGAAGGGGTTTAGATTATATCGTATCGTTAACATCATTTACCGAGAGAAATAAACCATCTACTATAAATATCTCTCAGAAACATTTAGGAGACAATGTAAGTTTTTAACATTTTTTTTTATATCTGTATCAAGCCAAAAGTACCTACCATTTATTTCTACGGATCATTTTATCGTAATTGTACTTATCTGTAACATCCAAAATCATAGTGATCAGTGCCGTAATAAGAATATCCGGGATGTGATTTTTTTTTGTGTTTTAGCTTATCTGTAATTTTTTTGCTCATATTTTTGTACCTGCTATTTGTAAACTGTTTTACATATTTTTTTTATCTTTTAACTATTATCTCGCCTTATTTAATTAAGATCTCTCTATATTTTTCTATATGGGTACGTTTTATCTCGAGATAATTGAAAAACCAAAAGTGATATTTTTGATTTTTTTATCTAAATTTTTTCTCTCTTACTTTTAGTTTTGGAACATACCAAAAATAACAATAGAATTATACTTAGCTGTTGTTTTATGGTTGTAAAAGTTATGTTTTTAAATTTAAACACAAATGTGTTTAAAAATATTATTTATTGTTTATGATACCGATATATGATTTACTGTTTATAACACCGATATTTTCTTCATTTTATTTTGTTTATTGTATCTCTTATTTATTATCAAACCAGATAATAAAGTCTGTTTATTATTTACATAGATTTTCTTTTCCTAGCTAGAGCCTGCTACTCTGATAAATACCTTCAGTTTCTCTAATCTATACTTTACCAAAGTAATAGATTTTGTTTCTTAAATATACCTTATCTTATTGAAGTAATAGATTTCATTTCTTAAGCAGATATTATTTTATTAAAGCCATAGATTGTTTTTTTTAATCTATCTTTATCTTACCGATTAGATTGATAACTATAAGGATGAGTAAAAGAAAAGTGTAAGTATAATTTTTTAGTATCTTAAATAAGAGTGTGTAATTTACCTTTTTAGCAAGAACATCTGCCGGGTTACCTAATTTTACCTTATCTTATCTCATATCTCTTATATCTTTCTTATTTTAACTTTATCTACAACATCTGATAAATCATTTTATCCAACATATATATTCAATATTTCTTTTCCACCTGGGTTTCTTATATTTCCCCATCCTTATGATAAAAAAATAAGTGGCGCCCATTTACCTTTCCCCTTTCCATCATTTCTCTCATTTTCTCTTTAGTCCCTTTTAAATTCTTTTATCTTTTATTTTTTCTAGTAAATATATCCCCGTATATCTTTCCAACACGATATCATCTAGCTCGTTCGAATCCACGCTCGCTCTCCTCCTACCCCCTGAGTGCCGTTCGCATTGGTTAGCCTCTAAAAACGAGCATTTAACATCACTTGAGAAAAAAGAGGTTACAATATTTTATATATTTAAACGAGCAATTCTTAAGAAATTATGTATTATGACACCACCGTAAGGTAGCGCAGTTGAGATCTTATAAATTTACGTTGTACATTTTTGATATTTTGGAATGGTTAGGGAATAATTTTGTACGAATTGCTTTAATCATAATTGACGTTGATTGATATTAGTTTAAGATTGATGAAGGCTCTTTGAATACAATTACTTACTCTTTTTTCTTATTTAAGGATGTCCTCGTAGGTGAAGACCTAAATACAAATCTACCGAAAACATCTATTGAGACAGAAGAGACAATTTATTAATTTCGGATTTAAAGGACTGTGAGTTAGGACGAGTGGGGAAGACGTGGAAAGGTAAGGAGTTCCACAATTTGGAGACCATGGGAATCCCGTTCACGATGTCTGGCACTGAACAGTATATAAGGGTGCATAGAGTTGGTATGTCTCGTTGCAGTGGCTTGTCTGGCAAGTGAAGGCATTATAGAGCGGAGTTCTTCTAAACAAAATCCGTTTATCGGTAGAACAAGGAAAGATCAGATACCGCTCTTCGGTGGGACAATGGGGCTAAGTTTTTGGTGATACTGGTGTCGTTTATTAGTCAAACTGCTCTTCTCTGTATTGCATCAAGAACTCTTAGCCTTGACGGAACCGCCGATCCCCATACATGCGAGCAGTATTCAAGATTAGGTCATATTTGGGCTTTGTAAAGAGTAGCTGAGTTGAATGGAGAGAAATATTTCCGTGCTCTAATTTCTTTCCAGCTGCCGTTGCTATAGATGCAATATGTTTGTTCCAGAGTAAGTCCTGGGAGATCGTTATACCAACCAGCGTAATGAAGTCGCTTCAGTGGCGGATTTAACTTCTGCGAGGCCCGGGACTAAAGGGCGGAGAAAAACCTCAAATAAGAAAAAGTTATACAAAAACGTTACCAACGAGCTTTATTGATGTGAAACATCTATAGCGGCACGTAAATCAGATTTCTCGCGTGGTGACGGTGACGTCATGACGTAAAAAACCTAACGCATCGATAATAATCGATAAGAGATGTACTGATATCTTATATGAAATTGGTGTCATGTTTTGAGCGACGCGACGGTGGCGCGCCAACAATAGGGGGAAAAAGCTCATCGATTCAAAAATTTGGCGGGACAGGGTATGAATTGTTTCATAAAAACCTAACTCGATTCCGCCTACTATCTATTCTATATATCTAAAAATGTTTGTTTGTATAGGCAACATAATATACCTACATATTTTGCTGACCTGTAAAATTGACAGCTAGTCAATCAAAATTGATTGTTGGTGAATAGTTGTCATATAATTGTCCGCGTAAAATTTGTGTATAAGTTTTAAATATGAATAAACAAAGTGTTAATAAAGAAAGTGATGAAAAAATATTGAATAAAAACGAGTGAGTACCTACCTACTCTATATACATTAGGGTGTCCGTTATTTCCCAAATTTGGTTTTGTTCTCCAAACACCCATCATCAAATTTTTAGATTATGACCTAACAAAAATTATCAGATCCAAACCAGCCCTTAATATTCACATTAACCCGTGCCTAAATCATAATACATTTCCCATTTAAATACCGTTTAAAAGTTATTCAACGATAAAGTTGTATTCATAGTTAAATTCATCATTTTCCTATTTTTTATTTAGTATCGCTTTTTGTTTGTACTAAAATTATGAAGTAACTACAATTATATTAATATAGTAACGTACTTCTATATAAATTTGTGTTTTAATAATTTCCTTTTTTAAGATTATTGAATTTAAGGCAATTAAATAAAAAGCTAAACGAAATCACTTTTTAAATTTATTCAATAAATAGTCATCGTTATCTGGAAAAAATCGTAATATTTTATTTTATCATTATGACATATTTAGTTCCTATCACAATCTGTTCTTTTCTGCATACTACTTTAACACAATAATGTCGATGTTTCACATCTGCCAGGCGTCCCGTGACGGCTCACATTTTTTTTAACAATAGAAAATATCTTATTTTAATAAACACCTAATGCAACATATTCAACAGGAAGATAATCTATCATCTAACATAATACCTAGACCTATGCATATTTTTTATCCTTTTTAGGACAGTGAAAGACCTTTCTGTTTCACAATTAGCTATTAGTTTTGTAAAAATTTGAAATTATACAAGGGTATCATTTTTTCAGATTCCGTTTTTTGATAAATATTTTGCGTAAGAAATACGAATTGATAAAAATCTAATGAATGAGATATTTATCATAATTGAAAATAAAAAATATTGCAACAGTTTTCAAAAAATTACTTTAGTCTAGTGGAATAAACTTCTTGATTTTTTTTTTAGTTTTTTTACCATAACATTTTTTCTGTATCACGGCCCCCCCCCCCCGAAACTTTTCGGGGCCCGGGGCTTAAGCCCCGGCTATCCCCTACGTAAATCCACTATTGAGTCGCTTGCTACTAGTGTCTGATCATTCATTATTGTGATGGATGAGTCGTTTGTTTGCCTCTTGTTGGATAGGCAATATGTCTTTGTCTTGGAAACGTTAAAATTAATAAGTTATTTCTTCCCCACTCGTCAAAAATTCTCAAATCTTGATTGAGAAAAGCCGTTGTAGATCTTCGGTCCTCTTCCAGAATATCTAGAGATATGGGACGGTTGTGCGCTTTGCTACAGTGTAGGTTGCTATAATCTGCAAAACCGTGTATCGGATTATTAGTGGCTTCTAGTAGATCATTTATGTGTAATAGGAATAGAGTAGGAGCTAGAGCTGATCCTTGGGGAACTCAGCGTTGATCTTGTAGAGGTTGGAAGAATGTCCATCTACAGCAACTTGGATGTGTATATTTGAGAGAAAGTTAGATATCCATCTACAAACGTTTTGCGAGAGTCCGTATAAAGGCATTTTGTTCAAAAGAGATGCATGCTACACTTGATCAAATGCTTTTGAGATGTCTAGTGATACTATTTGAGTCTCATCCCCATAGCTTTGGATGGCATCACTCCAGACATGAGTTACATATGCTAGTAGATCGGCTGTTGACCTTTGTTGGCGAAAACCATATTGCCTGTCACTTAAAAGGTTGTGTGTTTCAATGTAGCTCAGAATCTCTTGAAAAAAATATACAATTAGATGTCAATTTATGTTAGATAATCAGTTTGATACACAGCCAATAAGTTGTGACAGGTGCTTTGGTAAAAAATTAAATTTGGATTGTAAAAGCAGAAAACTAATTGTTTGGAATCTCACCATAATTTCATAATTTTATTAACTTTAAAGATATTGATAATAAAAAACATCTGATTTATGTTACAATAGAAGTTATTAACTTTTTAGCTAGTGTAGGTACATAATGCAATTCACCAAATTTTACCTGTAATCGGCCACATAAAATGTCTAATCTATCTATCTATATCTATACATATAACAAAACTGTAGAAATGTATATGTTTGTGCGCGCATTACATGAAAACTACTGATCCTATTCGAATGCGGTTTTCAAAGACGTATTTGACTTCTTTCAACTTAACATCTGGTGTATACAACTTTTTCCCCCCACCCCTTTAACGAGGTGAGGAAAGAAATTTTTGTACAAAAATCAACACGCCACGCGAACGTCATCGCGAGTACATCGAAATAGAACCCAAAAATGTGATTAGATTTTTTTGTCTGTCTGTCTGTATGTTTTTTCGCGCATCATATGAAAACTACTAATCCGATTCGAATGCGGTTTTCACAGATGTATTTGTCTTCTTTCAACTTAACATCTGGTGTATAAAAAATTCTCTCCCATTCCTTAAATGGAGTGGGGTAAGAAATTTTTATACATCAATCACACGCCACGTGAACGACGTTGCGATTACAACTAGTTAAAAAATAATACTGTGTTTGCGTGAATTCATTAACTTTGATTAATTTATTACTTTCAAAGAACATAAATTGAAGGTTTTTGTTTGAAATTTTTAAAAATCACAGTTTCTGTAGGTAGTAATTAGAAAGTATTTTAATGATCTTTTTAGATCGAGGGACATTATTTAAAATTTTATATAAACTAAATAAAGTACTACGGTAATATTTTCACTTTTACGTTCGTGCATATAAAGAAAAACTTAATGTTTTATTTCCAATATTACAACACACAATACTAAGTATTGAAGAAACAATACTTATTTTATAAATAAATTATTTATTGTTTTGAAATAAAAGTTGTTTTTTGTTTTTTAATTGATAAGCTTCTTCCCACTGTAGTAATAATCTCAGGCCTTAATAGTAAAAGGCCACTATTATGTTACCGATCCTTACAATAGGACAGTTGGTATTTCTTAATTCTAGAATGACATTGACATTGTTCGTTGATGAAGAGGAATCGTTTTTCTCATTTCTACTGTGTTCGTGCCAGAGATAATAGAACAGATATGTTGGTCCCTAACATAAAGTTGGCAACAAGTTCCGACATCAGCGCGCCATGGTCTCCTGGAAGAAGCTCATCGATTTAAAAATTGGCGGGATATACCAGCATATCTAGTTTAAGCGTTTATTGGAATAAATACACTTATATTTTAAAATTTTATATTCTTACTGTGATTTGAAAGAAAAATAAATAAATTTTAAAATATAAGGTATATATTTTCTTACGAGTAGAAATAAAATTAAACAAGTTTTAATAAATAAAATTTTTATTTCAACAAAAACACATATTCAATCATAAGAAAAAAATAGATACCATAAAAACAAATTTTATTTATAAATATTTGAAAAAATAACAGTATTAAATCAAACATATAAAAAAAAAAAATTAATAAGAAGAATTTTTATTTGAACACATAAACACATTTAATCATAAGACAACAAATACAATAATCAAATTTTTATTTATAAAAAAACATTTTAAAAAGAGAACAGTTTATTAAAAATAAAATATATATTCTGTAAAACAACATTAAAAAAATAAAAATAAATAAAAATACTTTCTACTCAGAAAAATAGAATCCCATCTATTAAAATATCTTTAACTCAAATATATATATATATATATATATATAGAGTAGATGGGTAGTCTTTGCTGACTAGTTAAGAATAAAACTATAACCAAACTATTGGGGACAGCAGCAAAAGGTGTAAAGAAAACTCTGTAAAGATGTCTCCAAGCTTTCGGAAATTTTATTAACTGATTTCCATCATCAGGGATTCTATAAAATGTGGTGTGTTAGTTAAGAATTAATTAATTACAATGTGCACTAACTTACATCTTTTTTGAGGATGTTACACAATGATGTTAAAATATGATGAGTGATCGTCATGAATAACAAAACTATCTAATACAGTTGAAGCTTTGTATAATAAAATGATTAAAAACACATAATAAGTTTCCGGATTACTTAATCACAATAAAATATTAAAAGTTAATTAAAAATTATCAATAAAATTCACCATAATGTTTAAAATTCTTTGGTCGTACTTCGGTCGGTACAAATTAAGGTTAGAACAATTCTTCTTTTATTATGTTAGACAGACGTCAGTTCGTTATCAAGGTTGGCCTTTTGCTGTATGCCCTCTCAGTACAATCAGTTAGTAATGATGAAATTACAATCACTTTAAAATTATTGCATTATTATGTGCCAATCTTAGAAAATCGAGACAAACAACATAAAACATGAAAATACATCTGGTGGAGAAATTATTTAACTAAGGAAATAATGATTGAGTTTTTCATTAGATTTAGCAATGTACACTTAGACATAACTTTAAGAGCGATTGACAGGAATTGGGACAATATTAGGAATTGTTGCACCATAAACAAAGATGATTTCTTTAACATAATAGTGTTTTTGTATGACAACACCTATTTTGCATTTAACAATATGTATTACAAACAAACATTTGGTTGTCCCATGGGGTCGAGTTTATCACCTATTTTGGCTACATACGTTATAGATTACATACTAGACACTGTATTACCAGTATTATCATTTGAGGTTTTCTTCATTAAAAAATATGTTGATGACATTTTTTTGGCATTACCGGAAGAGGGTATAGAAGAAATTCTTTTCACATTTAATAGTTATGATCCTTACATACAATTCACAATTGAAATCGAAGACCAGGACAATTCTGTTCCGTTCCTGGACACTAGATTGATCAGATCAAGTGATAACATCATACTAGTTGATTGGTATAGAAAACCTTGTCACTCAGGTCGTTACCTAAATTTTAACTCATATCATAAATACCAGATGAAGGTAAACCTGATTCAACAAATGAAGAACAGAATTTTGAAAATATCAGACAAGAGTTTTCATACAAAGAATCTAAACATCTTAAAACAACTATTCATAGATAATTCTTACCCTCTACGGCTTATTAATAACATTCTATTCAATAAATCATCAGCATTAACATATGGAACCCAAATGGTTGATGAACCACCACCAAACAATCCTAGTACACACATAAATGACAACACGTATACTACAAACTTTAACAACAACATAAGTAATGCAAATGCTAACAACAATACCATTGTACACAATCCTGATGTTACCCAATCGTCTGTCATTTATATTTCCTTGCCATACTTAAGAGACATAACACCACGAGTTGCTAGAATACTAAAATCACAATTGAATGTGAAAATTGCTAACAGAACAGCCCTAAAAATAAATTCCATATATAGTAATGTTAAAGATAAAACACCAAAGGAATCCGCATGTAATATCATTTATAGAATTCCATGCAATGATTGCAATCTAGTTTACATAGGTGAGACTTCTAGACCACTGAAGGGTAGAATAACTTCGCATAAAAGCGATGCCAGGTTATATCCAGAGAGATGCGCGTTAGCAGAACATATTAATAAAACACAACATCAGATGGACTACGATTCTACTAGAATTTTAGATATTGAACCCAACTACACTAAGAGACTTTTCCTAGAAATGGCTTGGATCCACCAAGAACAAAACTGCATTAATAAGAAAACAGATATAAAAGTGAAATTTATTCATACCTATTAAATTACGAGATCAATAAAACATCAATTGACGCTAACAACATACTACCAGATATTTAAAGACTAAGAATAGTATGTCAATGCAATTGATAATTCGTTAAGATGTATAATTTTAATATGTTGAATTTGTTAATGACTAATAACATCAAACAATTCACTAATGAAAAACTCAATCATTATTTCCTTAGTTAAATAATTTCTCCACCAGATGTATTTTCATGTTTTATGTTGTTTGTCTCGATTTTCTAAGATTGGCACATAATAATGCAATAATTTTAAAGTGATTGTAATTTCATCATTACTAACTGATTGTACTGAGAGGGCATACAGCAAAAGGCCAACCTTGATAACGAACTGACGTCTGTCTAACATAATAAAAGAAGAATTGTTCTAACCTTAATTTGTACCGGCCGAAGTACGACCAAAGAATTTTAAACATTATGGTGAATTTTATTGATAATTTTTAATTAACTTTTAATATTTTATTGTGATTAAGTAATCCGGAAACTTATTATGTGTTTTTAATCATTTTATTATACAAAGCTTCAACTGTATTAGATAGTTTTGTTATTCATGACGATCACTCATCATATTTTAACATCATTGTGTAACATCCTCAAAAAAGATGTAAGTTAGTGCACATTGTAATTAATTAATTCTTAACTAACACACCACACTTTATAGAATCCCTGATGATGGAAATCAGTTAATAAAATTTCCGAAAGCTTGGAGACATCTTTACAGAGTTTTCTTTACACCTTTTGCTGCTGTCCCCAATAGTTTGGTTATAGTTTTATATATATATATATATATATATATATATATATATATATATATATATATATATATATATATATATATATATATATATATATATATATATAAATTATAAAAATATTGGGTTTTGCAGCAATACGAAAAGTGTACTCTTATAAGTTTATTGCCAAGCTTTCGATTATGATTATAATCATCTTCAGGGCGCTACAATATTCTATGTTATAATATGGACTAAAAAATATATAAATATAATTTTTTACTTACAACTTGTTGAGATTATTTCGTGAAATATGTTAGTTTAATATTATTTATGTAGTAGATTTTAAAAACAATTACAACAACGAAGAACTTTTTTTTAAAAATGTTAAAAAACTGTACCACTAAGCCTTTTTAAAAATTAATATTAGGTATTTAACAGTTAATTCAAAAATGACTGGATGTATTTCTGTCATTAAGTATTTTGACTTAGATCTGTCCTATGAAATCGAAATTAGGTTTTGAAATTTATACGAAACAAGATCGTAGGTCCATTAGAGTACCTATTTAACATAAAACCGTGTAAAAATCGTTATTAAATTTTAAAATAAAATTGAAAGTTAATATATTAATTTGTAAAAAATTGAAAAGTTTTATTTAAAAATTATTTATATACCTACTTGGTGTTGGTAGCTTGAATTTATTATAACATATTTTAACGATGGTTACTCTTCAAGCGTCTGCAATGACTCAACACTACGCTTTTCCAGAAACAATAGATAAGAAAACATTTCATTTAAGTGCCCTATATCAGTTCTATGATTCATAGAATGTGGTGTCTTATTAATATGTGTCATTTCCAAAAAGAGCCTTCTGGAAATATTATTATCCCTGTCCAAAACTGTAACGTTGTCATAATCTATTCTATGGTCGTTTTGCATTACATGGAGTCCAAGTGCACTTCTTTCAGGATGTAGTCTGCAGTCTGATTTATGTGCCGTAATTCTATCTTTTAGACGTCTCGAAGTCTGGCCAACATAGACCTGGTTACAATCTTTACAAGGCAGACTGTAAACTACATCAGTTAAGGAAAGCAATGGAGTTTTTGTTTTTAAATTTGTAAAGATTCCTCCCACAGTGAGAACGGTTTTAAATGCAAAAGTTATTTCAGTTATTGGTTTAAGAATTTTAGCCAAGTTGGGTGTCAATTCCTTGATATATGGAAAAGAGCAATAGATTATAGTGTCTGGCTGATCATTAACTAGTTGTGATGTGTTCTCTCTATTGTTTATAGTATTACTATTTATGTTTTGAGTGTTATATAATAATTTCTTTAGTAACCAACAAGTTTTAAACGGCAACGAATGTTTAACTTTGTCATTTCCAGCAACAAATTTCCATGATTCTATTTTGGGAATCGTTTCATCCCAAAAGGCAAGATGTTTGGATTGCCTGGAAGCACAGCAACGAAGAGGTTTTCCATAATCACAAGTAGGTTTTCGACCATTAAAACTGTCAAAAAGTTTATCTAGATCTTCGATAAATTCGGCAGTATGGATAGCACTTGCTGGTAATTGACCAGATTCAAGCAAACTTTCGATAGTAGCAGCCATAGTGTGACTCATTATTTTAGCAGCAACTGAAACTTTCATCTTAAGCTTGTTATTTTTCTACATATTAAAAAAGCATTCTCTAATTTTATAGAGCGACTGAAATCGTTTTGCCCGGTCGATATGGAAGGCTTGTTTAACAAAATCGGACTTTGCACATTTATTATTGTCAAATAAAATATCATAATTGAAAAAACCGTTGCGTGTACATTTTAAAAGATGAGGAGCATCGTATAAAGTTATAACTCGTTTACCATTAACATAAAAATATGGACCGGGACTTTCAATATTTCCATCTCCACGTAATTCTCTAAGAGCTGATCTATTGGTACTCCCCAAATCACAAACAGTTGCAAGTACATTTAAACCTATATTTTGCAAATCCCCTATTAATTCCAAAAGTATACTTTTTAAATTTAGAGTTTTAACTGTACTTTTGGTAAAATAATAAGCCACTGGCTGTTTCCAAGCTGATTTCAACCCGTGAATTATAAATACCAAAGCATGGTCTGCAATTTCAGGTTTTCTTCCCAAAGAGCTACCTAAATCAACAAAACCAACAATCTGATCACTGACAATATCTAAAGCAAGCTGATTCGACAGTTTAATTTCGTCAAACATTAAAATACAATTTTTATCAACCTTTTTCATCTTCGAAACTCTTTCTTTTAATCTATCAAAAATTTGCGGATTAATTCCGGTTTGAAAAGGAATATCTTTTAATAGAGAATTAAGTGTGGATTTACTCGGTAAAGCTATACATCGTTTTAAAAAATTGTAAGCTCTAGGACCTTTTTTAAAAAGCGCCAAAGAAAATACTTTATCTGCAGTAGTCCACGAAGGTTTGCGTTTTTTAGAATTTTTAACCGTACTCTCCAAAAATTTCATTCCAGATTTATCTAGTTTTTTATTAAAATTACGAAACATTTCAGTATTAGAAATTTTTACCGCAGATTTAATTTTATCTTTAGATTTAGATAGAGCTAATTTTAGCTTACAGATTCGTTGTTTTTGGTCCCTGCTTATACAATATAATTTACGTTTTTTTAGGAGTTAAGTTATTAACCCGCGTTTCGTTAATAGTATTTAAAATTTTTGTGTCAACACGTTTTTTCTTTAGAAGTAGTTCTTTATTATTGTTAGGACTAGTGAAATCGAGTTTTCGTTTTACACCAACTGTTTTAGAACACGAAGGAAGATCATTGTCTGTTAAATTAGGAGGTATTAGTTGGAGTACCGGATAATTAGTATTAGTAACGAGTTTTGATTTTATATCGTCTGTTAATTGCGAAACTAACTTTTGGTTATGATTATCATCTTTATTAATTTTTGTAGTACGATTTTCGGAAATAGGCACCAAAGGTAATGCAAATTTGTTTAACTTTTTACGTTTATCAGAGGTATAAGCGTTTTCATCAAAATAATGATCTTCACACACATAGCTTTTATTAGATGTGTCAGGAATATTTAAAATATGAAACCTTTTTTCCCTGAGTGAAGAATTTGAAGGAAATATATGAAATTTCTTATTATGAAAATGTGTATCGTATACAGGGTAGAAAAACTTACTTTAACAATCTACAACAGCGCATTTATATCTTAAATAACCGGGCACTGACATGTTTAAAACTTTAACTATACTTTTACACACTTTTTATGCTAAAACTAGGCTAAATCTACCTTAAATATATATTTAAACTAAAACCACTTCTACTTGCCCTGTCACTATGCCGCCATAACTGCTGTTTCGCGCTGTCAGCTGATCATGTTTTGCTGGTTTAGTTCCAATTTTTACCACTACAGAATGCGATTGCGCCTCCAGGAATGCGCACAAACATGTTGGCGCCTTTTGGCTATATTTCGAAAAGTCTCTTAATTTGTCTATGGTTCGTGCGTTGTTTAAGGTTAAGGCGTTCTAAATTAAAATATCTAAGTTTATCTTCTTATTTACCGCCCATCAAGCAAAGTAAAAGAATTTACTACACCGCTATTGTTGGTACGCAAGCTTCGCTTCAAACCATTAAACCAGTTTTATTTTAGGTAGGTATAAATCCGTTTCTGTATTATAAATTATATTTGCCACGTGGTTAAAAGTAAAAGGTTTGTTCACAGAGGCATCAGTAACTTGTCGGTGACATCAGGAGTGTGCGCACTAATAATTTGCTTGTTCGTACAGATTTCTGACAAATATTTGACAAATTGTCAGACGTTCTTACAAAATTTGCTGACTATCCGATAACAGTCAGATCTGTTTGCGGATAATCGTCAAGTAAAGTGTCCGATATATGTTCTGTGGTAGTAAGAGGTGTTCTGTTAGAATTCTATGCTTCGCATCTTCTATCTTATTTATGTATGATTCTTTGTCTTTGTATATTTCTACTTAGGGTAAATTCGTCTTGGACGCTCACACGCTTTGAGCACTCACGCTTATAACCACAAATTATTGTTGTTCGTGTTGGCCTAAGAACGCTTAGAATCGTTTAGAAAATATCGTTCGTTTTGGACGTTGTGAGCGTTGCGTTAGTTTGTATCAGCATGGCGAATGAAGGAAATGTTTTTTAGATAATACATAATTTATTGGAAATTATAAATGATTCTGACGATAGTGATGATAAATACAATATGATAGAAGATAGTGATAATGAAATGGAATGGGAATATTGTTGTACATATTTAAATTTATTTAATAAAAAGAATGCTTATAAAGGCTTAAACATTTCGTTGAACAGGTTATACCAGCTTTTACGAACAAAGAATTTAAATCTCGCCATTTTTAATATTAACAATTTGTTTTTTGATTAAAAAGTTTGGTTAGCTTATGCTCATGCATCATTCGTTTAGAAAAACAGTACCATTAAGCGCTCACGCTTTTGCTGCCCTACCTCTGTGGATTTAGCGTCTGTGAGCACGAGATTAATCTCAAGAAGTTAGCCGCGAGCGTGACTTTTTGTTACTCATAGCGCCAAGTCGAACGCTGAAAAAGACGATTGAGTGCGCTGAAAGCGTGTGAGCGTCCAAGACGAATGCACCCTTAGTTGGTGTTTGAAAGTTAATTTTTTTGCCAGTTTCGTGTTTTTTTGTTATAACAAGACAATTTTTCGTTTAATTTTAATTTAGTTTATTGGTTATTTTTAGTGTTAGTTTAAACTATTTTAGACACAATGAGTGACTCAGACTCAGAATTTAGTGACTACCAATTTACTATGTCCTCTGAGGACTCTGATTTAGAAGATTTGTTGGAAGAAAGAATTCGACAAAATAATGAAAATTATGTTGAAGAAATCGTGCCACAATATACCGAAAACGAATTTAAAGAACATTTTCGAGTAAGCCGAGAAGTAGCCCACGATATCGCTATTCGGTTTGAGGCCAGCAATTATTTTAAAAAACAATCAGGTCCTTATGGGAAAATTAGTCCAGAAAAACACACTTATGTTTTTTTATGGTTTGCTGGGCATCAAACATCTTCTTTTAGAGATGTGTCGGACAGATTTAATATATCGATAAGTTGCTTGCATAAAATTTTACTAAAAATGACATATTTTCTCAGCAACTTATCTCCTGAGATAATAAAATGGCCCAGCAATGAAGAGCAAGAAATAACACAGGCACATTTCTTCGAAAAGAATGGTTTTCCTGGAATAATTGGAGTCATTGATGGGACTCATATAAAAATCGATAAACCCGAAGATGACCCGGAGTCTTATTTGAATAGAAAGGGGTATTACTCTATTCAGGTAAAAAATATATGTGTACATTGGTAAATTTTAATATAATATATATTTTTAATATATTTCACAGCTTCAATTAGTGTGTGACCACAAAAGAAAAATAATTTCTTTCTTCACGGGCTACCCAGGATCTGTCCATGATGCTCGAGTATTTAGAGCATCTTTAATGGATTCACTTCCAAATAAATGTGGGGAAAATCATATATTGGGAGATAGTGCTTATCCCTTATTGCCAAATTTAATGACCCCTTTTCAAAACAGGGGTTTTTTAAACAGAGGACAAATTAATTATAATCAAAAATTGTCCAGTAACCGAATAATTATTGAACATTGTAATGGTTTACTGAAACAAAAGTGGAGACAGTTGTATCATTTAAAATTTCGAAATATTAACACAATTGTCCATTTTATTAGGGCCTGTTGTGTTTTACACAATTTGGCTCTAAATAAGCAATTTAATATTGAATTAGATATTAATGAAAATAATGAATTCCATGAAGAAAATATCGGGGTTAATGGAGAGGCAGCAGAAAAAAGAAATAATATTGTACAATTATTCATTTAAATTTTTTTAATAAAAAATAAAACATAAAATTCTTTGTTTTAACAAATTGTAATGTAAAGAAAAAAAATAAAACTAAAACTATTAAACTTTAAATATTAGTCAAACAATTATAATAATATTTACTTAAATATCAATACACACTATTTATTCGTTTTCATTTTTTCTTTTTGCAATTCTAATTTCTCCTTTTCAATTGCTATTCTTTCTTTTTCTAGATTTAATCTTTCTTGGAAATATTCTTTTCGGTCATCCCTCATTTTTTGTAAAATTTCATTTCTTGTTATGAGGTGCTTTTTTCTTTTAAGACCCCTGCGCTGTTCTTTAACTTCTGCCACATTGTTTTCTTTCTCGATTTGTATAGCAGGTTCCTGCACTTCATTTGATATTTTATGGGGTATTTCCTGAATATCATCTTCTGATAATACAACAATTGGCTGTATATTCTTTTTTCCCATAAAAATCTCATCCATTTCATCTTGATATTCAAAAAATTGCCTTCCCCTACCTGTTTTATTTTTATTATCAATAAATTTTTTATACGCTCTATCTAAAGACCTCCATCTATTTTCACAATGGTTAGGAGTTATTTCTTGATTTAATTTATTAGAAATTTCTCGGCTTATTATATGCCATAGTTGTTTGAATGTTTTTATTTGCGCGGTTCCAACCTTTGGTTTATATTATATTTTATATAAATTTAAAAATAATTTCGTATTGTTTACATTCCAATGAACAGGTGTTGAGGAACTCGATTCACCGGTCGATTCATCGGTTTCAAATATCACGTTAATAACTGCAAAAAAAATAATTTAAATGCTGTTTTGAAATTATATTAAAAACAAACTCACTTTCACTATTTTCCATATTTTTTAAATTATTGCTCTGCACTAACATTAAGTCATAGTTATATGCCATGGAGGATACTACATGTCAGAATTCGATGATTCAGAAGAAACCCAATTCTCTTACTATTCAGGAAAATAGTCAAACAGTAATAGATGTTCACAGATAATTTTCAACTAATCACTGACATGTAAGCAGCCAGTTGTCAGTAACTTGTAATCGACAAACATGTTGGAAACTTGTCTGTGATTTTCTGTATGAACAAACCTAAAAATAACAGTTTTCTTTTGTACACGCATTGTTTTAAATTATATCATAGAAATATCTGCACATAATTATATTAATCGGTGATCGGTGTTAATACTTTTAATTAAGGTCAGTCTCGAGGTCAGTATTATAATTGATAAGCTAGAAATTATATCCAAATTTTTAAACAAACACCATATTTTATAATACATATTTTAATTTGCAGCTACCTATCGTTTTATTAATTTTACTGTGTAACCTCTTTTTTCTCTATGATGTTAAATGCTCGTTTATAGAGGCTAACCAATGCGAATGGCAGAATTTTAAAGGGACTAAAGAGAAAATGAGAGAAATGATGGAAAAAGGGGAAGGTAAATGGGCGCCACTTATTTTTTTATCATAAGGATGGGGAAATATAAGAAACCCAGATGAAAAAAAAATAAAGATATATGTTGGATAAAATGATTTATCAGATGTTGTAGATAAAGTTAAAATAAGAAAGATATAAGGGACATAAGATAAGATGCGGTAAAATTGAGTAAACCGGTAGATGTCTGGTTAAAATTTAAAATTAAACACTTTTATTAGCAAAGCTAGAAAGAGAAAGTTATACTTACTTTTTGTTCTTACTTATCACAACAGCTCCATATATATTAATGAGTTCAAAAGCTAAGATTTATGAGTTAAATACGTCTCATTCGTGTTGTTGATGAGATTAGATCAGACTAACTTACACCAGGTCAGAAAATAAAACATAGAAATAAACAATAAACAATATTTATTACTGTGTGTAGTAATAAGTCAAGCATATGAACGAAACAATAGACATATAAAATATCAACAAAAGAAATAAGGTAAAATACAGTAAAACACATTAGTGTTTAATCACATATAAAAACAATATTACACATTCAATAACAGCTAAGTATTTTTTATATTGTTATTTCTGTGTACCCATTTAAGCAGAATGTGATGTGAAAAAGAAATTGAAAAGTATCAAAATTTAATAAAAAATAGTAAATCACTTTTAGCTTAAAAGATTTTTTACTCGAGTAAAAGATGGGGGGTACCATATAATAGTTTAAATTAAAACAATTAAATTAAGAGAAACATTAAGAAACCAAAAATTTACCATAAATGTGTTACAAAAATATTTAATCAGGCTCTGCGCAACGCTTTCACTGATAACTGAAACATATATTCGGTGAACTTTTCCGAATCTTCACACTTTTGGAGTCTGTAGAAAAGGTACCGTGTTTTTTATAAAAACCGGTCTCACTGTGGATTTTATGAGCACTTCTTACGTTAATTACCCACACTTGGATATTATTCATGCGGATTACAATTAAGTTTTTGTGCCAAAGAAAATAAATGGTATCCCTTCTTTTTCTGGTAGTTAAGCAATAGTAATGATATTAAAAAACTTACAGTTTGTTTCCTAGATAGGAGAATTAAATGGGGCCACACCCAATTTATACGGTACAGTAGAATCTAGTGATTCTTCGGTAATAACGACAGCTTTTTCATCAGAGAGGTTCCACACTCATTCACTGACTTTAACTTAATTAGAAACACTAAATAGCAAGTAATTCTTTGAAAATCTAAAGGAAATTTGCCGGTACTTGAATCTAGGGGTTGTACATAATGACTTGCCAGCACAGAAACCCAAGCTAGACTAAATTGTAAATCCCGGTAAAAAAGTAACCCGCGTCGCTTCAAACTACCCCACTTACGCAGCGTGACCTTATTCACGAGATTTGATTGGTTAGTCTAAAAAAATCAATAGTTTGACGGTTAAAGTTCGTTACAGCGGAGAAACTTCTGGAAGGTAAAATGATCAGGGTCGGCTTAAGTAAGAAGAAATTATAAAAAATAAAAATTTTTGCATAGAGTTTTTTGGACATGCTACAACTGTAATTACATTTACCAAGAAAGATGGACTTTTCTGATTCGAATTCAGAAATAGATGAATCAGAAATTGATTTAAATGTACTAGATTTGGAATTAATAGACGTTAATATCAAAACAGAAATAGAAAGCACTTCTCCTAATAAATCAGACATTTTTAAAACCGAAAGTTCTTCTAATCAATACGAATATGAATTAGAGACAATTAATGCTAATAACTTTGGACAAAATAATGATATAAAGAAAGAATTATTACATAGTGTTTGCGATTTACCTACGCTGAAAAGTGAAGATTTCGACATTCTAGATGGAAATGGACAGCAAATGAGGAAAAAAGAGAAAGTGTGCAACAACCAGTGTCCTTTTTGCATGAAATGTAAGTTTTTTCTAATTTTTAAATTAATCTTTTTCGCTTCTTTAATAAATTTTTTTGGTATTGGAATATTTTTATAAGAAATACGAAAGATTTAGATTTTTTTGTGTTTTGGTTCATAACTTAAAATCCGTTAAATCATCAAAATTTCACAAAAATCAAAAAATCGTAAAAACATTGATAAAAAACAGAAAACCGTTAAATTTGTTGATATTTCTTGTAAAAGAAACCGTGGAAATTTATTAATGTTTTTAAAAAAATCACAAAAACTTACAACAAAACAAAAACTTTTAAATTTGTCGATTTACAGAAACCAATTTTAAAGAAAATCGCAAAAAAACGTTAAAAAACCATTAAATCGTCAAAATTACACAAAAATAACCAAAAAACATTGACAGAAAACCGTTGAATCCATCGATTTTCATAAAAGAAACCGTGGAAAATTGTCAATTTTTTCAACAAAATCGCAAAAAAACGTTAAACCACATCAAATTATCGAAATTTTGTAAATATAACCAAAAAACAGTAAAATCTTTGGAAGAAAAAGAGAAACCCGTTTGTCGATTTTCATAAAAGAAAACCGTTACTTTTTGTTGTTTTTTTAAATCGCAAAAAGTCCATAAAACGTTAAATTGTCAAAATTTTGGTAAAATAACCACAAAATCGTGAAAATCTTGAGTATAAAACAGAAAACCGTTAAATTTGTTGATTTCAATAAAAGAACCATTAAAATTTGTCTATTTTAACGGTGACTATTTCGAAAAAATAACTATGCTATTTTGTTCAGTATACTTTTTTCTACATTTAAAAATTTGTTTCATTCATTTATCTTCATAGAAATATTACCAAATCTATGTTTATCTTAATTAGAACGGATTCTACAGGGTAGGTGGCATTACTTGTCAACTGACCCTCGTAGATAAATGTATTGATATATCAAATATTTTATTATTTTAGGTTTTTCATCGGTATATCAACGATTTAAACATGAGTGTAGAAGATATTCGGAAATTTGTGCTTATTGTGGAGAATATTTCTATCAAAGGACACAGTTTTTAATCCATTTTTATAGGCAGCATTTTATAAAAAAATCGAAAAACAGTAGTAAACATAGAAATATTCATTATAAGAAAAAAGATGCAAAGTATCTTCAATATGCTATTTGTACAAAAAAGTTTCAAACACAACGCCACCTAAAACGCGTGAAGAATGGAAAAAATATCTTGAAATGTAAAATTTGTTTGGAAATGTTTAAAGTGAATGATCCATTTCGAAGAGCGCAGTCTAAAGTTAAACCCGTTTGTTGCAAAATTTGTTTAGACGCGTTTCGACAAAAATCACATTTAAATACACATTTGTTAATACACACTGGTAAAAAGTCATTTAAATGTGAAATTTGTTTACACACGTTTCGACAAAAATCAAATTTAAATACACATATGTTGATACACACTGGTAAAAAGTCATTTAAATGTGAAATTTGTTCACACACGTTTCGACAAAAATCAACTTTAAATACATATATGCTAAAACACACTGGGAAAAAGCCATTTAAATGTAAAATTTGTTCACATTCGTTTCGACATAAATGTAGTTTAAAACAACATTTGCTAATACACACTGGTGAAAAGCCATTTAGATGTGAAATTTGTTTAGATACGTTTCGACAAAAATCAAATTTAAATACACATATTCTAAAACACTCTGAAAAAAAGCCATTTAGATGTGAAATTTGTTTAGATACGTTTCGACAAAAATCAAATTTAAATACACATATTCTAAAACACTCTGAAAAAAAGCCATTTAAATGTGAAATTTGTTTAGACACGTTTCGAAATAAATCAAATTTAAATACACATATGCTAAATCACACTGGTGAAAAGCCATTTAAATGTGAAATTTGTTCACACATGTTTCGACAAAAATCAAGTTTAAATAGACATATGCTAATACACACTGGTAAAAAGCCATTTAAATGTGAAATTTGTTTAGACACGTTTCGACAAAAATCCGATTTAAATAAACATATGTTAATACACACTGGCGCAAAGCCATTTAAATGTGAAATTTGTTCACATTCGTTTCGACTTAAATCAAATTTAAAGCAACATTTGTTAATACACACTGGTGAAAAGCCATTTAGATGTGAAATTTGTATACTTGGTTTTAGACAGAAAACAAATTTAACAACCCATATGCGAAAACATACTGGACAAAAAACAAATTAAAACCTTCAAATGGTTAATCACTTTGAAGAAAATTCATTTAAATATAAAATTTGTTCTAATATGTTTGACACAAAAAAATATGGAATTTTTTCAGAAAATTTTAAATATATAATTTCAATACTTTTCTTCGTTTCCTTTATATATTTATGTATTATTATTAATTTGTTTTGTAATAAACTTGAACTATTGAAGAGTATCTATTGTTTTTTTTACAATAATTCGATTTTTCAATACACAAATCAATAAAATATATATATATATATATATATATATATATATACTAGCTGACCCGGCGAACTTCGTACCGCCTACTGATGTTTTTTTACCATTTTTCCAAATTTTTAGGTTTTGTAAATTATCGATTAGATATATTATATATTTCTATAACTTATTTAAATTATTTATTACTTGTGTGATTATTTTAAGCTTATTGACAGATGATAAAAGTTAGTTGATTTGCTTTTTAAATAGTTTGTTTTTAGGCGATACGTTGCAGCGCCGCCTGGTGGCGAGTTATATCAATGTGTACAGCATATTCGTTTTCTCCGTGAAAAAATACATATACATACCAATCTTCATGTCAATCGGTTGAACGGAGCAGACGTTGCTACTCTGCAGCGCCACCTGGTGGCGAGTGGCATCAATGTGCATAGCATATTCGTTTTTTATGTGAAAAAATACATACACATATCAATTTTCATGACAATCGGTTGAACGGGGCAGAAGTTGCTACTCTGCAGCGCCACCTGGTGACAACTGGCATCAATGTGCATAGCATATTCGTTTTCTCCGTAAAAAAATACATATACATACCAATTTTTATGACAATCGGTTGAACAGGGCAAACGGTGCTACTCTGCAACGCCACCTGGTGGCAAGTGGCATCAATCTGCATAGCATATTCGTTTTCTCCGTGAAAAAATACATATACATACCAATTTTTATGACAATCGGTTGAACAGGGCAAAAGTTGCTACTTTGCAGCGCCACCTGGTGGCGAGTGGCATCAATTAGCATATCATATAAACCTTCTCCGTGGAAAAATACATATATATACCAATTTTCATAATAGTCGGTCCAGTAGTTTTTGAGTTCATCGATTTCGTACATAAAAACACATCCTTTTTTATATATATAGATATTGAAACACGTATGGGGGCTTTTTACACAATTTATTTACAAAATTGTTAAGATACACTGAACTCTGCTGGATAACGTCTAACTACTTGACAATACAATGAACTCTTCTGAACACTTGACTCGAACTGACGTTAACTGTCCGTGCATCCCCTTATATACAACATTATTTAATCTAGTTAGTGTGTTTAGAAGTTTCTAGAATTTTCTAGAAACATTATTTAAAATGGTCAGTTGATTTTTTTACAAACTTCTAAAAATCAACTGTCAACAACAATCTTTTAAATTAAGGTCCCTTCCTTTACGGTTATCCCGTTACACTGCCCCCTCCTTAGATTCATTCCTCCTGGAATGTTATTTCCTACATCGGAATCCCGCACACTCCCTGAGCCAGCCAAACCATCTTCTTGGAGTTGCTGCGCATCTCCACTGTGGTTTCCCTGGTAAGGCGCCAAACGATCGTGATGGACCACGACGGGTTTCCCTCTGGGAATTTTCACGATCCGATAAATGACATCGTTAATCTTCTTCTTGATGGTGTAAGGACCTTCCCAGTTCTTTTGTAATTTGGGACAAATACCTCGACGCCGTCGGGGGTTATAGAGCCAGACTAAATCTCCAACTTGGTAACTCTTTTCCATTGTCCGTGTGTCATAGTACCTCTTCATCCGATCACTAGATAATTGTAGTTTTCCACGCACCAGGTTGTGTATATTCTCCATTCGATTCTGAAGGTCGGCGACATATTGTTCACGTGCCATTTCTTCACCAGGTTTACAACCAAACACCACGTCACATGGTAGCCTCATTTCTCTACCGAACAGGAACTTCGCAGGCGTTTGGCCAGTTGATTCGTTGATGGCCGATCGAATTGCCATTAGAAATAGTGGAATATGTCGATCCCAATCCCTCTGACAATCTGACACCACTTTTGACAGATAGTTGGTTATAGTCCGGTTCATTCGTTCCACCATTCCATCAGACTGAGGATGCATCGCTGTGGTTCTCGTTTTGCGGATGCCTAATCTTTGGCAAACTTCTTGAAACAGCTTGCTCTCAAAATTTCTCCCTTGGTCTGAGTGTAATTCTAGTGGTACCCCAAATCGGCTTACGAATTCTTCAACCAATATATCTGCTAAAGTGGTGGCTTCCTGATTGGGAACTGCATAGGCTTCAACCCATTTAGTAAAGTAGTCCATTACAACAAAGATGTATTTGTTTCCTTCATCGGTCTGTGGAAGTGGCCCCAATACATCTACCGCGATTCTTTCAAAAGGACTTCCAACCAGGTATTGCTGCATTTCCGCCTTCGGTTTTCGGTGCGGACCGTTACTGGCAGCACAGGTAGTGCATTTACGACACCAATCTTTAACATCATTCGTGCAATTTACCCAGTAAAATCTATCTCGGATCTTTTGCAGCGTTTTCGTGATACCCAGATGTCCTCCAGAACTATCATTATGCATCTGTTTTAAAATTTCCGGTACAGCATTTCTTGGGACCACTATTTGTTTCCTTGTTTCTGTGCCCTCGGAATTTTCTACAAGTCTTTTAACGAGCCCTCCATCCAAAATTAAAGAGTTCCATTGGGACCAGTATGCTTTTAAAGCAGGTGAGGATGAGGATATCTCTCTCCACAACGGACGACGGTCCATTCTCTTCCACTCCCTAATCTTTCTCAGAACGGGATCGTTTTCTTGTTGCTCCTCCAGCATAGAGCTCTCGTCTCCTGGCACAACCTTAACTAAGGCAAGCTTTTCCTCGTTCTGCTCCATACGGGTACAATGGGGGCAATCAGGTCGACACGGTCTTCTGGAAAGTGCATCAGCATTACGATGTCTGGTTCCAGGTCTGTGCTCGATTTCAACATCATATTCCTGCAGTTTTTCGAGCCATCTTGCTATCTGTCCTTCTGGGTTCCTAAAGCTAAGTAGCCACTTTAAACTAGCATGGTCTGTTCTGATCAGGAATTTTCTGCCATACAGATATTTATAAAAGTGTTCGACGGATTTTACAACTGCTAACAGTTCCCTCCGAGTTACACAGTAGTTCTTTTCAGCTTTCGATAAAGTTTTGCTGAAGTAACCAACCACTCTTTCCTTACCGTCTTGTAGCTGTGACAAGACGGCTCCAATTCCCACATTGCTGGCGTCGGTGTCCAGAATAAGCTTACCATCAGGAAGTGGATAAGCAAGAACAGGTGCTGACGTAAGCTGTTTCTTCAATATTTCAAACGCCTCTTGACATTCCTGATCCCAACAGAAGGACTTATCTTGTTCTGTCAAACGTGTCAAGGGTTTGGCGATGTCTCCAAAATTCTTGACATATCGTCGGTAATAGGAACAAAGACCCAAGAAACTCCGGAGCTGATGTTTGTCGATAGGGATTGGCCATTCCTGAACGGCTTGTATCTTAGCGGGGTCAACAGCAACGCCATCCTTGCTTACGTTATGTCCTAAATAGTTGACCTGTCTCTGGAACAAGTGGCATTTCTTAACATTCAATGTTAGATTAGCGTTCTGTAATCTTTTAAAAACTTCTTCCAGGTTAGATAAATGTTCCTTAAAGGTCTTACCCATTATGATGATGTCGTCTAGATAAACTAGACAAGTTTCCCATGACAAACCCCGCAGGATGTTCTCCATTAGTCGTTCAAACGTCGCAGGAGCATTACAGAGGCCAAATGGAAGGACCGTGAATTGCCATAACCCTGATCCACTGGTAAAGGCAGTCTTTTCTTTGTCTGCAGGATTCATTTTAACTTGCCAGTATCCGCTTTTAAGGTCCAAGGTAGAAAACATAGTAGAACCCGCCAAAGCGTCGAGGGCATCATCAATCCTTGGCAGAGGATAACTGTCCTTCTTAGTGACATCATTTAGCTTTCGATAGTCGACACAAAACCACATTGATCCGTCTTTCTTTCTTACTAATACCACAGGAGAAGCCCACGGACTACTGGATGGTTCGACTATGCCATTTTGAATCATTTCTTTAAGGGCTCTGTCTGCTTCTTCCTTTTTAACTTGAGGCATCCTTCGGGGTACCTGTCGAATCGGACGTGCATCACCAGTGTCAATTCTATGTTGTACAACATCAGTTCTTCCCAGTTTACTTTTAGAACCAAATACAGGTTTATAACGGTAAAGTAGATCTCTTACCTGTTTCTTTTCTAATTTTGACAAAGAGGGGTCTAATTTTGTCATTAATTGTTCAATTTCGTTGGTCTCATCTGTTTCCGTAACATTTATCTTGTGAATTATGGCCATTACTGGTTCTAAACTTCCCATTTCCGTGTCCTTTCGGAGAAGAACTGGATGATCGTTTAAGTTGATAACTCGAATGGGTACCTCTTTGGCGGATCTAACAAGGGTCTTACCCACAAGGAGTCCTTTTCCCAATTTATGGTCATGGTTCTTCGGCTCTATCATGGCTGGGGCACCATCTGGCTCCAGTCCATCCAACCGCGCTGTGACGACACATTCGCAGCTTGCCGGAAGTTCGATATCATCGATTAGCTTAATCGAGGCATTGTCAACTTGTTTTCGGTGCAGGAATATTTCTTCATTACCAGTACAAAGGATACGTTGGCGAAGATCCAAATGAAAACCACAGTGGAGCATAACATCCATGCCCAGAACAACATCTTCATCAACGTCAGCCACCAGCACTGAGTGAACAAGAGAGGTTGAACCAAACTGTAACGTCACCTGTATCTCACCGTAGACTCTAGCAGAATCTCCGGTAGCGGTACGCAGTCTCCAACTGGTAGGCAACATCTTATTTCCCATAATGATGGTTGGTCGGACGATAGTTTTTGTAGCTCCAGTGTCTACCAGCATGCTAATATTCTTTCCATCAAGGAGGCCATCTACATATAAGCTGTCCACGTGATGTCACAGAGTTGCCAATTTAATGGTGTGAGGGACTTCGGGAATGTTTGGGGTCGAAGTCGCCCTCCAGGAGTCGACCCGTTTAAAGTTTTCCTGCTGCTGGGGTACTTCAGCAGGAGATTTTTCTATATGGGGGCAAGTATTTCTTATCTGGCCTAGTTCTCCGCAGTTCCAGCATCTCACTGGGCGCCTTCTTTTTGGAGATAACTTCATAAACCTCTCTACTACCGCTTCAACGTCGCTAACGGAATGAACGGCATGGTCGTAGTTACCGGTGATTTCCCTTAGTCGAGCAACTCCACGTGAGGCCTCCGTCGCCGCCTCAAACTCCAGGGCAATGGTCAAGGCGTCTACAAGAGTCTTCGGCCGCGCCAACCGTACAGCGCGCTGCAACTCGACGTCTCGAAGACCATCGGTGAAGGTTTGGACTGCTAGGCACTCCAGGAAATCCTCCGCTGCATTTGAATACGCAAGTCGTACCATTCTTGCTACATCCGCTTCAAATTCCTGGATAGTTTCTCCATTTTTCTGTTTTCGGCTCTTTAACTGCATTCGGTACACCGGTTGTAGATGAGTTTGACCATAACGCATCTCTAGACGATTCACCAATAACTCGAAGTTGTCAGCTTCATCCGGTGTCAATGATTGCAAGACGTCTAAAGCTTCGCCTCGCAGAGCTACGGTTAGGGACAATGCTTTCTCCTGGGATGACCATCCATTAGCTCTGGCCGCTGCGTCAAATTGTTTCAGGTAATTTGGCCAGGAAGTCTTCCCGTCGAAGGTCGGGGGTTTCATTGTCGTTCGCATCTGGGTCGTCTCCTCGTTTCTTCGTCGTTCGACGTCTGCGTGGCAGGTTTCCATCCTTCCTGCATCTCCGTCGCCGTGGTGGATGGTTTGGCTTCGGCGGCTAGCTTCCTGTTCTTGTTGAAGCTTCCTTATCTCGGACTGCACTTGCTGGTTGATCTGGTTTTGCTCGTCTTGCATGTTGGTCACTTGCTGATTCATGTTGTCCACTTGCTGATTCAAGTTGTCTACTTGCTGATTCAAGTTGGCAACTTGCTGATTTTGCTCGTCACGGAGATGTGATATTTGCTGGGAGAAGGAACTGGATAACTCTTCTGGTAGGGTAGACATCCGTTGTGATAGCTGGGACACCTCTTCGCGCTGGCTTCTTATCTGACTGGATAGCTCCTCTTGTTGGTTCGTCATTCGCTGTGATAGCTCCTCTTTTTGGCTCTTGATCTGACTGGATAGCTCCTCTTGTTGGCTCGTCATTCGTCCTGATGGCTCCTCTTTCAGCTGGGACATATCTTCGCGCTGGCTCTTCATCTGACTGGATAGCTCCTCCTGTTGGTTCGTCATTTGTCCTGATAGCTCCTCTTTCAGCTGGGAAATTGCTTTTTGAACTGGGTCTTCAAACTCGACAGCGTCAGGGTCCACATTATTATTTACGTATTATTCACGGAGCCTTCTCAACAATACGGATTTGCTTCCAGTAGTTTCCAATTCCAATTCTTCAAGCTCTCTTCTGAGCTCTGCCACCAATAGTTAATTTATCTTTTTTCCAGGCATTCTTGTATCTTCACCCCACACCTGACACCAATTTGAAACACGTATGGGGGCTTTTTACACAATTGATTTACAAAATTGTTAAGATACACTGAACTCTGCTGGATAACGTCTAACTACTTGACAATACAATGAACTCTTCTGAACACTTGACTCGAACTGACGTTAACTGTCCGTGCATCCCCTTATATACAACATTATTTAATCTAGTTAGTGTGTTTAGAAGTTTCTAGAATTTTCTAGAAACATTATTTAAAATGGTCAGTTGATTTTTTTACAAACTTCTAAAAATCAACTGTCAACAACAATCTTTTAAATTAAGGTCCCTTCCTTTACGGTTATCCCGTTACAATATATTGAGATGATATGAGTTACTATGCTATATCAAATAAGTACATATAAAGAAAATTAATGGAAATAGAGAAAGGAAAATATTCTTATTCCAAGAGAGGTTGAACCAAACTGTAGCGTCACCTGTATCTCACCGTAGACTCTAGCAGAATCTCCGGTAGCGGTACGCAGTCTCCAACTGGTAGGCAACATCTTATTTCGCATAATGATGGTTGGTCGGACGATAGTTTTTGTAGCTCCAGTGTCTACCAGCATGCTAATATTCTTCCCATCAAGGAGGCCATCTACATATAAGCTGTCCACGTGATGTCGCAGAGTTGCCAATTTAATGGTGTGAGGGACTTCGGGAATGTTTGGGGTCGAATTCGCCCTCCAGGAGTCGACCCGTTTAAAGTTTTTCTGCTGCAGGGGTACTTCAGCAGGAGATTTTTCTTTATGGGGGCAAGTATTTCTTATATGGCCTAGTTCTCCGCAGTTCCAGCATCTCACTGGGCGCCTTCTTTTTGGAGATAACTTCATAAACCTCTCTACTACCGCTTCAACGTCGCTAACGGAATGAACGGCATGGTCGTAGTTACCGGTGATTTCCCTTAGTCGAGCAACTCCACGTGAGGCCTCCGTCGCCGCCTCAAACTCCAGGGCAATGGTCAAGGCGTCTACAAGAGTCTTCGGCCGCGCCAACCGTACAGCGCGCTGCAACTCGACGTCTCGAAGACCATCGGTGAAGGTTTGGACTAGCTGCTAGGCACTCCAGGAAATCCTCCGCTGCATTTGAATACGCAAATCGTACCATTCTTGCTACATTCGCTTTAAATTCTTGGATGGTCTCTCCATTTTTCTGCTTTCGGCTTTTTAACTGCATTCGGTACACCGGTTGTAGATGAGTTTGACCCTAACGCATCTCTAGACGATTCACCAATAACTCGAAGTTGTCAGCTTCATCCGGTGTCAATGATTGCAAGACGTCTAAAGCTTCGCCTCGCAGAGCTACGGTTAGGGACAATGCTTTCTCCTGGGATGACCATCCATTAGCTCTGGCCGCTTTGTCGAATTGTTTCAGGTAATTTGGCCAGGAAGTCTTCCCGTCGAAGGTCGGGGGTTTCATTGTCGTTCGCACCTGGGTCGTCTCCTCGTTTC